>NW_024121577.1:3905263-4536316 GCF_016745375.1 Pimephales promelas | reverse complement strand
TTTGCACTCAGGTCAAAGTCTCACAGCCCTCTATCATAATCCAGAGTTTTGAGAAGATTGGAGAAACTTAATTTTTCGCCAAAAAAAGAAAAAAAACAAAAGGAGGTAACACTGTCGTTTTTTTTTCGGGTCGAAATTTTGAAATTTCGATATCTCAGCTCTGGAAGGGTCTAGAGCCTCCATTTTTGCACTCAGGTCAAAGTCTCACAGCCCTCTATCATAATCCAGAGTTTTGAGAAGATTGGAGAAACTTAATTTTTCGCCCAAAAAAAAAAAACGAAAGGGGTAACACTGTCGTTTTTTTTTCGGGTCGAAATTTTGAATTTCGATATCTCAGCTCTGGAAGGGTCTAGAGCCTCCATTTTGCACTCAGGTCAAAGTCTCACAGCCCTCTATCATAATCCAGAGTTGAGAAGATTGGAGAAACTTAATTTTTCGCCAAAAACGGGTAACACTGTCGTTTTTTTTTCGGGTCGAAATTTTGAATTTCGATATCTCAGCTCTGGAAGGGTCTAGAGCCTCCATTTTTGCACTCAGGTCAAAGTCTCACAGCCCTCTATCATAATCCAGAGTTTTGAGAAGATTGGAGAAACTTAATTTTTCGCCAAAAACGAAAAAAAACGAAAGGGGTAACACTGTCGTTTTTTTTCGGGTCGAAATTTTGAATTTCGATATTTCAGCTCTGGAAGGGTCTAGAGCCTCCATTTTTGCACTCAGGTCAAAGTCTCACAGCCCTCTATCATAATCCAGATTTTGAGAAGATTGGAGAAACTTAATTTTTCGCCCAAAAATGAAAAAAAACGAAAAGGGGTAACACTGTCGTTTTTTTTTCGGGTCGAAATTTTGAATTTCGATATCTCAGCTCTGGAAGGGTCTAGAGCCTCCATTTTTGCACTCAGGTCAAAGTCTCACAGCCCTCTATCATAATCCAGAGTTTTGAGAAGATTGGGAAACTTAATTTTTCGCCCAAAAAAAAAAAAAACGTAGGGGTAACACTGTCGTTTTTTTTTCTGGTCGAAATTTTGATTTTCGATATCTCAGCACTGGAAGGGTCTAGAGCCTCAATTTTTGCACTCAGGTCAAAGTCTCACAGCCCTCTATCATAATCCAGAGTTTTGAGAAGATTGGAGAAACTTAATTTTTCGCCTAAAAACGAAAAAAAACAAAAGGGGTAACACTGTCGTTTTTTTTTTCGGGTCGAAATTTTGAATTTTGATATCTCAGCTCTGGAAGGGTCTAGAGCCTCCATTTTTGCACTCAGGTCAAAGTCTCACAGCCCTCTATCATAATCCAGAGTTTTGAGAAGATTGGAGAAACTTAATTTTTCGCCTAAAAACGAAAAAAAAAACAAAAGGGGTAACACTGTCGTTTTTTTTTCGGGTCGAAATTTTGAAATTCGATATCTCAGCTCTGGAAGGGTCTAGAGCCTCCATTTTTGCACTCAGGTCAAAGTCTCACAGCCCTCTATCATAATCCAGAGTTTTGAGAAGATTGGAGAAACTTAATTTTTCGCCCGAAAATGAAAAAAAACGAAAGGGGTAACACTGTCGTTTTTTTTCGGGTCGAAATTTTGAAATTCGATATCTCAGCTCTGGAAGGGTCTAGAGCCTCCATTTTTGCACTCAGGTCAAAGTCTCGCGGCCCTCTATCTGAATCCAGAGTTTTGAGAAGATTGGAGGAACTTAATTTTTCGCCCAAAAACGAAAAAAAAACAAAAGGGTAACACTGTCGTTTTTTTTCGGGTCGAAATTTTGAATTTTGATATCTCAGCTCTGGAAGGGTCTAGAGCCTCCATTTTTGCACTCAGGTCAAAGTCTCACAGCCCTCTATCATAATCCAGAGTTTTGAGAAGATTGGAGAAACTTAATTTTTCGCCCAAAAACGAAAAAAAACGAAAGGGGTAACACTGTCGTTTTTTTTTTTCGGGTCGAAATTTTGAAATTCGATATCTCAGCTCTGGAAGGGTCTAGAGCCTCCATTTTGCACTCAGGTCAAAGTCTCACAGCCCTCTATCATAATCCAGAGTTTTGAGAAGATTGGAGAAACTTAATTTTTCGCCTAAAAACGAAAAAAAAAACGAAAGGGTAACACTGTCGTTTTTTTTTCGGGTCGAAATTTTGAAATTCGATATCTCAGCTCTGGAAGGGTCTAGAGCCTCCATTTTTGCACTCAGGTCAAAGTCTCACAGCCCTCTATCATAATCCAGAGTTTTGAGAAGATTGGAGAAACTTAATTTTTCGCCCGAAATGAAAAAAAACGAAAGGGGTAACACTGTCGTTTTTTTTTTTTGGGTCGAAATTTTGAAATTCGATATCTCAGCTCTGGAAGGGTCTAGAGCCTCCATTTTTGCACTCAGGTCAAAGTCTCGGGCCCTCTATCTGAATCCAGAGTTTTGAGAAGATTGGAGAAACTTAATTTTTCGCCCAAAAACGAAAAAAAAAAAAAAGGGGTAACACTGTGGTTTTTTTTTCGGGTCGAAATTTTGAATTTTGATATCTCAGCTCTGGAAGGGTCTAGAGCCTCCATTTTTGCACTCAGGTCAAAGTCTCACAGCCCTCTATCATAATCCAGAGTTTTGAGAAGATTGGAGAAACTTAATTTTTCGCCCGAAAACGAAAAAAAAACGAAAGGGGTAACACTGTCGTTTTTTTTTTTCGGTCGAAATTTTGAAATTCGATATCTCAGCTCTGGAAGGGTCTAGAGCCTCCATTTTTGCACTCAGGTCAAAGTCTCACAGCCCTCTATCATAATCCAGAGTTTTGAGAAGATTGGGGAAACTTAATTTTTCGCCAAAAAAAAAAAACGTAAGGGGTAACACTGTCGTTTTTTTTTCTGGTCGAAATTTTGAAATTCGATATCTCAGCTCTGGAAGGGTCTAGAGCCTCCATTTTTGCACTCAGGTCAAAGTCTCACAGCCCTCTATCATAATCCAGAGTTTTGAGAAGATTGGAGAAACTTAATTTTTCGCCCGAAAACGAAAAAAAACGAAAGGGGTAACACTGTCGTTTTTTTTTCGGGTCGAAATTTTGAAATTCGATATCTCAGCTCTGGAAGGGTCTAGAGCCTCCATTTTTGCACTCAGGTCAAAGTCTCACAGCCCTCTATCATAATCCAGAGTTTTGAGAAGATTGGAGAAACTTAATTTTTCGCCCAAAAACGAAAAAAAAACAAAAGGGTAACACTGTCGTTTTTTTTTTCGGGTCGAAATTTTGAATTTTGATATCTCAGCTCTGGAAGGGTCTAGAGCCTCCATTTTTGCACTCAGGTCAAAGTCTCACAGCCCTCTATCATAATCCAGAGTTTTGAGAAGATTGGAGAAACTTAATTTTTCGCCAAAAACGAAAAAAAACAAAAGGGGTAACACTGTCGTTTTTTTTTTCGTGTCGAAATTTTGAAATTCGATATCTCAGCTCTGGAAGGGTCTAGAGCCTCCATTTTTGCACTCAGGTCAAAGTCTCACAGCCCTCTATCATAATCCAGAGTTTTGAGAAGATTGGGGAAACTTAATTTTTCGCCCCAAAAAAAAAAAACGTAAGGGGTAACACTGTCGTTTTTTTTTCGGGTCGAAATTTTGATTTTCGATATCTCAGCTCTGGAAGGGTCTAGAGCCTCCATTTTTGCACTCAGGTCAAAGTCTCACAGCCCTCTATCATAATCCAGAGTTTTGAGAAGATTGGAGAAACTTAATTTTTCGCCTAAAAACGAAAAAAAACAAAAGGGGTAACACTGTCGTTTTTTTTTCGGGTCGAAATTTTTGAAATTCGATATCTCAGCTCTGGAAGGGTCTAGAGCCTCCATTTTTGCACTCAGGTCAAAGTCTCACAGCCCTCTATCATAATCCAGAGTTTTGAGAAGATTGGAGAAACTTAATTTTTCGCCCGAAAATGAAAAAAAAACGAAAGGGGTAACACTGTCGTTTTTTTTGGGTCGAAATTTTGAAATTCGATATCTCAGCTCTGGAAGGGTCTAGAGCCTCCATTTTTGCACTCAGGTCAAAGTCTCGCGGCCCTCTATCTGAATCCAGAGTTTTGAGAAGATTGGAGGAACTTAATTTTTCGCCCAAAAACGAAAAAAAAACAAAAGGGGTAACACTGTGGTTTTTTCGGGTCGAAATTTTGAATTTTGATACCTCAGCTCTGGAAGGGTCTAGAGCCTCCATTGTTGCACTCAGGTCAAAGTCTCACAGCCCTCTATCATAATCCAGAGTTTTGAGAAGATTGGAGAAACTTAATTTTTCGCCCGAAAACGAAAAAAAACGAAAGGGGTAACACTGTCGTTTTTTTTTTTCGTGTCGAAATTTTGAAATTCGATATCTCAGCTCTGGAAGGGTCTAGAGCCTCCATTTTTGCACTCAGGTCAAAGTCTCACAGCCCTCTATCATAATCCAGAGTTTTGAGAAGATTGGAGAAACTTAATTTTTCGTCCAAAAACGAAAAAAAAAACAAAAGGGTAACACTGTCGTTTTTTTTTTCGGGTCGAAATTTTGAAATTCGATATCTCAGCTCTGGAAGGGTCTAGAGCCTCCATTTTTGCACTCAGGTCAAAGTCTCACAGCCCTCTATCATAATCCAGAGTTTTGAGAAGATTGGAGAAACTTAATTTTTCGCCCAAAAACAAAAAAAAATGAAAGGGGTAACACTGTCGTTTTTTTTCGGGTCAAAATTTTGAAATTCGATATCTCAGCACTGGAAGCGTCTAGAGCCTCCATTTTTGCACTCAGGTCAAAGTCTCACAGCCCTCTATCATAATCCAGAGTTTTGAGAAAATTGGAGAAACTTAATTTTTCGCCCAAAAACGAAAAAAAACAAAAGGGGTAACACTGTCGTTTTTTTTCGGGTCGAAATTTTGAAATTCGATATCTCAGCTCTGGAAGGGTCTAGAGCCTCCATTTTTGCACTCAGGTCAAAGTCTCACAGCCCTCTATCATAATCCAGAGTTTTGAGAAGATTGGAGAAACTTAATTTTTCGCCCAAAAAAAAAAACGTAAGGGGTAACACTGTCGTTTTTTTTTCTGGTCGAAATTTTGATTTTCGATATCTCAGCTCTGGAAGGGTCTAGAGCCTCCATTTTTGCACTCAGGTCAAAGTCTCACAGCCCTCTATCATAATCCAGAGTTTTGAGAAGATTGGAGAAACTTAATTTTTCGCCTAAAAACGAAAAAAAACAAAAGGGGTAACACTGTCGTTTTTTTTTTCGGGTCGAAATTTTGAATTTTGATATCTCAGCTCTGGAAGGGTCTAGAGCCTCCATTTTTGCACTCAGGCCAAAGTCTCACAGCCCTCTATCATAATCCAGAGTTTTGAGAAGATTGGAGAAACTTAATTTTTCGCCCGAAAATGAAAAAAAAAACGAAAGGGGTAACGCTGTCGTTTTTTTTTTGGGTCGAAATTTTGAAATTCGATATCTCAGCTCTGGAAGGGTCTAGAGCCTCCATTTTTGCACTCAGGTCAAAGTCTCGCGGCCCTCTATCTGAATCCAGAGTTTTGAGAAGATTGGAGGAACTTAATTTTTCGCCCAAAAACGAAAACAAAAACAAAAGGGGTAACACTGTGGGGGTTTTTTTCGGGTCGAAATTTTGAATTTTGATACCTCAGCTCTGGAAGGGTCTAGACCCTTCCAGAGCTGAGATATTGAGATACCACGTAGCATTTATGCCATTATAAATATCTCAATATCTCAGCTCTGGAAGGGTCTAGAGCCTCTATTTTTGCACTCAGGTCTAAGTCCCATTGCCCTCTATCAGAATCCAGAGTTTCAAGAAGATTGGAGAAACTTATTTTTTCGCATAAAAAAAACGACAGGGGTAACACTGTCGTTTTTTTTTTTTTTTTTGGTCGAAATTTCTAGTTTCTCTGATCTTCTTGAAACTCTGGATTCTGATAGAGGGCCATGGGACTTAGACCTGAGTGCAAAAATGGAGGCTCTAGACCCTTCCAGAGCTGAGATATTGAGATATTTATTTTTTCGCACAAAAAAAAACGACAGGGGTAACACTGTCGTTTTTTTTTTGGTCGAAATTTTGAGTTTCTCTGATCTTCTTGAAACTCTGGATTCTCATAGAGGGCCATGGGACTTAGACCTGAGTGCAAAAATGGAGGCTCTAGATATATCAACCCGGTCACACTAAATGCGTCTCGCACGCAGTGCGTTCATAGTGCAATTTATTCGCGAAAATTACTTTTTCATGCATAGCAAACACACTGTGTGTGTGTGTGTGTGTGTGTGTGTGTGTGTGTGTGTGTGTGTGTGTGTGTGTGGTGTGTGTGTGTGTGTGTGTGTGTGTGTGTGTGTGTGTGTGTGTGTGTGTGTGTGTAATATACGTTTGGTTAGGATTATGGCAAGCCAAGAGGTTCAGAATTACACCATAAATTAATCATGTTTACTGCCATAGTTATTAACAAGTAAGGATAAGCATGATGTGTATATTGCCTAATTGCAAGCTTGTTTCAGAAATGGTGACTTTTTTTTCCATCATTATTGAACATCATTATAGGAGTATTAGGTTGAATGAGTTAGAATTAAATGTTTTATTAATCATTATAAAATAGACATTAAGAAAATAAATGATGCAAGTACTTTTACTTTTAATACTTAAAGTACATTTAAAATCAGGTACTTTTTACTTTTTACTTAAGTATGTTTGTCATTGTGTTACTTCTTGTTGTGATTTAGACGTTTTCTTCGGGGTGGATCCAGGCAAATGACTCCTTTTCACCTTGAAAATAATATATATATATATATATATATATATATATATATATATGAAGAGTTCAGATGCAAAAGCCTCTAAGTGCCATTTGAAATTTAGACGTTTTCTTCGGCGTGGATCCATGCAAATGAATCATTTTCACCTTGAAAATAATAAATGTTTTTTTTTTTTTTTTTTTTTTTTGCATTTTAAATAATGTGTCATTTAGACGTTTTTTTCAGCGTGGATCGAGGCAAATGAATCCTGTTCACCTTGAAAATAATAAAAAAAAATTTGCATTTCAAATATTAGACCATTTCTCAGTGATCGTCAATAAAACAAAATTCCATTTTTCTCAGTTTAATGAAAACCAATAGGTAAGTTTCAGTTTAAGTGTAAGTTTCACGTTTGAGGGGGTTTAAACCGTGACATCTGAGCGTTTTCAAAAGTGCACCAAAGTGATTATTTCACGTCTTGTCACGATACCGGGTTGAAGAAATATTGTTCAGGCCAGTTTTGTTTGATATAATCACAACAAATTAACGCAAGTATGGCAATTGAACTCAAGTCTTCTTGATTTAAGCCCAACACTTTATCAACCGAGCCACTGAATCTGTTGAGTTCAAGGGTGTATGGACGGTGTTTTATTGCGGGTTTGGTTTTATTTGTTGGAAAAATAAATATAGAAATATAGGCTAATTTGACACAAGAAGGCAGTATAGCCCTATTTATGGTTCTGAGTTTAAACTAAACCGTGACATCTACACGTTTTCCAAATTGGATCAACGTTATTATTTCACGTCTTGTCGTGATACCGGGTTGAAGAAATGTTGTTTTGGCCACTTTGTTTGATATAATCACAACAATTTAACGTAAGAAAAGAATGGGAATTAAAGTAGGTCTTCTTGATTAAAGCCCAATGGTTTATCAACTGAGCCACTGAGTCTGTTGAGTTCAGAGCCGGCCCGAGGCATAAGCGAACTTCTCGACTAAGCGGCCGCTTTCGGGGTTATTTTTTATTTTTATTTTTTTTAGATTAGGCTACTTAAATGACATAAATCAATGAATGAATGAAAATGACTGAATGAAAATGACTGAATGAATCATTCAAGACAACAAAACCCTGATTTAATTATCAATATACCTGCCTCAAAGTTACAAATGTTGCTGTGTCTGCCTGCGTTTAAGTCATGCGCATAATCCTCTAGATCCACCTCGCGCGTGCATAGACAATTTTTGCGCAACTGCGCTTAATCACGGTATCGGTATTGGAGAAAACAGCCCGCAGGGGAACTTAACCTTCAAGGTGTAAGGGTAGCAGTTTGAATAAATAATAAACATAGCAGTTTGAACTCTTCTCCACTTTATTATACCACACATCAGACCTCCAAAAACCCGCAACACTCCAGTAGCCTACCAAGTGCGCAGCCTGCGCACGACCCATCTACGGCAAGCCCCGAGGGGAAAAACACATTGCATACAACGAGCGCCAGAACATCATTACCGGTATTATAGTAACAGACTTTATTGGATTATGTCATGTAATATCTAACAAAGTCTCTTACGATAATAATAATAATAATAAAACTTTTGAGGACCGTTACACTGTATTGAGACAGTTGAGAAATAGTAGGCCAAATATTTGTAATTTTCAACAATAGGCTTGTTGTTGTGTTTCTCAGTTTTGTCATAATTTTAGCAAATAATTTCTTTTATATGTTTTGAGACAGTTTTAAGACTGTTAAAACTTTTTTTATTTAAGTAGGCATCTATTTTCTTTTTATTAAGTATTAATTTTGTTGTAGCCAATACATAGGCTAACCCAAGTGTATTCATTTATAATGTATCATTATTGCGTGACATTTGTGTCAATAATCGTCAAACACAGGTGACTCCGCGTCGTGGGAGGGGCCCCCAAATCAAATGGGCTCTATGCACGGCGTTATTTCCGGTGAAGGATTAAGGATGCTCGATAACTTCCGCCGATCATAGAGTCCAATGCAATACCGAGAATTTATATTGAATTTTATACTCCATGGTTATACTAATGAAACGTTAGTCACAAAAACAGATAAAACAGACACCCCTTGTTGTGTTTATGCTTCTTTTTTAAAATTATATTAAATAAACATAACTATATATAAAATTACATCTAAACGTATACGTTTCGTTTCAAAGACGGGAGGACAGTAAATATTGAAGACTCTGCCATAATCCCGTTTTCTCCGGTTTTCCTCCACTTTAATCTACACAACCGGAAATGGACGAGCATCCTTACGTCAAATGCGGAACTTATGCGTGCATATAGCCCATTCTGCTTAGAGCCCCCAAAAGGCTCGGGCCGGCTCTGGATAGGAGGAAGCAAGATAGGATTCCTTAAAGGGACTCTGTGTAGGAAATACCCCCATCTAGTGGTTAAATATTATTTTGCATCCAAACGAATTTTGCTCTCCAGCGCCTCGCATTTTCAAGTGCGTATTGCATCTACGGTTGCCGTTATGTACCAAAAATGCTATGACAGGATGTCTTGTAGTATCACTTCATCGAGTTTTTCTCCGGGTGAACAGGTTTGTAACTTAAAAAAAAAAAAACAGCAACTTATGTGTTAACTTATGTGTACAATTTATGTGTCTAGCTGTATAAATTAATTTTAATTCTCTGTACAATCTTATCCACATAGCAAAATCACAATTTTAGCTAATTGATCATTTATATATAAAAAGAAAGCTATAGAAAATCTTACAGAGAGCAATATTTTCTTACAATCATTATCTCTATATTCTTACTGAATTTATAGGTTATAAAGAATTAACTTACAAACCTTGTTTTTAGCACCTTCCTTCACAATAGCTGCGAGTAAAGACCTTGTTTAACTTTTTTACCTATAAATGTTATACTGTCTATATAATAAAGTACACAACCAAGCAATGACAAAAAAATTAAGTCAGACTGTAACATTGACTAACCTGTCGAGGAGAAAGCAGGCAACTTCAGCGTCTCTTCTGAAATCTTTCTGCTGCATTAGCTATTTCCACGGTTGAAAACGCTATCCCGATATTTAAGGCCATTGCACACTGAGCACGAAATATTCGTATGCGTATTTTCCTGTACGTCAGCCTAAAAATTCGTCACGCATAGAAACCTTGCACACCGAGTCCGTTGCGTATTTATTAAACCTTTGCGGGAAAAAACGCAAAAATACCAAATGGATTCGTCAAGCAGTGAGGATGATTTTTGCCCTCTCTCATATTGAAAAGAGAAGAAATAGAAAATATCCATCCAATCCTGAAATTGCGCCGAGAGGATTTATCCTGAGCGATTCAAAATTTACCTCAGAATGTCAGCGGGACAGTTTGATGCTTTGCTAGCGATTCTGGAGCCACATATTAAAAACAAGACCACCAATTCCGTGAACCATCGATTCTGAACGGAGACTGGCAGTGTGTCTGGTATGGACCAGGTATGGACACACACAAACACACACACACCCGCGCGCGGCCCTGTGAAGCGCTGGGCAGACAGAAACAGCTAGGCTGTTATTGTGTATGTATTGTGTATATTGTGCCCAAATAATACATTAGTTATCGAATAGGCTGCTCAATCACACCTTATTCGATCCTAAATTTCAATCTGATTGAAAGGGGAGGTTTATTAATTTCATAATCCAATAGCTATAGAGAAGAGAACATAAACACTTGATCGTATTGAAAACCGAAACTGAAAGCACGGCGCATAATGTTCAATGATTTGAGGACGAGCTCCCCCGGCCCTGAATTGTCAAAAGACCTCTCAAAATGCTGGCTCTGGATGCGAAAAACGCAGAAAATCGAACCATATCTGATTAATTTTATGACGGAAAAATTAATGGCCGTGTTTTTTTGCAATCTCCGGTCACGTTTCCTTTTTCGTTCAAGTCTGGCCTTTTTTTGCGATGAGGATGCATTCTCCTGTGACTCGGCATATGGTCCGCAACAAATAATAGAGCAAAAGAGCAATCAGCAATCATAGGAGTGCAATGCAGCCGTTTAAACTTGCAGGGAATGCGCCTCTCAATGTGACGTGACGATGGCTCTGAGTCTGAACGAAAACGCGTTGTGGAAACGCGTTTGGCTGGTGGTACTTTTTGACCCTCTCTGCTATTATAGTTTTCAAGATGGCGGAACGGACATGGAAGCCTCCGTGAACCTACCCGTCCCATGTACATAAAGATAATAAATTCTTCATTTACGAGGATAAGTCAGATAATTTGCAGAGGTATTTGTACACCATTGAGGACATATTTATGAATAAAAATATTGATTTCAGATAATAAAATACCTAAAAATCTACACAGAGTCCCTTTAAGATAATTAGTATTTTCTTCGATAATACCAATTGGGAAAAATCCTATCTTATCCAATCTTATCTTAGCCAAATCAGATGAATAAGTTAGGCTACTTCATCAACATTCTTCACGAGAAACGGATTATGATGACTCACAAAATGGATTAGCTTGTTAGGCGAAATAGTAAGGTCCCACGTACTTTACATGTTCTGCATTAAAACCACAATGAGTAACTTACAGGGCTAACTTAAGTAACGTTAAATTAGACGACCAGGCTTTGTTGAAGAGCCTTCACCGACCTGAGCTTTGATGAGGGAACGGCGCCAGTAAATTAGATAACTCTTCTTGCCTCTCATCGGCCTCGTATCGTTCATGACTCCTTATTTTCCTTTTTAAAAAGTGTCTAATGAAGCCACAAACAATGACAGTCAAGCCCAAAAGCTGTAAGTTAACCGATTGCTCTTTCAGGCACTCTCTCAACTCTAATCAATCTAACCTCACAATCTAAACTCAAGCGTGCAGTGTAACCATAGTAACCATAGTAAATTTGATCTGCTTGAAAATTTTAATCGTCTTTAATACATTACTCCGAAGGATAGATTAAAATACCGGGTAATTTTTTTTAAATAAATACAAAATTATTAAAATGTAATAATAATGATCAATATTTTTTTAAATTTTTTTTTTTTTAGATCCGGGGCTATAAAAAAAAACATCTGGGACTGAAGCCCCGAATGCCCATGTCTAACGACGCGCCTGGTAAGCAGTGTTCCGATTGTTCTCATCTCAGCTCCGCCGAGACAAAATAGACGTACCCTTTCAAAAAAATGTCATTTATTGTCAAAAAAATATGTTTTCAAAACCATCAACATTTATGACATAATTTCCATAATTATGAAATCGGCAGAGATGGCAATGCAAAACAAAAATCTTAAATTAGGAAATAGTGTGCACAAAACTTTTTTTTTGAAATGTGGGGGTTAAGGGTTTCTACGCAACATTTATATATATATATATATATATATAAAGACCACAGATCTATGGCACAGTGTTGTTGTCGTTAACCGACTAAGAGTGCCCTCTACTGGGGATATGGAAAAACACCAATCTTGCCTGAAGAACGTTGAAATTAAACCAAAGCCTGGGTTTAGAAATTCTTTTAGCAGATTAAAAATGGACCAAAAATATTGACAACTTTTCAAAAATTGATTGAAACTAAGACAGATAAAATGTGAATGTACCTTGAGTCTAATACAACCTGCTGCTGACTAGCAACAGCAATGTATGAAATAATGGTTTTGCCAGGTTATGATGTAAATTTAAAAAAAAAAAAAGACACACCATGTCCCATCCGAAATTCATCAATAACTACTTGTGGCCACTAGGAAGGAAGATTAAATAAGTCTGGCAACTGGTACCAGCAGCAAAAAAGTAATTTTCATTTTAGTGTTGAAGACCTGCCTGCTATATGACATGGCTTCATTCACAAACATTTAGCTCTTCCTTAACCACTTGAAATAAAAATAAATATATTTTACATAAAAGTCAGTGATGAGTGGCTGCATCTCTCTGTTCATTGCTGATTGAAATGGACTGCTCTTCAGTATCTTGGTTTTTGATCGGCTGTTCTTTTGAAGAACCAGGCAGTCTTGATACTAAAGTGGACAAACGGTGAAGAACAAGATCTGCTGTTGTTTTCAGACTGTGCTGTTGTTGTGGGGTGGGGAGACACAGAAGCTTAATTAACTAAAAACATCAGTAATCAATAATAATAATAATAATATACAGCTCAGTGATATTCACCTGAAGTATATGTAGGCCTTTTAAGGTGAGAACAGCTAACTCTCTTAGTCCGTCTCCAGCCAGGTCAAGATAAATCAGTGACAGTAGAGGGCTTTTAAAACTCCGTCTCCACAGCAGCTGTAACTTCTCCTCAAAAGCTCCTGTTGTTTGGGGAAATTTGTAGCAGAGCAGGTCCTATAGAAAACAAATACATCATTGTGCATACTGGTTAGCTGATTATATTTCACAAGTGTTATGAACTCTTTCATTGTGGCATACACTTGTTCCCTATTATGCGTAAGCATTTTGAATCCAGCACTCTACCTGTCCATACGTTCCCAGTAGCAACTCATGCTGTCCATCAAAGTCCAGATCAACGACGAGAGCACAGAGAACCGCATCACACTGGTCGCTTTCTGCCAAACACAGCTGTCTGCTCAGTCCACACTGCTCTACATCCCTGAACGCACACAATTATTTTACACCCAACCAGACACAATGGTGAACAACAAGCAACATACTTAAGAGGCTCTAACCTGTAAACAACCGCCATCTCTATCGCACTGGTTACCAACAGATTAAATGTTTCCTTTTGACTACCTGTGGGGGGGAAAGACAGATAAAGAGGGATTAATAACAATAGTCTCAAGAGCAGTGGCTCCCAAACTTTTTAGCCCTCACAACCCACATCAATAAGGCTCAAGTAACCCTTCATCAAAACTAAACTAAAGAATAAATGTTGTGAGTAAATAAAGACTAGAAAAAAAAACACATTTTAAATTTTAATATTTTTAAATCCAACATTTGATGGAAAACAAAACCTTTAAATCTTATATTTAAAAATTAAAAAGACATGAAATTACCACTATAACCAGTAGATGGTGGTAGAGGGGCACTTATTGGCTCATGTTAGCCATTTACACTCCCTAAAATAGTTTTTCACATGTTCTACTTTTTAATTTATATTAAGACATTATAAAACCACAACATAAAAAAAACATTTTTGAAAAGAGAATAACTTATCTTCAAATTGCGAATGAATTACACAGAAAGTGAGCCACTCCCTTTATAAGTGGTCAGTCAGGTCAGCGCAAACTCACTGAAACTCAAATTTGAATAATTTAATCTTCCACAATACATCTCTAACTTAAATTAACATGCTTTGTTTGTGATAATTAGGTTTGTGAGCATGTAGGACATAAACTGGCACTAAACACCTCTGATTTGCCTTTACTTTCAAAAGACATGCACATGATTGGCTACAATACTCAACGCTGTAAAATCAAGTTGAATTTGGACACATTTGCAGCGACTAATGCGCCAGGCGGAATTATGGGAGTGTAAACGTAGTTTTCGTCGCTTGACAAATCATGGCGTTCCTGGCATGCTTGACAAACCAAGCAAAATCTAAATATCTTCACGCACCCTTGGAACCTGCTCACGTATTTCCGGTTGGGGATCACTGGTCTACTCTAAATAACTTATCAGACATTAATAACCTTGCATAAGGAGTAATGATTAATCTAGTCATTAAAAATCTATTTGAAATAAATGCTTTTTTTCTATTTATCCAAGAATCCTGAAAAAAAATTGCATCAGTTATAGTTTCCAGAGAAATATTAAGCAGCACAGCTGTTTTCAACATTGATAATAATAAGAAATGTTTCTTTAGCAGCAAATCAGCATATTAGAATGACTTCTGAAGGATGACACTGACACTGAAGACAGGAGTAATAATGCTAAAAATTCAGCTTTGCCATGACAGAATTAAAATATATATTTTAATATATTCAAACAGAAAAGAGTTATTTTATACATCAACTGGTGATCATATGAGCTGTGTCACTCACTGTTCATCTCTGTGTTCTGGTGCTGCTCTTTCAAATGGAACAGCAACACAGTGGAAATGGGACTGTCATGTTGAATACGCCAGTTCTGCAGAATCTCTAATAAGGCAAATGTGCATAGAAAACCAGATCCTTTATTATTAGACTATATTACATTCTAAAAAGAGAAGAGAAAAACCGTGCAAGTGTGTTTCTCACCAGGTCCCTTTTGGTTGACAAGAGAAAGTCCCACAGAACCATTCTGACATCCAAATGCAGTGAGACGCAGGTTTTGATCAATACTTAAGACATCTAACCATAATACACTGCAATGCACACGAAGTACATATTAATAATTACCATCAAACATCTCACATAATGGCACATCTCATCATCCAAACCTGAACTGCAGAAAAGTAAACTACTCACTTGCTTGGCAGCTCCTGCAGTTCAGGAAAGAGTCTTTCCACTGGCTGTTCCTCAAACTGGTGCAAAGAGGCATTCTAACAATCAGACAAAGAGGATGAATTTCAAATCTTGAGTATGAGTGAGTGAGTGAGTGAGTAAGTGAGAGAGAGAGAGAGAGAGAGAGAGAGAGAGAGAGAGAGAGAGAAGAGAGAGAGAGAGAGAGAGAGAGAGAGAGAGAGAGAGAGAGAGAGAGAAGAGAGAGAGAGAGAGAGAGAGAGAGAGAGAGAGAGAGAGAGAGAGAGAGAAATCTTATTCTAACTAAATTTATCAGCTAGGCTGACCTCTTTGTAAAGATGTATGTGCTGATCATTCCCACTGAGGAGAAAGACAGTCTCACTGGATCCATCTACACAATGCACCCTGCAAAACAAACATGTGTAAGCCTACTTCTGAACCCTAAATATTTGTTATATTTCTAATACCAAAACAACACTGCATTTCATATATTTAAATAAAAAAAGACTACATAAAAACCTTGCTAGTTCCTTTCATTGTACCATAAATGAACAACACAGTGAAACACTCACTCTGTATGATAGAGCTGGAAGGGAGTGAACTGGAGCTCCAGGTTCAGACAGCTTTCTGTCAACCAGATGAAACTGTCTGATTATTCGGTATGGACCAGTTTCAGTCAGATTAAAATATGTAGCATATAGTATAATTTAGGGCATATGATGTGTGAATTCTCCCTTGTCTCAAGGAACCAGAAATTTAAAAAAAAAAAAAAATTCCCCAATATGCCATATGACAGACTCACGTGCAATAGACTCCAAGTTAAACTCTGACCCTGGTTCATAATCACAGTAAATATTAAGGAAAGGAGTCGCTTTATCTCCTGAGTCCTGAGAGGAAAGAGATCAAAATAAATGCATGAAGCAGAAAATGCAGCAAAAAAGGCAGCTCTCATGGATGGAGAAAGAGTGAGCGAGGGAAATCTTTCCATCTAGTTTGAAACTAGTTATTTGTAGTGATGAAGCACACCTTAATGAAGGTTATTCCTACGACCAGTCCTCTTTTAGGGGCAGATTTGTTGAAGGCGTCAATGGAGACGATTTCTGCATCAACTTTATTAACAAAACAAGAAATATTTTTGCATTAGACAGCAAGCTAAGACAAAAGACTTTCAAAGCAAACGAATAGGTTGTGACCTGGTATATATGTGAACTGAATCTCTCTGGCCACAGGTCTGATCTTCTTCTGCAGGTCCTGGTATCTGAAACACACTACTTTCCCCTTCAGAGTCGCTGCCAGTAACTCCTGCTCGCCTGCCTGGCATAGTCCGTATATGTTACTCTGCGAGGGAAAGCGACTAAAACTGTCTTCCACAAATGGACACAGGCCTTTTACATCCGGCAACATCTTACAGATGATCACAAATTAAATAAAACAACTCCTCTCGAATAGATCTTACTGGACTGCCACACTAGTGACAAAAAAAACAACAACTTCCGGGTATGGGCGGGTTGTGAATAAATTTAACCAATCATCTGTGTTTTTCGAACCGCTTGACAAATCACACTTGACCAAATGAGACGATCGTCATCGGCTGTAGTCGACGAATAAAAAATACAGTAAAGTATTATTACATGGCTTGGTTGAATTCTAATGTAGAATGCGGTCTTTTATTTCTTGATAACAGACCGCTGCTAAGTGCACCGTTGCCATGAAAAACAGATACAAGACTAGAAGCAATACAAGACAAGAGACTACATGCATTGCATACAACAACAACAAAAAAGGTGTTAAGCTGAAGCCTATGCTTATTACCTTTTGTACATAATTACTCAATTAGCAGCACTTTTCTCTCTGGATTTAACTTTCAAAATAGACGTAGCCTACAGAACATTTCCAAGTTTCCAAGATGTTCATACATGAAAGGTACAGATCTCAGACATCATTTCAATAGTTAACATAGGCCTATAACGTAGACAAATTAATCATATTGAGTTTTATAATTATTTATCACCTTGTTTTTAAACTTTTTTTTTTAATTACAGAGTGAATTACACAATTTTAATTCCTTGTCACAATTGTTCTATAGGTTTACTCCTTTAACAGATATGCATCTATTTTTTGTATTAGTTCTTGCTCTTACTTTTTAAAACATTTACATTCCTCATGTCAATATCATTACAATCAGTAGAATTTTTATTCTTACAATTATTAACAATGTCTATCTCATCAGTTCCCCTGATAAATATTGAACGTTTATTGCTAGAAATATTTAGTTAATCTACCCTGTCCCCAGTTTGCTGTTCCACAATCTCATTTGCTAATTTATATCCAATATTTACATAATACTCATTACATTTATTGACAATGTCATTCCCTTCATTTATAATTAATGCATCATCATTTACCAAATAATTTTGGTAATCGGTGGGGCCAAAAAGAATTCAAAAAAGAAAAAGAATCACTGGCTCGGTGGGGCCAGTGGGGCCAAAAAGAATTTAGTCAGCCACTGATTGTGCAAACTCTCCTACTAATGAGAGAGGTCTGTAATTTTCATCATACACTCTAAAAAATGATGTGTTGGATTTACTTAAAATATATATGCACCATTTTTGAGTCATTTTTTTAAAGTAATCCCAACTTGGAATAATTTAACTTAGAATTAACAAGAAAACCTTTGTTATAAATATTTGAGTTCATGCAATATTCTTTACTTGTGTATATTTTTAAGTAAAGAATGTTAGGTGAACTCAAATATTGTAACAACGTTTTTCTTGTTTATTTTATGTAAAATTATTCCAAGTTGGGATTATTTAAAAAGTATGATGCACAAATGGTGCATATATTTTAAGTAAATCTAACACATTGCAGGCCATGTGAGATCAAAACAAATCTTTGTTCTGTTAAGTTAACATTTAAACTCATTTATATATGAAAATAAGACAATTAAATCAGTTGAACCAACCATTTTAACTTATTCTAGATCTTCAGCTATTGGTCTGCTACTGCACTGCTCCAGATAATTATATGTCTTAAAATAAATTAAACATGCAACATGAAAACATGATTCAACCAAAAAAAAAATTAATTATATATATATATATATATATTATATATATATATATTTTTTTTTTTTTTTTTCTGTGTAGAGTGTAATCATGCTGGAGATATGTTAAAAGTTTAATCGTTCTCCAGAGTGAGAGTAGTGTTGCAATCTCTGCCTCCCCCTGTCGGCTTGTTGGAAAAAATGCATATGTGTGACGTAGTGGGGTAGGTGAATAATGGGATTGTAAACATAGTTTCAGCTAAATAATGTAGTAGCGATGCAGGCTGTGGTCAGAGAGTAATAAAGCCTGAGTTAATTGTTGCAAGCAACCAACCTACGGCTCTCTGTTTTGTGCTTCGGCTCTTTTAGCCCGGACTTCTAACAATTCATATACATTAGATACACATTCATACTTCTGTCTATCATCAGTAAAACTTATTTGACGTGAAATTAATTGATTTGTGATAAATGGGCAGAATCTCCACTAGAGGGCCAGACAAGCTGTCAATTGGTTATTGGGGCCCTTTTCAGCATACAGCCCCACTGAGATTAAAACCCCTTTAATCTGACAGTGACTCAAAGTCTGTCCATGCACATGGGACATATTGTGCTTATCAGCAAATAACTACGTCATCACAACATATTCCCAAATCCAAATAAACACATCTACACTCATTACACTCAATACACTGCATTAGAAATTGCCACCAGTTGTTTTAAATACCTGTATTATAAAGTGATTACAGTCACTGGTTTGTGAGGGATTATAGCCAGAAGAAAAGCCCCATGTTTTGTACATATATTCAGAACATATTCAAAGTTTCTAATGAATCTGTTGACTGATTGTGCAGAATATTTTATATGCATGCTTAACTCACTGTTTAGAGAGTGGATGTGTGTGTGTGTGTGTGTGTGTGTGTGTGTGTGTGTGTGTGTGTGTGTGTGTCCAGCGTGTGTGTTTCTTAGGGATTAGAATTGTGTGAGTGATTGGTGCTGACAGCGGTCTGTGTATTACTGGCTGGCCTGCAGATTAAGCCGCTCCTTTTTAGACTGCCTAATCTGGATTAACTGATGCAGTGTGCCTGCAATGATGCGGCCCACTACCCCTCTCTCTCTCTCTCTCTCTCTCTCTCTCTCTCTCTCTTTCTCTCTTGCTCCTTCCCTCCCTTTCCCCCCCTCTCTCTCTTTCTTTATTTCTATCTATCTGTCACCCCACTCGCCCTTCTTCACCCTAATCTAACTTCACATATTTCTTTCCTTTACCTCTATTTGTATAGGAACATTTTGTTTATTTCATCTGTTACTCTCCACTCCAGATTAAATGTTTGTTGCAATGTCAATGTGTCGGCTGTGTATTTTTATGCTAATGTGTTCTGGAACTGTGTGTGTGTGTGTGTGTGTGTGTGTGTGTGCCTGTGGATTAGAGTTTAGTCCACTTCCATAATTGCTCTTGTGCCTGCATAGCCGGTTGTTGCCAGATGGACGGACTGGTCCCCCCACCCCCCTCTGCAACACGCTCCACAAAACTTTGCCTTCTGCAAGCGCACAAGCTCAGATCCTGAACACATAAACATACAAACATCCTATACTGACACAGAAAAACAAATCATCATCATCATCATCATCATCATCATCATCATCATCATCATCATCATAATTTTACTGGTTTTACACAAAAAACAACCACCACTGAAATGTTGTTTGATGTGGTAATCTGAGCAAAGTATAACAAATTAATTTAAAAAAAGTAATTAAAAAAATAATTTAAAAAAGTAGCCTGATTATTAGTTTGTTGCATAAATAAACAGACAAACAAATAATAATGTATTACTTGCATATTTCATTTGTATTGTAACAATATATATTATTATTATTATCATATTAGTTTATTTTGAAGGCCATTGCTGAGAAGTGGGTGAGGTGGGATAGGTTTTGTTTTAAACATGAAAGATGAATATGTGAATTTCTAAGATTTTAACCACTTTCCATATTTCGTTTTCAAATTACTTCAGAACAAAATACTTAATCTGAAGACTTGTTTTGCCCTTTGTCCTTTGACTTTTGCATAGTACTTAAAGGGGATGACATCTAGCCTAGTCACAACCACATAACCTTGTCTGCTCTGCCTGTTTAAAGCCAACCTATCACATTTAGTTCATCTTGAGTGCCAATTGACACCTTTCTCATACCTCTCTCCTTCTCTCTGTCACTAACACACTGAACCAAACAATTCTTTCAAATAAAACACCATGTTCTTTCTATAGAAAATATTCTGTTTAAAATTTTAAACAGCTCAGTACAGCAAATAGTCAGCATCCTTCCAAATGTTCTCCTTTCTTCTTTTATCAGTCCCTCCATCACTGGTCAAGATAACACTCGTCCTTCTGTCTTCATCTTGTTTTAATTCATAATTTACCCATACATTCCTTAGCTCTTTTTCCTTTTGGGTCCTGTGATTTTCATGCATTCTATTGTTTGTTCTCTTGTGAACTGATAATAAATCTCTTTCCTCTCTTAGGGTTAAGGGACTAAAACACATATACACATAATTCAGCAGTGTGTGTCAAGTCAAAAATGAAGTGTAAAGAGTAAATACTCATTTTAGATGCTTTACAAATCATTATATTATACATTATACAATCAAATATTAGTGATATTATGTTGTTTCGTGTTTAATCAAGAAATTATGATAAACGTTTAATCAGTTAATTGCAATCAATGAAAAGATATGCAACTAAATTCTGATGCAAATAAAGTTGCAATGCAAAACTGTTAACACTGTCCACAAGAAATATTTAACCTATTGCTCATAGCCTACAAAAAAAAAAAAACATTCGATTAACGAATGAAATTTCAGAGTAGTCTTATTTATGAGAATTACAGTTGCATCTAAGAGCCTGTTAGATAGCAAAAGTATAATGCCAATAAACGAAAAACACTCAGCTAATTCAAATATAATGGTTAATAGCTTAGGCATACACAATTTATAAGATAAAAAATAAAAAAATCGATTTCTTGAAGTAAATTGTAATCTAAATTATATCTAAATTATTTTACGAACAAACATGCACAAGGCATATAGGTAGGCTATACGAAATTTATTTATTTTCAATGCTTGTGGGCAGTGTCCGATTTTTTTTGGTCATATAGACTATTATAAAGAAACGAGTTTCAGGGCCATTTTTTCATTAAGTGAGAGCGCATTTTTCGAACTTCTGGAAAATGTCGCGAGGATTATTAATTAATTAATGGTTGATACGGTTCCTAAAATCAACAACTGTATCTAGAATAGGCCTATTATTAAAAATATATTTACCGATTTTCTTTTTAATGTGGCATTTTGAGGCATCTCTCGTGACAGTTTTGCTCGGATCACTACGGAGTTTTTATTTAGGCTAGGATATTAATCGTTTTGAAAGATTTAACCTTTTTAAATCTATTTCTTTACTGTCATGGGCAACCACGTGTTAAACTACACGTCAAAGTTGGATAGAGAGTGAGAGAGAGAGAGAGAGAGAGAGAGAGAGAGAGAGAGAGAGAGAGAGAGAGAGAGAGAGAGAGAGAGAGAGAGAGAGAGAGAGAGAGAGATGCCCCTTGATTAGCTGCTCAGTCTCTTATTTGTCATAGTGTCCCGCTCCTGGCAGGTCTTGCCCAGGGGACACGCGCCTTAACCAACGCCAAAACTCATACCAAGCGTCTAAAACTTTTGTTTGAGCTAGCCTATAATAGAAAATTTACTTTTACTATTTCCTCACATTTAGCTACGCTCATCTTTGATATTCAGGACGATATTAATGACAAGAGTTGTGAGAGTGTAAGCTTGTTTAAGGCACTGAGGACCGGGAAAACAGGTGTTTGGAGCCGTGAGACTGA
Organism: Pimephales promelas; assembly: GCF_016745375.1. The sequence goes on along the minus strand of NW_024121577.1, from coordinate 4,514,357 downwards.
AGGAGCACCGCACGCGCCAGGCGCGAGCAAAGACACGCGGCTGTCAGGAGCAGAGCGCGACCCCCGACCCGTAAAAAAAAAGCGTCACATAAGAAAAAAGAGAGTGAGAGAGAGGGGTGAGAGAGGGAGGGAGAGAGAGAGAGAGCAATAGAGAGTGTGTGCGAGAGACGCGACCGTCCCAAGAATGATGTCCTACATAAAGCAGCCCCATTATGCTGCGAACGGGTTAACACTGTCCGCCTCAGGAATGGACCTGCTCCACACCGCCGTCGGCTACCCAGGTCAGTTCTTTCTCATTAATGATTTATAATATGTTTGTTTCTTATGTTATGTTTAATAACTTTGTTGGTCGTTGAAGTCAAAAGAGACGGGACAAACAAAACTAAAAGGTAGCCTCATATTTCCTGTTTCATTTGACATAATTGTAGCCTACCCCTATAATTTAGGCAAAGCGAACATCATTTTACCAGTTGATAGCCATATTAAATGAACTCACTCACGTAGTAGGCTAACAAAAGTAGTGCCCAAAAACAATTACATATAGATGTCAATAGCCTACTATATATTTAAATTTCGTCTTTACAAAAAAGTATTTTTTTCGCTGTCAAATTTCAATTTTATGTTGTTGTGTTTTTTTTTTTGCTTGTTTATTAAAATGTTATTTTAGCCCATTATGAAAAGCTTTTTTTTATGTAGCACAATTTCGTCCGTTTTATCCATCCGTTATACAAATAAAAATAATCATCACAATAGTAGGCCCTACGCTAGTGAAGAATGCAAATAAGGCTAAATGGGTTAAATAGTCTAATATCAATATGTAGCCTAATCGGCCTAAATCACTAATTAAAAAAATATACTGACGTCAGAAACGATGTTTTTATGCGCAGCCATTAACGGACAGAACTCAGTCACTGACTAGACTTAAGTGTAGCTAAAAAACAAACAAAAAAAAAAATACTAAAATACAACCATCTATCTATCTATCTATGAATGATGACAATGGATAGTCCAAATATTTTCTCTCACCAACATCATATTAATGACTCTTACAAGCTCACATAAAACTATTAACATTGATGATGCTACCATGTAAAAAAAATCCGTTTTCTCTAGGCCTACATGTTTTGGGAAAACCTAAAGTTGTTTCTTACTGTATGATGTCGATGTTTTTATAATAGCCACTCCGAGGAAGCAGCGTCGGGAGCGCACTACATTCACACGCACCCAACTGGACATTCTGGAAGCCCTGTTCACCAAAACACGCTACCCAGACATATTTATGAGAGAGGAGGTAGCTCTGAAAATCAACCTTCCCGAGTCCAGAGTTCAGGTGAGTCTTCAACATTGAGACAAACATCTTTCTGACACCTCTCCGACTGCATCTTTCAAACATCTATCTAGGCACATGCACTAGATAGCAGACGATGCTCATCTAACACTCTGATGATCTAATCTATGATGCAATGGGGGTAAACTGTATATTTGTAACTAAACATGTACAGTACTTTGTTCAAATTCTATTTTAATTTGTTAACTGTCACAACAAGTATTGAAAGTGACCACAACTCTGACAGTGAAAGTCAGTGTGTGTGTGAGGCCCAATATTAATGCAGATCACATCACATCCATCACAAACACATTCTTTTTGATCTATTGAGAAATGAGCCAAACACTTATTTCATCTTCAACCCCGCTCTTATTTCTCTCAGGTGTGGTTTAAGAACCGTCGTGCTAAATGCCGCCAACAGCAACAGCAGACCAGCGGTCAGCCCAAGCCCCGTCCCCCCAAAAAGAAGTCCTCCCCACCCTCAGAGCTGACCTCTGACCCTGGCACGAGCTCCTCGGTGGTGGCTGCCCCTGCCCAGACGGTACCCCCTATTGCCAGCGCAGGCACAGCACCCGTTTCTGTGTGGAGTCCCACCTCTCTATCCCCCCTTCCCGATCCGTTGTGTGGCTCCGGCACGCCCTGCGTGCAGCGCCCGGCTCCCTATCCCATGAGCTACGGTCAGCCCTCGACCTATAGCCAGGGCTACAGCTCCTCTCCTTACTTCAGTGGATTGGATTGCAGCCCGTACCTCTCTCCCATGACCACTCAGCTGTCTGCGAGTGGGGGCGCCCTCTCTCCCCTCACTGTGCCCTCCATGGGCGGCTCGCTCAGCCAGTCACCCTCCCTCTCCTCCCAAGGATACAGCACCTCCTCACTGGGTTTCAGTTCCGTAGACTGCCTGGATTACAAGGACCAGCAGGCCTGGAAGCTCAACTTCAGCACTATGGATTGCCTCGACCATAAATTCCAGGTGCTGTAAAAGAGAAAGTGAGGAAGAGAAGAAAAAAAGGCAAGAGGGAAGGAAGAATAAATTAAACAGAACTATTGCTTGAAATGCTGGAGACATTTTGATGATGAAACAGGTCTGATTCAGCAGGATTCATGTGATCTCAGAGGTGAAAAGGGGGGCCATTTTGGAACAGGTGAAGACTCTGTAGTCCAGATCTGCTCTGTGATTGGCTGAGAGTGAAGGGACTCCTCAAGTCTACTGATCAGTCTTCATTATTAACCATTTACCTCACACCTACAATCAACTAGCTTTCTCAACACATCGTGGCTATTTAGCTATTCACTAATACACACACACACAAAGACATGCACATAATTGGAGGGGAGTTTCTCTGCGGGTACAAGCTTTTTGTTGGACAAAGTTCTTTCTACTTTTTTCAGAAGTTTGGTTGGTTTGTCTTCTGTACTGGGAAGCATTAGGAGTTCTTGTGTTGTGCATTTAGCTTGCTGTTATTTATGTATTTTTAAATTATGTTAACTTATAACAAATAATGTTGTTTTCTGTTAGTTTGAGTTAATCGTTACTTCATTTAATGGCAGTATAGTCATGCTGTTGATATATATTTTCTATTTGGGTGACCTTGTGTTGAAAAATGTTGGTGTTGTTGTTATGTTGCTTTGACTGAATACATTCAGAAGGGAACTAAAGGTTTTAAATTTTACATTTAGTTTAACTTCACAATTAAATGTGTCTTTGTTTAACAAGAATTGTCAAACAAGAGTTGTCTACCTTTGTTTCTTGTTGATTATGCAAGATCAAGTACAATTAATAAAAACATGGCATAAATGATTTTCGTGAGAGAAGGGGGGCTTACAAATTGGTCTGAAGAGCACTTGAATAAATTGGGCTACATCTGTCCCTCAAGCAGAACATGTATATATGGACTAACATTTATGAATATAAATTAAAAACAAAGTACTAAAATCTTAAAACGAATGCATTCATGCCTCTAATAAGGGATTTTCTGGTATCAGCAAAAATAAGGGAACTGGCAAATCAAATTGTAATGAACTTCAAATTTCTTTCTTCTGCTGAACACAAAAGAACACACTCTGGAAGTCAACTGTTTGTTTACCCTATTCTTCAAAATATCTTCTTTTGTGTTCAGCAGAAGAGAGAAATTCACACATGTCTGGAACAACTTGAGGGTGAGTAAATAATGACAGGAGTTTTCATTCATTCTTTTTTTTTTTTTTTTTTTTTGGTGAACTATCCCTTTAACCAACTAAACTGAAAGAAGATGAATTTCCCTTGCAAAGCTCAGTGCTTTGGGTTTAAAAACACAAAGTGGAAAGATTCACATAATTCCACCATCTTATACTGTGACAGCCTGGGGTTGGATACACAGTCTGGGGTCCACAAGGTTGCGATGTCTGGTAATCGTGTTGCTGTGATGGTGGTGTGTGTGGCCCCGCCCATGAAGCCGGGTGTGTGGGGTTATTTTAGCCAATGACCCAGAGAGCACCTCAATCTCCTTACTGTCGACAGAACACTACCCTAAAGCAATTAAACAGGATTACTGAACCTCCCTCTCTCTTTCCCTCCTCCACACCTCTCCTCCTGTTGATTCCAGTTCCAGCTCTCTCTGCTATGACTTCTCCACTGTGATTATTCAATCATTCTTTATCTCAGTCCCAAATTAGATTCAAAATTAAGAGTCTATATATGTATTAATTGTTTTGCATTAGCTTTATTAAAAGAAATGTCAAATTAACTAAAGAAATTGTACAAACATACACTCTTAAAAATAAACGGTTCTTAGTTGGCATTCCATGGTTCCATCTTTAAAATCAATGGAACCTTTGAACAAAAGCTTCTTTAGATGTTCAGAATGTTCTTCACATTGACAAAAAAAAAAAAAAATTAAAGAAGTGCTCACTTAAAGGTTCAGTGATTTGGTAAACCAAAAATGGTTTATCTTTGCTGGATTTGGAAATTATTTTTTTTTTAATTTGTACTTTTCAGGATTTTTTTTTTTTTTTTTTACAAAGTTTAGGTAAGTTTCATGAAAAGGTGAAATTTTTCACAATAGATGACAAAATAAAAATAATTTGGAAAATTTCTGGTTGTCATAATTTAGCCCAATATACCGAGATTTAATGTAATTAACTACAGCTGTGTGAATTTCATACATTCACAAAAAAGACAACCTGTTGCTTAAAAGTAAAACTGGCCATAGTAAAGGTAAAAAATAAACAAGTGAGAAAAGGTTTATAATAATTTATTTGTAATCAGGACATGGTTTGGTTTCAGATCTGACATATATATATATATATATATATATATATATATATATAAAATTTAGTACTGCCCTTCAGAAGCAACAGAAGATACTTACATGTTTCCCAGAAGACAAATTAAGTAAAATTTTTTCAAAAAGTTTTCACCCCCAGCTCTTAAAGGGATACTCCACTTTTTTTTTTTTTTTTGAAATAGGCTTATTTTACCACTCCCCCAGAGTTAAACAGTTGAGTTACCATTTTCAAATCCATTCAGCCGATTTTCTGATATTTAGAAGAATATCAGCAACCAGACAGTTTCTGGTCTCATTGACTTCCATAGTAGGAAAAAAATATACTATGGAAGTCAATGAGAAGAGAAACTGTCTGTTTACTGATATTCTTCTAAATATCAGAAAATTGGCTGAATGGATTTGAAAACGGTACAACTCTGGGGGAGTGGTAAAATAAGCCTATACTTCCAAAAATAGTGGAGTATCCCTTTACTGCATTGTGTTTCCTTCTGATGCATCAGTGAATGTTTAAACTTTTTTAATAGTTGTGTTTGAGTCACTCAATTGTTCACAGTTTGAAATGATGGATGCACACAATAATAGCGCACACACATTCAGTTTTCACAACAATTTGACTTAGTAGCAGGGTCAATTTAAACGTACTGTTTGAAATATTTTCTGAATAACCCATATGGTTCTTTCTACAGGGACTTACTAGTGTGATCTGTTTAGCCGGACTTCTCTTCCCCATCTGTACTCTCATTACTTCTTATTCTACACCATGTTCCCAGTCTGTTTTATTCCTATTTTTCCTATTTGTCTCTCACACATCCCTGTATGAAGTAAGGAACAAGATGTTAATACACTCACAGGCATCTCTCTCCTCTGTACCATCTTTCATGCCCTCTCTCTCCCTTGTTCACCCTCCACCGCGCCCCCCTCCTGAGTGCTTCATAATCCCACTCTGACCTGAATAAAACCACATGCACTGTTACCAGGATGAAGGGTGTGTGTTTGCAATTTTTTATGTACACGTCACAGTGAACATAATTTCTTCATAAAAACATTTGTGTGTGTGTGTGTGTAACTTCTCTTATCTATCTATCTATCTATCTATCTATCTATCTATCTATCTATCTATCTATCTATCTATCTATCTATCTATCTATCTATCTATCTATCTATCTATCTATCTATCTATCTATCTATCTATCTATCTATCTATCTATCTATCTATCTATCTATCTATCTATCTATCTATCAGCTCTCATTTCCTCTAACCCTCCCCCTGTTCCTCCAGATATTAATCTCTCTCTCTGTGACAGATTGTCTGTAGTTCATACAAGAAGACAAAAGGAGAAACTGCTGAGCCTTCAATTCTAACAAATCACACACAACACATACAAACACACAAGCACTTACTCAGAACCCACAAACCAGCTATGTAGACACAAAAGATAGTTAACCAGACAAAATTATGTAGAAATACATTACCAAAAAATGTCCTCACAAAGAAAGGATTTCGGATATTGCCATATTTGTGGGGACAATCTGTCTCCATAATGTAGGGTTTACCAGGGCACACACACACGTTTAGTTTTCATGTTTTATGGGGACTTTCCATAGACACAATGATTTTTATTCTGTACAAACTGTATATTCTTTCACTTACTCCTACCCCTAAACCTAACCACTTTCAGCATTTCTTTTTTATTTTTAAAACACTGCTTAGTATAATTTATAAGCTGTGTTCCTCGTGGGGCCAAAAATGTCCTAAGGACTAGGATTTCGGATATCTTTTTGATGGACATGTTGTCTCCATAATGTATGGTTTTCCAGGACACACACAGAGAGAGAGAAAGAGACAGTGCGAGAGAGAGAGAGAGAGAGATCTGTAACTCTATTACTGTGAATATATTATATAGCAATGCTAAAAGTGAAACCCCTTTAAAGGGCAATATAGGTTTTGAATGATAAGCATTTGTTAATGTAATTACTGATGAAGTTAACTAAGTGCTCCAGTATAAAAACACCTGGTGAGTGTAGTGATCAGACAGAAAGTAAGAAAAATCAAAGTCAGTTATTTTTCTGTTTGTTTAAAGTAAACCATACACTCACCTAAAGGATTATTAGGAACACCTGTTTAATTTCTCAATGATGCAAATTATCTAATCAACCAATCACATGGCAGTTGCTTCAATGCATTTAGGGGTGTGGTCCTGGTCAAGACAATCTCCTGAACTCCAAACTGATGTCAGAATGGGAAAGAAAAGTGATTTAAGAAATTTTGAGAGTGGCATGGTTCTTGGTGTATTTCGCAATCTGCTCAGTTACTGGGATTTTCACGCACAACCATTTCTGGGGTTTACAAAGAATGGTGTGAAAAGGGAAAAACATCCAGTATGCAGCAGTCCTGTGAGTTGATGCTAGAGGTCAGAGGAGAATGGGCCGACCGATTCAAGCTGATAGAAGAGCAACTTTGACTGAAATAACCACTCGTTACAACCGAGGTATGCAGCAAAGCATTTGTGAAGCCACAAAAATTTAAGCCACAGTCTTGAGGCAGATGGGCTACAACAGCAAAAGACCCCCCTCCTATTCAGATGATAGAGTCAGAATTTGGCATAAACAGAATGAGAATGAGCCCTGTTACCACTGTGCAGGCTGCTGGTGGTGGTGTAATGGTGTGAGGGAAGTTTTCTTGGCACACTTTATGCCCCTTAGTGCCAATTGGGCATGGTTTAAATGCCACGGTCTAACTGAGCATTGTTTCTGACCATGCCCATCCCTTTATGTCCACCATGTACCCACCTTCTGATGGCTACTTCCAGCAGGATAATGCACCATGTCACAAAGCTCGAATCATTTCAAATTGGTTTCTTGAACATGACAATGAGTTGACTGTACTAAAATGGCCCTCACAGTCGCCAGATCTCAACCCAATAGAGCATCTTTGGGATGTGGTGGAACGGGAGCTTCGTGCACTGGATGTGCATCCCACAAATCTCCATCAACCTCAAGATGCTATCCTATCAATATGGGCCAACATTTCTAAAGAATGCTTTTAGCACCTTGTTGAATCAATGCCACGGTACTGGAATGTAAACGGTGTACTGTATGTAAAATAAGTTTGATTGTCTTTTCGAAAGCGTGTCCTACCAGTCTGCCTTTTTGCTGCTTGTGCGTCATGAATTCCGCTGGTAAGAAACAGCTCCCTCTGCGGTGACAAAATCATAGAGACAACGTCAATACAGTTAAGCTTTGACTTCTCTGAAGACTATAAACACTGTGATGCTATGCTCCACCAAGAGCAATTCACAATAAAGATTCACTTCGTCGTTCATCAATAAATCATTTACAATTTCAGTTTTTAAATTAACAGTTGTTGGAAATGTTAAAAGTTGTTGAATGATCCTAAATATTTTGTTTGCTGCCACACAGTATAACCATGGAAAATCCAGGGGGTAGGAAAACAAATTGGGTGTCTCTACAGTATAACACATTTGTTAAGTTTGTTAAGTAGGCTAATTATCACTTCTAAATGCTGGAACTTGTTTTTAAAAATCAGCATGATCCAACATTGGATATTTTTCAATCAGTAAAATTTAAAATTTAAGCAACATTTAATAGTTAGTGTACACATTAGCAAAGGACTAAGCCATGTGTCCAGACATGTTTGGGTGTGTTTATAAATGACACTGAAGAGCCAAATTGTGTGACATCTATTTATTACCACCAGAATATGAGAAATTTGGAAAATACAAAGATCAGCTTATTTAAATTTCTGAATAAGAAAAATAAAAGAAGCACAAACATGAGGTTACATTGTGTTTCACGAAGAGAAGGGAGGAGCAAAGTTCTACCCAAACAAAGTAAAAGACTCACTCAGTACTATAGTACTAAACGTAAATAATATTTTTTGCTACACTCTTTGACTCTAATGCCGATCTTTAATTTGACAAAACTGGAATTGAAAGAGTGAAAAACGATCAAAAAATAGTGCGAAAGACAAAGAGAAGGAAGATCAGGATGTTAGTTGAACAGTGAGGTTGAATGAGAGGCTGGTTTAGAGCGCCCCCCTGTGGCTGCCTGAAGTTATAACAGGAGGAGCAGGATCGGCTTTCACTACAATATGAAAAAGAAAAAAAAGGAAACTTAATTCAAACTGATTCTTGGCGGATTAATATTTTTTTTTCTAATGAAAAATTCATGTATGCATTGTAAAAAAAAGAAAAAAAAAAGACACCATATCAACAATAATAGTAATCATCAATATTACAAGTAACATATTTTCAACCAATAGATGCTGGTTTGCAGTTGAATACGATTCTGCTTTGCTGATCACATCGCCCACAGACACTAACAGATAGATGAAGTCTGACTCCACTATTAAGGGGCAAGTAGGGATTCAAAAAGGACATGTAAGGACTGGATGGGTCAGGAAGGGGCGGGGCAAACCGGGGGTGGGATTAAACCTTCTGAAGGAGATTGGTGAGGACAGGTTTCAGTAAGGTGGACTGAGGCAGTTTTAGTAGCACCCTGCTGTGGAAGTTTCTGCTCCCCTTAAGCAGACTGACCCCAGACACCACCCTTTTTTTCTCTCAGGACAGTGGAGTAAGTGTGAGACGACTTCTTCTTGCACGTCTGTTTAATGTGTAGCCCTAAACCGGGCATAGGTGGACCTCGTTTACGCTCCAAATGTGAATGTGTGAGAGTACGTGTTTGTGCACACGCATATGTCTGTGTGTTTGTGTGTGTGTGATCAGCAGCACCTGTTACATGCACATATAGGTACCCTACGTGTAATTTAGACAGCACTAGCAGACTGAGACAAAGTTACTCCCCATCACTGATACTCTAAACTCTAACAAGAAAGAGGAGGAGAACAAGTGGAGAGACAGAAAGAAATAAAGAGGGCGATACAAAGAAGGGGAGAGTTTAAGCGCGCTCTCCGCGGATGCGGCGTGCCAGCTGGATGTCTTTGGGCATGATGGTGACACGCTTGGCATGGATGGCACACAGGTTAGTGTCTTCAAACAGACCGACCAGGTATGCCTCACTGGCCTCCTGCAAGGATGCACACAAAATCAGAATGTTAATTAGGGATAAACAAATAATAATAAAAATAATCTTCAAATGGGAACGTGTGCAAAAATGTTTAATGTATAATGAATAAATTACAAGAAAAAGCAAGACATATGCGCACCTGCAGTGCACCAATGGCGGCACTCTGGAAACGCAGGTCGGTTTTGAAGTCCTGGGCAATTTCGCGAACCAGACGCTGGAACGGCAGCTTACGGATCAGCAGCTCAGTAGACTTCTGGTACCGACGGATCTCACGCAAAGCCACAGTACCAGGCCTGCAGACAGTAGAGGGGTTTAATGTAGGGTTTATTATAGTGAAACTTTTTTTTTTTTTATTGCTGTTCACAATTACAAGTCTGGAATATCACCTGTAGCGATGAGGTTTCTTGACTCCTCCAGTTGAGGGAGCGCTCTTGCGGGCAGCTTTGGTAGCCAGCTGCTTACGGGGAGCTTTGCCTCCGGTGGACTTACGAGCTGTTTGCTTAGTACGGGCCATTGCTAGTCAATATCACCTGAGAAAAAGGAAACAGTTACAGTTAAGTCGGAAAATCATGGGCAGATTTATGAAATACAAGCCAGGAATGTAAAAAAAAGTTTAATAATTTAGCAGTGCTTTCTCTTAGCTGTTTAATAATAAGTATGCATTCTCATGCACAGACTAAGCTATAAAAGTGAGTAAATCTCTACTAAAAATAGCTCTCAAGTTTTACACTTGTTTTGGTATTTGACTCCCTGTCTCATATGCTATTTTAGGCCACTTCCTCCAGCACGTCACATTAAACCCAATAAATAAAAGCAACCACTCAGCAAGGACTAATGTGGCCTTTCAACCAATCACAGACGACCGTAGAACAACAGTAAGGCAGAAAGCTAGTAGCATTTGAGGAGCCCAAAAAACTAACCAATCACAGGCCGTTCTGCCAGTTGTGGGGGCAAACCAGTCCGTCTAAGCTCCGCCCTAAACCGCAAGATTATGGCTGCAATTTGAACGGCAACTGGAGAGAGTCCGTGCTTTGAGGCACAGGGGAGGACGTGAACTTTGAAATAAAATTCAAAATCCAATGCATGCACCGCAAAACCAACAACACAATACGCTAGCAGGCACCCTTGGGCAACTAAATAGTCGCTTAGAAGGAATATCTACCGCGAATTTACACCGTTTAACCGAAGTAAACAGAGACATGCGAAAGTGGGACGGATTTCAGTGTGTCCTCCGACACGAAAAGGAGAGCCTGTTTTCTCTCGCGTCTCGCCATCGGCTTTCTCGTTTTCAGACGATGCGATTTTAACGTTTTAACGCTCAAAATAAACATTATTCTACATGAAAGTTTCACAAAGCTGTTGAAAAGTATATCAGAGAGAAGACAGTGATGAATTGGGGCACTTACCTCAGGTGAACGTGTTTTAATTCGCGCAGTGAAATATGTGCTCGGCTTGTCTGGCAGTGTCAGTATTTACTATCTCACACACAATGGGAGCGGGTTGGCCAGAGCCAAAATGGCCGCGATGTCAATCATTCTCTCCCAGAATGCACCTCAATAAAACTGTAAACACAAAATTACCAATTTTTACAGTACAATTTCAATTACGATTATTTTATTTCTTATGTAATTAGAGGGATTAATATTAAGTATTTGAAGAACTGTGTCTCCGATGAAGTTTGACTGCAATACCTTTGTTTTTCTTCTTTTTTTTTTTTTCCATGGAGGTCATCGGGTTTTGAGGAGAGTTTGATGGGTCTATCCACTGCTGGTTATATAATAATAATAACAACAACTTTTTATATTATTATTACAAATCGTTAACATTTTCCATGACCCCTTTGATTTAAGTTATTTCAACCAATATAGTATTTTTGTTTTTTACAGATACAGAATTGTTTTGGGGCCCTTATGGTTCAGACATCACTTGTTGGCCAGAATGATGATCCCGGATCAGTCATGCAATGTTTTACTTATTTCAGGCTGACATTCAAAACCACCCTTCAGCCATATAGGAAGTCTATCTTAACCACGGGCTTAATTCCTTTCTCTAACACTCACTATCTTTAAGGCTTCAGTGACATTTCAGGAAGAATGTGCTATGTTCTATGTACCAAAAAAAAAACCACTACTAAATGTAGTTTTGCAGTTAGGCTATAAACTCTGACTGGAATGTAATATAATGTGGCATGTTTAGCAAAGGCAGTAGGGTACAAAAGTGGTGTATTTATTTACTTACGTATTTACTGACTGATTGATTTATACCCAGAAGTGGTGTGTAGCAGCTTTCACAGCCATAGTATAATATTCTTATATTCCCTCAAACCTAGTTTAGATCACAGAATTACACCTAAACATGAATAATTACATAACCTGTTATCTTTATCCAAAAAAAAAAAAAATTGCAACTATATGGTGAATCTGTTTCCAGTATAGATGTCTACCATCTTATTATTGTGAGATTAATTACAAACAAGATAGAATGAAAATACAGATGGTATGGTAGTACTGCAAATTCAGGAATTATTGCAATGCAGTATTTTTCATTCCACTTCCTTGTTCCTCTAACACCATTGGCTCATTCAGTGCTTTTTCCTGGAACAAACTGCAGTTCATTTTACAAACAACAGAGAGCACTGTCCTCCTGATAAAATCAAACAGACAGTCTGATTAGGCAAGGGTGGGGAAGTAGTGAATACAACTATGATGGACCCATTCACACGAACTGCAATGCTGTTGAAGAGCCAGCTTTAATGAACGCATTTATCACTGTTTAATTTATAAAAATGTATCTCAACAAGCTGCCTTCTCTTTGGAAGACAAATGCATTTTTATCAGTAGGCTAAATCTATTGTAGCTATTTGGTTGATTTCCTAAACATAGCACACATCTTGCTTGAAATACATCTTATATGAAACCTTAAATTAGTGACAACGTGTAATTTTAATGAATTAAATTGTAGCCTATCGCTGTCAGAAAAAGCTGTCACTGGAGCAAAGGTTCACCTTGGTACTTTATTTAGCTCTATAGGTGTATATTAGTTCCTAAAGTGTACCTTTTGACAGGGTACCGCTTAAGTGACAGATTTTACCTTGACATTACTGTAAACAAGGTTTCATAATTTGAATGTTATGTTTAGAGTAAGAATAATACAGTACATTATACACAAATAAGGCAAACAACAATCCAGGCTAATCCACCCACACCCATCGCCCGTGTGCTCTGAAAGGTCAGCCAGGTATCACAGCAAGGTGAGGACTCAGTGTGAAAACAGTTACAGCCCATATGTCCTCTTCTCCACACGGAACACCTTTTCCATCCCCCTTTCTGGATCAGGATTATTCCAAAACCTCCAATGTGCCATTTAAGACCATTTACTTACTTTGTATGCCTTTGACTGAGGCGTTTCCCAAAACAGCTGTATTCACACAGTCACCTTCTAAACTGACAGTGTTGTTGGGCAGCATGATACTGCTGAGCGACTAGCAAGAACACTGGAGTGCTGAAAAGGTTTAACAATGACCAGATTTATGCACGTGATCAGCAGCTATAACACAGTATGGTATGGCAGCTGCTCTATCTGGGCTTGCAGAGCACTGTGGTAAAAAATTACACAACCATTTGTGCTACAGCCCTTCCATTTTCACTATCGGCAGCTTTAACTATAGATTACAGTTAATAGTTTACTAGTTAAAAGAGACAAAAATTCAATTGCATTTAAACCCTGAATTTTCTCTATATTACATTATCTCGAATACACAATACAGAAACAGAATGAAATTATTGCTGAGCTGCCAGACTGTTGTGTAAGCACGGGTTTAAATCATTTCCCCTTGAAATTATGACACAATTAGACTGTATTTGGGGAGGTATGGGACAACGAAATGGAACACTAAGACGGAAGCTGGTGATTTGAAGGCAAAAGGGATCTGGCTCCTTGTGCCCTTGAGCCAAACACTTTCCTTCATGTTATTCCAGGGAGGGGACTGCGGCTGCAATTAGTGAACTGTAAGCTTTGGATTAAAAGCATCTGCTAAATGGCAAAGATAAGTAAGAAAACCCCCAGCAGCATTCATGTTGGTTTCTATCTTGCAAACACTCATATTTTAAGAACACAAAGCTTTGTTCTTAGTCTCAGAGCTAAACCCGTTGTGGATTATGTCCTTAGTTTGCAGAGTCCTGTATTCTCAATTTATACGGCATACATTTAACAATTTTTGGGCTAAAACTAAAAACAAAAACAAATTTTAAATATGAAAAAAAAAAACTTGATATCACAATGGTACTAAATTATACACTATAGTGTACAGCAATTAGTCATTGTCATCATGTCTCTTTTCAAAGTGAAACTGACAGGATGCAATAAATATCGATTCAATTTCAATAATGCTAATTTTCTATGGTTACACACATGCAACCGACAAAATTAGTCATTACATTTCTTTATGCTAAATTAACTTTGTTAATACAATTTAGCAATACCCTGACAGAATACTTATAATCCTCATAAATGATTCAGGACATATACATATAAATGATATTCTTGCTACTGTATAATGTAATAAAATCATAAAAATCTTATCCACATGATGATAGTTTTCCCCTTTTAGTCTTGTGCACATGTGTCCACTTCCTTCCAACCCCATTTCTGCTAGTGGCCTGATTTGGTACCCCAGCAGAGTAAACCAGCTCTATATTTAACTTCACATAACCTCTGTAGCAGGTGAATCTCATTTGCAGTTACCACTAAAGTAAATGTATAGATTAGCAGATCATGCTAACTCAGCATAAGACCCAATCCTTCCTTTAGATTCTGTTTCTGTGACCCTAAAATCCATTGTGTCCAATATCCAAATCCAATATGTCATTTGATTAGTTCAATGGCTAGGAGAACAACTGCAGTCCGAATATGTGCCTGTCAATCTCAGTGCCTTGAGAAATGCCTGTGTTTTAACATTTGCTCCTGCGGAAAAAGAAACCCTATTATTCCATTAACAAGAATGTCTTACATATTATTACAGAAATATGATTTATTTCATTACCTTATTATCCAGCATGCTAATTTGTGTTTTGTAAAACAGTGGTCTTCATTATTCTTCATGTGATCCAAATATTGATCGAAAAGTGTGTGTGTATCTACCATTGCTGAGTGTTAATAAAAGATACTGTTGTTTTCAGAGGTTTCTGTTATTGGTTTGCCTTAACATGTGGAAAATTCCCAGTATCTAGAGCATCCCTGAAAATTCCCAGCAGATGAGTGGCCTCTGCTGTAAGAGCCAGGACTAGAACTGAGGACTCTGGCGTCAGAAATTCAACCCTTGAGCCACTGGAGAATGGTAAACCCAACAGTAAGACGCACTCTAAGAAATTGTGATGTAGAATTTTTTTTAATTCAAACAAGCAACAAAAATCCACAGCTGGAGCAAAAAAAAAAAAAAAAAAAAAAAAAAATAGAAAAAAACAGTCCAACAGGGTTTTCCACAAAAATGTAAAAAGATTCCAAAGATCTTAAAGGAGCATTACACCCATTTCAAAATTAATCTTTATTGAAAGTGGATCATATATGTAGTCGAAATGTAAAAGAATTTTTGAATTTGGTGCCCTCTTGACTGAGAAAAGACAAAATAAGTTATAACTGAAGGGCGCATTTGTAAGACAACAACTCCCACAATGCACCACATTGCACAGCTCCGCAAGCCATGCCCACTAATCCAGAACAGTGCAAATAGAGAAATCACTCTTCCGTCTACAAGGTTAACGTCAGCTGTCACCAGAGTTTGAAATTCATTTCACACAAAACTTAGTTGGCTGAGGCGAGCAGGACGAGGACGAGGGATGTGAGAGGACGGCGCGAGGCCAGTGGCGTGAGTGATAATGAAAGACACCTGCGAGACACTCACACACCGGTCTTGCATCTCTCATGGAGAAGCGGAAGCATAAAGGAGGAGTGACGACGGCAGATCGAGAGAGAAACAGGCCTGATTTTATGTTGTGTGTGGACATCAGTCATCAATGAGGGGCTGCTGACTTATACTTCCGTTTTGTATTTGTTCATTTTACTATTAAAATGTTTAAATGTTAGCCGGTTCCCACCTCCTTCTTCCCACAACAACGAACCCCGTTAACATTACAATTGGCAAACTCATTAGTGAATTACTCCTCATTTGTATTTCTTTCTATATGGTGAATTAAGCTTGATACTTGGATGTTCAGTCAGGCGAAACTAGGATGGTTCACATCACAACACAAACGTCCGTGTGCTCGTCTGATTCAGAGATTGCGCCCAGGAGAAATTGCCATAGTTGAAATTCACTGCAGCAGACGGACTCTATCTGTGTCCGTAGCACGCAGCGAGAGCACAGGCACCAGCAGTCCGCCTCAGCTAGAGCCAGTCCAGGCTGCTCGTCCACGACAGGCAGCCGCCTCCTGTTCCTTCATCAGCCTCAGCTGCTCTCCACTATACTGCGACTTGTAAAGATAGCCACGAACATCGGATTCGAGCAGCAAAATTTCAAAATCCTCTTCTTCCATATCATGTTTTGTTTCTTCTGTCATTGTCATAACTTTATCTACTACTATCTCCACAGCGCTCGTTAGCTTAGCTTCCAAACAAGATGGCAGATATTGATTTCAGTATCTGCAAGTGAAGTCCCACCCACTGATAGGCCTGTAGGGTGAGTGGGTCCCACAGCTTTGAATAATAATGAGCTAATGTTTGTAGTTTCTACACTTTTCAATGAAATGTAACTTCTTGCTTATTATGACGCAAAAATTATGATTTTTTCGTCATAATAAGCAGGAAGTAAAACACTTAAATCTTTTTTTCTCCCATCTCAGGGGAAAATAAGGGAATTAACCATGACCATTCAAAAATATGAAGCTTAATGCAAATGGGTGAAGTGTCCCTTTAAGAAAAAAAACTCCAGAGGAGAAAGTCCACAAAAATAAAACAGAGAAGAGAATAATTCACTGGCAAGAGAACATAAAACCATGAGGACCTCTAGAGGCCAAAACATGACATAACAACAAGCAGTGGGTGTGACAGGATCTGCTTGGTGACTGCTTGAGTATACTCGGGACAGAGCGTCAGGTTTCAGATTTTTGGATCCGAGGCGGTAGGATGAATTCAAACCAGTTGAAGATAAGAGACCAGCTTGCCTGACAAGGGTTGAGTCGCTTGTTCTGCTGAATGTACACTAGACATGTGTGGTCAGTGAGTACTAGTGAGTACTTGGAATGGGTGTTTGGCCCCCTCAAGCCAATGCCTCCACTCCACTAACAGCCAGTAACTCACGGTCTCCCACATGATAATTTTTATTCTGTTGGTGTAAGACGGTGTGAAAGGAATGCACATGGACGAAGTCTGTTACTCTCTCCCCTCTGGGAAAGCACTGCTCCAACACCCACATCCAAAGCGTCAGCCTCCACAATAAGGAATGAAGAGTTTGTCTGGGTCTGGGAGAGTGAGAATGGGAGCTGAAGTAAAGCAGTATGAGTTTATTAAAATCCAGCTCTGCTTCCAGAGTCCAGAAAAACCCAGCATTATTTCCTTTAGTGAGAGATGATAGGGGAGCCACCAGAAAGCTGAAGTTTGAAATAAAGTTGCGGTAAACGTTGGCGAAGCCAAGAAATCGCTGCACCTCCTTTACAGACGCGGGAGTGGGCCAATCCGTGACTGCTTGTCAAGCAGTGCTTGAACCTTCCTGGGATCCATTTGAATATTGCCAGGCTTAATGATGAATCCCAGAAATTACTTGGGTTACATGGAATTGACATTTCTTTCTAACGGTTCTGGATAGTAATTTTGTTGAGGCCTCGATAATCGATGCAAGGTCAAAAGCCTCCATTCTTTATACCCACAAAGAAAAAAGCCAGCACCCGCGGGGGAAGTGGACCCATGAATGATCCCTGCCGCAAGGGCATCCTCAATGTAATTGTCCATAACTGCATGTTCGGGGTGGACAGGTACCTGGGAGCAGCTCAATGGCACAGTCATAAGGGTGGTGTGGTGGTAAAGAGGTGGCGTTCTTTTTATTGAAAACTGCTTTGAGGTGGTGGTCCTGAGTGGGGATTTGAGATAGGGGCTCTTGAGACTTCAGAATGGGGTCGGGGGAACTCGGGATCAAACAGGTGACAGTGCAAGTGGGACCCCAACTGAGGATAGCTCCAGTGGACCAGTCAAGATGGGGGTTATGGTGAAGAAGCCATGGATGGTCAAGCATCACAGGGAACTCTGGAGATTGTATCGGATGGAAATCCAGCTCCTCCTGGTTTTGACATATAGAGAGGTGAAGGGCAACGGTAATAAGGCTTAACTTCCCAGGGCCCAGAGGTCTTCCATCCAGTGCAGTAACTGTACTGCACTGCATGGAAGTAACGGAGCTAACCTCTGTGGGAAATGAACTGACAGGAGGTGTGAAAACAAACTGGCGACTCAGATTCCGCTCTTTCAGACGATTATCCAGCTGGACCGCCAGGTCAATGAGGGTCTCGAGATTATGGGTAGGCTCTCTTGTTGCAGGGTCATCTTTGAGTGCCTCAGAAAGACCATTCTGGAAGCACACCATGAGAGATTCATTGTTCCATCCACTCCCGGTTAAAATAGTGTAAATATGAATGGCATATTCTGCAGCACTACGACTACCTTGCTGGAGGGACGGCAGTCGTTTAGAAGCCTCTCAGCCGCTGATGGGATGATCAAATATTGAGTTCCTCTTCAAATGCAGAAAATCTGGGGTATTCAAAACAGCTGTTACCCAGCAGAGGATGTTACCAGAATGAACAGTGATGACATATGCAATGTTGGCCCTGTCTGAAGGGAAGGACGATGGCTGTAGCTCAAATGTGAGGAATCCACAACAAGCACTGGGGTCTCCCGAGAATCGTTGTGTGGAAGTAGGTGAGGTTCGGCATTGGAAACTGAAATTTGGGGGCCCGACTAGCACTGCTATAAATTTTACTAGCACTGCTTTGTGACGTTGGACTGAGGATGCTGAGCCACGTTAGTAAAGAGATCTTGTGTGCTGGGCATCTCTGGGTTCATGATGGCTTGGTGTTTCTGTCAGAGCCGGGACTAGAACTCGGGTCTCTGATGTCCTAAACCCTGAGAAGAGAGATAAAGCAGTGAATGTGGACAGTGTGTGTGTGTGTGTGTGTGTGTGTGTGTGTGTGTGTGTGTGTGTGTGTGACTGAGAGATGCAGTATGGTTAAAGTCTCTGTGTCTCAGCATCATCAGATTTTCTGCTGCAGATGCTACACTAGCTCATCTCTGCACTAGAGCGCTACCCTGACACACACACACACACACACAGGCGGACGGTCGCATGGACATCATTGCAGCATAAAAATATAAATTCCTTTAAAAAACAGGCAGACAGGCGGACAGACAGATAGATTGATTGATTGATAGATAGGCTTGAGTCCAGATTGAATACCCCCATGTTCACTCATGTTAATGTAATTTAAGAATATGTTTGTCTGAGAGAGAGCAAAAGAGAAATAGCTTTTCTAGGTCACAAATGACACACATGTGCTTCTTGCCTTCAAGCCAACACATCGCCCAAAACCTGAAAACTCATAATTTCCAAAAGTGTGCATTTCCTCAAACAGCAGTCCAGACAATTTAACCATGAAGCAAAAACCGTCCCTCATCCACCTCGAGTGTCCATGTGTATGTGTGCATTATAGCCCCTTTTCCACCAAAGCATTTTGAGAGCCGGTTCGGAGCTGTTCTTTGCGACAGCCAAAGAACCGGTTCTTGGCCAGGAGAACTGGTTCCAAAGCGGCACCAACTCTTTGCTGGACTAGAACCGTTCTTTTACCACGTCATGCTTACGTCGGGGGCTGGGGCGGGTTTAGATGTGTTCTAAACATCTTTTCTGACCATAATAAAGGATCGCAAAGCCAAGAGAAACATTTGCAGAAACACGCCTTTGTAATTGTTATGCTTGAAGTTAACGCAAGCGTTTCTATTTTTGTAAAAAAAAAAAAAAATCATTGAAGACATTATAAGCAAAGAAGAAAACAGTCACAATATAGAACAAATAAATGGAAAGAAAAAAAGACAAAAGACAGGGGTACATAACTTTTTAGAAAAGATTACATACCAAACGAAAAGATTAAAAGACTTACATATTTCAATTGTTTTTAAATCTTTCTCGGTACACGAGTTAGAGATAATCCCAAAGTAATGTTGTACTTGCAAGCGTATCTAGCTAAGAGGTATGGCGACGTACACAGCGACGTAACGACGTCGTTCCCTGGCCGCTCTAGTCAGTGGAAAAACAAATAGGTTCTGAAGCGGTTCGCAAGTTGAACCAACTCCGAACCAAATTTGAACCAGCACCAGTTCCGAACCAGTTCTTTTTTTGGTGGAAAAGGGGTATATGAGAGTAGAAACACCTGACATAGCCAAAGTCAGTGTGTCCTTACCCATAATGCCCCCTGATAATGACATTGCTGTTCTGTGATTAACTATTTCATTTAGGAGTCACTCAGGCAGTGAGTGTGCGGGAAAGGTTAATGGCTGCTTGCTTATGTGGATAACCAACTCTTCTCCTCTCTCTGTGCAGTATAAGACTAATGTAATTATACACAATGTTACCATGACACTAACACACACATGCCTCCACACAGTATAGCTGCATCAGTCATCATCACACAGTAGGTACAAAGAGCCATACAAATACACAATTATTTAAATTACAGTGTAAGTCGGTGCTCTAACAAAATTTATTGGACACCAAGCCTTTAAATGTTGGTTGTAAATCGTTTTCTTTCCCCGTTTCCCTCTCTTCACACCGCTACTCTCTGAGTCACACGGCAGGGTTGAAATGATGGAGCGTGCAGGAGGAGGGGAGGGGGGAGGGAATCAACCCGAAATATTAATCAAATAAATGCAGCACTCCGAGTCATGTGGCCGCACTGATGGACAGTATAAGGAATGAGGAAAGATATGGGAGACATAAGAAAATGAACTGAATGAAATATAAGTGCATGACAGGTTGTGATGGAGCCAATATGTTAAATATGTGGGTGCACGCTCCAGAAATTAGATAATACCTTTATTTATTTTAGAACATGCCGTTTTCCCCCTAAATATTATCAAATAAAAAAGCTATCACTTTACATTGTAAAAAGTGATGGCCTGCAATGTTAAATGTAAACCTTCATTTACTCACAACCTGTATGTCTTCTGTGGAACATAAAAAGATAAACAATAGCTAATTTAAGAAATCTCTCAGCATATTTTGTTCATTAAATAGAAGTCATCAAAACTCTTTAGTGAGTAACATTCTTCAAAATGAAGAAAGAAAGTCCTGAGGTGAGTAAATAATGACAGAATTTTCATTTTGGCTGAACTGTCCCGAAGGAGCTATTTTTTTATGTGTTGATTCAGTGATGTCAAATAATATATTGTATAATACCATATGATGTTAATTGAAATCCTTCATTCTGACTGGTCAATCCTAGCACTCAGCGGTCAGATGTTTCCAAATATTCTGCTACGTCCATGGCAATTATATGAAGATTTCAGATGCAAAAACCTCTAAGAGCCATTTGAAATTTTCTTCTAGAATGATCATTTTTATCAAGCAAGCTTGTATATTTAAGTTCAGTAATTTCACTTAAATGGCAATGATAATTACCTATTAATTGTTATTTAAGTGAATTACTGAACTTATAAGTTTGATAAAAATCATCATTAAAGAAGAAAATTTCGAATGGCATTTAGAGGCTTTTGCATCTGAACTTTTCATATATACGAACCGCTCTTCCGGATACCTTAAAAAGGCACTACGTGTACGTTCTTGTTTTTCATATCACATGGTGCTCGGTTCTATTTCACACAAACACAACTGTTGTCGCCTTGCATCTATGTAAATGATTGTAGTGAAAATTCCCTCAAAGGACTACTACTGTAATGTTGCCGTATCTTGTTGCTCATCGAATTATTTTGTATATTTTTTTGTAGCTGAACCTTTAACATGACATACATATTTGCAACTCAAATACATTTTGCAATAAATTATCTTTAATTACATGTCGTTGGTTAATCTAAAATGTGCTCCAAAATGTTTTTTTTTTTTTTTAGCAAACATTCTAAAGCCTGATACCCATTCAGGCTTGGATAGATGACGGTAAGAAGAAGGATGACCTCAGAAACAGAAGACCTCACGAAAATGATAGAATGCTAGAGATGGGGTTAGGCACCGCAGAATCACAATTCCCCATTAATAGTCTGACACTACAGCAAATACAAGCCAAAATAATCAAAAAGGTTCCTGAAAGTGCACAAGTGTCGTTATTATTAATGTGTGCATGCTGTGGGATAGAATAAGAGAAGGTTAAAACCTGTTTCCCTCCTGCAGCACACATAACCTGAACAGCAGCACAAGTGAAACAGTCAGCAGAGCAGAGGAGAACAAGAGAAAGAAGAGGGGAGGAGGGGAGAGGAGAGCTGGTCCGGGATGGAGGGAGGGAGGGTGGGGGGCATGCTTATGGCATGTGACAGAGGGAAAGAGAGAGAGAGGAGGAGGAGGAGGAGGAGGAGCAGAGGGAAAGGTATCATCAGCAGCAACAGCAGTGCAGCACAAAGACGAAAGGAACGGGGAAGGTGTGGAGAGAGAGAGAGAGAGAGAGAGAGAGAGAGAGAGAGAGAGAGAGGCTAAGAGTTTGAGGAAGGTTGAGCCGCAGACATGACCACAAGCTCATCACTCAACCGGACATAACCTTGACGATCGTCGTCTGCTGCTGCTGCTGCCGCCGCCACACACTGGAGCACAGGCGATAGTGTGTGTGTGTGTGTGTGTGTGTGAAGGTGCGCTTAGGCGTTGCTATGAGATTCAGAGAGCTGCATCTTCATCAGTGTGCTCCTGCATGTGTCTTCCTTTAGCTTTCAGCTCAACGAATGGGAAAAGAGAGTCTGCAGCGACCGTCAAATGAGTGAGTGTGTGTGAGTGTGCATGTGGAGGAAAGGGTAGAAAAGGTCAGACAGGTGTACAGAGTGTGTATTTGTAGCACAGGGTAAGATGCACGAGCAGGTAGAGGGTCCTACACCCTGAAAAGTGGGATAAAGCAGTGAATGTGGACAGTGTGTGTGTGAGAGACTGAGATATGCAGTATGGTTGAAGTCTCTGTGTCTCAGCATCATCAGATTTTCTGCTGCAGATGCTACACTAGCTCATCTCCGCACTAGAGCGCTACCCTGACACACACACACACGCACACGGACGGTCGCACGGACGGACGCACACAGCTGCGGCTTTCGAGAGGAGCCCGAGATATACGTTCAAAGGTCAACAGGGGGACACTGGAAGAGTTGCCGAGGGCAGAGGTCGTGACAATACCTGAAGGTCAGAGGTGTAAAGAGAGCAAAAAGCACGGCATCATGGGCGAGTGGACTATACTGGAGAGATTGCTGGAGGCTGCGGTACAGCAGCACTCTACTATGATCGGCAGGTAAGAGCTGTACACACACACACACCTCACAGAAGGACTGTGTGCATGTGTGGCGACTCGGGGGTGTGAAATTCAAATATGCTGATAATAACACTTTATATGTTATGGTTCAAATAGTTTAGTTAGTAAATGCATTAGCTCAATCTAGGCAAATGGTAATTGTTCTAACACAATATGAACATTTTAACAAATGTATAAATTAACATGAGGTTATCTCACTGTAAAAAAAATATTGTTGGTTCAACTTAAAAAAATAAGTAACCTGGTTGCTTTAAAATTTTAAGCTAATTGAAATGGAAAAATTTAGTTAATAAAATGAAATGAAGGAGAATGATTTAATCACCAGAAATGCGTATTAAGAAACTCTAATTTAAACACCAGAAAAAAATGTTGTGATTACAAATCATGAAAATATTTTTTTACAGTGACTATCTATCTATCTATCTATCTATCTATCTATCTATCTATCTATCTATCTATCTATCTATCTATCTATCTATCTATCTATCTATCTATCTATCTATCTATCTATCTATCTATCTATCTAAATTCTTTCAATCTGCAAAGATGCATTACATTTATCAAATCAAAAGTGACAGACTTTTACATTGTTTCAAAAAAAAATCTATTTCAAATAATTGCTGTTCTTTTGGACTTTCAATTCATAAAAGAAATGTATCACAGTTTTCACAAAAATATCAAGCAGTGTAACTGTTTTTACGTAACATTGATAATAAGAAGAAATGTTTAATGAGCACTATATTAGCATATTAGAATTTCTGAAGGATCATGTAAAGACTGCATGATACTGAAAATACAGCCTTGCATCACAAAGCAAAACCCAATATTATATATTTTATACAATACAATACAGTATTGCAATATTATTGTTTTACTGTATGTTTGATTGTATAAATACATCCTTGGTGAGCATCATAGACTTTTAGGTAAATAAACGCAAAATATATTGGTGATTTTAGACTATAACCATGCATTCCTATCCGTCTCTCTCTTTGATGCAAAGTAAATGGTCAGTAATCAATAGACTGCATTATAGGCCTTATATACTCAGACCAAGAGGTTTGCTATTAATAGAGAGATTACAACTATGGCTGCTGAAAGTGAATGGTTGATATAAAGCATATTAAAAATGTCTAGGAAGAATATACTCCCATTAACACATAAACACACACCCATCTACACTAATCATGTGTGTCATGAAGGCATGTTGAGATTGGTAGCCTAAAGTGTGTGCACCTTTGTGTACGTGTGTAGAATTGAGTAAGCACTACTCTCTGCTGTGCTCATTAACCTTAACTGCAGGTAGCCTCACATCAAGGGCACGTCCTTGTCCTTCTCCTGTCTGTGAGAGGATGTGTGTGTATGTGTGGGTTGTGGCACAGAGGGCATGTTAGTGTGTGTGTGTGTGTGTAGCACACTCTCAAGTTTATATATTTAATTTCTACGCAGATATACTGAAAATAACATTCTGAGGTTTTGAGAAGAAAGTTCATATCTAGTCAATTACAACACAAGGATACATAATCAGACACTTTACTCCATCTGGGCTGTCTGTCAACATAATTTTTTTGTTATGTATTAATTTCATAGTTTTTAATTAAATAAGTATTTTAATAAGTAATCAAATTTTTCAATTTTGTGGTTTTTTATACTCAGTATTTTTTTTTTCAAATGAGTTAGCATCTCAAGAGATTACTTTTCATGATGACAATGTTTTTCATTTAATGAAACTTCAGCCTGTAAAAGAATACCGATTTCACCTCAGGTGATGTAATAAACTTCCATCAGTCCAGCACGGCTTTAACCAGCAGTCAATCATTTCACATTAATCGATCACAAAACCTCTGACACATACTGGGACGCAGACTTGCCTTCATTTAATAAATCCTTATTGTGGGGTTGTATTGAGGTTATCTAACTGTTTCATATATTATGTAACACCTTATGTGAGGGAAATGCACACACAGACATATATCCATTTGTTATTCTCATCATCATAATAGGAACTTTCTATTGATTTTTTTGTTGTGTTTTCTATCCTTTAACCTTAAACCTAACTCACCTTTCCAGATATTCATCACAACATTATATAGTGGGTTTATTAAGCCATTTTCGCATTATAGAGTTTTTGACTCAATTTTAAAGAACCTTTATGTCACTGAGGGTTCTGAAGGTTACATGTGTATGTGTCTGTGTGTGTGTCAGCCCATTCTCATCCCAAGGCGTCACCTAACTGACGCCTTGGGAAGCATTTTGACCATGCTTCAATATCTGACGCTTTAGGCACACTATAGTGTCAGTTAGATGACGCCCTAGGATTGCGTGTAACCCTACCCCTACCCCAGACCTAAACCTACCCACCTACCCGCGTCATCTCACTGACGCTTTTCCTTTAGCGTCAGTTCGGTGACGCCGCAGGATTGCGTCATGTAACCGATGCTAAAGGGCGCCTAAAGCGTCGAATATTGAAGCATGGTCAAAAGGTGACGCCTTGGGGTGAGAATGCGTTGTGTGTATGTTCGGGGGGGGGGCATTTGATCTACACAATAGGCAAAACCTGACCCACTTACAAATAGATTGATGCAAATGCACACAAAATCCCTTATTTTCCACATGCTGGAATCTGCATAGCAGTGTTGTGTTATTGAACGCACGTGCTGCTGATGTATTTGTCCCTCAGTGTGAGGTAATCTCCATATTCTTCTCTCTGTTCCTTTGAGGTCTGATCAAGCACTTGATGCCGGAATCATAGCGACAGAATGAATAAATGAATGAACAGATGAATAAAGCCTCTACTATCATTCATCAGCTGCTGCCTCCCTCTCTCCCTCAGAACACACATAAAGACAAACACACAGCAGCTCAGCCAAGTTCAGTCCAAGGCTTTATTAGTATTGACACACACACACACACAATTTTCTTTCTTACAGGGAGAGAGTCTAAATGGTACTGATCTGATCCAAGCAAAAACACTTGTATGTGTGGTTGTATCGTATGTGTGCTTGCATTTGATAGATGATCTGTTGTAGATTCAACCAGTCAATATTTTCTTTCTGCTGTTGTTTCAAATGGTCACAACACTGTAATCTATACCATTCTCCATTTACTGTCTGGTAAGGACAACGTTTGGGTCCACACACACACACACACACACACACACACAAGCACGTTGTGTTTTCATGTATTATAGGGAAATTACACAGACATGATTGTACACACAACCACAACGTACCTGAACCACTTACACACTTCTCCTTGCATTTCATAACACATCTCTGTATTCTACAGTCAGCGGCTATATCTGTGCTGATATCTACTATATTCTTTCACAGATTAAATATAGAATCATTCTCTCAGTCTTTCATAATCTCTTGCCACACACACACACACACACCTCCTGTGCTAATGCAGATGTGGCACCTGTGAAATGGAGGTAGAGAGAGTACTGTGCTCATATCACTTAGTCTTTTTTGCAGTGCTAGGGAAATAAACAAGCACCATATCTTAACATTAGCTCAAACATTAATTACTTAGCAATATTAAAACCATTCCTAAATTAAAACTTTTAGTATTTGTGTATATAACACCATGACCATTTAAAAGCTTGGGGTTAGTAAGTAAAAAAAAAAAAAAAAAAAAAAAACACTTTTATTCTGCAAGGACACGTTTAATCAAAAGTGCAGTAAAGAAAACAAAAATCTATTTCATATACATCCTATTCTTTTAAAGTTTTAATTCATTGAAGAATCAAGAAAAAACAAACACCATTGCAAATTTCACTATGCAGCACAACTGATTTCAAAATTGATAAAAGCATTAGCTAAATGAATACATGTAAATGTGATAAGTATTACGTCAATTTGATGTTTCTTTGAGCACCAAATCTGCATATTAGAATTTCTCTGATTTCTTTTTTTCTTTTTTTTCTTTTTTGTTAAACAGTCAAACATACATACAAACCAACATAGTGCAGTAGTGAGCCATCTTGTAATTCCAGAAGTGACATAGAGTGATTTAAGTGTTTGATCTATGTGTGTATGTGAGTGGGTGTGAGTGTGGGTATGTGTATGTGTGTGTTTGCGTAAACATTCTAAACAAAGTAACCGTTTATTATTTATTGCCATTGTCATTACCATCACCACCCCCACTCCCCACTACCGCCATATTGCCAATATTGTATTAGTCGATTTTTATCCTTTATTTCTCTGATTTCTTAAGGATCACGTGACACTGAAGACTGGAGTAATGCTGCTGAAAAAACAGCTTTGCATCACAGGAATAATTTGCATTTTAAAGTCTGCAAAACAGTTGATATACAGTAACACTTTAGGATTTTTCGTCATTAATGAATAACCAACAAATGACAAACACAATATTACTACTATTATTATAATAGAAACTACTCTTTTAACCTTACAAAAATCTCAAAAGCCTACAATGACTTCAGTCATTACTTGAGAGTTATCATGCTTTTCACTTTAGAATACACTTTAGTAATTCCTTCTGAAGGGTTTGATACTTCAGTCATAGTTGGTTTCCATGATCTTCACTTTAGAATTAAATATATACATCATGAATTATTAACATTAATTATGAACCAGTAAAGTTCAACCGAGTGCTATTACTTACTAATTGTTATTCAGAATTTCTTGTTTTTATAGAATGTTAACATTGTGTTGCTCATTGGTCCCTGTGTAGTTATACATTAATGACAGAAAAGTATACTAAAGTGTTGCCCAAAAAAATGCGTACAGAATTTAATGGCGTTGCTGTTTCTAGCAGCACACTGATCGAGCTACAGTAACACTATTTAAAAGTGAAAACTATTTCAAGTTGTTGTATTTTAAGTTGAGTTGAGTAGATCAGACTGCTTTGATTAAGTCTGTGAACAAATTGTTTTCTGTCATAGGCCACACGTACAGCTAACATTACCCCACATTTTCTCATCCTTTCATCTATTTAGCTGGTTTTGTCTCTTGGGAATTTATGATTTTGTATTCTTCATTCCTTGTCTTCTTTAAAAAAAAATTCACTCAGGATGTAGGGCATCGCTAGTTATGTCATGTTTGAAGTAGGAAGTCGTTATTGACACAGAGGAGACACAGAGGAGGAGAAAGTGAGAGAGTTAATGGAAGAAATAGAAAGCATATGAGGTAAATCTCTAGAGTGGTAGTCATTTGCAAACACATATCTGTCCTGGTGTCCTCGTTTTCTATGTTTGAAGAAGTGTGTGTGTGTGTATTGGGGTTTATTTATCTATCCTTTGGAGATGCGTGTGTTTACATGAGGCATTTAAATATGATAAAACCTCCCTTTGAGGACATTTGAGGACACCATGATTTGGAAAATCAATTCATAATTTTTTTATCACAAAAATTGTAAAAAAAATAAATAAAAAATAACTAGGGTTACAGTAAGTTAGCCTTTATATAAAAATGAAAGAATGATGCCCTTATTTTGATAACAATTTTAAATACACATGTGTTTGTCTCTATATGTGTGTGATTAATTGTTGCATGAAATTAAATGAAAGGAGCCTAAATGTTTCACACACATATTAGGCACTTCAGAGCTCAATCTGTGGAGAGGCAGGGGGACTGGGACGCATGACACAGGCCCGGCTGTATACATGGCTGTTATAAATGCTTTCCAGGGACTATGTTTATTTAAAGAGCGAATGTGTTTTGATGTGTAGGGAAAGAGAGAAGATGCAAGAGAATGTGAGCTGAAAATCACTGAAAAGCTCTCAAAGTTCATGAATAATTGATAACCTGTGAGATGCTGTTAGTTTTAGTAAACTTTCCTTGTTTTTTCTGAAACATAAAAATAAATACATAAATAATTTGGAGTGCTATTTCACCCAAATAAAACTGTTTGTGTGTCTGGGAAAGAGAATATTCTTATTATATCCAGGTGTGTCCTTTTGTGTGTTTGCATGCACTGCAAAAAGTGCATTTTCTTATTCATTATTTTTCATCGTTCTAAATCCGATCTGGATAGTCTTTGACAAAAATTCTATTTTCTAAATCACCCCCCCCCCCCCACAAAAAAAATGTTGCCTTTTTAAAATTAAATTTACCCACATTAAAGTGTTGATAAAAAAAGAATTCATTAAGCTATAATTCATCTATTCTTTCTTATGATATTTGGCATATTGAGTCATACAACAAAATATTCTAGGGGCTGAATGAAACATTTATGAAAATGGTGGTTAGCAACTTTGACAGTGGCTGGCAACTCTTTTTCAAAAACACTGGTGGGGAAAGAGTTAATATTTTAAGTCATGTTGCATCTCAAGTAAATATTAAGAATGTTTAGATATTGTCCTGGAAAACAAGATGAGAAATGTACAAATATGGCTTAAAAAGAATATGTTTAAAGGTTTGTGTGATTTCAGAGCCAACAAAAGCACAGAAAGCACAGAAATGTCTGAACGTACTGTACACACACACACATACACACTGTAAATTACTCTGCTACAAACTGACACACTACACACAATATGCACGTTACTGCACACACACACGCACACACCAGGTGCTGTAAATGAGTCCTTCATGTTTTATTTCATAAATATGCTGTTTCTCGGTACATGCTCTCAGTCGCCTCTCTCCATCTGTCTCTCCGTATCGGTCTATTTGCATAGTTGCTCCTCAAGTCTCCCTCAGCCCATCTGTCTGTGTCCTCTTCCCTTCTTCCTTTTCTCATCCTATTCAAGCTCAGTCTTTCTTTCTCTTTAGTTCACCTTGAGATGTCTCACTTTCTCAGTTCCTATGTGTTTTCCATCATCTTCCAATTCCACACTCATTTTTCCTCTTTCTTGCAGGTGCCTGCCCGTGCCCTTGGTATATGCTTCCTTGCTCTCTTTCCCAATATTCCATCAATCATTCCTCCCTTCCTCTCTCTCTCTCTCTCTCTTTCTCTGGTACAGTCCAGAGTGCTGAGTGGTTCACTGTGTGGTTGCTATAGTAACGGCAGCAGGGAGTGGGGGATGTGCTGCTAATTTAAAGACCCACCAGGGCTGTTAGCCATTGATACATTTACGTTGGAATTTTTGTAAACTACTCTAATTATTATAAGTGTTATATAAAGGTAACACCATCTGCCGTTTAAACCGGGAAATAAAAAAATCTTGCTGTTACTACAGTAAATTGTCATTGATTTTGATCAAGAGTCATAACTGTCCTACTTACCGCAGCGCAAATGTTCACCATATGTCCATTAAAACCACTGTTAACTACACAGCACTGAGCGATTAGCCTTTCTGATTTAGAGCACAAATTATTACTCATTATTCTTTTCACATAAATTTTCTCTGCGAATTCAAAAAAAGAAGAAGAAGAATTGTAAGACCTTCCAGGATCAAACACAACATTATAAACCTTGATTTGAAGGGAGGGAGCAAAAGTATATAGCATTAAATTACTGACTTTTCATCAAATTAAAGGGTTAGTTCACCCAAAAATGAAAATTCTGTCAGTATTTACTCACCCTCATGTTGTTCCAAACCTCTATGTGTTTATTTGTTCTGCTGAACACAAAGGAAGATATTTGGAAGAATGTTTTAATCAAACAGATCTCATTCCCCATTGACTAGTAGTCAATTTTCAAATGCAGATGGAGGGCAGGAAGTGAATTTCTATATTTAGGAAGTACTATAACACACTCAAAATGCCTATGTTTTGCGTCGTTTATGATTGCTCAAATCGATCAAACCACGATGAGTTTTTATCGTGTGCCAAAAGTTGTTGTTCATTAGGGGGGGGGAATACAAGAAATAGGCAAAAAAACACCGGGGAAAAAATGCCTTGCAAACCTACGTCTGCGTTCGGGAGGAGCCGAATGGGAAATGCCTGTGTGTGTGTACAGTGATCACTTCGTCAAATGTGAGTTAAAACATTATTTATGTGGCTTATAATTACATTATTCAGGTGTTTAAATACACTTATGTGGCTGTTTGTGTAACATACCAGTTTCTGAACTTTTTAAAGTCAAAGTATGTCTGTATAAGACGAGTTAGTTGCTGATATCTACAGCCTCGATGGCAGGCAAATCTCTCAATTCAGTTGAAAATCGGTCCTCTTCATAACGTGAGGGTCACGTCCAACATATGTTTCGATTTTCTGTTGATATATTTCTCCTGTAATAGCGTCTAAAGTAGTACATTACGGATTTTCCTGATCTCGTCTATTGCGCTCTTCACTCCTTGCCCTCCATCTGCATTCCGCATGTCAACACAATCACGTGACTGCAAACCACCTATAGACGAATCCGACGAGCGTTCTGTGTAGGCTGCCATCTTGTGGCGACGCCATTACTGAGCTGTTACACCGGCATATAGACATATGCACCGGTATGTAAACAAACCTCGGTGATAACGCGAACTCACCCTCGATGACAGCTACAGCCAGGCAGAATGACTTGTTGGTTTGATCTGTGACTGCAGTGGCCTCCAGTCACAGATGAAGGTACAAACGATCTTACAGATTAACGTTATTTATGAAAATAGCTTGGCAAGCTAGCTAGGCTAACGTTTGCTAACGAGGAAACTATAAAAAGATCTGTCCATTTGGCAACAATAAATAAATAAATGAATGAAATCAAATAAACAAATTCATGTTTTTCATTTGTGTCCATTATTTATCTCATTTTCACATTGCAACAGGCAAGGGTAAGGTAACATTACAGCTAGAAAGTATACATAATATCGACCAATTAGTGTTTTTAAACCATGGAAAGAGGTCAATATAACAGCAGGAGAACAATTATGTCACATAACGTTACATTTAGCTCAGGAAAGCCATTTATTGACCATAGCATGTTAATTGAATAGAAAAAATAGCAAGAGAGGAGATTTTGCTGATCACTATATCACATATTTATTATATATTTTTTACTTATGTCATTAAATAATTGTTATTATACGCGAATGTACGCGTCTTGTACTCGCCCAGGAAATCTGTAAACCGTACGGCACCAGACAGGGGCACTCGACCCGGGGTATTCACAGTGTTTTCTCTTCAAAATTGAAATTTTACTGCCACCATTGAAACAATTTATAACGGAAACTGTTTACCCACTCGACATTATACAAGGGCTAGCGTTGTAACGTTAGTGACAGTCGTAAATCGCGAGCTGTTTATTCCAGTGGACGCAAGTTGCAACTAAAACAATAGGAGGCAATGGCGCAACGCTACCCAACAACAGCTCAGTAATGGCGCCCCGCTTACTTCCGGTAGTTTCGCCGGATTCGTCTATTGGCGGTTCCACGACACGCGTTACTTCCGCATTCCAAAGTTCCTATGGCGGTCTATGGAAGTGTCGGAACTCTGTTTTGAACGTCCAATGTTGTAAAATGGCAACCGGAATGATTCGCCCATATACATGTTCGACCCAGAGTCCGTGTGTTGCACAATTTGCTCAGATCCATAGACCGCACAGCACTGTTCTCTCTTAACTGCTCTGCAAATCCAGTCTTGTTTACAAAACAATCCTCCGTGAAATGAAGCGAACAGAGGATTTTACCCTTATCAGCTGGAGTGGAACGTCATTAAAAATAAAGGTTATCCATGCAGTCCTATTGGAATCCAGAGGAAGCATGTGCAGCGTTTTCTTCCACAACCAGGCAATCACAATATTCTGTGTTGCTCAGTATCTCGATACGGTTTGTCATCACGAGGTAGGCCTATGTTATTTAGCTATGCGTGAATGCGCGAATCGGTGGGCGGGGCTTAAACCGGCTGTGTTGAAGTAGGCGTTGATCTTCTTCTGCAGGGGTGGTGTTTTATCCTCTTTGAAGTGAAAGTTCCCCACTTTTAAAAAGGAGTCTTTGCAGAGGCTGGTGTCAATAAAAGCTTATATTGGACTAACAAGAAAGTTTTCAGTTCTGAAACTTACAGGATATTCTCTGATAACCTCTTAGATGTCAAAAGCTCAAGAAAAATGCATGGGGGTGAGTAATTAATGACTTAATTTTCATTTTTGGGTGAACTAACCCTTTAACACAGTCGATAGGGCCTAAAACAAGAACTTCATAATTATAAGTCTTGTAAAATACTGAATACAAAATAGCTCTCACGATGTAGGTGTGTGTAAGAAAATGTATGTGCTCATCATGAATTGAGACCAGCCTGCAATGGAATAACATCACGGCTGGTTCTAGAGCAAGGTTATTGTGAGTGAAGGACAGTCTCAGCACAAGTGTGTGTGTGTGTGTGTGTGTGTGTGTGTGCGCAAGGATGAGAGCTAGACAGACTGAGGAACATTTGTGTGCTCAAGCTGCATCTGTTGAGAGAGAGAGAGAGAGAGAGAGAGAAAGAGAGTGTGTGAGACAGAAGGGTGGAGATGTTTCGCTCTAAATGGCACACTCACAGGAGAGGAGACCCATCTATGCGTAAAGCTTCAAGGTGTTTCTCATCAGGACACTCGCACTGTGTGTTACAGTGTTAAAGTATATGTCATGTGTGATTGTGGGACAGGTGTCTGAACTTTGATCAAGCACACATCTACTCTGAACTTATCTGTCGCTATGATCGAATGAGTTTGTGCTTTTGTCTAGATTTGTGTGTGTGTGTGTTTGCATGAACCTCCAGTTAAACTTGCAAAAAAACTGATAAGAGAGCAGAGGTTGGGATATAAATGCAAACATGAAGAGTCGTCCCCACAAACTCTGCTGCCCTTGATGCAGTATGCCCCAGTTATCATCATCATCAGGGAACATATGCCTGCACACACACCCACACGTGAATGAATGTTGAAACATGAAAGGTTCTCTTGAATGGCCTAAACAGATTTTTTTTTTTTAGTATATCAGTACATTCTTAAAAATGACCATTTCTGTGCCATTTGCCATTTCTGTGACTATAAATAGGACAAAAAAACATTAGGAATATAGGGATATTAGCACCAAAAATATTAGGTGAGTTCTACTTCGAATGCAGCCGTCAATTTGGACACTTTTCTGCTTCCTGTAGCAACGCTTGCATGTGTTTGCTTTCATTATTGCAGACAAAGTGGATAAGTGAATATTAACACTTTTCAAAAGAAACACTTTTCATTCAATACTTTCTGTAGGGCTTACAGTGCCTATATGTACAAGAAAAAAAGTTAAACATAAGCCAATACTTTTTAAATATGAAGAGTTCAGATGCAAAAGCCTCTAAGTGCCATTTGAAATTTTCTTCTAGAGTGATCATTTTTATCAAGCTTGTATATTTAAGTTCAGTGATTTCACTTAAATGGCAATGATAATTACCTATTAATTGTTATTTAAGTGAAATTACTGAACTAAAATATACAAGTTTGATAAATATCATCATTAAAGAAGAAAATTTCAAATGGCATTTAGAGGCTTTTGCATCTGAACTCTTCATATAGATTAAGTGGGGTCTATATTTTAATTTTGACATTACCTACACGATAACATTAAAGGGTTAGTTCACCCAAAAATGAAAATTCTGTCAGTATTTACTCACCCTCATGTTGTTCCAAACCTCTATGTGTTTATTTGTTCTGCTGAACACAAAGAAAGATATTTGGAAGAATGTTTTAATCAAGCAGATCTCATTCCCCACTGACTACCATAGTATGTATTTTTCCCTACTATTGTAGTCAGTCAATGGGGAATGAGATCTGCTTGATTAAAACATTCTTCCAAATAAATTTGTGTTCAGCAGAACAAATAAACACATAGGGGTTTAGAACAACATGAGGGTGAGTAAATACTGACAGAATTTTCATTTTTGGGTGAACTAACCCTTTAACATCACATGAAAAGATCACACAAGGGTTACTGTTAAGAAAATGCGGAATCAACAATTCATTGTGTTCATCAAATGCCATTGTTGCTGCCCGTGACTCTGACCATGGCGTCAGCGCTGTCTCAAGTCGGACAAAATTTCAAATCAGCACTGCTTGAATTCAAACACACTCCATGAATTTTACACAAACAGGTAATCCCGGCCCTGTTAAACTAGTGTAACAAACAATGTCGGGCTGGTATTTCTTGTGTAAACAAAAAGTGTTTTTTTAGGGAAAATAGGAATGGTTTAAAGTTTTCTTTTCATATTAAGCTAAAACAGAGAAAAGTTTTCTAACTTAAAAAAGAAACATTTATAAAGGCAGCTTAATGCCTGTTTACCTCTGCTTCTTACAGCAATTACTTACTATTTTGTCATTTTGTATTTTGTGCACGTGTCGTGTGAGGTAGAGGGGGAAAAGCAATTTAACAATGTGTTTTTGTCAATCCTCCTTAAAATGAAATAAGCTCTAATCCGTTTTTCTTCTCACTTTTTCTTCCTCCCTCCTTCCTCTCTTCAATCCTGTCTCTATCACTGCCTTCCTCTTTCTTGCCTTTTTGTGTCTCCTCCTTTCTCTCCCCCAAAGGATCCTGCTGACAGTAGTGGTGATATTTCGGATCCTGATCGTGGGTATAGTGGGAGAGAAGGTGTATGAGGACGAACAGATTATGTTTATTTGTAACACGCTGCAGCCAGGTTGCAACCAGGCCTGCTACGATAAAGCCTTCCCCATCTCCCATATCCGATACTGGGTTTTCCAGATCATCTTGGTGTGCACGCCCAGCCTCTGTTTTATCACTTACTCAGTGCACCAGTCTGCCAAACACAAAGATCGCCATTACAGCCTCCTGCACGGCCCTTACATCGACCACGGACATGCGCAAAACCGCAAGCTCCGCAACATCAACGGTATCCTGGTGCACCCGGAAAGTAAGGACGACCGCGACTGTCTGGATTTGAAAGACATCCCCAACATTCCGCAGGGGGTCACGTACTCCAAAAGTGCCAAAATGCGTCAACAAGAGGGCATCTCTCGTTTCTACGTCATACAGGTGGTGTTCCGGAACGTTCTGGAAATTGGCTTTCTTGCCGGCCAGTACTTCCTGTACGGATTCAATGTTCCCGCCATGTTTGAGTGCGATCGGTACCCCTGCGTGAAGGAGGTTGAATGCTACGTGTCACGTCCCACGGAGAAGACAGTTTTCCTGGTGTTTATGTTTGCGGTTAGCGGGATCTGCGTGGTCCTAAACTTGGCCGAGCTCAACCATCTTGGCTGGCGGAAGATTAAGGCGGCGATCCGTGGCGTCCAGGCTCGCAGAAAGTCCATTTGTGAGATCCGGAAAAAGGATGTGTCCCACCTATCATCTGTGCCCAATCTGGGCCGCACCCAGTCTAGTGAATCGGCCTATGTCTGACAGCGAATAGGGGAGGGGCTTAGACGAGGTTGGGTGTGGCTGATGAGGCGACGGCCACGCCCTGTGCTGCATACTTGACACTGCTAATTTTATGCATAGATCTGATCGGACAGGGTGAGAGAGGGGTAGGGTCAAAAGAAAAAAGAAAAATGAACCAGTGAGGACTGTAGAAAATCAGATTCAGGATTCTAAACTTTTTGGAGAATAAACTGCTTTTTCAGACTTTAATGATGAATGCTGGGGAACAGAACAAGGGCTCATACTTGGTACACAAACACATTTACACCGCAAACACACACACACACACACAGATATTGACATCCCTGAGCCCCGCTGAACAACAAAAGTCTTCCAACGGTTAAAGAGAAATTTAAGAAACAAAATGTAATTGCTTGCTGTCAAATGAGGTGGAGGGATAAAGCGAGAGGACTACTCGGCACGTGACTCAGAAGCATTGAAAAATATGAACAATTTTCTCCAGGGTCAACGCTGAGACATCCCTCATGTTTTGAACAGCCAGAAAGAGAAAAAAGGAGGACAAACAAAAGAGTATAAAAATTTACCTCAGCACAGACTCCTCTATGCCTCTCCCCCACTTGCTTTCTTTCATTTCATTTCTTTCTTTCTGCATAGTTTCATAGACATAGCTATTAAATATACAAGGCAAGAAGTGAAGAGAAGAACAAACATTCATCTACTGATAAGCCACCCCCACATTTGCTGGGAGCTAAGAGAGACGCAAAAAAATCAACATTGACACACTACAGTCCCCAGTCCAAATGCCTTTGTTTCACCAACCCCCAAATCATTACTGTACATATCTTAAGAGTACTGATATCGCAACATCCATGTATTTAACACAATGAAGTGTAGCTTTTGCCATTACTTAAAATGAATTGATTGCCAAAAAGAAAAAGAAAAAAAAATAAAGAAAAAAACAATAATTGTGTTATTTATCTGCACTTGTTCTGCAATGAACAGGAAAAATTGTGATTTTATACTATGGGCATTTCCAGACAAAGGCATGTTACGATGCATCATTAGAATGGCTAGATAGTGTTACGAGCTGTGTATAGAAACAGACTGTTTCTTTTTTGCACCCAGTATTTTTGAGGTGAATTCTGAAGCATGCGGGAGGAGATCTATAGCTCTATGGGAATGACCGAGAGAGTCTATACTGAGTACGGCTCCAATGCAGCAATAATATATAGATATATATAAATTATAAATAAATATATGTCATAAAAATAAATGAATAAACTATTATGAAATATAGTAGCATAAAGAGTTCTTCTTTACTTGTTTGTGTGTGAATATACTTGAACTTCCATGTAAGTGGGCATGTTGCTGGAGGGTTTTTATCCAGACTGCAACCACTGCAGGGATGAAGGCAGTGAAAGCATAAATCACAAACTCTCTCAAACCAATACACAGCACTGCGCACCTGCAGATGTTCTCTGAACCACAGAGAGGAAGAGTGTGTGTGTGTGTGTGTGTGTGTTTTACCTTGACCCAATTGGAAAATCATCACACACTGGCTGATACTAGTTGGGTTTCCATCCAAACGTTTCACAGTTTTAACAGAATTTCTGAAATGTGCAACTACGCACAATACTTGAAGGACCCTCTTCTGTCGCCCATCTTTGTTGTGCGAAAGAGCAGAAACACATGACCAAACAATCAAAACGAGTTTGCACTCAATGTGCATTTTAACATGAGAAAACCCACTTTAAAGTTTATGCACATATATATCTAGCTTTTTCATTTAGGATTTCTTAATTTTGATTGGTGGATAAAAAACCTAGAGAGTGTTAGCCATGAATAGCCAAACAAATCCATGATCTTGAATCATTAGCCGTAAAGAAGAGAGTAGCTGCTAAATTTGAAATGAAATGAAAATGAGTGTAGGTAAGACAGTGTAATGGTTGCTAATTAATGTGGAATGAGTCAGAGCTGTTAAACAAGCTAAGTATAGCTCCTATTGTGCTGGCATATCATTCATACATGGAATACAAATGATCCTGCACTCCAACTATGTTTTATTCAGGATGAGTGCTGCCTCAAAGTTATTTCAATTTTAAATCACTGATACTGCTAAATTAATGTTTGGAAATAGGTCTTCTATCATATTTATAGTTTCTCCTTTTAAGTGATCGTATAGCCATTCCAATGAAATGAAATTAAAATCTGAAGGCTAATAAAGATAGATAATAGATATAGATTATAAAGATAATAAAGCCACTCATACCAGCCTCCTACGGTTTTACCGCTGCCTCAGAAGACACTCAGAAGCAGCTACACATTGTCATGTTAATAAGACAACATCTGTATTGCAAACCCCTCCATGTTGAGGTTGTTGTTGTTGTTATTTTTGCCTTATGCCTACCAGCAACGTCATTGTCCTAGAAACCAATATTTTGGAAAACGTAAAAGCTACATGGACACACAAATCGGATCTGAACAGTTGCGAAACAAAATGTGGACGTCAATAATTTTAGATCAGAGGCCAATCGGATAAACAAATAATCAGATTTGGACTGACAGTGTGAACAGCCACTAAAGAATGCCTGCTTTCCGCCTACTGACCTAACTTGTTATTATTATGGGAAGCACTCTAGACAGATGGGATTTAAACTAAGACCCAAGTTTGGTTTGAAGATGAAAAACGTATAGCAAAATGTTCGAATATGCACTCAGAGCAGTTGACGTGGTCTTGCGGCTGTCAGAGCAGCAACTGATGTTTTCGTATGTTTTCCCTGCGTCTCCGGGGGGAAAACATATGCGGTTCATATGTAAATGGCTCAAGACTATTTTTGTCCATTACATCAAAAGATCTGAAAAAAAAACCCCACATTAATTTACCCGCCATAGACCCTTGAAGAAGAAAACAGGACAGAAGTGGTTGAAAGTGGACAAAAAAGACGGATTACTAAACCAGCAACACGTTCTTATGCTGCTTTCAAATGCTACTTGGAAATTTCCTACTTCACTTCTAACTTTGTGATTAGGAGCTTGTTGCATTCAAATTTTGACTTGAGGGGGCTTCAATGTCCAATTCTTTAACTAGGAAACTAGTACTATTTACAGTAGCGTCCATATGAGTTGGGAGTGAGAACGTGTTGATAACATGTGCAAACGGGTATGTGTCTCCCTCGTCTTTTGATCCGATCGGCCAAGCGCATCTTAACACCAGGTGTAAACTTTGTTACTTTCATTTCACCATTGTGTATTGTGTTTATTAAGCTGTTTCCAAAACCTGAATCAAACACACATTCTAACAGAACTCTTATTTAAATCTGGTTTGTAACTGTAAAACAAATCCAAATGGATCCCCAAAAAATAAACTCTGCAATCAGTGAAATCCTTAAATTCATTTCAAGCTGTGTTTTCTTAGTATAAAATCTACTTTGCATCAAGACATCAGTTTATTTTTATGGTGAGTAACATCCTTACCAAGAACCACATGCTGCTGTGAGCACCAAGTTGTGTAACACTTAAGAGTTTCAATAATACCAGAAACATATATTATTTACACTACAACAGTGATACTGCAATCACATCCTCCTGTACACACACCAAATGACTCAGCATTAAAAATTAACTACTACTGAGAGAGTGAAAGAGTGAGGCAAAGACAAAGATTGTGCTGCTGTAAATGAAATGGAGAGAGTGGTATGTGCATTTGCCTGCTAAACAAGTGAGAGTAAAAGATGCACAGCAAAACATAAACCTATCGGTCAGATAGTTAATTGATCCTGCTGACCTTTGACAGTGAAGAAAAATCTGTTTTGGTCTTTAACTGAAAAGTAGTAAAGCAACAGTAAGCAGAAGGAGCAATGGAGACTTGATCATCAATGTCATTTTGCTTTGGGATTTCCTGATGCTTTCTTACAAAAACTCTCTTTAATTATTATATAGAATATATTATGAACCGGTGCAAAACACAAGCTGTGATAAGTGACAAAATAATTCTAATAATAATATAGCCTATGAGAGAGAGAGTTAAGTATTTAACACATATTAAGTGTTAACAACAGCAACAAATAATAATATAACATTGTTCATTAATGATATACAAATAACTAAACATTGTGGGGGAGAGGTTCACTCATGTCAATATGATGAAGAGTATAATGTTCGGCTTAACTGTAATGAAATGAATCTAAAAAAATCCATTAATGAAAACATCAATGCACTGAGAGAACCACAGTAAAATTAGAAATCAATATATTGAAATCGATATTTATAATTAAACGTAAGAGTACAAACACACACACAG
Organism: Pimephales promelas; assembly: GCF_016745375.1. Next base: position 4,473,748 of record NW_024121577.1, on the reverse strand, counting down.
TCTTTTCCACATTTAGATGCAAAAGATTAAAAAGAATTTCTATCTAAGTGATCCGAGAAGTGGAGGTTCGCCAGATTGAGAGAGATGAAGGAAGAAAGAAAAAGAAAGGGAATCAGAGAGAATCACATCAGAGGAAGAAAGCAGACCTAAGTGCTCACAGCTAATCTGCTGTGTGCTTCAACTCCCAGACAAAAGCGCACAGTCATGCATACACACACGAGCGTTTAACACAGTCACTTCAGCTTCACAGGTACAGTGCTTTAAGTAATCTTCTCATGATTTCCCCTCTGACTGCCAGTGTCTTCTTGAGATGGTTTCCTGAATCTGAAAAGCACGATCCCTTTCTACCACACACATTAAAACCTCCAGAATGCAAACACCAGAAATATTTACTCTCTGTAAAAGAACAACAGAGTGATGAAAGTGTGTTCAGGCTGGTGTATAATTCAGGCAGAGTCTCAGCCCAGCTGTATTTGAGCAAAAGAACCAGACGTTACGTTCCTTACATGACTAATGTGAATGATAAAGAGAGAGCTGGAGAGAGACTGACTTAGAGAGAGAGAGATAGAGAAAGACAGTAAAGATGCCCGACAGAAAGGGATCTTGAGGCGAAGATACCATACATCCAGCAACAACACACATGCGCAAACACCATATGCATATTAATTTAAAACCCCATTAAATCAAAATGAAAGTCTTTATAATCCAGAAGTTATAGTATGCAATTTGTGATTAAATAAGCGATGAGGCCCATCGAGGCTGATTCATTAGCCAGTATGTAAATACTGCAGTAACTAAAAGTATTTGTGCTTTAAACCAGTGTGTTTATGATTATGAAAATAAATTAAAATAATACAAGTTTGTAATATCAAGCAGCATGACATGCCGTATTATGGCTAAAATAACTGGAATGGCTGACACCGGAAGCCTTAGACATTCAAGTCTAAAATATGGCACCTGCTCTTCTGTGAAAATAAGGTGACTAGCGGCTTAGCTGTTCAGTGCTAGATTAATTTCTCAATGGTGCCGAAATAACCTGCACATGGACAGGCTGTCAAGATGCCCTATTGGCAGGTGAGCAAGGTCATAAACTGAGCAAGGTCACAGCAAGGTAACACATGGAGAGTTTCTAACATGAGTTCTGTGCAGTGAACAGTGATGTGATTGGTGTACGTTTTGGTGTAGACTATAACATGTCAAGTGGATACTAGATCATTGTCTTAATAAGGTCACTTCTCATCTCAGGGGACTTTTGTTATCAACGTGTCAGAAAGAGAGTAATGTGTTTATTTTTTATTTATTTTATTATAAAAGAGCTTTTATTATAGAAGAGCAATTAGCTTCTATTGAGGACTGAAGGGTCACTAAAGGTTAGCATAAAATTAGTATGTGAAGGTATTGTAGTTGGTAAGCAGTTGATTGGTTCATGATATTTCTAATGATTCATATCAAGTATTTGGTTAAACTTTATTTTGATACAGTCACTTTAGACACTTTAGACAACTATCAATAGTTGCTTTGCAATTACATGTCAACTAACTCTCATTAATTTACAACTGCCAACTACTATCATTAGAGTTTTAGTAGACTGTTCTGTTAGGGTTAGTAGAATGAATTAAGCTGTAGTTTCTGAGTAAATATTAGGCAGTAGACAGTAATACGACTGGTAGTTGACATGTATAAAGTACCAAGTGTTTTAATGAACATTAAGTTAAGTCGCATTAAGATTCCAAGGGTAGCAAATAAAAGAGGATCCAAAATCTAACAAATGCAAATGGTGGGTATGGAATAGATTAAATTAATCAATTTTACAAAGATTTGTGTGAGCTTATGTGGTTCACAAGTAGGGAATGGGGTAGAGTTATGTATTATGAGTTACAATTACAAATGCAAGTTAATTTAATAATGTTAGAAAGAAAAGCACATATAAAAGGTAAAAATGGCCCTGAAAATCATTTTAAGGCAGTAAATATTGGTCCATAACAGAAACGTTATTGAACTGACCACAGCGTAGAAACGCTGTTCGACATGTCTATTAGCAAGAGGTAAAAACAATATAAATACTGTTTGCTTTCTCACACAAACCACTCGTTTCGTGTCTTAGATGGCCAATACTTACATTCATGAGTCATTAAATCATGTTTAATTATGACTTCTCTGTGCATGCTCTTTGAGGTGGACTCCCTAAACCTACATTATATGACTGACAGACAACACCGGTTTGACGGAAATTTTCAAAATTGAAAATACTGTGGAAACAAAGACACCTACATCTTGGAAGCTAAAACATATCAAAAATTATTTTCAAAGTGAACTATCCCTTTAACTTGACGGGTCTCCTCTGCAGTGCTGTGATGGACTCTGACTGTGTGGGCTGAGCTCTACCTCTTTTTCTTCTACTTAACATTTACAAGCTAGCACATCCTTCCAAGAGGCATTTAATAGTATAAACAAACCAAGACGTTTAAAATATTCTTTTTAAACACCACAAAACTTCACTCCAGGCAAGGGGTCCTTTTGTGTAGTCTAGATACAATTTGCCTTAGTCACAGTTTTTTTATTACAACTGTATTGTTCTTTTATGTGGGAATGTTGATATAGCGCAGTGCAGCACTCTGCAGTGCTGGTTCAGAGTTAATACATTACTGAGAGTGTTACTGAGATTAGGAGCCTCTTTTAGTCTGGGTGTAAAGCAGTGTGTGTGTGTGTGTGTGTGTGTGTGTGTGTCTTGAGGAATGACCAGAAAAAAGTGCAGTGGCAGCAGATCTGGTCTCCAGCTCAGCATTTACCATCAGCCCCCTGTCAAAGCTCAACCCCACCCCTGGAGAGGGATTCTCCTTCAGAGTCTTGCTTCCATTTTAAACATCGGCATGCTCATCCTGAGCAAATGTGAACAGTACAGGATAATACCTGAACTGTCTCATCTCTCTTTCTCTCTCTCTTTCTCTCTCTCTCTCTCTCTCTCTCTCTCTCTCTCTCTCTCTCTCTCTCTCTCTCTCTCTCTCTCTCTCTCTCTCTCCTCTCTCTCTCTCTCTCTCTCTCTCTCTCTCTCTCTCTCTCTCTCTCTCTACCACACACACAAATGAGACATTCACAATCAATGAGTTCTACATCCTCGTTTTACACAGTTTTTTTTTTTTCATCCACAAACACACATTTTTGAATGGTCAGAACAGGCAGGCTAAGAATGAAAGATGTGTGAGTTAAACTGTAAAACACTTAATACTGAGCAACAACCAATATACATATACACAGAGATAACATGTAGATTTTCTTTCATTGTTAGGGTTGTTGATCGATAAAAAATCAATTTAACTGTTTTCTCTAATTAATTGCACCTAACATTACCATTTGTAATCATAAATATATTTCCACACTAAAAATTAATGTGGAAACAACATAAACAGTATTTTTTATATATATATATATATATATATATATATATAGTATGTATATATATATATATATATATATAATTACAAATTAGTTTGTTTTTTACAATGTAGTATGAATGAAGGCAACACCAACACTCTCTGAAAAAAAAAAGGTACAAAAGCTGTCACTGGGGCTGTACCTTTTCAAAAGGTACACTTTTGTACCCAAAGGCTGCATATTGGTACCTTAGTGGTACATATTAGCACCTAAAATGTACATATTAGCACCTGAAATGTACATATTAGCACCTAAAATGTACATATTAGGACCTAAAATGGACATATTAGCTCCTGAAATGGACATATTAGCACCTAAATTTACATATTAGCACCTAAAATGTACATATTAACACTTAAAATGTACTTATTACCACCTAAAATGTACATATTAACACCTAAACTGTACATATTAGCTCCTGAAATGGACATATTAACACTTAAAATGTACATATTAGCACCTTAAATGTACATATTTCCACCTAAAATGGACTTATTAGCAACTAAAATGTACATATTAAGACCTAAAATGTACATAGGCCTATTAGCTCATGAAATGTACAAAAGTTTACTTTTTGAAAAGGTACAGCCCCAGTGACAGCTTTTGTACCTTTTTTTTCTGAGAGTTAATACTAATACTGATGCCTATATATATCACTGGGGATAAAATTAATTATTGCAAGTATATTACAGTATTTTAAACCAGGTCTATATTTTGTTTATCAGATGTTTTTATTTATAATGTATTAACTACTTTTAATATAAGTGAACAGTTTGAACTTAAACCCTTTATAATATATCATTATATATACACGCACACACACACACACACACACGCACACACATAACACACATAACACATGAAAGATTCAAAGGTGTAAGTATAATATTATATATTCTGTATATAATTATTTTATATTTGTTCAATATTATATTATAATATAATTGTATGTTATATGAGTTACACTTCTCTCATGAATATATTGCACACAGCTCCATATTGAGATCAATAGGTGGTCTCTGTAAAGCCGCAAAAAATTAATTGGAGGGCTAATCTTATTTCCTAATTGTTCTTGACAGAGACTGCAAACATCCATCACAGTACAGACCACAGCACAAAGGACGTCACAGTAAACAGAGCAAAGCACAGCTTACAGTGCGGTATAGGAGACCACAGGCAATGAGCAATTGACAGAGCAGTAGAGCACAGCGAGGTGCAGGGCAGGGGGAACAAGTTATAATAAGTAAAAGTGAAAACCTGACTATCATACCTCTCCGTCTCATCATATAACTCCCTCTCGTCTTGAAGGAGATTATGGGTATGGGAGTGGGTTTCTTATCAGAAGCATATAGAGTCTGTCCTGCTGAAAAAACTGCAATGCAGATACACAGAGACCGAGAGAGAGGGGGGAGGGGGGGGGGGGTCTGATGGGGGTAGGCGAACTTAAACACTGTCAGCAATCCCCTCAAATTCCATCAAAATCCCATTCAGCCCAGCACATTTAGAATCCGCACGCACATGTCTTTTTTTACTTGGGAGTTTCTACTGACTTCTACTTTTATACTGAGATAATGATATTTTCTATTCCTTAATCCTGCCCTTAAACCTCATTGAAACCTCCTTTTGCATTGTGTTTTATTTTATTTTTATTAATCACTACTTACTGTGTTTATTAAGCCACTTTCATAGTGGTGACCATCGATATACTCTCAATGCAAGTGATTTTAGGTTTTACTATTTATGCAGGGACATTTATTCCTCGTAATGCATGCACACACACACACGGAAAGAAGGAGAGAGAGAGAGAGAGCAAGGGACCTTCAAAACACCTTTTATGACTCTTTCTTTCATCACTCTCTCCATTTAGCTTCATAGTCGCTCTGAATCATCATTCCCTCAATCTACAGTGACACTTATGATTAAGACATGGGTAAAAAAAAGTGTCCTTGCCTTGAACCATATTACATTAGAAGAACGCTTTTTTTGTGCAGTTTCTGGTGTGGAACCTGCACACTTTCAAACAGTCACACAGTGTTACACATTAAACATTATCTGCTTCTTAAAAATATAGATTATATATAATCAAGACATGTAAAATATTACTGTGATTTAGAGATTTTCTTGCAGATTTTTCCTTAAATAAATACAAAATAGAGCATAAAAACGTGAACAATGACATCATCCTGTCATTGGTGAGGATTAATTATTTTGTTTACAAGAGAGAGAGGCACAAATATGAAATTAACAGATACACTGCCACCTGGTGTCTGATACGTTTAAAATACCACTCACTGCCCTGTGAGATTTTATTTGTGTAAAATATAAATATTATAAATATAAATGATTTACAGCATAAAAAGCTTCTCATCTAAGCTATATTAAAACATGTTAATATAAAAATAAATAAATAGGCCTATTAATTTATAAAAAAAAAAATAGATATTAAAGTGATGATAATAGAATAAGGTCATGAACATGTTTAAACTAATTTCAGTTGAATAACATTTCAAATTTGTTAACATTTTCAAATATTTAAATTTAGTTTTTTACTTTTTTTGTATGTCAGGTTGTATAAAAGTTTGTATGTACCTGACCAACCTAAGGTTGTTTACAATTTTAAATTCAAGTGCTTAAAATGTGGGGTGGTGTAACAACCCTTTATACTTGGCACTAATTTACACAGTTTACTACTGTGTAACAAATAGCGTTTATTTAATCTAACTAACACACCCAAGCAGCATATTAAATTGTAATACAAAACAATTAAAAGACGGACCAAATGGCCACGCCGTTTCTTTGCCTTGGTTTATTGATAGTTCAAGTTAATAACCACTTGAAATTCCCCCAACAAAAGTAACGCGGTGAAACTCCCAAAGAAACTAATGTAACTGACACAGTTAATTTTGAGTGTGCTACGCATGCGCGCCTTGAGCCATACGCATGCGCACTTCTCCGCGGTGTCTGGTTACGCGAGAGGCTTTGGGAATTCCCCAGGAAAACACCTACGCAAACACACGGCCTTTTCTGGACAAACTGGGCAACAGTAAGCCGCTCACAAGGTGAGCAATCTGTAGTTTTATAATGCTCCGGACATGGAGGGAATCTGAGGCTCGTGCGACAGCGCTTGCCGCTGTTGTTTGGGAATTTGTCCAGAAAGAGCTCATCTTGTTCCCCTAAAAACAATCCTTCTGGATAGAAGCGAAAACGGCGCAAGCAGATAGCTGTTGGTCAAGAAAACAGTTTCTCTTATTACAGCTGACATCATTTAAACGGGAGATTCATATATAAATGGAGGGGACGCAAGATATTCACGGTGAATCCCGAAGACAGAATGCACGGCCTGGACCGAGCTACACTATGGAGAAACGGGTCGCCGTGGACGCTGTTGCGGAGGACTGGTGTGACAGCGGGCTAGACTCTTTAAGCGGGGTCGGACTCGGTTTTGAGGGTCCCTACGGCACTTACACAGAGGCCGAGCAGATGTGGGCACCTGATCGATCTATGTCTATGTCTCACATACCTGACAAGTCGGACGAGTCCGACAACAGGGGCACCATGGACTGCGTGTCGATAGGCGGCGGAGAGAGGCTCGACTCTGCCATCGGGGACTCGATTAATGAGGATGCGGTGGTGGGGTGTCTCTCCGACGGGATCGGCACCATGATCCTAAGCGAGCCCGCGGGAACAGACAGGCTGGCGGTCTCGGACACCGAGGAGGGTCGGCAGCGGAGAGAAGAACTCTTCAACACGCTCAACTTTCTGTCAGAGGACGGTGACACGTAAGTCTTTGTTGTTTTCTGTTGCCTGTACACTTGTCTGTTTGGAAGGCCATTGGATTTAGACTGTATATTACCTTTTTTGTCTGTCAGGGTACTTCATTTGGCGCTGATTCATGAGCAGTGGGGTGTTGTTCAGTGCCTGCTTGAAGAAATTGTGGTGGACAAGACCTGGACTCCTTATCTGCACATCCAAAATGACCTGGGCCAGGTAAACGCACGACAGTGTTGCCAGATCTAAAGAAACAAGCAACTTGATCTGACAGAGCAGCACTTACGGATGAAGAAGAATTGCTGTACTTCCAATGATCTGATGTATTGTTTCATAAAATATTACATATTAATTTAGGTTAAATTGCATTTTGCTGTCAAAGTCACCGTTAAATCATACTTGACCATTCTTATTTTTTATGGTATAAAAATTATTTGTCCATAGACCTTTTTTTTTTTTAAATTCTTAGTCATTTTTAATAGAAAACATTAACTTCCTCGCCCGGTCTTCTTCGATGACTTGCTGTGATGCTATGAGGGCAGGACAATAATCTCTCCCTTTCAGCAACCTGGCACTCACGTCACCATCACAGCAATTAGCAAATGACAACAATCCAATCAATTTTCAATGGACAAAATAAAGTCTTGCCCTACATTTTTTTTCCCATTTTTCCTCAGATATGTCACAATAAGAAAAGAAAAGTCACTCACAACTAAAATTTTATCATCCATATGCACCTATTGGGAAACGGAAACCAATCACTAGCAAGTCAAACTACAAAATTGTTCTCTAGAAATAATGCATACCACAACTGAAAATCTTTTTTTTTTAAGAGGCCTATAGTCTCGCATAACCAGACCTTCATCTGGACTCCATCTCTGCTTTCATTGGCCAACGTCTGACTGACATGTAAAACAACTAATCTCAGCGTTACGTTTAGAGGAGAAAAAATATAACTTGATGTCCCTACAATATAACAGACCGGCGTGTAAATCTCTTGGACGTATTTTAAAAAGTTGTGAACTTCACATACTTCAATACTTTTGAAAATCAAGCAAATGCTAGGACGGTGTTTCCCAACCCTGCTTGAGGCACACCAACAGTGCACATTTTGGATGTCTCCCTTTTCTGACCCATATTTCTGGTCTTGGAGTCTACTAAGGAGTTGATAAGTTGATTCAGGTGTGATCGATTAGGAAGAGTTGGAAAACGTGTAGTGTTGGTGTGCCTCCAGGAACAGGTTTGGGAAAACACTGTGCTAGGACACCCGCTTCCTTAATTACACCTGCTTTAAAGAGGCGGAGAATTTTCAGCGCAAAATAGAGGCGCGCTTTCACCAGCTTTTTCTGTACATAACACGGAATACATAATTCGGCGCAGATTACGCTTCCCCTCCCATTTCTTTATATGACACTCCCACTTTCCCCTTGACCATCCCATGAATGCTTATACATGACAGTATGGTTGCTAAGTGAACAGACTTTCCTTGAAAGACACTTTGCTTATTTTTAAAGCAAAAAGTACACTTCTTTTTTTCTTTTTTTTTACACGTACGCGAGCGAAGTACCTTCCAGTCCTTTACCTTACAAAAGCGATACTCTTTTGATGACGAAATTCGCGTCCTGCGCACTGTACGCTGACCCTTGTGCACACGTAAAAAGTAAAGTATACCTTGGCCTTAAAAGTGTACATTGCAACACTGATATCCAACCAATGTAATTTTTCCACCCTATTTGCTCAGACCGCTCTACATTTGGCAGTCATAGTAGACCGGAGCGAGTGTGTTCGGGCGCTGTTGTGGAGTGGAGCCAGTGTTGAGATCCAAGAGAGGGGCGGCAACACACCTTTACACCTGGCTGTCCGAGAGCTTCGCACAGAGTGTGTGAGAGAGCTCACCACCTGCCCACGGACCCCACCGGAGCACCTCAGCATCACCAATTATTCAGGTACACTACAAACTCAAGAAAACACATTTTCACTGATTAATATTTAATCTCATTTATTTTATCAGGATATTTCTCTGTCTTTTCCATCCATACTATCCCCTTTCTCTGTCCATCTGTCACTTTAAGGTGTTAGTGCACTGCACCTGGCTGTACATCGGGGCAATATTGATATCATCAAAATGCTATTGGAGGCAGGAGCAGATGCCAATCAACGAGTAAGAAATTATAAACAAAAAAGATATATTTTATAAAAGATCATATTAAGCTTCTTTTCGAGTATATTTTAGTGTTCAGTCATTAACTCTGGCTTTGTAGGATTTGGGGTCAGGTCGGTCTCCATTGCACTGGGCAGTGGAAGGTCAAAGGTCAGAGGTAGTGGATTTGTTATTGAGCGCCGGCGCATTGGTGAATCAGCGCTCGTATGCAGGCCACACCCCGTACTACTGTGCCCTTTACAGACCCAACAAAGAGGTGCAGGCCCTACTTAGTGCCCATGGGGCCACATACATACAGGGCGATGATGAAGAGGAGGAGTACAGAGAGAGTGAAGAGGTTAGAGCCAATCAGACATTTACTAACAGAATGCTTAAAAGTTTGTTTCTGTACTTACCATTTCTCTATCTGTCATAGGAGGAGTTTGATGATGTCATCATTAATGGACAGCGAGTGTTGTAGCTGTAAAAAAAAACATGGACACTACTCTGCCATTGATTAGACCCTTTGAAATCCAGCTGAACAATTGTGGCATCTGAGTGTATTTGGTGGAGGCTATTATGTGTGTCTGTGTGTATATTTTGTTTTAAGGTACAGTATGATGTCAGTATGCTGCTTCTGGTTCAATGGAATACATAGCTAGATTCTGTTAGTCATGGAGGACCTTAGTTATTTAAGCCTGACATCACGCAAAGCCTTTTCAAAGCTATAACAATGGAGGCAGCTTTTTATTTAGTAAAACCTCTCACTGGCTCATCTTGTGTGTGGTCTAAAATGGTAGTTTACCTAAAGATGAATAACCTGCTATCATTTACTCACCCTTATGATGTTTCAAACTTGTATGAGTTTCTCTCTTCTGGGGAAGATAGTTTTTTGCACACAGAAAATGACAATGACGAGTCCAATGTTGTTTGGACAATATATCAAATCTTTTTTTGTGTTCGACAGAAGAAATGAACGTCATAAAGGTTTGGAACGACATGAGGAGGAGTAAATTATGGATGATATAATTTTAGGGTGAACTATCGCTTTAAGAGCCAAATTTCCTGGATGATAACCGACACCTTAGGCTGCGTGCCATGCAAGTAGCATGGCTGTGATACTCCCACTAGTGGGTAGATTCGTTATGTCCACAACATGACAATAGTGGCTTGCTTTCTTTATTTTTAAAACTAAATTATTAGCCAGATTTAGCTGCGAAAATCTTGAAGAGAAAATGAATGGTTTTTAATAAACTGCTTTACTTACTATTACTGTTAAACCAACTATTGGCTGTGTTTTTTGCGTGGAATGTCACTGTTTTCATAGTGACGTCCCAATTGTCTTGTGTGTTTAGAGTGGAGAGTGTTTTTCTTCTTTTTTTTCCCCCACATATATGGGTGTTGGGGTTGAAATAGGTGACAAGAGGTGGATATCTGAATTCGGAGATGGATAGTAGGTCCGACAGCGAGTATAAACGAAATGGATAAAAATTACAGACGTTACAGAATTCTACAGTACAAATGGCAACAAATTCAAAACTGGATGTACAGAAATAGAATTAGAGCTAAATTCTTGATCTAAAGATGTTCATACTCAACTAAACGCTTACAGTTGTATTATTTGAACTGTGAAGCATCTAACAAACATTCCAAATTACATGAAACGCATGACAACACAATTACTTTTTTGTCTTATTAAAGCATCTTAAAATATATTTGAAATATAATATAAAATACAGTATAATATAAAAAATATATATGTCTGACAGACTGTTTTGTTTTCAATTGTTACAAAAGTGGAGAATGATCTCCATTCACTCACTCATACATGCTATTGGGGCATTATGGTTGAGGACATCTACAGTCACCTGTTTATAGGCCAATTTCACATTTTCTGTTTGTTGGGGTGAGCACGAAAAGTTTCTCGATGATTGGTGCCCTCTGTTGGTAATACAGACACTCCTTTGGAAATCAGGGCTCCTAATCGACTGGTACTTGTCCTCTGTGAGTTGACTGTATAATGTTGAGCAGATGTCCTGTTTTAAATTACAAGGTTAATGATTATTCATTCATTGAGAATATGCCATTCTAGATGTAAAAAGAGAGAGGAGGGAGTAATTAAACAAGTGTAGCCATGTCTTAAACAATGAGAGGTACGGTTGATTTTAGGGGAAGCTGGATTTGCATTTGAATATTTCTAATCCATGTATAAACAAACATACTGCAGACAGAGTGATGTATTTGTCCTCTCATCTGTACATATTTATGTGTACTTGGTGATGGGTGAAATGACTGAAAAGCTCTTAGAAACCATTCAAATGGACAATAAACAATAATGACGATAAGACTTGTTTTATTTGTCTTGTTCACATAATCACTTAAATACACAATGTTCTCTTGATGTAGTCACATCTAAACCCAAAGATTGCAGAATCTGTATTACGTGTGAAATGACACTTCATTCAAAAGAAATCATCCTGACTGGATTAGCTGGCTTTGTTATTTTTAAACATGTCTGCTCTCCTTTTTTTATACACACTTGCCCTTTTTTAAGAAGTAACTTAGTATTTAATTTTTTATTAAAATGTTTTGGCAATATTTACTGTCACTCAACCAATAACCAAAGGAAAAAATGAAACAAAAAAACTTTTCAGGATAAATAAGCACATTTTACCCCCTCATATCTGTTTTTAAATTATGATTACTGTCATAGACCTTTAATCAAGGTAGTGTCATATTTTTTACAGAAATGAAAATAAGGCTGTGAGGAATAGAAAAGTTAAAATTAAAGTTTTAGAATCACATAAAAAAATGTGTTTTTTTAAATATAAAAATTAGTATTTGCCATTAATAATAAGAATTGGAGGATAAAATTCTCCTAAAATTAAAAACGTCAGTGCAGAGGATCCTAATAGTAGATTTTTACATTATGCAAGACAACAATTCTTTTTTTCTTTCTTAAAATGTGACCAGAAAACGTCTCTCCCCCTGCCCCCCCCCCCCCCCCCAATACCCCACCATTCAGTGTGGTCTTAAATTCAATATGATTTTCAATTTCACTGTTCACCCTTTCAAGATTCTATTTGATGAATCAATTAAGAGCTCAGGATCAAAGGTAAACTCAGAACCCTTTAGCGGTATGTTCGGCAGTTTTTCTCCAGCATGCACAAAGTTACAGATGATCCAACTCCAAACCCAGCGTACAGCGGTTCAGAGAACGTGGCCTGAAATCTGTGGATGAGCTCCACTGTCTCAGACACAGTGTAAAAGGATACAGATCCTCCAGCGTAATCCAAATACACACCGATCCGTGTGGCACGAGCTGCTCCCGGCAGATCTTTATCCATCTTATTGTGCCAGGCGGAGTATCCAGAGTCTGAGCACAGGAGACTCCAGGATTTATCATTGTATCCCAGAAGGCTGTTGGAGTTCTTACCTTTACGGCTGATGCTCTTGAAGGCGACTCCAATGGAAAATTCACCGTTCCACTCTGCCTCCCAGTAATGCCGTAATCCACTGAGCGGCTCCTTGCACAGGATCTGGCAAAATCCATCGAACCGCTCCGGGTGATCTTGGTAGAACTGGGTTGTTCGCTTACGGATCACCCGGCGATTCCCGTCTGAGAGGACTAGTTCTTTATGGGCGGTGTTGAGATCAAATGTAAGTTTACAAGAATCTGTGAAATAATATTGTACAAAAAATAGACTCCTTTAGCATTTAGATAAATAAGATATTATCATCTGTATAGTGAAGAGATGAATTCATGTTGTCTACACTTACATCTGAGGAAGTCCAGTCTTGATTTAGGCTCTGGGAAGTCATTTCTTATCGGAGCTGAAAATATAGTATAAAGCTAAGCTAAGGTAGGCTACATAAATGAGCCGAGTTGTGCTGTAACATATTCAGAAATGTAGAACCTCTTACCATTCAAACGTCCTCCAGACCTCGGAATAAGGACATAGACTGAAGTGTCACTCACTGAAAAATCAATCATGCAAAAATGAATAGTAGATCAAATATAGAATTTTGTACACTACGATCAAAAGTAGTCGATTTTTTTTTAATATTAATATTGGATATTTTATAAGGATGTATTAAATTGATCAAAAGTGAGAGTAAGGACATTTATGTTACAAAAGATTTGTATTTAAAACAAATGCTGTTCTTTTAGATTTTGTATTCATCAAATAAATTTGCAACTGTTTCTTGAGCACCAAATCAGCATATTAGAATGATTTCTGAAGTAGAATGAATTACATTTTAAGGCCAATTCACACTACAGATACGTTTGTGGGGTTTTGTCAGATTAGATTAGTTTTCGCAGATTGAAATAGAATTAGTTATTTAACCCTTTGATGCGCAAGCTATGGATACCCCTTCTAATGCGCAACATGGGTCTAAAAAGACCCGTATTCATTTCCTATGGTATTTCAGTGATGGCTGAGTGTTTTCTTTGCTAATCTTTAAAATATATGTATTTTATCATTTGTTATTCCAGGTTTTCATTAAATATCTTGTTTTTGATTTCCACAAATCATTGGGTTTATGTTTCCTTTCTTACTTTATAAACAAACACAGTTTTTGTATTTCTACATCAATTTTACATACATGGGTCTAAAAAGACCCGTATTCATTTCCTATGTTATTTAATGCATGGCTGGACTTTTCTTTTCTTTTTATCTTTTGAGATCAATTTATTTAAGCATTTAATATTCCATTATCTATAAATTTCATGATTTATAAATATTTAAAAAATATTTTTTCAATTACCAAAAATATTTTTTTTTTCTTTTTTTTTTCTAGGTTTTGTGTTACTATATCAAATGTACTTATCAAGCATAATAAAACAAAAGAATAAAGACAACTTTTTGTTAAATTAATCATCTTAGAAGTAATTAAATTTAGACAACACATTTAACACTTGAAATGTTTATTTGCCACTTTGTCTCGCATAGCATTCACATGTCACAGATAACTGATAACTGATAACACTGAAATTGAACTGTGGTGTAGTGTAACTGTATTGAATTGTGGTGAATGTGATCAAAGAAAAGAAAACAGAAAAAATAAAATCACACTGGTACAGCGGCATCTCAAATTGCCATCTTAGTGCTTACGTGCCTCACAAATGACAACTACATGTTTGTGCTCCTTGCACACAGGCCTGGTGCTCTGGGAACACCAGCTGCTGAATTGTCTGTCTTTAGCAGAGCTGGGCATCATTTCAATCATAGAATGATTTCAGTATAAGAATCATTTCAGCATATGAATGATTATGAACTGTTAGGCCTACTAAATGTAAATAAGCTTTAAAAAACAATCTTTTTTTTTAGTGTATAGTTAACATTAGCTAGCTAGAATATGTCAACAGCTAGCTAGCTAATAGTATTGGACATGTTTCTCCTCACAAGTAATTTCTCACTAGGTTTACAAGGTCAAGGTAACCATAGCCTAATATTGAGATATTATGTTGTAATCTTTTACAATATATAAAAAAATGTCTGTGGTTAAAATAAAATAAGATTAATAATAATTTTTGACCCATGTATGTAAAATTGATGTAGAAATAAATAAATAAAAAACCTAACATAATGATTTGTGGAAATTAAAAACAAGATATTTAATGAATACCTGGAATAAGAAATGATTAAAAAACATATTTTAAATTAAAGATTCAGCAAAGAAACACTCAGACATCACTGAAATAACATAGGGAATGAATATGGGTAATTTTAGACCCATGTATGTAAAATTGATGTAGAAATACAAAAACTGTGTTTGTTTATAAAGTAAGAAAGGAAACAAACATAATGAGTTGTGTAAATCAAAAACAAGATATTTAATGAATACCTGGAATAAGAAATGATAAAAAAAAACATATATTTTAAAGATTCAGCAAAGAAACACTCAGCCATCACTGAAATACCATAGGAAATGAATATGGGTCTTTTTAGACCCATGTATGTAAAATTGATGTAGAAATACAAAAACTGTGTTTGTTTATAAAGTAAGAAAGGAAACATAAACCCAATGATTTGTGGAAATCAAAAACAAGATATTTAATGAATACCTGGAATAACAAATGATAAAATACATATATTTTAAAGATTCAGCAAAGAAAACACTCAGCCATCACTGAAATACCATAGGAAATGAATACGGGTCTTTTTAGACCCATGTTGCGCATTAGAGGGGTTGCTATACAAAAACTATTTTTATTCAAAAAGTAAGAAAGGAAAAATAAAAATAAGGATTTGTGATGATCAAAAACAAGTTAATTGAGGAATACCTGGAATACTGAATGATGAAATTAATTTCTTGCAAAGATATAGAAAATGAAAACTGAGTCGGGTCTATTTAGACCCATGTTGTGCATCAAAGGGTTAAAATTGTATAATAATATAACAATATTACTGTTTTTACAGTATTTTTTATTTTAAATAAATAAAATAAGCCTCTGTGAGCATAGGATTTTTTTAAAAATATATAGATATAAATAAGTCAATACACAAGTCATTAAAGATATTACATAAGTCTAAATAAATCCCATGTCTTTTCTTTAGCCTCTCAGTGGTTAAATGTTATAGTCTTCATTGTTACCTCGTTTGGAGATGTTTCCCAGCTCTTTCTTGCAGATGTTGTCCAGGTGTTCTTTCATGTCAGAGACGGTCTTGGTGATCTCACCAAAGGAAAACTCTGGGTTTATCAGCACTTTAGGCACCATGGGCTCCGGTGCAACCGATAGTGTGGGAAAATTCTGCACAAATAATAAAGACACTTAACAAAATCTGTGCTGCTAAGTAGCTTCCCTGAATGTCCATATTAAATTTCCAGTCAGACTAGTTCACAGATTTCAACTTTCTCAATGGTGGAAATCCAGGATGATAAAAATAAAACTAGTGAAATGTGAGAGGCTGTTCTTTACCTGAAGGAAGTGAATGTTGTCCTCTGTGTCAAGTATTTGACGTAGTTCAGCATCTCTCTTCTGAAGCTCCATGATCTCTTGTTCAAGTCGCTCTATGTAACCCTGAGCCTGTCAGTACATTAAAGCTATCACAGTCTGAGAGTGGGGAACAGCAACAGTAGCAGCTCTATAAGCAGTGTGTGTGAAACATATCCAACGCATTCTCATCCCAAGGCATCATATACGTCGCTTTTGCCAAAGCACCAACATGGATGTGGGAATCAACAGAATCTGTGAATTTTAGTTTTTGTTGATTTATTTTCACAGCCTTCTTTGTTCATATTTACCAAGGGTGCCACTAATTCTGACCATAACTGTATGTTTTTTCCCCTTAAAAACTTAAAACAAAATAGTTTATCTCACCACAGTTCCCCAATAAGCAGATAGGGTTTTAAATGGATAAAATGAATGCATCACTGATTTTAATTTATTCACATCTGAATATAATGTGTAAGCACCTGAGCCATGGAGGCCTGTAGGTTGGCCTGTATGAGTTGGCTTATCTCAGCATGCCATCGCTCTACCGCCTGTAACATCTCGCTGAAGATTTTATCACTGTCAGTCTGTGCCCGCGGTGCATTTCCCTACAGAGAAAGGGTACTTTTAGTAAAAAAAAAAAAAAAAAGAAAGAATGCGTTTCACGTACAACGATATAACTTGCTCATTAACTACTATAGTATGATGCATCATTATAGAATAACGAACCATATAACCATATAGTGGAACGGAGATGCATCCATTGATCAAATTTCCCACGATCAAAGAAGATACTAATACGCATGTGCACAGCAAAAATAACAACTTTTGCTGGTTGCGTACGCAAGTTATTTAAGGTGTCTCACTGTACCTATGTCT
This sequence comes from Pimephales promelas, assembly GCF_016745375.1. Next base: position 4,456,589 of record NW_024121577.1, on the reverse strand, counting down.
CAACTGTACCCGTCCTACCCTACTCGAAGAACATTGGCTCTCTGCAGCGTTCCTTATTCAGTCAACCGACGTTATCGACTAAAAGGGAATTATGCTTCTAATCAAAACTCGAGAACTGTAGTTCCAACCCAACCACGCAAGTCTGTGCAAATGTTTATTGAAACGGCAATTTGTTGAACTATGTTGATAACAACGGAACTTGTCAAACCATGCTTTCGTGTTTCGCCCAGAAGCTTCTTTAGGACTCTCTATCCGGACTGGACTAACCTTAAGAACATCCACGTTGTGTCTGAGTTCTTGAAGTTCTTTCATTCGGTCCTGGATAATGTGCTGAACCTCTGTCTGCGTCACAACCAAGACTTTCTATAATCACACAGAAGAATGTATGCAAAAAAGAGAGCTCTGAGATTACAGTCTTCATTGCAGCAGATGTTAGCTAGACAAAATATTTATCCAGGAAGATAAATAATACCATACCTTTTGATAAGAGAATTGAAATCTGTGACAGTCCACATAGAATGAGGCATAGAGTAAGGCTAGTTGTCAGTTTACTTTTTAACTTTCGAAAATTTATCTGGATAGGTTAATTTTTCAAAGTCAAGGCAGAAACCTTAAAGATTTATGAAATCTTCAAAAAGCTATTTACATTTCCACTGTTATTGCCGGGAAACAACAAACAAACATTCATTATGAAACACAAAAATACCAATCCACTGAATATGAATTAATTATTTAAAAAATACATGAATGTATAAACCAGTTCAAACCAGCTGTGACAACTTTCCCTGACTTTTATGAAAAATATCCTAAAGTAAAGCTGACGAAAATTATGATCCAGAAATTCACAAAATCACAAACATTATTGAATTTAATTTAATACATTTTTGACAAGATGTTTGAAACCGAAACACATAAAACTGCTAATATAAAATAACCAACATATTTGTGTAATTGATTTACAGATATGGCCTCTGTTACAACTTGTTTCTGGTCTACTATCGACAATTATAATCTCCTCATGATGTCTCACCTGTTTCTCTGTGCGTTCATCGTCTGCACTGACTATGTTGTGGCTGCGATGTTCTCGTACTGTACACAGCACACAGATGCACATCTGGTCTGAGCGGCAGAAAAGCTCTAAGCCTTTTTCATGCTGCGGGCAGATTTTCCGATCTAGGTGTCCTGTCTCGTCCACCAGTTTATGTCGTTTAAATGTGGCTGATTCATAGTGAGGCTTGATGTGCGTTTCGCAGTAATAGGCCAGACACATCAGACACGACTTCACCGCTTTGCTCCGCCGGCCGGTACAGAAATCACACAGCGCGTCACGCTTGAAGTAGGGAAAAGGAGTTAGCTCACGTGGGGGCGGCCTAGGCTCCGGGTTGCCTACGTGGGGTACGTTACGTCTGAGTATGGGCCGAGGAGTGAAGGTCGCCTGGCACTGAGGACAACTATACACGCCGAGGTGGTCAGAATGGTCCCAGTAGATCTTAATGCACTCCAAGCAGAAGGTGTCTCCACATGGGATGGTGACGGGGTCTCGCTGGGTGTCTGTGCAGAGTGGACAGGTGTAGTCCAGGTAGTCAGATTCAGCCATTTTCTAAAAGAAAGACGAGAGAAAGACAGGTGAATTGAAAGAGCAACTGAAGCAGGAACACACCTGTATTTATAGATTAGCACCAAAGGTGGAGGTGCTGAACTACAAACACAGTATGAGCTTAGATGAGGGTTTAAGAGAGGCATATGTACAGGTATCCTGTTTCAGGAGGTCACTTAAAACATAATTAGAGCAAATGCTAAAGAAAGAATTAAACTGATAGATCAGTGATCACCCAGAAAATAAAATTGTTATCATTTACTCTCTCTCATGTCATTCCAAACCTGTATGATGTTGTTTCTTCTGCAGTATATCAAAGAAAATATTTTGAAGAAATGTGCTCTCTCTCTGTACATGCACAGCAGCGAAATGTGAAACTGTTTTGTCTGTCAATATGGAAAGTCGTTAGAATAAATTTGTCTAGTCAGTGCTTGTTTTCTGTGAGTAAACTACTGTGACATGACAGCACAGTGTGTACTGTACACACTCAGCCTAGTGTCATGCAGGTAGAACACAAACACACATACATGCTGGATCAGAGAAAGGAATAATTTCAAGGTTAAACTGTCTGGTGTGAAGGGAAATTTAGTACAGGGTAGATGCCCTTTCTGCTCATAATTCAGCTCAAGAGTTATCATACCCAGGCTGATCATAGCTTACTTGTCATGGCCACAGAGGCGGGCTAGAATTTTCAGGAAGTGAAGATAAGACATTGCTGCCACTTTCGGGTGTGCATATGGCATCTGTCGAGTCAGATCCTGAGATGACAGCCATGCTTTCCCAGGACGATTGGTTTTTGGGTGTGGCCGCTGACTCCTGTTGGTGTCCACTCCAATACCTTTTTCCCCGAATGTGCATCAGGAGATCTCGACATCCTTGAAGTCTTCCAGCGATCCCCTGTTGATCTCCCCATGGGTCCCCCCGGGTTGAACGCTCTATTGTGCTGCTACTGTGTCCGCAGATTGCTTCTTCTTGGCGCGATCCTAAGCACCCATCCGCCGCCTGTAGCTTTTCGTCTACACTTGTGGCGAATTCTATAGTGCTGAGGACAGGCAGCCGCCTCTCTGCATGCCGTGGCCATTCTGTTGGTCTACCACACCCAGATGCTCACGGACATGCACGAGGGCGGGACTGACCCGGGGCTCTTCAAAGAGCTGCGCGCCGCCACTGACCTTGCTCTCTGAGTGACGAAAGTGGGCGTGCGCTCCCTGGATCAGGTGGATCAAATACATAGCACTTTGAGCTTGGACCCCTAATAATATGATAAGAAATACCAGTCTGCAACATCACGTAGCATAACATAATGTTTTTGTACAGTTAAAATGACTGAAAACGGATGATAAAGGAAGCCTTGCACATTAAAGCTAAACATAAGGTGTTTCCTGTGCATTCACAATGGTGTCCTTGCAGGTCCAAGGAGGGAATTGTAAATGATGCTGAGCCACCATCTGGATGAGCTGCCAGACCTGCGCTTCAGAGAGAAAAAACACACACATTCTTTGCACAATTTGTGTTTGCACGAATTAATACCAAATGAGCAGTGTTTATATGACACAGCCTATGACAGCCAGTGTGCATTGTGGTGGAAATTTTAGATCATCAAACCTTATTTAACATTTGAACAGAATGTACTGTATGAAAACAATGGAAAACGTATGACTTTGAGTGTGTGTATATGGGAAATAAAACTAGAAAAGTTTGAAACCTTGTGATTATGAAGTAATCAAGAACCAATCAAATTGTAGGTAAATTATGTTATGTATCGTGTAATTTGTCATTCTATAAAAACTGTTTTATTTGTTTTTACTGGTGTGATTCTCAATGGGATTTGTCTGAGATCCTCCGGCCAGGCTTATTGCCTCTTTTTGGGTGATTCTCTGAGAACTGCTCGAGAACTCTCGGCCGTAATAAAGAACATTTAGAGAACAATTACTCAAGTCTGTCTGTTCTGTCATTTAAGATGCGCAGCTAGAGAACAAATACGTTAGAATTATTAGCTCAGCAGTAGTCGTCCGGAGACTCGCTGAGTACGTCCGGAGACACGTCGGAGTATAGTTAGGGACAAAAGGCTGTAGTCACCTGAAGGGTTAACATAGCTAACGTTAAGTATATATAGATGAGCTAGCATATACGTTATAATAGTATAGTTTGTTTTAGGGAGACAAATCTAAAATAGTTAGGCTTGAGGATAAAAAATCCATCACAGCATCCTTTTATTACCAGTCTCCATCTTCTTGAATATGCCGCTATACCTAATGTTTTTTTGTTCATATATGGACCAGAATCTTGAGAGAATGTTTCCAAGACCTTGTTGAACGTCACAAATAATTAGGCTAATTATGCTTTCTTTATTTACCGCGAACAAACACATTGTCGTTTTCAGAGAAAGTACTTTTTCCTTGTCATTCACGTATAATTATTCATGTACAAACACATAAACTAATAAACCATTTATACCAAGATAAAATGTTTGAGGAAATACTGGAAATTGTCATTCTCGATCCCCATTTATAACAGTTATTTAGTTATTTTGTACCTTCATTATTTTTCACTGATTTCCTAACTTTATAAATTACAATTTATAGGCCGTATGAGGTTAACTTTACTGAATGCTTTTGCAAACTCATGCAGGTATGGTTATGCACTTTGATCTGTTTTTATTTCTTTTTCATGTGCGTTCAATATTTTATTGGTTATGTGTTTATATCGAATGCTGGAAATGTGTGGGATTGAAGAGGTACATTATATGAAATGGATTTGAATAATAAGAGTGATGCAATACAAACTCATCATATCAATGGATATTTTTGATATAATTCTTTGAAATTAAATTACTGATTGCATTGTGAGGTCTTCTATACAAGACATTTCCTGCAATATTGTATCTGATATAATCTTATTATTTCCTTTATATTACTTTATTATTGTAAATGAGATTGTCTGCAATATTGTGAACTAGCTTCAGTCCACGGGAGGTCTGAGCTGAGCAAGGAGCAGGCTGATTACAACGATTTGGCGGCATTTTCCAATTTATGCAGATTATGCCTTTGGATAAAAGAATCACTGAACTGCAGATTTGACTCCAGTCTTTATTCAACATCACACAACACAGCGCAGCGCAGGGTGGTAGCCAATTCGTAGTGAGAGACGCACTCATGTATGCCCAAACCGGCTACATAGCCCTCATCTCTCCAAAAATGTGTCTGAGGTTTGTATCACCAAGACTAAATTTTGTTTGGCCTGGTTGCAGTTATGTTAGATAATTATCATGTTTACATTAACTGCAATATGGCCAAATTCCAGTTATTAAATCATATTATTCTTGTGCATGTGCTGTAAACAGACATTGTTCCTCTAGTTGTGCTGTCAGAAATGATGAGTTTTTCCGTTAGTGGGTCTCATCCATGCGGTTGGAGTTGTCTGTAAGTGGTGAGCGCTCAGAGCCATTAGACAGAGATGCACTGAAGCCATTATAGCAAATAACATTTAGAGCATCACAGTCTAACAACATGTGTACGTGTGTGGACTCACTATCTGCTCCACGGAGACTAAGGGTGTGGCAACAGAGAGAGAGACAAAGACAGACGGAGGAGAGGACAAGGAGGGAAAGAAGGTTGAAATTGAAGGAGTACTTATAGTCAGCAAAGTAAAAGAGAGGACAAATATAAAGAAAAGAGCCCAACAGGAAGAGAATTTTTTAATAGCGGGAGGACAAGAGGACATGTGGCAGAGAGAGAGAGAGACGAGCGAGTGAAATCATCATTTGTGCTGGGCTGTGCTCTCTCCTCCCCTCTCTCTTACGTCATTGTACACACACACACACACACACACACACAGCACAGGCATAGAGGAAGACGGAGAAACCTTTCAGCATCCTTTCAGTAGCATCTTAGCATCAGTATCCAAGATTGTCCACCTCACTGTCAGGTAGGCTTGAATCTCTCCAGCTCTTTCATTCTCACTAACACACACCCATCTGGAAGTCTATATGTTATGTTATATATATATATGTTATGTATATTATATATACACAAGGCCAAACAAGACCAGCAGGAATCCATGCATGAGACGCAGTAAGCTTGTTTTTATAGTACATATTTCACATATATTTAGAGTACATTTGAATATGTATTTCGCACATAATGAATAAAAGGAATATAGGCAGCACTATTTTTTTTTTACCAGAAGCTTTTAATTTCTTCCTTTTTAGTTTCATGTATTTTTTTTTTAAAGATGTACTTTCACTTTATTATTCCATCTATAAAAGGTAAATGCAGTAGTACATTTATGATGCTTTTACGTATATGATGCCTTCACGAATTAAAAATACCCAAAGAGAGAGAGAGAGAGAAGGAGAGAGGGGAAGCAAGCAAACACAGCTGAAGCTAATTTAGTAAAGTGGACTTCATTAAAATACTGTTTATAGTTGTATGTCCCCACAAGGATAGTGAAACCTGAAATCGCCTACATTGTGGGAAACAGCCAGCAATCCCCTCAAGGGAAATGGAGTAATTAACACACTAAGGGATTTTTATATATTTTTTTTTTTGTAAAAGTAAAAATGCAGAAAGATTTCAGTGATGGGTAGGTTTAGGGTAAGGGTTAAGTGAGGGGATAGAATATACCATTTGTACAGTATAAAAACCATTAAGCCTATGGAGAGTCCCCACAAAGAGAAACCAAGTATGTGTGCATGTGTGTAATAATGTCCTCATGGGATTTTTTAAGTCCCCATTAGGAAAACAGGTTATTAATCAAACTACTTGTTTTTTGATAATGTAAAAATGCAGAAAGTTTTATACGATGGGTAGGTTTATGGTTTTTGGATTTGATATGCAGTTTGTACAGCGTAATAAAGTAATACGTATGTCTATGAATTGTGACCATAAAACATGAATACCCAACGTCTCTCTCTATGTGAGTGTGTGCGCGGGTGTGGAGTAAATGAGAATGATATTTGTGAGCATGGATCATGGAACAGTGTGGGACAGTAACTCTGGGTGTAACGAGTACAGAAACATTACAGCACCAGGAGAGCAGCTTTCACTGTACATAACAGACATCAAGACATACATTATTAGGAGAGGTCATGCTATTTATTATTATATTAACATTAATTATATAAGTAACACAGCCTTGAGGAAAACAGTAACTATATATAAAAAAACACAAAGTACACATATTTTCATTAAAGGTCCTATATGTAACTTTTCTTCTAAAATGAATCCTTTTTTATTGCCTGTGTGTGAAGGGGTTGTAATCACAGATTACAATGATCCACTTGTCGGGTTTTGATATTACCTCTGAATGCCAGTATTCCTATTTCTATGTGAAGTCTCTGGGTTAAATTTTCTGCGAAATCCATCGGGTGTGACACGCATGCGCACTCCCGAAACTCTCTCCTTTTTATATACAGTCTAAGCAACAGCACTGCAGCTGACGAAATCGAGTTTGATAACACCAAAAAACGACCTGCCTCCAGCACAACACAGACTCAAACTCAAACTCCACAAAAATATAAAAAACTAAAAATTTATCTGCTGAAGCTCGTCAGGCCAAACGTGAATCGAATCGACTTAGGACAAAAACACGGATCAAAACTGGCAGAGCGTTTGAATTATGAAGAGACCTCCGCTATTTTTATTGTGATAAATTACAAGTTTTCAGATATGCTGAAATAATGGTAAACTGTAATGAAATAGCAAGGTAAACTACAACTAAACTATATGAGAAATGAATACAAAAGACTGTTTCAAGATAATAAAAAAATCAATCTTTCTAATAAAGATAGAATAGTTAAAAAGAGAAAGAAAGAAGGAAAGATGGATTAGTTAAGAAAGAAAGAAAGAAAGAAACAAAGAAAGAAACAAAGAAAGAAACAAAGAGAAATAAAGAAAGATATAGATGGATTAGTTAGAATGAACGAAAGATTTTGAGTTTATTTATTTTTTTAGTTATTGTGTTGTACACTACTAGGCCAATGTAGTCTTGGCTCAATTTGAACAGTTGCAATGAAAGTCAATAGGATTTTTATGATTTTTAATATTATTTTTTAAGAAAACTGAAACTCAAATTAATCTGAAAAGATAGCAACTCGAGTCAGAAAAAATCTGAAGGTCTGACCCGAGTTTGGTGGTCGTAGCTTTAAAGGACAACTCCGGCGCAAAATGAACCTTTAGTCTAATTACACATTGTTACCTAGTCAACCGTTATCTGAGATTTGTTTTCATGATTGCCTAATGTAAATAGGTTTATCTCTAAAAACAGTTTAGCCTATAACGCTAGTATAATGCTAGTATATGGGGCATAGAGTAATGACAAATAAAAATCGCTTGTTATTACCACTAAAAAGGCTCAAAATAGCCCCACACTAACACGAAAGCATAACAAGGGTCCCTACATTCAAACCGAAGCATTGAGAACTTTGTCAGTGTCCATACAGTTTAATAAGCAGATATTTTATACACACAGTCAACTTCGCGAATACAGGAAGAAGACTATTTTTCTAAAATGGCTTCTTCCTGTATTCGCGAAGTTGACTGTGTGTGAAAAATATCTTCATATTAAACTGTATGGACACTGACAAAGTTCTCAATGCTTCGGTTTGAATGTAGGGACCCTCGTTATGCTGTCGTGTTGGTGTGGGGCTATTTTGAGCCTTGTTAGTGGTAATAACAAGCGATTTTTATTTGTCATTGCATTATACTGGCGTTATAGGCTAAATTGTTTTTAGTGATAAAACTATTTACATTCGGCAATCATGAAAACAAATCTCAGATAACGGTTGACTAGGTAGCAATGTGTAATTAGACCAAAGGTTCATTTTGCGCCGGAGTTGTCCTTTAACGTTATAGGAGGAGATACAGTCTAAAATTTGGCTCAGAAGAAGAAGTGAAAAAATAATGTTTAAGTACAATAAGTACAAATACTATTATAGTTAAGTTTTCCAAGCCAACTTAACTATAATAGTAAGGAGTGGAAAGATCCATATAATGTTGCAATAAAACATTATAAAATGATGTATGAAAAAAAGTTAAAGCTCAAAACATCTTTTTGTCTGTTTTTTTTTTTTTTTTTAATTATGTCTTTCTTTCATCCTAGATCTGACAGCATGGCTGAGGGTTCAGGTGAGGTTTCGCTGGCAGAGGTTGAGACAGCATTTCGTAAATTTGCGGTTCATGGAGACACCAAAGCAACAGGGAATGAGATGAACGGGAAAAATTTTGTTAAGCTGTGTAAGGACTGCAAGGTCATCGATGGGAAAAATGTCACCAGCACGGACGTGGACATCATCTTCAGCAAAGTCAAGTATGAGTATTCGCACTATGACTGACAGCAAACTGTTTTATTTTTAATCCTGTGCAATGGACGCATGCATGACTGGGCCTAACTTTGTGCTGTTCTGTGTCTGCTTATGTACTATCTTAGGGTTAAATCAGCACGTGTCATCACGTTTGAGCAGTTCACTCAGGCCATGGCCGACTTGGCTACAAAACGTTTTAAAGGGAAGAGTCAGGAAGAGGCAGTACAGCTTCTCTACAGTCTCATGGCTGGCAAAGAACCAGCCAACATTGGTGTCACTGTGAGTCCCAGCCAATCAAATCAGTCTGTTTTCATAGATTAAGCAATAACCATGTCCAATAACCATGGATAATCTGTTTCTCTCCGCAGAAAGTGGCAAAAGCCTCTGCTGTGGAAAGGCTAACAGACAGCAGTAAGTTCACTGGTTCTCATAAGGAGCGTTTTGATCCGTCTGGAAAAGGAAAAGGCCGTGTTGGGAGGGAAGACATCCCTGACACCAGTGGATACGTCTCGACATACAAAGGCCAAGGCACCTATGACAGCAAAGTAAAAGAGGACGAATGAGAGAGAGAAAAATGCTTTATGCATGCAAGTCTTCCTGGTTTTATTTCCATAGCTGAGTTGTAACTTGCCTGCAAAAATAAACCCTGGCTAAAACTTTGCATGAAAACCCATGTCTTTATCACTTTCATACACCAGTCTGTCATCATCTTACAGATGTTTTTAATGTGGTAAAATCCACTGTCTCTAACCAACTTGCCTTTCATAAGTTATATAATTTTAAGAATAAATAAAACCAAATAAAAACAGCTAAAGGGTTAATCATGTCATCATGTACTCATCATTGTGTTGTGCATGACTTTCTTCTGTGGAACATAAAAGATTTACAATAGTTTAAAAAGTTTAACTTAAAAAGTGTGTCAGTTTTTGTTTGACCCAACAATGGAAGCCAACCATTCTGATTGGTTACCAAAATTCTCCAAAATATCTTCTTTTGTGATTCACAGAAGAAAGAAAGTCAGTAACATAATTATGCATAATTACAACTAACCATAAACCCAACACTAATCCTAACCGTAAGCCTGTATGTTGTTGTAAGATTCCTCAGTACTTAAATGTATAATTACACTGCAACAATTAAGAAAACATTAAAATTGTAACCAGAAAGTCTTGATTTTTGGTTAAACTATCCCATTAAGTGATTCTTTTTCTCTGCTGGTGTTAATACTGTATGTGTGCTGGATAAATTAGCTTTAATGTGTGTTTACGCTTTGTTGAACTGAGATCTCTATCAGACTGTAAACAATGAACTGAGTCGATGCAAATAAAGTCAAATGAAGAAATGCCGTGCGGGAATATTTTACTTAAATTACAACACACATTATTGTGATGTTTTGCATCATTTATGACTGTCTTGTGTTACAATGTAGACAGAGGCGTGGTGCGTTTCTTTGAATAGCTGTTCTAGGGCTTCAATCATTACAAAACAGAGATACTTCCTGGGAAAGTGCATGTTTGATTGCTTAGAAAAGCTTTCATAGATAGCTGAGATATCAGCTTTCATCATATTTCATGGCTTTGATGCGTGTCATTGTGTTATATGTACAGTAACTCGTGGGGTTTTGTATTTCAGTGTATCTGAGGCAAGTAACAGTTACATGAATTGATATCTCCCTTGTTGTATTTTTTTTTTCATATTGCCGATGTAAAGCTCCTCTTTAAATACACACACATACATGAATCTCCCTACCTGAACACAGGAGGAGGAGGAGTGCTGTCAGGATATAAAGTTGAACATCACACCGACTCTGATTTTCATTTGCTCCCACTGAGACTCAAAGGGAAGAAACAGAAACAGCCATCAGACATGAAAGGTGAGAAAATAAACCACCATTTCTGTACAGAAATAATTATTCAGAGAGTAAGTGCCTAACAAACTTGGCAGATATGCACCTGTTAAACATTCAGTTGGAAAAAAAAAAAACATTCAGATGTTGCTTGTGTGTCTTATATATATATTTATTATAGCAACATTTTATAATGTCATTTGTTTTTCATTATGTATTACATGTCTATTGGAAACTACTTCAGAATTGTATTTATTATTTTTTTAAACAAAATAAATAAAGACATTTTGGCTAGAATTATATATACAGCTTTTAAAGACTAATAAGCTTATCTAATATTTAAGAGGCAGAAGCATCTTATTGTTGTTACATTCATTTGTTTATATTGTGCTAGAATCTACAGACTTTTTTAGATCAGCGGTTCTCAAACTGGGGGCCGTGGCCCCCTGGGGGGCCACTAGATGGCGCTAGGGGGGCCGCAAAGAAATTCTAGAATATGAAATTATTTTAAAAAAATGATTTTACCTGTATGTAAGTTTGTATTGTCCTATGTGAAATCTGCATTGCATGATTTCTTTTATATTGTAAAACTTGTATAAAATTGTATGTCTTCTATATTGAAAAACTATTTCTTTAAGTAGAGTAGAATTTTTTTTTGTTTCTTGCAGAAAAAAAGATTGCTGAAAAAACAGATTGCTGTTCAAAATTGCAAACCAAACTTGAGCCACTGTCATTTACTACCTTAAAATGTAAGAAGTTTAATGCACTTTTTTACAATCGGCAAATTAATTTTTCAGTGTTCATCTTTTATATGAACATCACAAATGTTCAGTATTCAATACTTTTGTTGCACTTTTCAGACAATATTATTGTTAACTGTCAAAACCATTTTTTATAAAAAATTGTTATATTTAATGAAATGTACAATTTAACTAATTTTGTATATTCAAAGACATAAAGCTACAAACAGAACTGTTGTTCCAGCATTGTACAAATTCATTTGTTTTTGGTACAATCTAAAATTTGTAAGTAAAATTGTACGTTTGAGGATGTTTTCGTTACGAGTTTTCTTTTGGGGGGCCACAAAATGATTCACCCTACACAAGGGGGCCTCCTCCTGAAAAAGTTTGAGAACCACTGTTTTAGATTATGAAACAAATCTATGAAACTCTATGGAATCGATTTGCGTAAAATGTTTCAATGCAACTGAAGTTGCTGCACTCTTCTTGGTAGTCGTAATAATTATTAAATTATGCTTAAGGGGAAAGTCTGCAGATGTAGATTATATGTGGGCTGAGTTATAAGTGAAAGATTTGTATACATTTGATTTCATGGTTCAAATTTCATGAGCTTGAACTAAACAGACTCAGAGCCATACAAAATGTGGGTTACACTTCATTTCTATAGTCACTTTAGACATTCTACTAATTATAAGTAACTTTTCAACTACATGCCAAGTAACTCTCATTAGATTATTAGTATATTATAGTAGACTGTCATGGTTAGGTGTTAAGCTTTGGGTTAGGAGAATAAGTTTACTTGAAGTCGCCAAGTTACTTATAGTCAGTTAAACGTCTGTTGGGGGACCAACAAAATAAAGTATTAGTAGATATTAAGTTGACAGTCTACTAATACTCTAATGACAGTTAGTTGACATGTAGTTGAAAAGTTATTTATAGTTAGTACAATGTCTAAAGTGGACTATCGAAATAAAGTGTTCCCAAAATGTGTAATGTAATCATAGTTATGACAGAATTGTGATACTCTTTGTGCAAAATTTGATCAGGAAAAGGCCTTGTGCTGTTCTTTGTGTTGCCATTGGTGTTCGGCCAGCAAAAGACCTTCCCCTGGGACGTGCCAGAACAAAACCTTGCTCCAGACCCCATCAACCGTAAGAATCATTGCAAGTCTCCTTGAAAATCTAACAATGATAACAATGTAAATGGAACAGCAACATAAAAGATTTTGCGACATTTTGCGACTAATATCTTTATTCCTCTCTACGTAGCGTGTCTGACTGACCAAGAATCATGTGGTTGTTGTGTGATGCAGAGGAAAAAATGGCAGTTAGAAGAATATTTAAACTCCAGTATGAATTCACTGGAGGATTCACTGGCCAGAGCACAAAACACACTGAGAAACATAAGAGGTACACACAAACGCTGCTATCTTTGAGCACATACACCATCTCAAGCTCAACAGACTCTATGGACCTTTAGTTTTTTAAATAAACATTAAAAAATGTACAGAGCGGATGTTTTAAATTATTTTTTTATAAAAAAAAATATATATATATATATTTCTTTTGTTATTTTTTTACATATATGTTCCTTGTTCGTCTTTAGAGAATCGAGTGGCGTTTTCTGTGGGTCTAACCGACAGGAGACGCTGTATTGGTCCGGCAAGGACGGCAATAAATGTGGTCTATCAGAGCATCTTTATCAACATTGGAGAGGCCTACAACTCATCCACTGGTGTGTTCACGGTTCCACGGTCAGGTGTTTATAACCTGGCATTTACCGTGTTCAGCGACGCAGGCTCACCAGGCGCAACGCTGTCCGTCTGTACCAGTATCAGGAGGAATGGTGTGGCTCTAGCAGCACTTAGGGAGATGTATGATCAAGACCAGGAGGACCAGGCCACAGCGGTCTTACTTGCGCAGCTCAGAGTCGGCGACCGCATTACCATCAGTCTCCACACAGGCTGCTGGCTCTGTGATGATCAGAATCGTTACAACACATTCAGTGGATTTCTGCTGTATGCTACAGAGTGAAGCTCACATTCACAGACATTAAAAGCTAAATTAGTGAGGAGCTCTCATAGATGCAATGTATTCAACTATTTGACTTTTTTTTTTTTTTTGACATTATTGACTATTTGAAACTTTCTGCATTTTTACATTTTCAAAAAAACTGTTTTGAGTCAGTGAGTCATTTTGAAGTGCCCACCGGAATAGAAAAAGACAAACACACACAGACACAGACACACAAACACACACAGTAAGATAAATGTTGTAAAAGGCACAGATGTTGAACTAACATTAATAAAATAAAATAGAATTGTTTCTCTATCATTTACGTTCTCCTTCCCCTAGTACTTCATCTCTATATAAAAAATATTTGGTTGATTACACCAATCCTCTCTTTAACTAGATTAAATGTCTCTTATTGTATTATATGTATGTCATTTCAATATTATGGTTTTTGTAAATACATAAATGTAACCAAACAGTGTTTCAGTAACACATTCTCAACGGCTACCATAAGTAAAAATCAATAATCATAGACTAAGATCCTAAACTTCCAATATTTTATTAATTTTATTTAGCAATAATCAGTAATTTAGCTAGGTACCTATTCATATTTCTCAATATTTTTTCTCAAAGTAATAAAATAAAGTTATAAACTTAAGTATTTAATAATATAAATACGTAGTAACTTTAATACTCTCTACTTATTATAAGCTGTAGAGAGTCATGCCTGCTTTGAAAATAATTAAAAAAAAAAAAAAATACATTACATAATTCATTAAATAAAACATTTAGGCAGGCTGTTGTTTTATGAGAAACAACGTGTGTTTGTTGGTTAACAACCTTTTCTAGTGTTATGGAATGAGCTAATCTGAAACATGTATGAAGTGTTTTGGTAGATTTAGTGCATTCTGAATGTGAAATTAACTGTTAATTTAATGAAGGAAGGAAATTAATGAAGGAAGGAAATTAATTCCCATTTCCTTCTGCAAGATGATAATGCTGTGTAACTTACACAGATGAAGTTTCAGAATTACATCACTGGGATGAACCATTTTAAACCAAACAACACAAACAAGTATTTTTGATGTCACTAAAGAACAAAACATTACTGGTCCATTGATAATAAGCGTCTTGATACACCCATAACGGATAAGATCGAATCGGTTACCTAACGTAACCTCGGTTCTCTCTAGATGAGGGAACGAGTATTGCGTAAGCTAGCTTACGCTACGGGAAAGATTCATCTTTGCTGAGAAGTTGAAGCCAAAAAATTATTCCATAATTTTGTAATCATTGTCAACGCAGTCTCTTCTGAGGCAGACCATGAGCGGGCTAGCTAGCGGCTCATTGGTTCGCTCAGAGAGAATGCACGAACCTATGGGAGAGCGGCGCTGAGTCCGCGGCCAATGAGCGGACGGCGCTCGCTTACTGCGTCACAGCCCGCCAAAAGGGGCGTGGCTACAGTGTATAAAGGTCGCTCTCCCAGCTCGTTCGTTGATTCTGTAGCATGAAGCGAAACGCTGGTGGCGCAAGCACGGCCGGGAACGCAATACTCGTTCCCTCATCTAGAGAGAACCGAGGTTACGTTAGGTAACCGATTCGTTCTCTTACGAGAGGTTCTCTCGTATTGCGTAAGCTAGCTTACGCTACGGGAACACCTGGTCAACGCCGTGCGCGCTAAGTAACCACTAAGCATCCCAGGGGAACACCGGGGGAATCTATAAGTGGATGAAGATAATACGGCGGCCAGATAGCGGCCGTTACTATCTAGTGCAAAAACGCCCAAGGCGGCCGGCGAAGGCGGGCCGTGATGTGAAGGCTAATGCATAAGCACATAGGGGAACACAAGGGGTGAAACGGTTGTGATGGAACTCCCGATAGTGCGGCTTCTATAGGAGGGCTGTGAGTACTAGACAGCCAGAATTTTAGCCTGTAAGGCTGGAACTTCCAAGTTGTAAAATCTGACAAAGGTGGAGGGGGAAGCCCATCCCGCAGCCACACAAATGTCGTGGATGGAAATCCCGCAGGACCATGCCCACGATGAGGCCATGCCTCTGGTGGAATGAGCCCTGATGCCCAGAGGGCAAGGCAGGTCTTTAGCGGCATAAGCAGAGGCAATCGCGTCTACTATCCACCTGGATAGGGTCTGTTTCGAGGCGGCTAGTCCCTTGGTGCGGCCACCGAACGACACAAACAGCTGCTCCGAGCGTCTGAACGCGGCCACGCGTGTAGTGTACACTCTGATAGCCCGAACCGGGCAGAGGCGGTGAGCGTCACGTTCGCTATCGGATGCCGGCAGCGCCGATAGAGAGATCACTTGCGCCCTGAAAGGGGTACCAATCGCTTTTGGAACATAACCGTGTCTAGGCTTTAGAATGACTATGGAGTCACTCGGTCCAAACCCTAGGCACGCGGCGCTCGAAGACAGCGCGTGAATGTCCCCCACACGTTTTACTGAGGCGAGAGCCGTCAGAAGAACGGTTTTTAACGAGAGGTATTTTAGCTCCACGGACTCAAGTGGTTCAAACGGTGGGGCTTTCAGAGCTTCTAGAACTATAGAAAGATCCCAGACCGGCACCGTAGGGGGGCGAGGGGGGTTCATCCTTCTGGCTCCCCTGAGGAAGCGGATGATAAGCTCGTCTTTGCCCAGAGACTGGGCGCGCCGGGGTTCAGCGAACGCCGCGACGGCTGCCACGTAAACCTTAAGAGTGGATGGGGACCTGCCCTTATCCAGCATCTCCTGAAGGAACACTAGCAAAGACGAAACCTCGCACGTCCGTGGGTCCAAATTCTTGTCGGTGCACCATTTGGAGAACACAGACCATTTTGCAGCATAGAGCTTTCTGGTAGAATCCGCTCTGGCGTGTTTGATCGTGTTCAAAACCCCTTCTGGCAATTCGACGCGTAGTCGTTGGTCACCCATGCATGAAGCGCCCAGCGCTGTGGATGGGGATGCCAGATCGAGCCGCGGGCTTGAGTGAGGAGATCTGCTCTGATTGGAATGGGCCACGGGGCTGTCTGTGACAGCCGCGTTAGCTCCGGGAACCAAATCTGATTCTCCCAGCGCGGGGCTATGAGGAGCACCGAGTGGCGTGAGTCCCTGATTCTCTGAATGACCTGCGGTAGCAGAGAAATCGGGGGAAAAGCATAGAGCGGGCGGCGGGGCCAATCCTGGGCTAGCGCGTCCTCGCTCTTTGAAAGGAATATTGGGCAGTGAGCGTTCTCTTCTGACGCGAAAAGATCTATCTCCGCTCTGCCGAATAGGCGCCACAGTGTTTGGACTGTTTGAGTGTGCAGGGACCATTCTCCGGGGGAGACCAGGTTCCTGGACAGCCTGTCTGGACCGTCGTTCAGATGGCCCGGCACGTGCGTCGCTCTGAGCGAAAGCAGGTGACTCTGGGACCACAATAGGATGCGGCGTGTCAGATGAAAGAGATTCTTGGATCTGACGCCGCCCTGACGGTTGATGTATGATACCACGGCCATATTGTCGGACCGAATCAGGACGTGGTGACCGTTTATGCGCGGGAGGAAGCACAGCAGCGCGTTCTCGACCGCGATCATTTCCAGACAGTTTATGTGTAAGGAACTCTCGTGGCTCGACCACTGGCCGGCGGCCGGTGAGCCCTCGCAAACCGCTCCCCAACCCGAGTTGGATGCGTCTGTCGAGATGACTTTCCGGCGAGAGAATGTTCCCATAGTAACGCCCCTCTGAAACCACTCGCTTGCTGCCCATGGCTGCAGTGCAGTGATACAAGTCTGAGTAATCCTGATCATCTGGCGGCCCGTCGTCCACTCGTGGTGGGATACGCGGCTCTTTAACCAGAATAGAAGGGGGCGCATGTGCAGGAGACCCAGCTGTAGCGCAGCGGAGGCTGAAGCCATATGACCCAGCATCCTCTGAAGCGATTTCAGGGATGTAAGGGTACCCATCTGAAACGAGGCGGCTAGGCGCTGAACACGGCGCGCGCGCTGTGTGGATAAGCGAGCCGTCATCGTGATAGAGTTCAAATCTATTCCGAGGAACGAAATAGTTTGACTGGGCTGGAGAGAGCTCTTTGTCCAGTTGACAGAGAGTCCCAGCGCTTCCAGATGGTTGAGGAGAACTGTGCGGTGCGACAGCAGCTCCGTCTGGGAATCTGCTAGAATCAGCCAGTCGTCCAGATAATTCAGTATGCGCAGCCCCTGACTTCGCAGGGGGGCGAGCGCTGTATCCATGCACTTCGTGAACGTACGGGGTGCTAAGGATAGGCCGAACGGGAGAACGGCATACTGGTAAACTTGGCCCTCGAAGGCGAAACGTAGGAATGGCCTGTGATGAGGGTTTATCTGGATCTGAAAATAGGCGTCTTTCAGGTCTAGAGAGATGAACCAGTCCCCCTGGCGGACGTGCGCGAGGAGTTTCCTGACTGTGAGCATTTTGAACGGTCTCTTCATGAGCGCTTTGTTCAAAGCCCTGAGATCTAAGATCGGCCTGAGGCCGCCGTCTTTCTTGGGGACCAGAAAATAACGGCCGTAAAACCCCGACTCGGTCATAGATGGCGGGACTCTCTCTATAGCGCCCTTCTGCAGTAGCTTGGCTATTTCTAAGCGAAGCGTGTTCATAGCAGCCGGGCTGACAGTGGATTCGAGCCGCACGCCGAGCGTGGCGGGCGGCGACGAAACTGTAATCGATAACCATTCTTTATTATGCTTAAAACCCACGGGGAGATGCCGGGGATGGCTTCCCACGCTTTGTAGCATACGGCTAGTGGTTGAATGGCGATTTCGCCCTGATTGCTGCACATTGCGGGCTGGACACTGGGTGTGGGCTCGCTTATAATGTGGAAGGCAACGGGACTTACACTCAGAGAGGAGTTTAAGGGCCTTGAGACAGAGCGGGCAGAGGGGGACACGCGCACGGGCTCGTGGGCGTGCTTATGTTCTCTGCTGCTGGAGCGGAAAGTGCACGCTCCGTGAGAATGGGCTCTGCGAGAGACCCTGGGCATAAAGTGCTTGTGTGTGTACGTGAGCACATGGTTGTGGGCACGTTTTTTACACTTGAGGCTTTTATGCTCTTTTTGTGAACTCTCTGGGTAGCCGTGAAAACGGCTTTTAGTCGCTCGCAAGCGGGCAGGGAAACCGGCTTGTTTGTGGCGGTAAACACTACTGTAGTCAGCGGTGAGACGGGGACTAACAGTGGGCGAAGCTTTGACGGCGGTCCGGCCGCAGCGGGAGAAAACCGTCTTTTTCTCAGCTGTGCTAGGCAGACTTCTGTTGATCAGGCTTCAGCGTGATCTTGGGTCGAGGCCCCCGGGGCGGAGGCTGTCTGCGGCGGCTGTCTGAGCGAGAGCGAGGGCGGCCGCCCTGTCTACGCTGGGGCTGCTGAGCTTGCTGAGGCGGGCGCTGCTGTGTGGTTCTGGCAGGCGGCTCGTGAGAACGGCCCGTCGAAGAACTCGAGCGGCGGGGCAGGAACAAGTTCATGGCCTGAGTCGCTTTTTGAACTTCGGAGAAGCGGTCAACGATGCCCGTGACGGCGGATCCGAAGAGCCCGGTGGGGGAAATAGGCGCGTTGAGGAACGCGGCACGTTCTGACTCTCCCATGTCGGTCAGCGTGAGCCATAAGTGTCTCTCGGCGACACAGAGGGCGGCCATGCATCTCCCTAGAGCTTGTGCGGCGGCTTTAGTGGCGCGAAGGGAAAGATCCGTAGCGCTTCTTAGATCCGAAAGGACGAGCGGTTGCCTCCCGCTGCTCGCCATTTCACACAAGATGTCGCTCTGGAGCACCTGGAGGACAGACATCGAATGCAGCGCTGAAGCGGCCTGACCGGCGGCGGAATAGGCGCGGGCATGAAAGTTGGAGGTCGCTCTGCACGCTTTTGAGGGAAGCGTATGAGCAGACCGCCATCTAGCAGAGGGCGGGCAGAGATGAGCGGCGACCGAGTCCTCGACGGGCGGCATGGCAGTATAACCCTTCTCGGCAGCTCCGTCCACTGAGCGCAGCGAAGCGGACACATCAGAGCGATTACGAGCCGAGAGAGGAGCATTCCAGGACTTCGTGAGCTCGCTGTGAAGCTCAGGCAGGAAGGGTGCAGCCCGGCTGCAAGCGGGGGCCGGGCGCCGGTGCAGGAACTTTCCATCCATGCGGTTCGGTGGTTGCTCAGGGGGAGGAGACCACTCGAGACCCAGGCGGCTAACGGCCTGAGAAAGGAGGCGCGTTAGTTCCTCCTCGATGCCGGCGCGGGTCCCCGCAGACTCTCTAGTCGATGAGCCGATCGACGACCAATCCTCGCTGTCCGAAGCGTGCAGCGAACAAGAGTCCTTCTCATCCGCGGTGTCCTCGGAGGCGACAGAGCGGCCACTCGGCGGCAACTGTAAGTCCGGCAGGGGCGGAGAGGGAGAGCGGTCGGTGGGCGGCGGCGGCGGCCCACATGGATCCGCAGAGGGCTCCGGCGGCCTCTGGGAGCGGCGTTTCTTCTTCCGCGGCGAAGTTAGAGGCGGCGCTGGAGCGGTTTTGACCGCCTGTAGTCGAGCCCGCAGGGTTGACAGCGGCAGGTCCTCGCAGTGGTCGCATCCTCCGTTGGCGAGGGCGAGTTCTGCGTGTTCCACTCCGAGGCAGAGAGCGCAGATGGGGTGGCGGTCTCCATCCTCGAGCGGAGAGCGGCAAGAGCCGCAGGAATTACGAGGCATCTTTAAAAAGACGCTCGTGCTCTTTTAGCAGGAATAATAAGAAAGGATACGCGTCGGATGGCGCTAGCTTGCTGGGCGGCTGAAGGTGGCAGACGGCCGGCTTCCTCAGACTCCGGAGCTCGCTAGACGGTGCCTTCTCAACGACGGCGGCTTCTTCCCAGAACAGCGGATGCGTGTAGCTCGCTGAATGAACAAGAATCAACGAACGAGCTGGGAGAGCGACCTTTATACACTGTAGCCACGCCCCTTTTGGCGGGCTGTGACGCAGTAAGCGAGCGCCGTCCGCTCATTGGCCGCGGACTCAGCGCCGCTCTCCCATAGGTTCGTGCATTCTCTCTGAGCGAACCAATGAGCCGCTAGCTAGCCCGCTCATGGTCTGCCTCAGAAGAGACTGCGTTGACAATGATTACAAAATTATGGAATAATTTTTTGGCTTCAACTTCTCAGCAAAGATGAATCTTTCCCGTAGCGTAAGCTAGCTTACGCAATACGAGAGAACCTCTCGTAAGAGAACAGCCAGTTGTTCACACAAACACATGTGCAACCAGAACCAGCTGACCTACTAATTCTCTTGTCCGTTTTTCTGTTTATCGGTTAACATTCTCTTATAACACACACACACACTTACAGTATAACACACACACACACACACACACAAGGTCTTTAGTTAAGGAAGACATCTGGGAGTTTTTTGCAGTTCTTTGGGATTTTAAATCAGAACAGCTATGCACATATACACACACAATAAAGTTTGATGGCCATCAGGGTGGGACGGCCCTCTGTGCCTGACATCAACACAAATCAAAACTAAGCACCGGGGGCACAGGCCCCCCTCAAAACAAGTGTCCCCATATTTTGATACTCTGTGTTAAAACAGTTATGGATATAAATTGTCATTACTTGCAGTACAGAGTTGTTCACACAATACACGCACTAAAGAGCTGCTTCATAGCTGACAATAACTATCCACCCAGAGTGCTCTTTTTCTGGTTTAAGTATCTTGTTACTACTTTGATGTGAGAAACTGCTGTAAACAATTCAGTACATTGGTGAACAGTATGAATAAATCAAACACACATGGCATGAGCGCTGAAATATTATCATTGAAAATTACTCTCTCAGGTCATTATATAATAAACTTCATTGTCAGGATTTATCAGTTAAAAATAAATCTAGGGATGCCCCTTGGAGGAATTATGTGTTTGACCGACCAATGAAAGACAAAGGGGGGTGGCTCAGAAAACATGTTTTTTTTTTTTCACTTTTTTTTTTCAATTCACTTTGGTAACTCAAACGACACAAAAAGTACATGCAGCTTAAAGAAAATTAGCAGACTGTAAAAAGATTAATCTTGTTAGAACATTAAGGAGACAGCAGGTCACTCCACTCTTTCTGCAGATCACATTGTTTTTATCTGGTGTTTATATGACACAACTTTGTGTGCATGAATCTGTTGAATCTGTTGAATCTTATTAATCAAACATTTACGATTCTCTATTTGTTATTGCAACTGGTATTAGGGTGGCATTACTGCAACTCTGGATGTTTTGGCCCTTTTACCTGTGATGTGCTCATTCCCTACAACAATCCCACACTCAACCAAGGCAATGGATACAACCCTGCACAACACCAATTCTCTCACACAACACTTTTGCAACAGTTACACCTGGTGTCTATACTACTCTGGAGTTTTTTACCATCTAAAACTGAGACTTTTGGAAATGCTACAGACCCTGTTTTAGTTTAAAAACTCTGGGGATGTTGTTCAGTGTAAACAGAGCAAAACTGAGAATTTTGAAAATGAAGGCATGGCTGCCAACATTACTGCAAGCTTTTCTGAATTTGTTGTCCTTATTAGCAGCCATTATGCAGTTAAACTTTGCATTTTATAATACTGAAGTTTCCTACATGTGCAATAGGCAAGCTATTATGAAGATCAGTCGGCAACTGTTTACACTCCAAGCATGCCCAGTGTGCATGGCCGGTCATGTAGGCTACATAATCAATATACACATAATCATTAATCAATCTGTGTATGACTTACTCCGGTATCTTTACGGGTCCTTGTGCAGGCGTCTTCTCCTTCAGCCTTCGGTATACTCAAACAAGGGATCTGAAGGACAGCACTTTTACCAGCAGGTGGCAATAGTGAGACAGGGCCGCTCTGAGGCCTCTACATGGGTGGACAACAGAGAGGATGGTGAAAACAGCGCCACAACGTTCAGTCTCAGTGCTGGAGAGCAGGATTACGTACAGCTCATGTCCGGCAGATCTGCGGGGACATGTGGGGCCCAAACGTCTTCAGTAGATACTTTATACTACCAAGGGCGAAAACAGCACAACATATCTGCAAACACACCCAAAACAAACACAACCCCACAAACACATTGACAGTGATGTTTTAATTTAGATCAATAGAATAAACTATGACTAGTGGAGACAAACTCATTTTTATGGCATCTGTTGCTCTTAAGACAAACAGCACCTCTCACTTCAGACATTCATTCATTCGGATATACGTTTACACACACTCACATACAGTTGCAGGCCAATGTAATGAATTAATTATTAATTTATCATTGCTGCCATTTTTGGTAAAGAAAATGTCAATTTAATGGATCCATGATGAATAAAATAAAAGAAAAATTCAAAGAAAAACAATTATTGACCCTATTGTGGAAATTTTTGATTTTCATTTATTTGCAGTGGACATTACAAAGGAATGTCATATGGTTTTATCATTTGTAGTCTGAGTGCGTGCATCCACTTCCGTATTTATACCGACGGAGTGTGTAATGCATTTCACACACGCCAATTAGCCTACATTGGCTCGTTTTTATAGTACTCGAAGATGACAGGCTCTCTAATCGTGATCCCAATCAGTCGTCACGTCGACTACGTCGAACGTGAGCGACTGAAAGGGAACTACTGGGAAGCTCTTGAAGAGCTTGAAGGACCTTGGACCTTGAAGAGCAGTATAAAGATCGCCCAATTCTTCCTGCCTGTGTCTCAATCCATAGGGTAACTGCTGTGTTGGCGACTGGGCCTATTCTTGCAAGAATAAATATTTCTCTTTTAATACTTGATTCCGAGTTGTCTCTTACGCAGTGATGATGTTTAACAGAATATTTGCCACAACAACCCCAAACGTTTAAATGCTAGTGAAGTAAAACCATCATTTGTGTATGAATGGGAAACCCCACCCAGAGCCACTCTGTGTTATCTCATCTCGCATCAGACCAGTGAATGACACACACCCCAACCACTGATGAATCTCAACAAGCTTAGCATGAGACCTCACTTCAAGGTAACACAATGAATAGCATTTTATCAAGTAAAAGTTAGATGATCTCTAACATTAGACACTTAATATGTCTAAATCCATCAATAAACCATTAGATGAATCCAACAATGTAGTCTTAGCCTTCATTTACCGACTCTCAAAATTCATTTACAAATAACTACAGGTAAATATTTTATCAGCCCACAACTCATAAACTTATCGAATATAGATATATACTCAACTAAACTAAACTTGAGGCAATATTTTTGAATATTTAGAAAACAATCCAAAGTTATAAGAGAATAGACAAGTCAACAGAAGATTAGGCTAGACATAAAAAGGAAAGGGAAGTGACTAAATTCTGTATTACTAAGCAGACGTCAGATGATATCATTGCAGTTCATTTTGTCCAGTGATGTCATGACATGGTAGGAATGATAGGAACGACGCCTGTCTATCTGATGTCTCTTTCTCACTTTTGCAACATTTACTGTCTGAGGCTTGTTGAATTTCTTTCTGTCAGTTGTCATGTTTGCACTCTGTGACTTCCTAGTTCATCAAACCCTTTAATCAGGAGCCTCCATAGAAAATGCCAAGATATTTTTTTCTCATTCATGCCTGTGTCATTCCACTCTGGGCGGAGTGGAGGAGAAGGCATGTGAAGAAATTCCTCGCCTTGTCTCGACCGCTTCTTTTCCATCTCCCAAATAAGGACGCACATTGCAATACAGGAAAACAAGAGAGGAAGGGAGGGGCAGAAAATGGTGGAGAGAGAGAGAGACTCCGAAAAAAAGTCATGACCTTTTATGGATGTGGTTACCTCCTCTTTTGCCATTCTAGTCCTTGTCCTACACTCCCTCTCGTTCTCATGCTCTGTCTCACTCTCGGTGAAGTCATTTCCATGAGAGTGGCACTCCCTGCTTGGACCTTTGGACCCTGAACTCTGTCATAAAGAGGAAGAGATTCTTTTTTTTTACTTTAACACACACAGTTGTGTGCAACACAGAATACGCATTTCCATATCAAGACTACTGAGGAGGGTTTCATATAAACTGGTAAGTACTTTACATATAAACCTATACGTATTGCTATGTTCAAATGATTTTATAAGGAATATATGCAGCCTAATATAAACCAATGTAGAGAAAGAGAGAAAATGTGAGTATTTAGAGATGTGTTTTAGTGGTGTGGTCTGACCAGCAAAGAATAAAGAAATCTCGTAATCTTAGTTCATTCTTTAGAAATCTGTTGCATGCCTCTGCCTGTTTTCACATGTTCTGTGTCTTCAAAAGTCTTTTTATTGCCAGTAGCTGATAACATGTTGCAAGACCTCTCCATCGTTCACATAAACACACAGTTTCAAACTGCATCTTCCATGAATTATAATCTAGATGATGCATGACGCACATGTTTTTCCTCTGCAAATTAGGGTTGTCCTTTTTACTCCCCTCTCTCTCTCTCTCTCTCTCTCTCTCTCTCTCTCTCTCTCTCTCTCTCTCTCTCTGTGTGTGTGTGTGTGTGAGATTCAAGTGAGAGTATCAGATCTCTGCAAAAATGCTTTTGTTCTGAACAGAAAACAACTCTAACAGCATCTGGTTTCCTGTGTTAGAAGACTAAGTGTTAGTGGTTAAAGCTCAGTTGACAATTTGATTTTTTAACTTGACAACCCATCTGAATATCACAAATTCATTCTTAGTTATGTGTCCCTCCATTTACATATCAGAAGTGTTTGGTTACCACACCACATCCTTAACTAATATTTCTGAAGAGAGAGTCTTAGAGTAGCATGATATTGAGCCTGAAGCCAAAACGGCAGATACGGTGAACATTATTACGCAATTTGAGATAATATGACAAAGGACATTGTTGTAACTTAGTATGATTGCATCAGAGACTCCAGGTGTGCTTGTGTGTGTAATTGTACATGGCCTAACAGATGGTGTTCTGCTGCTTACAGATACAGGAAATGCTCACCGGATGTGAACAAATTTGACTAATATGGACAGTTTTTTCATCACTGCACAGAATGCACACACACACACAGGTTTCCATGTTTTATAGGGACTTCCCATAAACGCAATAATTTTTAGACTGTACAAACTGTATATTCCCTCCCCTAAACTAACCCGACCCCCAAACCTACCCATCACAGAAAACTTTCTGCATTTTTAGATTTCTAAAATACTTAATTTACTATGATTTATAAGCAGTTTTCCTCATGGAGACCCCCCAAAAACCTTGTGGGGACATTTGCAAACACAGAATATTCCCCTAACGTTCCCCTAACGTTCCCGTATGGTTCCTATTTGGTTATTTTTTTGGGAACCAAATAAGCGTTCTGGGAACGTTCCCTATAGGTTATTTTTAGGTTTAATTTTATAACCTAAGGAGAACGTTTCTGGGAACATTCCCTGTAGGTTATTTTTAGGATCTCCTAAAAGGAACGTTCCCCTAACCTTAAGGGAACGTTCTATTTACATTAAAGGGATACTCCACCGGGTTTTCATATTAAACTATGTTATTCCCTTAACTAAGACGAGCTGATGCATACCTCTCTCGTCTCAATGCGTGCACTCTATCGCTCTGTATTGCCGCAAAACAATGTTAGCACTTAGCTTAGCCCAGTGCATTAAATATGGGCCAGAAAGAGAAGCGACAAAACACTTCCTCGTTTTCCCTATTTAAACACAGTTACTCGATTAGTGTAACTCGACCTAGGCTGGTGACACAAAATAAAACGTTGTGTTTTTCTAAGCGTTTAAAATTGATGACTATATTGTATGGCGGAATACCATAAAAAAGTGCTTTAGAGCACTTCAACTTGGCGCAATAATACCTTCACTCGTGAAAAGTCCTCTTACCGGCTCCCGCTTTGTCGCATGTCCCGTTGGCTGCATTGACGGAAATAAGAGGGAGGGGGAGAGCGAGGAAGCGGGAGCCGGTAAGAGGACTTTTCACGAGTGAAGGTATTATATCGAGAGAGGTATGCATCAGCTCGTCTTAATTAAGGGAATAACATAGTTTAATATGAAAACCCGGTGGAGTATCCATTTAAGAAAACTTTCCTGGGGAACCAATAGGGAACGTTCTGGGAACCAAAAACTAACGTTCCCAGAACCTAAAATTGTTTGCTGGGAATGTAGGGAATACCAGGGACACACACACAAACACACACCTCTCACCTCCAAACATGGGCAGGGCAAGATGTAACTTGTCATTTTGTATATTCACCATTGCAGTGATGTCAGAGTTTAGACAGGGATGCGTGTATATCAAATGTTTGTGATGTGAAGGTCTGGAATTATAACAATTCCATAGATAGCTGTGCAATCTGAGTGCAATAAACTAGAAAAAGGAGGACACAGCAGGAATATTGCAAAGAAAGAGTGTATGCTTTTTGTGTTTGAATGTTACAAAGGAGTCAAATGGTAGTCACAAATTCCGACTCCTGACTGACTAGCAAACAGGACACAGTTTTCTGTAGTGAATGAGGGTTATTGGACTTTGACATATTCATCTCTGAGTTTTCGATTGCACCTCTCTTTCTATCTGTACGAGTTTGCCTATACTGTTGTGTTTGCATTTTAGTTCATGATATGGTGCCTGGAACAGTAATGAATTCAAATGAAGGCCTATAATACAGCCTGTCCAATACAGCCTATAACAGCTGAAAGGTCATAACAACATGTTGACACAAATTCAGGTTGCAGGCTTGCAGAATTTTTGAAACTCAATGGTCATCAGTTTTTGATTATCTGAGATGTCTGTCTCTTTGCTAGTTCAGAGGTTGTGTTGCTACATGCTCTGTTAAGTACATGCTCTGTTTGACGATAGTTACACTTCAATGAACAGCACACTCAATATTTACATTGAAAGTTTTTTTCACAGCAGTAATCAGTTAGATAATTCTTTCAAAGCTCAATCCGCCTTCAAGGATTCAGTCTTTTTAACAGTAAAACCAAACCTGCCTGAACAGATCATTTAAAATAGCAAGCCAGCTTAAAAAACACAAAGAGCACATCTGCCTATTTTTTGTGCGTGTTTGGTCCAGTGTCGTTAATGAAAACTAAGTATGTGTGTTTTTCTCACAGTCAAAATGGCAAATAAAGGTCCATCGTATGGTCTGAGTCGCGAGGTACAGAGTAAGATTGACAAGAAGTATGATCCAGAGCTGGAGGAGCGGCTGGTGCAGTGGATAATCTCTCAGTGTGGGGATTCTATAGGACACCCTGAACCTGGAAAACAAGGCTTTCAGCAGTGGCTTAAGGATGGATGTGTAAGTCATGAGAAAACATTCAAGTTTATCTTTACATCTTACATTATAAAAGTCTTTGTCACGTAACCACATAATCGTCTCTTTTTCTGTTCATTCTTTGTAGGTTTTATGTGAGCTGATTAACAGTCTAAATAAGGATTCAAAGCCTGTGAAAAAGATCCAAAGTTCTGGAATGGCTTTTAAACAGATGGAGCAAATCTCTCAGTTCCTTGTTGCTGCTGAACGCTATGGAATCACCAAGTCTGACGCGTTTCAAACCGTTGACCTGTGGGAAGGTGAGCGCCTGTTTTCACATGACGAGTTCTTAAAGGAATCAAAGGTTGATAAGGAATTCTGTCATTAAATATTGTATATCACTTAACAGTGTTAGTTTTATGTATACTATTATATTATTTATTAATATTTTGGAAAAGCATTTATTTTTATATTTTCAGTTCTCATTTTTATTTATTTTAGTAGTTTGGTTGTGTGGTTTTGTTATTATGAGTTGTATTTTTTTTTCTTTTCAGTTTTAGTAATTTTTGTAGGTTTAGTTCACCCAAAAATGAAAATTCTGTCATCATTTACTCACATATTATGTTGTTTCAAACCTGCTTGAGTTTCTTTGTTCTGTTGAACACAAAAGAAGATATTTTGAAGAATGTTGGTAACCAAACAGTTGATGGACCCCATTGACTTTTTCCAACTGCTTGATTACCGTCATTCTTCAGAATTCACAAGTTGTTTAGCAGAAGAAAGAAACTCACACAAGTTCAAGGGTAAGAAAATTAAGGGTGAACTATTCCTTTCATCTTAAACTTAAGTTTTCATCTAATATTTCGATAAAGAAAATAATTATGTTTAGCTACTTTTAGTTCTAAAGAGACAGATGGCTGTCAGAAACTAAAGAGACAGAAACTGCCAAAAATGGCATAATTTATTTATTGATCTATACATTTTTGTGGGCAGGTAAGGACCTTGCCGCTGTGCAAATGATGCTGATGTCTTTGGGGAGTCTGGCTGTTACCAAGAGTGATGGCTGTTACCGTGGTGACCCTAGTTGGTTTCACAAGTGAGCGTTTTTGTAGTTTCCTCTTCCTGTTCGCAAAATGAACCAACAACCATAGCAACCAGATAACAAAAACAAGCCTCTGTACTGGCCTATTTGCAGTTGTGGCTTATCGTCATAGCAACATGATTACAAACACTTATTAGTCAGACATTTTAAATGTGTCCAGCATGGGATCAGCAAACACTTATAAGTGTATGTCTCACAGAAATATGGTATTATGAAACTTCACAAAAGAAAAGATGGCTATAAAAAAACAGAAGTTATAAACAAATATAATTTCATTGGCAGCCGAGGGTAAACACTGCTTTAAAAAGTACAAGTTTGGGGTCGATGAAAGGTATCTTATGCTCACCAGTAACATTGTAAAACAGTAACATTGTTAAAAAATATTAATAAAAAAATGTTTTCTATTTTTAGTATACATCAAAATGTAATTTATGCCTGTGAGGCAAAGCTGAGTTTTCAGGATCATTATTCCAGTCTTCAGTGTGACATGATCCTTCAGAAATCTTTCTATATGCTGATTTGATGCTCAAGAAACAGTTATTATGCATTAGCAAGAACTAATTTACTTGAAATAGAAATAGAAAACTGCCACTTTTAGTCAAATTTAATTCATCCATATTTTAAAAAATAAAAAAATTAAACTCACTGACCCCAAACTTTTGAACGGTAGGCTACTGTATGTGTGTGCACTGAATTCTTTGCTTTTATCTTTACATCAGGAAATCCCAGGAGAACAAGAGAGAGTTCTCTGAGGATCAGCTGAAAGAGGGTCAGAGTGTAATCGGCCTACAGATGGGCACTAACAAAGGGGCATCACAGGCAGGCATGACTGGTTACGGTCAAACTCGACAGATCTTGAACAACAAATAAAGACCTGAAGACCACTGATCTATCTTTCTTGGCTCAACAGCGGGGTGGACCAGATGTGTAATCTTAAAAAAATAACAATGCACAGAACACAGCTTAAACCAAAGTTTACAAATGCATTGCATCGTTTGAACCTAAAACTGATCTAGGTCCTTGCTTCAGAGATCCACCCTTCCCAACACATGAGCTGGTATCCATTACATTCCATAAGAATCAAGTCTGCCTTAAATTCTATTAGGGTGCAGACAGACATACATTCCATTATTCTATTACATGCATTCCAAAGAAATGCATTCTGCTGCACTTCATGGGAACAAAATGCATGTAAGGAGAATTTAGCCTTGCACAGTTAATCGTTTGTCTTTCTGTGGATCTGATTTGTATGTACTTCTCTCTACATTCACTCCCTGATCTAAAAATCAACATGAATCTAGGACCTTTAATTGATATTTTTATACATCATACATGAGTCACTAATAATTGATTTTGCTAATAAAATTATGTTACATTTTGAAGTCTCTGTGTACAGTTGTGTTCCATCCTTAGCTCTAGTTACCTTTGCCACTGAGAGTTGTGTAACAATGCTGGCAGTTACAGATGCCAGATAACAGTTTTTCTCTAACCCTTTAAATTAGGGTTGGCTATCGATTGAATTTTAACAATTCCGATTCTACTCATTGATTCCTAAATTCGATTCCAATTAGATTAGTGCTCTGTTTTGAGGACAAGAAATGAAAACCAATGCAATATGATGACTGTCCAAAAGATGGAACTCTGTAACGGCCACCTAGATTTAAGTAGTGTTCATGACATGTTGATATGCCTAAAATAGTCTAATATAAAAAGTTATGAAACTTCATCTTCACCAAAGATAGACTTACACACAAGACGAATTATACGTCAAGTTTATCCACTAGACGAGAGACATCAGAGCAAGTGGCAAACGTCAGACTCACTAGCTGAGGAAAAGCTGTTCCAGTCGGGGTTAATGAGCTTTGAACACCTGGTGAACCCCTGGATGTCAACAACTCTGAAAACGCCAGAAGCATTTTTCAAATAGGCGCTATCTTTATAAATAAATCACAGATTTCAGCTTTAAACAACCACATTCTCGCCTGAAACACTCTTAAAATTACATTTCATGACACAAAAACAGTAGTATTTTACTATTACGTGGGTTTTCTCCTCTGCTATTGACGCTTGCTGGTTGGTGTGAGATGCATTCTGGGATACCTGGCTGTCTCACATCCGCAAAAGTCACCTCTCGATGCATCCTCTGTAAATGGGGTGGATCAAGAAAACATCCGGGGATTTGAAATGGACTTGGCTAGATGTGAACTTTTAATTGGAACAGTACTTGGGCAGTGACTGATGACGTTTTACAAGTCCACAAGAACACAAGTACAGACGAATGCATATTGAGAAATGGCCCCTGTTTCTGCAGTGTCACATGTAGTAAAACACATAAAATCAAATGGAGCTCAGAGTATTTTACTAAACAAGGAGAATACGCAGGAGAATGAAAATAGCACAATAACTAAAACAATGTGAGTTAATTAACCAAAACAGAAACGGGTGCGGGATTAATCAGTAACTAATGACCAAGAAATGCAGGCAAAATGGGAACAGGGAAAATGAAACCAAACTAATGAAATGAAACCAACCAAATGAAATGAAACCAACCAAATGAAATGAAACCAACCAAATGAAATTAAACTACACAGACATAGACAAAACCCTGGCATTACCACCCTCCTCCTTCCTCATGCCTCAAAGTCAAACTGAGGAGGGAGGGTAGGGGCTTTTGAGGCGGACTGGGGGCTGGGGAAGTGCCAGAAAAGTGCCTTGAGAGCGTTCAGTCATTTCAGTGCTCTCTTTCCTGCAAGTTGGGTTGGAGTAGGCTGTTCCTTCACCCTCAATATGATACAAACATCAAATGCAGAATCATGTCCCTGCTCCCCTCATTATCCTCTTGGGTCTATCTCTGGTGCCACTGCACAGCAGAGACCACCCCTGAGCCACTGCAGGCAGGGAGTTAAAAATCCTGTTTTTAAACAGTTTTCCTGCTCACATGGTCTCTACTAGAGTGTAGGGACTTGCTCGCTTTCAGTCAACGACTTGGAATTTGGGCCAGCTAACTCTCACGAGCTGAGACCCCAGCCTGGATATGTGCCCAAGGTGAGTCTGCAAGCGCTGCCTGGAGGAGGCAGACCCAGCCCTGGGTTTCTCTGTCCGTCCACTTCATTGTGGTTTTACGTGCACAGAATGCAAGCCTTAGGACCTTAGACCAGGTCTTATATGTTTAGGAAATCAACAGAGAGGGAAGGCTGTTTCCAAGCGAGGTTGGCCCACTGAAATGTGGCTGCCCTTCATCTTGGTGAAATTCACAAGATGCACATGTCCACTTAGGTGGTAAGCTCATTTTAAATGAGTGTGTGCTCCGACTTAGGCGGTGACACAGAGTGCTTTGCTGACAAATATTCAAGAGTTGGGGTCTGGGCGACATCTTAATCGAATGGCTGCTTCGTGGTCTCCCTTCACATTAAGCCAGTTTCACTGTAAGCCCGGTTCGTTGTGTCGGCTTGCTGCGCCATTCCCCTCCTATGGATTGGATACGTGCGCAATTCTTGCTTCAGTTGAGTTCCCCTTTTTTAGCCGAACTCTGTCGAGTTCCTCCATACTCTTTGGCAATGGACGTGGCGTCCGAAGCCAGGCCTATCCACGGTACTCTTCCAAGGTTTCCAGTGGTCCTGTAAGAACAGCAGTGACTTCCCTGGCTTAAGTCCTGTCCCTTCCCACCTTAATTGCAAGGGGGTCTGGAGGCTTTTGTCTAGGCAGTGTAGGCACTGGAAGGTGGCAGCTTTAGTGGCGTGTTCAATAGTTATCCCCATTCCGTCGAGTCGACTAGCGAAAAAGCAACTAGTGCGTGCATCCACTTCCGTATTTATACCGACGCCTTGGGGGCGGAGTGTGTGATATCACACACGCCAATTCCCATTGGCTTGTTCAATAGTACTCGAAGACGATTGGCTCGCTGGCGTGATCCCCATTAGGTCGACGTCGACTACGTCCTCCGCTCCCTCCTTCACGGACGTAATTCTTCCGATTCATCCAAGCATAATTTTTGGCCTTGTAATTTTTTATCCATTCTTCTGTCTTCTGGTGAAATTACAGACTTCTCATTTGGTTATCTTACAACTCACTGCAAGCTCTTATTTATATTCGCCTCCATCCAATCAACAATCGATGGAATGGACTGAACAAGTCTTTTTCAATAGTCTTTCTCACCCGGATGTACATCACAGAATGAAAGATAAGATCTGTTGCTAATTCCATTACATTGCAACTTTGAAATGAGATACATATAAAAGAAAGTGTGATATAGAGAAGGCCTGAATGCATCCAGACATCCAGTCACTTTATGACCCCGAGTAGTTTGACATGATGGGCTTATGTCTAAATGTTTTTATTTTTAGGGTGAGTGCAGAAAAAATGGTTGTAGCTAAAAATAACATTATTCTCAGAGGCTCAAAGAATGTCATTGTAATCAATACAAAATAAATGCACAAGAAAAACCATGTCTGCAAACTCTATAACTCTTAACATTTATTACTGACATCCCTTTGTCCTCCCCTTCCTTCCTTCTCTACATCCTGCCTTCATACTTTTGCTAGTCTGTCCCTTATATAATTTAACATTCATCTCTGGTGGCTCAGTAGCAGTAGCAGTAACCAGAAATACATAACAAAAGTTCCAATGGCATTTATGTTAAAACAACAACAACTGGCAGAAAAACAAGACTGAGAAGAAACATGAATAATGGGAAAATATAATGATTATATTTTTTGTGGTTTTGAAACTTAATCAACCAGGGAAAAGTTGCATAAACAGACACTATAAGAATATGTCTTGAGAACTAGTTTGACCCACTAGCAACTAGTAATACAAGAGGTAATTAGTCTTACTTTTTCAATTCAAATTATACCATCTACGTTTTTACGTCCCTGGCTTTAAAAATTCCGGATCTGATTTGAAGAAAAAAAAAGATGACAAACTTTTAAGACAAGAAGACAGTTTATGCAACCGGCCACAGAACAAAACAATTTTTCATGCAACTAAATCACATATTATGACCACTATGTAAATGACAGATTTACAGAGAATCATGTGGTAAGGGTGTTAACAGACACATTCTCTGTCCTGTGCTGCCCCCTGCTGTTATACAGCAACATTTCCATATACCACCAATCTAAAGCAGCCTAAAGAAAAAATAAGAATGACAGGTCTAATGAGCTTTTAGCATGGTTTGTATAATGCAATTAAATAATTCAATTAATATAAACAACATCCCCGAATATCCCGCTGTCCTGTTTCTTGCTCTCTCATCGGCTGTAGGTCATCGCCAATGTAGTTTTCAATCAGAACACATTCACACTGATGCTCTTTGAGGTGAACCCTATAGGTCTCTATTATATGATTGACAGACACGAACGGTTTGACCGGTTTAAGTATATCAAAATTGAAAATACTGTGGAAACAAAGACACCTACATCTTGAATGCCCTTGAGGTAAGCTAAAACATAAAAAATGTATTGTGTGCCTGAACCAGCAGCATACTTGTAGTAAATTAACAATATAATTACGGCCGGTACAGCCAAGAGTTTATCCTCCTCTGGCTGGAAACATATTGAATGGCTTCTCATATTTGTTGTGTTTCTGCAATATTTTTAGTTTTATTCTACAAAGCTAACATATAAAGTGGCTCTTGTCCAGCTCCTTTCCCCCCTTCAACTTCAGAAGCCAAATATTTCCACACGTCAGCTTTTAATGAGGAGGGTGTTTGGATTTCACGCTCAGCCATCACATCTCTGTAATGTGCACACCACAGACGGTCCGGCCAATGCACTTCTGTGCTTCAGAGTTAAGTCTTTCGTGTTCCGCCAATATTACGTTATTATATATATCTAAAATCATTTTTCCTCCACCCCTAATGTCTGGTTAGTCCAAAAATCTTACCCAAGTCTGCCAAAGCCAAAATACCTTGTGTTCATATACCTTACAAGGGGGAGGAGTTACATAAAGGTGGAGACACTCTGAAACAAAGCATGTCAATTAAGTACAGGATATAACTCTTACTGGAATTCCCCAGCCCTGATCTCATCAGCGTAACAGTGTGATTCGAATGCATAGCTAATCAGCCAGACCATTCAACGACAAAAGGTCTCTGATCAATTACAAAATTCACACTAATAAACTTCCTCAGTTTATATAGTTGGGAGCTAAATGAAACATTTTAATAAATTTGTAACACTACAAATTCAATTCTCAATTATACAGCCAGTCTCTCATTTGAGAGTGAGCAAGCATTCGTGAAGCTGCATTCTGAAATCTTTGTAAGTGTTCAATAGAGCTCTTTGGTAACCCAACAAAATCATTTTCAAATTGCGGTATCAACAACAACTTCAATCAGTCACCAACAGAGGATGCTGTTACCCTTGGCCGAACCTTTATGAACAATAAACATTTCATCATAAACAAATCATCTGAATACATGCTTACTGAGCTGGTGACGTTTGTATTTGATTGTCTATTATTACCCTTGATATTGTAATCACTATTATTACAGCTAATTAGTATTACAAACCCAATTCCATAAAAGTTGGGACACTGTACAAATTGTGAATAAAAACAGAATGCAATGATGTGGAAGTTTCAAATTTCAATATTATATTTAGAATACAACATAGATGACATATCAAATGTTTAAACTGAGAAAATGCATAATTTTAAGGGAAAAATAAGTTGATTTTAAATTTCATGGCATCAACACATCTCAAAAAAGTTGGGACAAGGCCATTTTTACCACTGTGTGGCATCCCCTCTTCTTTTAATAACAGTCTGCAAACGTCTGGGGACTAAGGAGACAAGTTGCTCAAGTTTAGGAATAGGAATGTTGTCCCATTGTTGTCTAATAAAGGCTTCTAGCTGCTCAACTGTCTTAGGTCTTCTTTGTTGCATCTTCCTCTTTATGATGCGCCAAATGTTTTCTATGGGTGAAAGATCTGGACTGCAGGCTGGCCATTTCAGTACCCGGATCCTTCTTCTACGCAGCCATGATGTTGTAATTGATGCAGTATGTGGTTTGGCATTGTCTTGTTGGAAAATACAAGGTCTTCCCTGAAAGAGACGATGTCTGGATGGGAGCATATGTTGTTCTAGAACTTGGATATACCTTTCAGCATTGATGGTGCCTTTCCAGATGTGTAAGCTGCCCATGCCACACGCACTCATAAAACCCCATACCATCAGAGATGCAGGCTTCTGAACTGAGCGCTGATAACAACTTGGGTTGTCCTTGTCCTCTTTAGTCCGGATGACATGGCGTCCCAGTTTTCCAAAAAGAACTTCAAATTTTGATTCGTCTGACCACAGAACAGTTTTCCACTTTGCTAGAGTCCACTTTAAATGAGCCTTGGCCCAGAGAAAACGCCTGCGCTTCTGGTTCCCGTTTAGATATGGCTTCTTTTTTGACCTATAGAGTTTTAGCCGGCAACGGTGAATGGCACGGTGGATTGTGTTCACTGACAATGTTTTCTGGAAGTATTCTTGAGCCCATGTTGCGATTTCCATTACAGTAGCATTCCTGTGTGTGATGCAGTGCCGTCTAAGGGCCCGAAGATCACGGGCATTCAGTTTGGTTTTCCGGCCTTGACCCTTATGCACAGAGATTGTTCCAGATTCCCTGAATCTTTGGATGATATTATGCACTGTTGATGATGATAACTTCAAACTCTTTGCAATTTTTCTCTGAGAAACTCCTTTCTGATATTGCTCCACTATTTTTTGCCTCAGCATTGGGGGAATTGGTGATCCTCTGCCCATCTTGACTTCTGAGAGACACTGCCACTCTGAGAGGCTCTTTTTATACCCAATCATGTTGCCAATTGACCTAATAAGTTGCAAATTGGTCCTCCAGCTGTTCCTTATATGTATATTTAACTTTTCTGGCCTCTTATTGCTACCTGTCCCAACTTTTTTGGAATTTGTAGCTCTCATGAAATCCAAAAGGAGCCAATATTTGGCATGGCAATTCAAAATGTCTCACTTTCAACATTTGATATGTCATCTATGTTGTATTCTAAATATAATATTGAAATTTGAAACTTCCACATCATTGCATTCTGTTTTTATTCACAATTTGTACAGTGTCCCAACTTTTATGGAATTGGGTTTGTATTTACATTCAAATGTGTGAATGTATTATTTACATTCATCTGCATATTTTGTGGGCAGACTACAAGGAGGCTACATCAGGTATGCATCACAGCATCAGTTAATTAAAACAATGGCTAAACAGTAACTACCCTCTGAAAAGCATTAAATGACTATTTAAATGTTGAATGTGCACAGTTATTGCTAGAAAATACATACATTATATCCAAAAGCATGCAACACCCCCTTTTAGAAAAGGTAATTCCAGTGAAACACAAATCTTGATGCTGCACCATGACATTCTAGAGAATCAGAATTACAACAAACATGCAACAGTTGGGAAATAACCTTTTTACTAATCCAGCATGACACACTGTCACATCTCCCTATTGAAATTACTGTACTGTACAAAGAACAGGATAATTAAAAGTAGGCAGTGTGAAAAATTGCCAAAAAATGTTCAACACAGCACATCCACATGCCCCCTCACCCCACATACATCATAACAAGCATTCTTTCTCTCTCACACAAACTGCTAGTTTCATGTCAAGAGTCACATCAAACATCACATAGGCTACCAAGTCACAACAGCAACAGGTTTCCAAGATATACTTAAAGGTGCTGTATTTAAAAATGACACCTAGTGTTCAAATACATGAGGTTAGAAATGTTTGCATTATTCCAAATAAATAGTTAATATTCGCAAATAAAAGTAATTCATTTCACAAAAATGTATAAAATTTACAAATAAGAGATTAAGGACATGTTTGTGCATGCATTCTATGAATTGGTGCAAAACAACTGAACGCCTGTGAAATTGGAATTTGTAGAACTTTGTAGAGAATTAGCCACGCATGTGTAACAATAAATTTGAAGAGAGAAATGTTTTAAGAGTTGCAAACTTGTAGACTTTTTTTATCTTCCACAAACACAACACAACAGTTACATCTTCTCAAGTTCTTCATTTCAGATGCAAATCCTACAAATCACAAATTAAGCAACTCGTACGCTCGCATTTTTCCATAGCTGCATGCAGTGAATATGGTGCAAAACGCATTTACATACCTGATCAAAAAATGTCAAGTCACAGAGGAATTTTGCTCATCTGCAAATCAGTATGTGAGTTCATCCATGAGTTGCACATGCACATTTGTAGAATATTTTCTCACAAATGTATTTTTTTCTAGCACAAACACGAGGAGATAACTACAGCTGCTTGAATCTGCTGCGATGAATCTCAAGATCTATTTTTCGCATTGAAATGAAGTTTCGTGCGTCCTTTTGCCACAAGTGCCACCATCGGTTCCCTACGGTCTAAAGATATGGGATTTTTGAATGTTTTTTTTTCTAAATCGCCTTTATTGTGTCTCTAATGTGTTTTTTTTAACTTTATATAGGCTTTAAAGTGTATAAAATTTGGATTAACTGTGATTCGTGCTGCACTGATTGCAACAGCAACTCGTAATGGATGAATGAACAGAGCAGACTTTTACATTAGTTTATGGTTATTATTTATTACAAAAACAGCAAAACGATAGTTTAGGCCAATATGAGAGTGTACAACGCGCGCAGTCGGGGAAACGTGAAGGCAAAATGACAAAATAATGAATCAGAATACCTAGCAGAATTGTCTCCTTCTCCTAGCTCATGGACAGCTCCTATTCACACTCTCCACCTCTGCATGTTTCGGAAGGGAATGATTCAGATTTCTCATGCCACAGCACTAGAAGACAGATGGGTTGCTCTCGTCACATCTACGTAGTCAAGCTCTGTTTGAGTCTGCGCGTCAGGGACGGAAGTGCTAAAAAAAATCGCCAAAAACGGGCTTCAATCGTCTCATTGGAGATCCAATGAGATCGCTCTGTCCATTTCTTTTACCGTCTATGCTATAGAGTTGTTGAGCAGTGAAGTCTTGGCCAGTATTCCTGAGCCACAGCTCTCCAAGACCACCAGGGGGCTTAACCTGGATCAAAAGGCAAGTCCCGTCGAAACAGCTCTTCGTCTTCATTGGTGCATTTTGGGTAGACATAGAAGAGCGCCCACATAAAAGACGTGGCATATTGTCTGTGGTGTCATCTATCTATGTCCTTTTGGGTTTTCTTGCACCATTTACTTTGCCTGTAATAAGGATGTTACAGGAGATGTGCAGGCTGAACATCGGCTAGGATGCCAGCATACCTCATGTCTTCGCAGAGCAGTGGTCCAAATGGCTGGCTAATCTCCATCACATCACTGAGTGCACAGTGGACTGGCATATCAAGCCAAAAGACTTTGGAACACCTACTCACCTGCAGTTGCATCAGTTCTCCGATGCCATTGAGTATGGCAATGGAACTGCATCATATCTCAGGATGGAGAATGAGAGAAACCATGTCAGTATTGCTTTTATCTTGGGCAAGGCCAGGGTTGCTCCTTTAAAGCAAACAACAATTCCTCTTCTTTAGCTGACTGCTACTGTCTTGCCTGTCCGGGTGGACAATATGCCGAAGAGGGAGTTTCAACTGAATCTACACCCATCAGTTTTCTGGACAGAAGCACAACTGTTTTAAAGTATATTGGAAACAAGAACAGTTTTCATACGTTTGGGGCCAATAGGGTGTGCTGTAATCGGAAATGGAACTGATGCTGCACAGTGGAGACACATTGGCACAAGACTGAATCCAGCAGATGAGGCATCCAGGGGTCTGTGCTGATGAATTCCTTGCATGCAAGCGGTGGCTGAAGGGACCAGAATTTCTCTTAAAGGGGGAAGTGGAATTGCCTTAGACCATCACGGAACAACCTTTGATTCCTGTGCATGACCCGGAGATGAAGAAAGACCCACTGGTGAATGCCTCCCAAAGTCCACTGAATGCAACAAAGGTGTTTTTAAGCTGCTTTTCAGATTTTAAAAAACTGAGAATGTCTGTGTTATGTAGATGCTTAGACTCAGAGATGTGCTTCTAACCTTGTCCCAAAGGAGAAAGGTTCTTGAAGCCTCTGAAAGCATTGGCCATGATAATGGAGGGTGAAGAAACAAATACTTTTATGCCGAGATGCAAAGGGAAAAATTGGCCCTTCGTGGACAGTCACTGACAACAGGTGACCCTGATCTGCTGAAGTTGAAAAACATCCGGTCATTCTTACCAAATAGCTTCTTGGGAGCGTCTTATTTGTTTTGCGAAAAGGGTCCTCTCTTCCACGCTTGGACTCCAAACACTGGATAATGAAGCCTTTCATACCATTCTTTGCGAATTCGAAGGCATTCTCAGTAGTCGTCCCATCACAAAGTCCTCTGATGATGCGAATGACCTCAAAGCACTTTCTTGACACCCAACCACATCCTGCTCATAAAGTCAAAACCACACCTCCCTCCTGCGATCTTTTGTAAGGATGAGCTATACATGAAGAGAAGATGTAGCCAGGTGCAATTACTATCTGTCCTCTTTTGGGAGCAATGGCTGAGAG
Source organism: Pimephales promelas (assembly GCF_016745375.1). Next base: position 4,416,280 of record NW_024121577.1, on the reverse strand, counting down.
AGTAGCCTACTTACCGCTACTCAAGGAGAGAAAGAGGTGGATGAGACCAAAAAGAAGCTTTTCCATTGGAGACATTGTGGTCATAATGGATCCTGTCGTTCCACAAGGGTCCTGGCTGATGGGAAAAATTACGCAGACATACCCTGACAAGAAAGGCTTTGTCTGCTCAGGACAGCTGAAGACAAAAATGGGTCAGCTGGATCAGCCTGTAACGAAGATCTGCCTTGTGATGGAAGCCGAAGTGTCAAAGATGAGGTCCTGACTAGATGACCTGTCCACAGATGTCCTAGGCTCAAGAGATTAGGAATAGTTCACTTAGATTAGCTCTGCACAAATGGCTCCTTTAGTTTAAATTGTAATTTGGGTAATTGTGGTTAAAGTAAAGATTCACAATTAAATGACAATATATCTATCGATATATATATATATATATATATATATATATATATATATATATATATATATATCTAATCTATCAATCTACTGTATCTCTTTAATGACTTCTTGGTGCAAGATGTCAATATTAAATCCCGAGGTTTACAATTGAAGGATGGTAGCTAAATAACGGTGAACGTTCTCAAAACACTGCTTTTTGCCTCAAGCCCTCGACAAAGTTTTCTTTGAATACAATGACACGGTTTATTGCATGAAGGAGTACATAACTTGTGTACTGTGTACTTCATTTGCACATACTGTGACAATGTCATCATCATTCCAGTCACCATACTCACTAGGCTTAGTCAGCTCAGGAAGTGATGACCACCAGGAAGGGCTGTTATGTTCTGATTAGGAAGTGAACAATAATGAAATAATTTTGTAATTGTATATAGGTGTGGACTGCATTAGCTGTAATGGGTATTTTACAGACTTCTTGTTGAATGAATGTATTATAAAAATGTAAACAAACAGATCATAAAAGATTTTTATTTTAATAATACATTTGAAGTGTATTTGAAATTATGTAATGTAGTCTTACTCATTCTTTATGATGTAATCAGCAGTAAAATAATCTAAAATATAAAAAGCTATACATCCAGGTAAAACAGAGAAAAAGCTCTTAGAAAAATAAAGACTAGGCAAAACTGGCAAGATCATTGGCATTTGAAAAATCTATGAGTAACTTTGAGTAAACACTAGTATACAAAGTGGTACATATACATTCAGGTCAGTGCTGTGGTTCATTCAGGTCCACATGTCTGTTCCACAAGATTATTGGTCCTAATAGCGGTCACTTTAAAACCACTTTAGTTTTTCTTGAAAAGATTTTAGTGCAGTCTAGAACTCCTGAATGGTAATGCAGTATAGCAGGTCATAGGGAGCATCACTTGAAAATGGGGCTGAGGATTGTGGGCATGGTCTCGTTGACCTTCTGCTTGCACAAAGTGTATAGGCCGTCCTTCTTGCTGGTCTTTTTTATGCAGCTGTGACGACAGAAATGTTTGCAAAAGTTTTAGATTCAATCAATGAAGAATAAACCTAAAAAATAATCTGCATGTGCATCTATTTATGTATTCACTATTTGCTGTATACTCACATCTTCTTTAATATCCATAATGAAAGACAGAGGATGATGACTCCAGCAATGGCAATAACAACTAGGCCAACCAGACTGAGATTATTCCATGTTCCATTTATGTACTGACTTTTCTTCTCTTCTGATAGTGGCAGTGAGAAAAAAAAAACATGATCAAAACTTAGTAGTTTTGTAAAATGCAAACAATTATTTACAACCTAGGAATACTTTCTACTGTCTTCACATCTTAGGACCTAGCTTTGTTAATCCTACATATTTTCAAAAGCTTAAAAGAACACATTAAATCAAGACACAATAACAGTCTTTAAATAATCACAAACTTCAATTTCAGATTTGCTTGATTACTTGAAAACTCCCAAATCAATAAGTCTAACCTGTACACTGTTTTTGGCTCCAGTCACTCCAGAATCCTCCATCAGCGCAGTACATGTTCACCTTTGACCTGACTTGAAAACAAGTTTTCTTACTTTCTGCTTCTCTCCGGGTGTCATAAGATAGGTCCAGATCTAAATTTTCTAGAACCTTCCTTTGCTGAAGGAGAAATAAAGATAACATGAGCTTTGACAGGCTGGATTTCTGTATTTTTTTATTTGGCACACAACCAAAATCAAATTTTGGTTTCATGCCTCATGCCAAGATTCAGAATAAAATGCAATTGAATGGCAGTTGTTCATGTCGACAAGTGTTGATTAAAAATGATTGATGTTACAAAGCAATAAAACCACTTTGAGAGAATGATCAGCAGTGTTCCCCTTTTCTGTTCCTGAAGGCATTTTAGATGCATCTGATTCATATTTGCTTATTTGTACACTATTCTGTAATGTCAATCACCAATGTAAATGTGAGACAGCTAAAATATGTAACAAACACAAACACTTGAAATTTGTGTTTATGAATTGAACCAAGAATTTTAATCATTAAAATATAGCTGCAAGCAGCAATACCGGGGACAAGCACAAAGACGACGACTAGACATGCCAACATGTGACAGACCAACTGCGTCAAGGATCAATTGAAGACATTTAAAGATGAATTTAGGCAAAATGGCTTAAATTATAAATACAGAAACTTATAAAATGATTTAATGGTTTATCACTTTCGAACAATAGGTGGCGCAGTTATGAAAGCGATACATTGTGATCAGAGTGAGATGACAATGACACATACGAAATGTGAAGGCATTGCAGAGATAAAGCCTAAACAGTAATTTTGGCAGCATGCCTCAACTTTGATGCTGTGGTATACGAAAATGGTTTTGTCAATCGTCACGCAATCCATAACTTATAGTCGGCACGGTCTGGAGATGATTTGATTCAATTTTGGTGAAAATCAGAAAATCTTGGAGAAGTTCGAAAAAGAAGGTTTTTTTCAAATAAAAATAAAATAAAGATGGCGGACAGGAAGTTTGGCTGAATATGGTTTTCGCGTGTATAGCATTTAAATCCCAAAACTGTATTGAATTCAATGGGAATTTCACGTCTTGAACTATTATAGCAGCACCAAGAGGTTCAGTCCCACCATTTTTTAAAAATGTTTTATATGTGCAAATTTGGTGAAAATATCTCAATTTGCTTGGGGGGTTATAGACATTTATGTGAAAAAAACACGTAAAAAATGACTGCCATGACTTTGAGCTAATTTTAATACCCCTTACTTTCAATATTTTTGCATTTGGGTTGCAATCTTTTTCAGCGACCTGTTTCCAAACTTCTGATGGTGGTTTCGTCTCGATCGGACTAGCGGTTTTGAAGATATCGGCGAATGTTTTTTAAGCGCTAAATTACTGCGCTGCACAAACCATATGCAGGAGCCTGTCAAGTCTGGTATCGTTGGACTCGGCAACGATTCAGGAACCCAACGAGATAACTCCCGTTAAAATAAGTCAACCACAGTCAGAGTTATGAGCATTTGAACATTTTTACCACTAGGTGGCGGTTTCGAAACTTCGTACTGATGACCCATACCGAGTTTCGCTAAAAATGCGGCCATTTTTAATGACGGAAAATGGCGTCATAGGATGCGATCAAATCGGCATGTGCTCAGGAAGAGGAAAAAAGAATTTTGTTGATAGGCCTTATGGTTCAAAAGTTATTAGCATAAAATTTGTGAAATTTTAGACAGATGGTGGCACTAGAGGGATTGATTTTGAGATCCCAAATTTGCACTGGTGACTTTTCAGACTGTCCTCTATCTGTGTGCCAAATTTCACAACTTTCCCGCAAGCGGTTCTATGGGCTACCATTGACTCCAATGGTGGAAGAAGAATAATGATAATGAATGCTAACCAATGCAATAGGTGCCTCCGCACCATCGGTGCTTGGCCCCTAATAAAGAACGGAAACAGATACAATAGGTGCCTCCGCACCTTCGGTGCTTGGCCTCTAATGACGCTGAGAAGAAAACGAGAATGATTGGAATACCTGCTGTTCTTTGTCATTTGCCATTAGTGTGCTTCTCTCGATCTCATATTCTAAGCAGTGTTCTGGCACCAGACCACTAGGAGGCGACCAATTTAACTTCAACAGTCCATCAATCTCTGAGATGTGCACAGAGGATACCACAGCTGGTTTTACTGCAGAGAGAAAGAAAGAGAGAAGCAACTGAGGAATGTTCTCTAATGCACTTCACTATTGAGTCAGATCAGGTGCTCATGATGTACGTCTCCCTAGTTAGCTAAATGTGCAATAACTACTCATATTGAGGTTTTATTCTGTTATACAAACAGTGTGGATTTACCATGGTTTTGGACCTCAATAGAGAAGTAGGCTGTTCTCAGACTTCCTGCAGGAGAGGATCCATTTACACACATATTAAACTTGGAGAACTCTAAGAGTGATTCTCGAGGTATCCTGCATCCTCTCCGAACCTCAGATAATATGATGTATTCTGGACATTCCTGTGTTTCATCCATTTCCCTGTGCCTGGAAAAACAGATAAACATACACATTCAAAAATGTGGGATATTAATGTAAAACTGATTTGTATGTTTTGTGTGCATGATTAGATATCTTAGAAGATACATTTTTGTGTAGTCCTGGTTGCGGAAGTATTTTTTCGATTCATTTTTCCCATAGGGATTCTAAAAAGCCTTTGTTAAAGATTTATAAGACATGTGCCGAGCCAAGCCAATCAGCTATGAGGTGAATCATAACATAAACTTTGATTTGAAGCAAAAAAAGTTTTTGAAAACTGAACAAAATGACAAGGGTACAAGACTTAACGGTTTTAGTGAGGGAAAGAACTACAATCCCATTGCGAAGAACATAATCGTAATAAAAACGTTTTCAGTTTTTAAATGAAAACGGCGTCATGTAAATGGCCCCTCAGCGTATGACCAGTTATAAATGGTATTTTAGCATCAAATGGAAGAATCTACTGTATTGCAACCTGTTACACAATTTCACGGAAAGAACAAAACGGCTAAGCAGTCCTGTCTTGACCTGTAGTGCAGTGGAATGTGCTTAGATCCGCAAGCTTAATCTATGACCACAACCAAATTAGCTTATGTTGAACTTTGCCGAATTCAAATGAGTGTAAAGCATGGCACTTCATTTCGTCTTCCATGGAACAGATAAGACAACAGAGGCGTTTGCATTAGAACACTGAAGGCTATATTTTCTATCAAATACAAGTAATTCCAAGTAAAAATGACTTGTGTTTCAACCTGTCCTCACCTCTCCCTGCGGCACAGTGCAACAACCCTTACTGCATCTGTGAAACTGGAATATCTTAATCAATGGTTTAATGTAAACAACATTCCCATGGAAGTGCTCACCAGTAATAGAGGTAGTGCTGTGAATTTGGAGGCTGGACAGGTCCTGAATCCCAGGTGCATTCCATGTACTCTTTCCCATAGTAGACGCAATGGAAGTCTCTTATTTTTGACCCTGCCACACCTGGGACAAAACCACAGTTCACAACATGTTTTGGTAAAGAAAAACAATCAAAATAGAAAGCAAGGCCACATCTCAGGTGAATTGCTGGTGACACTGCTGTAAGGCACATGAATATAATATAAAAACAGAATAAGCCATTTCAAATAAGACACAAAGGCATTTTAATAAACATGAAATTTATTTGCAACAATGAATGCTCCATTCAGATTTTGCACTTTAACAATTGGACAACTGAAATACTCAATTGTGATTTGAATTCACTGATCCCATTTTATTGAATATTATTATATGCTATTATAACAGTATGGATAACATTTAGTATGACAATTCTGCCAAGAAATGAATAATGAACCATGATTTCCTCAAACTCGATCAATTATCCATTTTTTTTTAACCAATTTCTTAGAAAGACACAAATATAAACAGTGCAACAGCTGTTTCACTCCTCAAAAGCATTTTGACATAATGGATGTTTAGAATAGCTTTTTTTTTTTTTGCTTGTGCAATAAAGTTTAGATTAAAAAGGCTGCATGGGAACATAGAAGTGGAAAATATTCACATGCATTAGTTTTAGATGGTTACAATTTCATTTAATTATTAATGTTTCAACTATATATTTATTAAGTCTGAAGAATTACACCAACACAAAGAAGCCAACATATAAACATGCTTTGTTGATTATTCCTGTGGAGTCTGTCTGACTGACCTTTTCTATTCCTAGAATTTGTTATTATTGTTTATTTGGAGAATAAAATCAGATACAAAAAAAAAATGTTTTAAGTTGCGATTGATAAAATGTGCTTTTTTCCGCCAGCAGTTTTTTTGTTTCCGCAGAATTTTTCCGAAAATACATTTAATCCCAAAAATAACAAAAACAGCGACTTTATTCAGCATCGTATTCCCTACCGGTTCTGTTGTCAATCCGTGTTCAGTGACGCTGCTGACGTGTTACCTGGTGCGCCCGAGTTTCGTTTACAGTCTGAGGGAGACGCACGCTGTAAACAAAACAATCTTCAAAAACATCTCTAAGGATTTCGACACAGAGGAAAACTTGCATTTCTTTGCCCAGCCATATTTATTTGAACCTGAATACACGGACACACCAGATATACATCAGCAGCGGCTTACGTCATCATTTTCACTGCGGAATCGTGAACGCGGAGAGACAACAGAACCGGAAGTGCAGCTCTCGGACTAAATCTAAAATATCTTAAACTGTGTAAAAATGTTCATTTTTGGGTGAACTAACCCTTTAACGAGAGATGATTTAACAAAATAACTTTTTTAGAGGCAAAATTATTTTAATCCATTAATGAGTGCATAATTCAAAGAAGCTACAAAGCAATATAAGAATTAGAAGTTTTCAGTTCGATTCCCGGCAAGAACAATAAAGGATGTATAGCTGGTCTTCGCTCTTGTTCGTTCAGTGAGGTAGAATAGTTTTTAAACCTTTTACCTGTAAGTTCAGGTGTGAACACCCTCTCCGTCTCCTCCCCTTGGACCTCTGTCCCATTGGTGCAGGCACACTTTAACACAGTGAGCATTCTCACCATGACTGGTTTCTCAAGGTCAAACTGGGCAGCATAAGTCAGCTTGACTGTTCGTACACTCTGTACAACACAAAAAGAGGGCAGCTTTGAGTAATAAATAATATATTTAAGGATGTTGTGCAACAAATATCTCTCTCCTGAATATATATAGTCCGCAGGGAGAGTGGTAAATTATTTTTGGCTCTGACATAAAGGAGTTTCAGACTGAATTCTCAGGAGTTCAATGGAACACTAAATTATAGCTTACGAAATAGACCTTTTACAGTTCAATCAACTGCAATTTATGAAATGAGACTTGGTTTTAAAACCAGCCTGGCCCTTATCATTTTTTAGATTAAATCTCTAAATGCAAATTTACAAATTGAGTTTGCTTCCAAAACAAAGTTTTAGTCAATTGTGGGTATTTGGACAGGCCCAATAATTCAGTGAATAACAAGTATAAAAGTTCAGAAAGAATCAGACTTGATTGAAATGGCTGATATGTCACAATGACGAAATGCTAGAGCAGTTTTCTACAGCATGCCTGAGCACAGCTTTAGTAAAACAGTCACAAAACTATCAGGTTCACACCGTTTTCGCGGAAATGCAACAAAACATAAAACTAAAATCGTTAGAGCGTAAAGTTTTCAAAACATTTTAAAAAGATAAGTGAAGCAAGCATGAAGTGTGAAACACATTTGTGCTGGCAAGGCCCAAGAAGTAAATATTTATTTGTTGAAAAGAAAATAAACGAGTGTGTTCTGCTGATTCTCAAGGATCCTTACCCTCCATCGTTCCTCGTAGGTGTCATAGTATCGGAGTTGATATCGTACAGTGCAATCTGTAAGGTTCTGAAGGCTGGCTGGCCGAGTCCAGTGAATACTGAGGTAACCCAGGAAGCCAGGGTCTGTTATGTCGATATTGGCAGGTGGATCCACTGTGGAAAATGTATACATGTCTATGATGAACAATGTTGTTTCCCTTTTTTTTTTAACACTTGGCTTGAAGACAGACTAAGCACCTGAAGCAAACATCTACAGTAGTTGTAATTCTGAACTCAAGACTCGTCAGTCGCATGAGTCAAACTGTTTTGTGTGCATGCCATGAAGAACAGTTGTGAAATCCAGTGAATTCAGCCTATTCATCAGAGATCTGCGACACAAACTCATGCTGAAACTTGAATCGGTCAAGCTATAAAGTTAGGCAATCAAGGAACAGATGTAAAAGGAAACATGAACAATATAGAAATATTAAATACGTTTACTATTCGCTTCATATTAGTTTACCTACTAAAGCTTTGATAAATGTAACTTATGTTTAAACAAATACTGACTGTCTTGTATTTGATCTGACTCAAGAGAAGAAGCAGAAGTATGCCTATTTGTTTAATCATTTCATTGGAATCAGCCAGGAAACTTACCCGCCTCTCTACAGGCCACGACCTCTGATGTGGAGACGGGGTCCTGAGTCAGCAAAAGCAGAGTAAATGCAGAGAGCCATACAGGAACCTTATTCAGCAGCAACATGTTCTTTATCTGTGTCTAGAGAGGGATAAAGCATCGAACATGTACAGGATTTACCTCTCTTGAGCTTGTTTGAACTACATTGTGCAGTGTTCTTAAAAAGGGAAGAGTTTGAATCACCCACACAATCAGATCTTTTGCTCACGTAGCCTATAAGGTGTGGTCCCTGTGTTTGTTATAGCCAGGTGAGGTCTGCTCAATCATGTCAGCTGGCATCTCAGCCTGTTCTCAAGTAAACGCGTCTCTATTGGACGCATTGTGTTTTATCGTGAAATTTATACGCAAAATTTGTTTTTACGTGCATATGATACGCAGTTTCTTTGCGTGTAATAGGCCTGCACACGCAACCCACACCACTACTCCTACCCAAACGTTTATACACACGCATCCCACACCACTAGGCCTACTTTACCTACCCTAACTAACCCATGCGTATCCTATGCGCGTATAAATTGCACGACAAACACACCACGTGATATAGAGACATTTAAGCCCAATTTATACTTCTGCGTCGACATCCCCGCCAGAGCTACGTCATAGGCTGTGAGTGTGTGTAACGGGCGTACCCTGACGTGCACCTCTCTCCAAAAATGCAAGATAATCCTCCCACCTTACATACCTAAACCTACCCAACTCCGCCCCCTGATCCCTAAATCCACCTCTAAACCCAACCCTAATCCTACCCATCTCCACACCTTGGATCTTGATCCGACTCCTCCCCGTGGATCTCATGTACTGCATTGAGGTACTGGAGAATGCAACAAGAAGTCAATTTTACGCGGACGCAAGCGCTGTGATTGGTCTCCTAGAACCGCTGCCTCGGGTTTCATATGTTCCCTCTGTGTGCATGCATCAATGCGGACAACGACGCAAAAGTTTAAATAAAACCAACTCGTGGTCAGTCTACAGAGTAGGTCCGACGCATAAATCAGCAGTGTGAACCCCTAACAGCTGTTCTGCATCATAGTGTAGGCTAGTTCTCAGCCTTAAATTGAGTTCACACAAAAATGGAAATTTTGTCATCATTTACTCGGCCTCATGTCGTTCCAAACCTGTATGAACCTTTCTTTCTTTATGCAAAACATAAAAGATTTTTGAAAAATGTTGGTAACTGAACAGTTTCGCTGTACATTGACTTTCAATGTCAGAAAATATTTGTTTTTCAAAAAAGTGAAATTTGACACATAATGATTGCAGGTTATTTTTGGGTGAACTCAAAATATATTACATATTCGCAAATATGATTTTATATAGAAATATATTGTTTTAATAGAAGGGAAAGCAAATTATAAACCATATTAATTCAGTTTATAAATGGAACATGTATATAAAAAAATGGATGTTGATAACATAAAAAAATGTTGATGTTGTTATGTAAACATAAAAATATATTAAAATACGCAAATATTACTATATTACATCAAATATTATATGATAATTGTTTTATATGTTCAAAATGAAAAGATATTCACAATTTTAAACAATAATGATCAGAGAACTAGAGTAAATAATGGTGTCATATGTTCTGTTACTCTTTTATTCTCTGTATAGGAGCTCTGTTTTTTGAAAATATTATACATTAAATAGGCTATAATACATATTTACCTTATAGGCATAACGTGTTAAAATAAAGGCTGCTGTTTTGATTTGAACTACAGTACATTTCGATATCTTCACACAAAAAAGTTGATAAAATTCAGATAAATTAGTCCACTTTATAGTTAAACTATATACAGCATATTTAAATAAAGTAGATCTGAAAATGTTGTGAAAAGTGGAAATCAAAATATCCATATACGACAAACAAAAAGCTACTATAGTACAAAATATCACAAGAAATATACTCACTTTCACTGTCCTGTGATAGAAACTTCTGATGGTATGAGATCAAATAGTTGCCTTTGGACTGAATGAAATCATCTCATGGCTCTTAAACGTTGTAGGAACAGCGCTCTCTAGTGTGAGTGACTCATTGTGCGTCTGCGCGCGCGTGTAATAACCCTATGGTAATAACACGGTTATTTACAGACTGTCTCGAATATAGCTGGGGCTTTTTTTCTTGAACGGCATACATGCCACAATTTGTACAGCATTTCAATTGGTACAGGTAAAATTTAATTAAATATTTGTGGTTTTGTCATTAAACTGGTTGAACAGCTCGTTCGAGGTGAATGATTTGAAACAAAGGATTATTGTTTCAGCTCAGTTCACACAGAGCATTTGTGTTCTGGCGTTCCGCCGGTGTGTTGTCCTGTAAATCACCCTAGTTAGACTGCCAAGTGTTTGTTTGGGTTTACTCTGTTTATTCAATTTTCCCCATTATGTGCAACAATATGGTCTATAAAAGGCAGTAAGAATATATATATATTTTTTGCAGGGGGATGTTTATGCTGAATATGAACGTTGAGCAGTTTTTGACATTTATTTTCCCAAGTGTAAATGATATATGTGTCCTGTCCTCTGGGCTTTATGCTGATTGAAAACAGCGTGCTTGCAAGTTACCACTGATGAGAAATATCAGAAAAATGTGCAAAATAAACATCATCAGATGCACAGTGTAAGCTAGTAAAATATATATAGGCCCACTATTCTATTTAATATGTTAAGGCTGTAAGTTTATTTTATTATGCTAGACCACAAATTCCCTCATTATTATACACTAATTCATACTAATATATAGGCTAGTGCTTTTAGGAGTACAAATATAGTATCCATAACATGGCTTAAATTCAAGAATACATATATAGCCTTGCAGTAAAAAAATATTTGCAGTAACAATCTTTCTCAAGATTTTTAAAGCTTCAGTAAATGGGTTCATAACTCATAAATAGCCCTACATGTCTCTCATAATAAATCAAAAACTTTTGCCTATAGAGGTTTTGAATGATTCAAATTATTCTGCTACACTGCGGTTTGACCAAAAAAATTCCCAAACGTGAAAGCTGAATAATAGTGTCTACTAATCTTTGTTCATGAGTGCAATTTGAGAAAACAACACTTCCTTCCTGAACCTGTGCCTTCTCTGTGATTGATTCTCTGGAAGACAGATTTCTTTGGAAAGCTTTCTTTGGAAATGGATTGAATCATTTAGCAGACACAGACAGATGAATGGTCAAATTTATTGCTTGATGTTTACAGTCTGACACTTACAGAGGTCGGTATTTTCTCCCCTGTTATATGAAGAATTGTTCCTGCAGTGAAGGAGAAGCACAAAGCAAAGGTCAAGGATGCAATGAAACACTGTAAAATGTTATTTTATTCCAGTATTTTGACATCTGAAATGTTTCGGGTGTTTTCCTTTTTAAGAAACATCCTAATGTGTTGAAACAGAGATTATGTACAAGAACAATGGTATGATCCAGACATGCAATCCAGTTTTGTCATACAAAAACATCTATACATACAGTATACAACCAGTCTATTTCTTTTGAATCAACACTTCTTTTTACAAACTGAACTGAACATTTTCTCACCATGAATGAGGATCAGAGCTGACGACGAGTGAGATTATTTCAAAGCTTCGTTACAATGGAGATTGTGAAAGGGGACAAAAAATAACATGAGAATGGCTTTCATCAAAACAGCATACTGTCATCCTCCTCACAATCCACAGTGTAAATGTGCACTCAGAATGAGCCGTTTCCCACAATGCAATAAGACTGTCATAAAACCCGTTTCAGCGTTAAATTTTTCAATTTAAGGTCTTATGGCAACGATTATCTCTGCTACAGTTGCGTCATTATTGTAGAATACCGAGCACTCTAGAATATTAATAAAAAAGTAGCATGCAGTAAGCAGTTTATACCTTGTACCAGGCAACCAGTTTCTAGAATCTCGCAAGTGACAGCGTACATGGATGTGTATGAGGCTAAAGGGAAACTCTTAGAAACAACCAAATGTAAAACTGACACTTTAAACTGATCTAACATGGAATTCACAGATCGTATCTAATGGGTGTGAGTCAAATCAAACGTAATAAAAACATATTTTGTTAAGATGAACTGTAGAAAACATTTTAGATTATTGGCAGAGATTGTGTCAAGGACCCTGATGAATTGCTGTCATTAATACATCACCATGCTTTGGATCTGAATCAAAAGCAAGCTGCTATGCTACTGTACATGGACTAGGCCAGGGTAGGGGAGTGAATCATTACAAATTTTAGCGCCCAAAACTCGTTTCCCAAGAAAAGTTTCCAACAGCTGCTCCTACTGCCAGGTGAGCATACTGTGAGGTTTTGGAAGGCATACATAATCAGACTCTTCAAAACACCAACAAGTAGGCTAACTTCCAAGATGTGCTAGAAGTAGTTATTTAGACATGACAGCAATAGTAGGCAAAACATAGCTGTAGTTTTCACAAGGAAATATGGCAAATAATCATGTATGGTAAAAGATTGTAAACTAGACCTTCGATATAGATAGACAAGCCTAAAATTGAAGTCACCATGAAATAAAATTCGACAAATGTAATACAGCAGTATTTATTTTTAAAGATTTATCTGTGCGCATCATCCATGTGCACTTCCCCTCCCTCCTGCAGCAACGACTTCGCATCTTTGACGCCCCCAATCAATTCCTAATTGACAAAATCAAGTCCCGCCCTACATTTTTTTCTAGATCGGAAAAGTGTTACAGAAAATGAGTGAGCAGACAAGGCTAAAAAAAGGGAAATGCTCAATGACAGTACATGCCCACTATAAATCCGTTTATACGAGAAAGCAGGCTAAGACACGAAGGTTGGGGTTTACATGCTCTGTATTAGCGGCCATTTTCTTACTTTCATATAAACGTAATGAGAAAGTGGATTATGCAGTCATGAAAACGCATAAGCAGCATTCTTATGTTTTTTTTTCAAACGCCAGACCATGTATCATTGAGAATGAGACGTGATCTGGAAACCACGTTTATTTTCTCGTATTTGAGGCGGTTTACAAATGCCCTGAGCCATATTATTGGGTGCTACGAATGTTTATCAAATGCGCCTGTACATAGCACATAATAGCCAATCGGTTCTATGATACCAGGTGACTGTGTAGAGCGACAGAAAATTAGACGAGGAAGAAGACGATGGGTCAGAGATTTGGGAAAGGCTGTATCAAAAGGTAACTTTGCGTCCGCTGCCAAGATGGATCCATAGATATAAACAAACTGCTTCGGTGTATTGCATATACGTCGTCATCGTCTTGCTGCTCCCTCCTCGTTCCGTGATTGGTTCCCTATCTCAGACGAAAATTTAGTTCATGGTGTGTCCAGGCTAATAAATACAATCGCGCTGCGGCAAGGCAGCATGGGGAAACCCGGGCTACAAAAACAGCACAATTCAAGTAACATAAAAACTACTCATGCGTAAGTAATGTGATGAAACCGGGCATGTAAATGTGAACGGTTCTTTCTCATCTGACCCTTATTAGCTTTCTCACAACAAATGGCTTTCTGATGTGCCTGTAAACGCAGAAATGGCAAGATGGTGACCTCCAAAACCTCCAAATTCCTCAAGACGATTTGAATGTTATTGCTGATTTTTGGGCAATAGTTAATGTTTTTAAGAGGTTGATAAAGAAGTACACAGAATTTAAATAAATAAATAAAACATACAAAAGTACATAAAAGGTAAATAAATAAATTCCTTGATAAAACAAATAAAAATTATTTGTACATACTAAAATGTCTAAACATCTTTAGTTTACGGACGAACTGCAGGACATCAAATGCTTTATTACATTTTCCAGGTAAAGATTCTTCAGATTTGTTTATCTGTGAGAGATTATTTTTTAAATCAATCCTTTAGATGATTGTAAATTAAAATCCATATAATCAAGTGTGTATCAATTATAAATGGACTGTTTCTACTCTGATTATAATTAGGTGTTGCTATAATTAAAACTGGCCTATTTTTAGTGCTGATACCCGCAACAAACACTAAAAATTCTTTTACAATGGAATTCTGTTGTGAATTCCTCACGCAGGCTGTTCACGAGAACTGAAGCAATAATATGAACCCTGTGGGAAAACCAGTCATAAAAAAGAACAAAGATTTGCAAGTATGTAAAAGAACATAAACAAGCCTTTGTCTCGTATGTACACGAGCAGTGTCTTCACGTTTCAAACAAAACAGTGCAGGCATGCAGAAAGAAATTAAGACTTTCTAATGCACTTCAAATGACTCACCTAAATGCAGTAAAGTAACAATTATGACAGCCATGATCCCTTTATGGTAACATCTTTGTCGGTCCTTCCAGGTGTCCTCATTGTCGGTCTGTTTGTGATTACATGCAATTCAACACACGTCTCTTCCTTACTTATTTCCTCAGACAGACAGGAAACAACAGACAGAATGTAACGAGATGACTGACGGCTCTTAGTGACTTCATACAGGAGAGAGCTGGAGTGGCACTGAAATAAAACCTTCCCTCTGCTCCAGAATCAGCCAGAAAGCTGCATACTTTTCTCCTGTCCTCACCCATTGTTGGGCTCACCGGTCCAAGAGAAGAGCAACCACGAGAGAAATGAGAAGGAGATACAAAAGAAAGAAGACGGAGGTGTCCAGCATTAAGACGGCACAGCCAGTCGTGGACTAGAAACAGATATTTCCCCCCAGAATTAAATGTGTGGCTTCAACGTACAGTTACCCTCCAATAGGGCACAATATTGGAGCTTTAAAAAGTCTAGTCTCCTCCATAGAGACTTATAAGAGGTAGGGGGAAGCCGGCCTGTTCACCACAGTTGAGTTAGGGTGAAGGGTCATGACCTCCACATGATAGGTCAAAGAACAACACTGAGAGTGAGGATGAGGTGGTAAGGCAGGGTAAAGGGATGCTAAGTGGACGTCCCATGATCCAGCGATGCTACATGGTTGAAAGTTGGTTGGGCTTTGACGATGGAAGATCTAGCAGTGCCTGTACAGTGACACCAACTTTCACCAGACCTCGCTCCTCCAGGATGTGATGTGGCAAACACAACTTGTCCTGTTCATGAACACAAAAGCAAATGTAAGCTTAAATATTGATAAATAACACGGTAAAACAAAAATACAACATATTTTTAAATACTACAACATTATAATGTACACTACTGTTCAAAAGTTTTTTTTTTGTCATAAACACAGTAAATACAGCAATATTGTGAAATATTGTGATTTGAAGTAACTGCTTTCTATTTGAATACATTTTAAAATTAAATTTGTTCCTGTGATGTGAAAGCAAAATTTTCAGGAGTCATTACTCCAGTTAAATTTGATGATTTGCTGCTCAAGAAAATGTTATATTATTATCCATGCATGTCAAAAATAGCTGTGCTGCCAAATGTTACTGTGGAAACCATGATATGTTTTTTGTTAAGATTCAGCATTTATTTGAAATGGAAACCTTTACAGTATAAATAGCTTTACGCTCCTTTTTGATAAATGTAATGTGTCCTTGCTGAATAAAAGTATTAATTAAAAAAAAAAAAGCTTTGTATACTTTGTATTGTATTGTCTTAAGCTTTGTATTATATAACCTTAAATATACAATATATATTGTATGACATTTTAGATAAACATTCAACTGATTTTTTTTTTTGGCAAGAATGCACAACTTCAACATCTATCAATATCTCTTTAAGTAAAAACTAGAATGTTGTCATTTTAAAATATGTAGAATCAATAAAATATTCAATATCAAATTATATAATAAAACAAATGCAGATATCGGATGAAAACATACCTGTGTCACTCCTAGCTTTTTACAAGCATCCAAAAAATTCTCAACATTCCGCCGACACTTGGCCATGCTCAGCTTTGGCTATTAAAGACACACAGACAAAGACAATGTCCTTTATAAAAACCTTCAGTACTTCTTTAGTACACCTTCAGAGTAGAGTATCTTGCACTAAACAGATCCACACAACATCAAACAAGTTACCCAGAAATACTCTAAGAAATTGAATTAAAGAAAAGGAGATCTGAATGAAGTCTGAATGAAACATTCAGTGAGACTTACCACCGCAGGGGAGGGAACATGAATACTGGCCACGGAACGAGGACGAATGTGATTGGCCAGATGGCATAAAACAACACCATCCATCAGCGCAGCACCCACATCATCTGGCAACAAAACCTTCAATCTAGACTCAAGGTTCTGAAAAAAAAAAAAAAAAAAAAACCATCAATTTAAATCCAAATAAGAGACCATTATATCATTTGAATGAACCAAGAATCAACGGTAACGCTTCCTTTTACAGTCCAGTTACCCATGTAAATACTATGTACTTATTTTAGTAACTACAATTACTGGGTAAAAACTAGTACTAATCCTGAACCTACCCCTAAACCTACCCCTGTTCCATGTACTTACATTATATTAGCCAGTACTTTCTAGGTAAGTACACTGTAAGTACTGTAATGTAAAAGGAAGCGTTACAGAATCATCCATGTGTTAAACCTCCATCCTCTGTTCAGTCATTCCTGCTATCACATTCGCTCTTCACCACCAAGACATAGCTGAAGAGGTGGAAGCTGGACATGACCGGAAATCATAAGCAAAGACAAGCAAGCATTTCACTGTGTGTGTGTGTGTCATGGACTGAAAAAGTCTATAAATACACACTACCGTTCAAAAGATTTAGATCGATTTGATTTTTTAATTCTTTTAAAAGATGTCTCTTCTGCTCACCAAGTCTGCATTTATTTGTTCCAAAATACAGCAGAAATATGGTGAAATATGGTTACAATTTACAATAACTGTTTTCTATTTGAATACATTTTAAAGTGTCATGTATTCCTGTGATCAAAACTGTATATTCAGCATCATTACTACAGTCTTCAATGTCACATGATCCTTGAGAAATCATTCTAATATGCTGATTTGATGCTCAAGAATCATTTCGCTCATCAAAATGAACAAATCTTTTTCGATTCATTTCCTTCATTCAACGAACGAAATGACTCGAAAAATGATTTGTTCATTTTGATGAATGAGTTCGAACAGAAGAGTCACAAACGCGCATCACAGAACAGAGCAAGGCGAGCATTTGTGCTTATAAAACAAACTTTTTTATTTATTTTTTTAAATGACAGATTGTTTCGCTAGATAAAACCGTTATTCATCATCTGGTGTCGTTTTTTTTTTTTTTTTTAAAGTGAACAAATCCTTTATGGAGGTCCACAATTCTTTTCCTAATGTCTTGGTTGATTTCTCTTGATTTTCCCATGATGTCAAAGAAAGAGGCTCTGTGTTTGAGGTGTGCCTTTATATGTATCCACAGGTGTGCCACCAATTAACTCAAATGGAATCAATTAACCTATCAGAAGCTTCTTAAGCTCAGACACAATAAACTTAAAATAAGTTTAATATAAAATAAACTTAAAGACACAATAAACTTAGTGTATGTATACTTCTGACTTTGTTGAAAGTGATGAAAAACACAAAAAATGATCCCTCGCTCGATTCTGAGATTTAACAAATGCAAAAAATATGTTAATATTTATTGATCTAAAAGAGAAAAAGTTCTGAAGTGTATGTAAATATCTGGTTTCAACTGTATATCCTAGTATAAAGTAATAGTAAACCCTACACAATAAGGGACCAAACTGCTCTAAAGGGGCAATGACTCAAATAGCGAACCCCATATACTTAAGACAACTGATGTTTGTTTTTATGTGTCGCTTGGACAAGTCAGTGAACCAAATAATTGAAGCCCTAGTCAGTCCTCTCGAAGGCTGTACACTTCTACACTTCAATCTAGATACACTTCTAGGTTAAGACGACATTGGTGCAATAGCCTGTATATCCTATAGGGTAATATGTACATTTTTTATGTATGTATGCGTTATATGGAACTGTATCTGGAATAAAGCTTTATTATTATTATTATACAGCTCTTCAACACTTCATCTTCATCCCTTTCCTAAGAACTGAATAAGAAACATTTGTTCACACCTGTCTAATTACATGGTATGTATTACTGCCTGAAAGAGCGTCCCTTTTTTACATCATGACCTGACAAGTACAGTTAACAATACTGATGAGAGCACCAGAGACAAGTAGAAACATAAAGCAGATAGAAGACTGTCCAAAGAACTGTCCAATTAACAAAGCAAGAAATAACTGTAATGACAAGTGGATTTTAAAAACACTGACAATAAATTTAAAAAGATTTTTTACCTAAATAAACCTCTAGGCTAAAATTAAAAACAGAGCATGTTTTTGAGTCTGTTTAACTTGGCTTACCAAGAGATATGAATCAAGTATTTTTGATTATCTTTTTTAACTTTGTAAAATATGACAGAGGAATATTATAGGGGAATTCTGACCTGCCGGAGGAGTCCGATCTGCTCCATCTCCTCCCTGAGGTGCTCCATCTTTCTCCTCATGGTAAAGCTTGGGTCTGTGGAGCTTAAGTCTTGACGATTTCCACGGGAGAAGGCTGAGTAGTAAATGCAGTCATTATCATCATGTTTCTTTTCATTTCCATTAACAATTAACCTGTCTGATCTTTGAGTCTGGTAAATCTTTAAGTCTGCACACTGTGTAAACCTGGTCATTCAGTGTCTCCTGTCTGTTCATTAGCATTAGCTTATAACAGGGGAAGTTTAATTCATATTTGTGATGCGATCTGGGAAAACCCGTCAGATGTCGCGCTGGTACGTTTTCAGTAAGGTCTAAATATAGATTGAATGTCACTTTTCACAGGTTGTATTTTGAGTTTGTAAGCTTTCGAATGGTACCTAATCTATGTTGATTACTAAAATATCTGATATGTAAAAAGGCAATAAAAAAGGGAGCACCAGTCGTCCCGCTAGCAGGACGTGACCGTTAATTAAACCTGTTTTTCTCACAATAGCGATCAGCCGACTTCAGATAACCATAACTTTTGTTAGAGAAATGATAAAAGAAATAAAAACAGATTTGGAAAGGGCTTGAACCCAGTTTTCATATGGCATCAAAACCTGTAATATGTCAAATTTCACCATGTGGTGGGTTTTCCCAGATCGCATCACATTTTTATACAAATTCTGTTGCAGTCCTGGTTTAAACAAATAAATCTGCTTTAAAACACTTTGATGTGGAATAAAAAAACATAAATGACCTCAGATATAGACTCGGATATACGGTTTCAAATGGTTTTCAGCTGTTTCAGCTGAATTTTTGTTCAAGCCAGACAGTTATTTACTGGATGAAATTACATTACATTACATGGCCATTAAAAGGCTTAAACAACCACACTTAATTTCTCCATATTTCAACAGTACTTGGTAAGCACATTTTTCATTGCTAGAGTATGAGGCCTAATTTACATGAACAAAAAATATAGAGAAGCATGTTTTGATTTGTTTCGTTGATGTCTATATGCTGTAGGGCTGCACGTTTGATCGAATTTTATATCACAATCACAATTTTGGCTTCCCATGATCAAATTAGTGTGATCGAGTGATATTTAAAATGCGTCATTGAATGGACCTCCTCCTCTCACTGCTGATGCTGATGACTGTTTGAAATGATCCCGATGCCAATAATTGTAATGTAGCGAGGAGTTTAACAACTGCTGGAACGGAATGTGAACGCTGATTTCTTCCTGTAAATGTAATATTGCATAGCTGCTTAATCTGTAACGCTTAATGATTTAGTTTTCACTCAACTGAATTACCGAATTACTGCTGCCATTTCACCAGGAGGCATATGCCAGGAAATTTGCTTCCTAACTTAATTACACCTGCTTTTAAAGGGCGAAGAATTTCAGTGCAAAATAGAGGCGTGCTTTCACCTGCTTTTTCTGTACATAACGCAGAACATAATTAGGTGCAGTTTACGCTTCCCCTCCCATCTCTTTATGTGACACTCCCATTTTCCCCTTGACCATACCATGAATGCTTATACATGACACGAAAATCACATTTTGCCATTTTCAGTTCCCGCAACAGGCAGTCTGCGCTTTCATCTCGGTGCTTCCCATTCGTACATACCTCACCATGATTTAATGCGCATATTGCGAAACAAATACGCCTGAAGTGGGCACAAAAACGTTAGTACATCTGGTCCCAAGTGTCCAAGAAAGTGCAGAGTGTCTGCGTGCGAGCGAGAGTGTTTGCGTGCGAGCGACAGCACGTGGGAGAGACCGAGTGTGAGTATTAGTAAATTGCATAAGTAAATTGGTAAATAATACATAGTAATTTTTAATCACTATAAGAGGCATCAAAGTTCGATTATTCCATCCATCCATCTTTTTTTGGCAGCACGCCACTAGCCACCTCAGCTGACCCCTCTCGATGTGGAGGAGCAGCGTCTCTACTCTGAGCTCCTCCCGAGTGGCCGAGCTTCTCACCCTATCTCTAAGGTATCGCCCAGCCACCCTGCGGAGAAAGCTCATTTCGGCTGCCTGTATCCGGGATGTTGTCCTTTCGGTCATGACCCAAAGCTCATGACCATAGGTGAGAGTAGGAACATAGATTGACCGGTAAATCGAGAGCTTTGCCTTGCGGCTCAGCTCCTTCTTCACCACAACAGACCGGAAGCTGCACCGATCCGTCCGTCAATCTCCCGTTCCATCCTTCCCTCACTCGTGAACAAAACCCCAAGATACTTAAACTCCTCCACTTGAGGAAGGATCTCTCCACCAACCAAGTGAGCAAACCACCCTTTTCCGACTGAGGACCATGGCCTCGGATTTGGAGGTGCTGATTTTCATCCCAGCCTCTTCACACTCGGCTGCAAACCGTCCCAGTGCATGCTGAAGGTCCTGGTGTGAAGGGTCCAACATGAAAAAATCATCCGCAAAAAGCAGAGACAAAATTGCGTGGCCCCTGGCTGTGCCTAGAAATTCTGTCCGGAATTTGGTTGTGACAGTAGACCTCAAGGATACATATTTCCACATCCAGGTCATATGACGACACGGGATGTTCCTTAAGTTTGCTTTTGGAGAAAGGGTGTACCAATACAGGGTGCTCCCCTTTGGCCTTGCTCTAGCACAGAGGACGTTCACAAAGTGTATGGATGCTTCTCTGGCCCCGTTGAATCTCCAGGGCATCTGAATTTTCAATTACCAAGACGATTGTCTCATTTTAGCATGCTTGTCACCTCTTCCTGCGGTCCCAGAACAAGTTCCTCTCTTTGAGGGCAGTTCAGTGTTCTAGGGATTCTAAACCTCACAGTAGATTTCCTGTCGAGGCAGAAGCTCAGGTCAGAGAAATGTATGTTGAACCGCCAGACGGTGGCCCTGATCTGAGAGGTGTTCGGGAAAGCGGAAGTGGACCTCTTTGCATCTCAGGAGTCGTCCCAATGCCCACTCTGGTTCTCCCCATAGACAGTAAAAGAAATGGACACAGCGACCCCATTGATTTCAACGGAGAGGGTTGAAGCTCAACATGGCCACTTCCTGATAGCCAAGCGTTCTGCGCAGGCTCAAACTGAGCTTGACGACGTAGAAGTCACATGAGCAAACTGACTGACATTTGTAAATCTTTGAGTAGCTGCGCCAAGACAAATTTTAATCGTGCACAGAGACGGCGAAGCGCGACCTGGAGCAACTTTTGGTAAGTACTCCGATTAATTATTTTATCATTTTTCTTCTATCTCTGCCATGGGCTGACTTTAGACAGTAAAAGATTGCCTGCGAGGCTGTGCAAGCTTCTCCTCCTGTCTATACGGTAACTTCTCTACTGTGCGACGGACAGTCGAGTGGGTTATGATGCAATTTTTAGCCTATTTTTACAAGAACGGCTTCTACGTGGCCATAACGTAACATACAAAGTAATGGAGCCTTTTATACATTGTCGTGTTTCTTTAGAAATAAATAATGGATAAATGGAGTCTTTGGACGCATCAGATGTAAAGTTATTCGCTGTCAAAGTGACGCCAAAATGAATGGGAGTCAATGGGATGCTAACAGCAGATGATAGCCCGCTACAATGGCGGCCCCCGGAGGCAGCTTCGACTTCCGGCTGATGGATTACCCCCTTGGTTCTCCCTGAGTCAGTGAATTCGCTCACCTGTGACTGATGCAGAAGCTCTATGCCTTCCCCGCCCATCAAGTTGATCGAGGCGGTTCTGTTCAGAGTGAGGGAGAGCAGAGGCACCTCCTTATAGCCTCATTCTGTCCGTCTCAACCGTGATTTTCGAAGCTCATTCCTCTGCTGGAATCCCGGTCAGGGAGGATCTACTTTCCCAAGTCCAGGGCAGGATATGGCATCCTCGCCCCGACATTTGGAAGTTGGACATTTGGCCCATCAGAGGCCGGTAGCTTTAAGCTTTGGTCTCCCAATTGATGTTCAAGAAACCGTCGCAAGTGCGAAAGCCCCTTCTACAAGGAGGCTGTATTCCTCCAAGTGGAGGGTGTTTGAGTCATGGTGCTCAGCACATGCTAAGAACCCAGTTAGCTGCCCAGTTGGCTCAGTGTTGGAATTTCTGCAAGAAACGTTTGCTTCTGGAGCAGCCACTACCACTCTCAGAGTATATGTCGCGGCTATTTCCGCTCATAGAGATTCGGGCGAGATTCCCCTGGATAAACTTACACATTCCACTAGAAGTGTGACTTCCTCTTCAGCTCTTTTTAGAGGGGTCCTAAAAGTTTGCTCAATTGCCATTGTTTTCTGTGAGACAGGAAGCACAGGCCTTCCTTGTGCATTCCACTGAATTCAAAAGTCATGAAAAAAGCCTTGGTATAACTAAAGTTCAAGACAAAAGTTCAAGACGATATCTTTCCAAAGAAATGCTGTTCTTGAGCTCTAAATTTCCATTAAACAAAGGTATTTTTGAAATGAAAGAGAGAATGCAGTCTCTAAATAAGATATCTGTGGGAAAACCACTGTTAATGTAGTAAAGAGCTTTAAAGACGATTTCAGACATGATGCTTGTGTATTTACTGGAAACTGTTTTAAATAGGAAAATATCATTTTTTTAGTCTAACACCTACATTTTTCATTTCTTACTTGCGCTGAAAAGCAAATGCTAGCAAACATTGGCAATATCATCACCAAGATTAAAAACAAAAAGACAAAACAAGATAGCAATCAGATCTGAAAAGACAATGTTTACTGTACACCACTTCAGGTGGTGGTTTGTGACGCATCACATCCTGAAAGCTCAACAACACAGTTATGATAAATAAACTGCAGTGCAATAAACCGCAATAATCTGTTGGAGTTAATGACGTGAACTCTGTGAGCTATCTGATCAGTAAAAATGCGTTAAGTAATATGTGTAAATAGGCCCAAAGATTTACCTGATCTTGGTTTCAGGCCAAAGACAGTGAGAGTTGTGGTGAACTCATTAGACCGCATTCCCTCCTGTAAAAACACAGGCATTGTCACACTGGAAAAAACTGTAAACACGGCAAACATTCCTGAAACAATCCTGAATTATGACATGGATTCAGTTTCTGCTGACAGAGATGGTTGGTTTTACATGTTTTACACAGAAGTTTCCTACCTCCATGAACTTTGTGAATGTTAAATTGTACTTTTACAGAGTCAGACTGTCACATGTCTGTCCTGTCTTTGTTATGCACATGAGTTTTGTTATGTTGAGCCATGTGCTCTTGTCGTTGTCTGATCCCTCCCCTTGTTATCTGATCATTGGTTTAATTGTCCCACCTGTTATCCTCGTTTACCTCATTGTTGCCTGCCTATTTAGCCTTCCTGTGTTTGCTGTCCTGTGCTCGTTCGTTGTTAATGGTATGGTTATGTTGTGTACCTGCCACGTCATGTCTTTGGATTTAGTTTTGAGACCTGGATTTCTTTTGTTTGGTTTGTTTGATTTATGTTTCACTTAATTAAAAGCTTCAAATCTACTCTGCATTTGAGTCCTCACTCCACTCTACACAACCCGAACCGTGACACAGACAGGGTTACAAAACCAAGGTTTCCAATGAATTTCCAATAAACTTTACTGACTGCACTGACAAAAGAGCAAAGTTGTAACTGATGAAATATTATGAAAAGCTGAGCATAACTAGAGAAATAAACATATATAGACCCTAATAATCTGATCGTAATCAAACTATAAGCAGAGTCGTAATAAGAAAAAGTTACATGACACCCACGGAATGTATTGGCCAAATTCGATTAAAATTTCATTCAGATTGTAAGGAGTGGTGTAAACTTTTTCTAATAAAAAATTTTTAATCCGAACGAGAGGACATGTAAACAAACATTTGATCGGATTGAAAACCGAATCTTGAAAGTACTGCGCATGTGCAATGATGTAGAGATGGTGTAATGTCGTATGACGTGTGGAACGAGCTAGTGTTGTTGAATGAAGTTTCAATTGACTGTCATGCCATTCTCAAATTATCCTTCTGCTCATCATCTTTGAAGTGGAGCAGGATAACCTCCCACCAGTCCTTGTTTTAGACTCTCATTCACAGAGGCCTTGTTTTTGGCACGGAAAGAGGCGTTCTGTTTGATAAATATAAGCAGCATGGCACAAAGCCTCTATAGAGGAATATTAAATAATGCAGAAGAATAGTTTGCCCATGTAGCGGGAAAATCCGTATATTTGTGCATTGTACGTATGTAAATATAATCTATTCCAATTTGAAGCTTGTGACATAAACGTGCACATCAACCCAATCACTTTATTTAGCGTTCATGTAAACACTACGTTCGGATTCATCAATCAGAATGAATTCATTCTGATTGAAACAAAAGAGCTCCATGTAAAAGTAGCTATTTATTACTATATTTATTTCTGTGGTGGATATATATATTCTATGGGATCACAACTATGGGCATTGGGTGCATAGAGTGAATTTCTATAACATTTCCATTACTTTACCAAGCCTAAATATCACAATTATAGAAATTCCCTGATATTTCCAGGTTTTTCATGACTGTGGAAACCCAATAAAACAGTGACACTCAAGCAGAGAAATCCAGACAGTCACACATACAAAGTCTCACCTCACAATCATTGTCGTTGCCACTTGAGTTTCTTCGAGCACTTTGACACTTGTACTGAAATGAGAAACACAGGGAACCAGAAGATCAGATCTGTGACAGATTTTTTTTTTCAGCCTTTAACATCAGAAATGCAGTAAATGGTCTAGTCTGAAATAAGGGATTTACTGCCCCAGACAAAGTGCCCACACTCACGTTGACAGACAGTCTGATGTATGTTGCACACAAAAAAGTCACCACTTCCAAACTGAATGGCTGGAAATAGTCTGGACCAAAAGGTGCCAAATGCCCAAACACTACATATCAATGTACAGAAGTTATTTTTTGCTTTATATTAAATACACAGTATTTATACTTTTGGACTGACATAAATTCTGATTGCAAAATTGATTTTTTTAAAAAATTGATTTATCCCTCACTAGTTTTATTATCATGGCATTGTCATGGCATTATCATGGCATGGCTTGATCACATAAAAAAGGATGTTGTTTGATCAGATAGATCCTTACACATTAGCACAATAATAATCGGTTTATGTTCATGTTCTTTGTCCAATCGCATCTTAAGAACCGATTTAGGAAGGCATAAATCTGACACCAGTTTTAGGTCGATTCTGTTAGTCACACACAGACAGTTTCTTTTCCTAATTTCCCTCTTATGTGGAAAGCTGTATACCTGTCTGATCCAAACTGATTCCCCTTACTGATTCACTCTCTCTTGACTTGGAAACCTACTCATTATTTCAGCTCAACCATTAATTTTTTTTTTCTCTAAGTCTCAAACATTCCTCACTGTTTTAAATTAATTAATTTCAGTTGAAAGTTAAACAAATGGCTGTGAATGTTTAACTGTTTTATGAAGCAGAGACTTGATTCAGAAAAGCAATAAAACTATTTTTTTTTTTTTTTGGAAAAGAGAGTAAGACGTCATATAAAAGACAAAACAAAAATTGAATTATCAGCATATCGTCTACACTTTCCACGGCAAAGAATGAGAGCATATTCTCTAGAACAATTCCCATAACAGTCCTGGAATTCCTACAGTGATAACATAAAATGAAGATAAACAAGATCTCAACACTGCATGAAAAGTGGATGTTCAGGTTACGACTGCACACGGCAATTTGCAGGCAACACCCAAAACTGCCGTGAATGGTCAGAAATTGCTGTGGGCCTTGCTTGGCAGCTGTCCCCCCATGACCACCCTTCTCCTAATTCTAGGGGAGGCTTTGACGTGTAAATGAAAATGCTGTGAGCTATACACATGCAAATAAGGGTCGGGGAGTTTCACCCCAGGTAACATTTTCATTCTAAGAAAATCTCTGGTAGAAATAGATCAGGCTCACTATAACCTAATTACCATGTTTTATTGTTGTTGTTGTTGTTTTTTACATCACACATAACGTGCAACAATTACAACAATATGACATTCAAAAAGATAACAATCAAAAAATAATAATTTGACAATAAATGAATAAGAAACAAACAAAAATAGAACAGAATTGAAAAAAAAAAAATAAAAAAGGGGAAAAGTACTATCTATTATGTATAATATAATGATTTAAGAGAAAGTTAGAAACCAGTAATTTGAACTACTTAAAGAAAGAAAATAAAAAAATCATAAGATTCAGCGGCTATGCTAATGGGCTATATGCACGCATAAATTCCGCATTTGACGCAAGGATGCTCGTCCATTTCCGGTTGTGGAGATTAAAGCGGAGGAAAACCGAGGAAAACGGGATTATGGCAGAGTCTTCAAAATTTACTGTCCTCCCGTCTTTGAAACAAAACGTACATACGTTTAGATGTAATTTATATATAGTTATGTTTATTTAATATCATTTTAAAAAGAAGCATAAACACAACGATGGGTGTCTGTTTTATCTGTTTTTGTGACTAACGTTTCTTTAGTATAACCATGGAGTATAAAATTCAATATAAATTCTCGGTATCGGACTCTACGATCGGCGGAAGTTATCGAGCATCCTTACACCTTCACCGGAAATACTGCTGTGCATAGAGCCCATTATTTCCCATCTGCTTTTCTACTGTTATCTTGGGACGCTAGTCCCAAGGTAAATAGTGTTTGTCAGCTCCAGTTTGCATCCAGCCTCTCACAAAAACACCAATGAAGAGATGACTAAATGCCTGTGAAGACACGACTCGACGCCAGTGAAGAGACGACTCAATGCCGGCGATATGCTATGCCCTAAATTAATACATGATTAACTAACTTTATTTTTCTATGTACATTTCTGAAATGCTTTTTTTGTAAAGCTGCTTTGAAACAATATGTATTGTGAATAGCGCTATACAAATAAATTTGAATTGAATTGCTTGGATGACTGGTTGTGAACAGGTGTGTGGTGTGTCCAGGATTCTATTGTGTGGTAAACCCTACCTTTCATCCTTCATGTTAGGTATCTTTAACTACTATTTACTAACATCAAAAAACAACCACAAATTGTTAGGTATAATGTTCTAATGTGTTCATGTTGTATAAAGGGTATGTACTGACATCATTTTCCGGTTGGGACACGCTCCCTCAGCCGGATTGACTGGGAAAACATCCTGCAACATTTTAATAGGGGCAAATGTGAAAAGGGGAGTAAATTAAGGGAAGTGACAATGATCCTCTCAACTTACCAAAGAACCAGTGGTCCATGGACATTGACATGTGGCCAGGAAATGAGTTTCTTGAGAAGTACCTGACTTCGACTCTGGGGGAAATACATTAAGCTAAGCCTGTGAACGTTTTATCATCAACATTTGTTGGTGAATTTTAATTGACGAGGACATGAGGATATTTGGGCCGTTTCAATTTGTTTTGTAGAAAGTTATAAAGTTGTCTGGATACCCATCAGCTGTTACCGTCAGGCAAACAAGTTCAATCTGGATTCCAGTTGTTTCTATGAATTGCAGCGATCCATTTGCTTCTCTTTTCTGTTAAAAGATGGCACAGATTTCTTGTTGAATCGACTTGTAGAGTCATGACTCTTTACCATCATGTGCACTAAACACTCTACTGCAAAACACTTGCTGCTACAGAGATGGGATTCAGGTAAACCCACCTTTGGCATTAAAAAACTACTGTCAGGATTCACTAAAGACACAGAGAGAAAAAAATAGCGCTTAAAAAGCTTGAATAAGGCAATTTTTTGCGGCTGATCTTATTGCACATACATTTGTGGGCGTAATTGTAAATTTGTCTCATTCAAATTTTGAAGTAATCACGCAGAATACACTTCCCCCCACTCAAAGTAAAACCCCCAGGATATAAGGATATAATGTAATGTCCCTGCTATACATCACCAAATTTCAAGTAGGTTTATCACTGTAACATATTTTATCTACTTTTTAAACAGCATTAAAAATGTCAAATGTAAAAATGTCAACACCTTTGTAACCTGTATGCTACAGCGTTTTGCTTTGTGGGTTGGGAAGAAATGACAGTTTCTTTCAGTTTTCCCCTCAAACGCTAAAACTACCTTTTATACAACATGTTGTGTTTCTGTGACTGTCCTTAGCTCTTGAATATGAGGCACACTATTAGTTGTCGTTTGCTAAGCATCTAGTATTAACAGAACACTGAATCATTTCACACTGTACAGGTTTGGCACTGCAATGTGGGGTAAAAAACTACAAATGTACTGTAAAACGTTCCTCTACCCAGGGTTGAAAGCTTCCAGGAGTAAAGCGCAGTGTGAAACGTGTAAACAGTCAGGATGGAAAAAGGTCTGTAAAGGTCTTTTGCCAGAAATAATCTCCACAAAATGTTTCCTGTGATTGTGGATCAGATGTATAAAACGATCATAAGCAGTCACTCCTCTTCACAAAACTCTTTCAGTTTGAGTCTGTCTGCTGTTAATCAATCTCTTGAGTTTGCCAAAGAGTCTCGATTGACTTGAGATGGGACAAGGCTTTGAAGTTGGTGTTCTATCACACATGGTGTTGTGTTTTAAACTTTAGTTTCATCTGTCTACAGAATGTTTAAAGCATCAAAGACACATCGACAGAGATGTTCACATGCTCCAGAAATGTATGGCTTCGTTAGTTGACACTCGAAATTTGTGATTTTATAGTGTAAGGTTTGGGGCAACACTGCCAGTCCCGTCTAATTGACAGGGATCCAGGTTATGTGAGATCCTCAGAATATTTCATAGAGGTCACTAGCTTAGGAATTCACATGTATTCCACCATGCACCAGTGGGAAGGCCACATAAGGGCCAGGGTGGCACTGGCCCACCCAGAATGATGGCTGGCCCAAACAGGAAAGGTGCCAGAATATACTACTAATGGTCTGAAAATAAAAACAAAACAAAAAAACTGTAAAATAGTCATATACCGTAAAACTTCAAATAATAGCCTGGGCTTTTATTTTCCCAAATCGTCGAACTCCACCGGCTTGCATTTGAGACAGGCGTCTATATGAGACAGGCCTTTATAATTTAGTGTTGAGGTTTTGTTGATAGAGTCTCTAATTTCTAAAAATCTCCAAATGCTCCACTTTAAACTGCGGTCTTCCAACCTTTTACTATCGTGTCTGTCAACTGATTTTGATTAATATGCACGAGGGAGAGAGAGCAAGCTCGTGTTTGAAGACGTGAGAGTGTGTGCGACACAAACTAATATAGTTTCGCCATTATGAACAGAAAAGAGAAAAATAATCAGCTTCCCACTGATGTGGTTTTAAAGCTGTTATCCAAATTTTTTTGGCCTTCAGAACATCCTAAAATGCACATATGTAGATCAGAGGAATCAAAATTTTCTCAGGGAAACCCTGGACCCCCCCTAGCTGACCTACCTCACATTCGGGACCAAAGTGATCATAAAAGCCTGACTTTGCATGGTAATGAAACTGGTTAATAGTGAGCATTAGAAGTGTTAACTTTTTTTTTTTAAATCATACCCTCATTAACCCCCCTAAAATGAAAATCCTAGTGATGCCCCTGGCGTACATTGAAATAAAACTATTTTACGGAATGGTCAACAATTTTGTCCCTTTTTAATGTATAACAATTACAGCTAATTATTAGCAAGATCACAAGGCAAATTTGAACAAAATGCACAGGACTAGGAACTGATGCTAAACTCACAATGCAGTGTTTAATCTTTCAAAGAATAATCTTCTCACATTCTGAATCGCCATGTTTTAGATAAGGACAGAAGTAAAAGGACTCAGTCAGGCATTTTAACCACATCTGGGGCAAAATATAAAAATACCAGGGACTGAGACTAGGGGTATACTAGCTAGTGATGATTCTGTCATATCAAAAATGTCAACACAGCACAAAAAAAAAACCAACAACAACTCCCAAACTGACAAATTCAAGCAATTTTCCAACAAGTGGCATTAATGGTTAAAATGTGTGTCTGTATGTTTCTTTGACAGAACAAGTGAGAGAGAG
This sequence comes from Pimephales promelas, assembly GCF_016745375.1. Next base: position 4,385,519 of record NW_024121577.1, on the reverse strand, counting down.
AGAGAGAGAGAGAGAGAGAGAGAGAGATAGAGAGAGAGAGAGAGAGAGAGAGAGAGAGAGAGAGAGAGAGAGAGGGAGGGATGTGCCCAAGAGGGATGAAAAACCGACAACATGTGCATACTTGGGTGTGTACCTTCAGGTAGTCTTTTCTTAGGTATTTATTTCTTCTGCGATCCTCATTCTGGTTGAGAACAGGAGGAACCTCTGGCCATCTTGGCTCTGAGTCACTGCTTTCTGATTTCAAACTTCCATCAAACGAGCAAGAGGAAGAAGGCTGATGGACAAATCACAACATTACAGTGAATGACAGGTCTCAACTATAAAGAGAATTCAGGCCAGTGTGAGAGCAAAACTGTAACCTGCTTTTTTGGGCCAGTGATTCATTGACACACTTTTGTTAGTGACTCTCCTGTTCAAACTCGTTCATCAAAACTAATCTCTTTTTCCGAGTTATTTGGTTCATTCAAAGAAAGAAATTAACGAAATGACCCGAAAAGATTTGTTCATTTTGATGAACGAGTTGAACAGGAGAGTCACAAACGTATATCACAGAACAGAGCAAGGCGAGCATTTGTGCTTATAAAACGGTCATTTCACTAGATAAGACCCATATTCATCGTCTGGAATTGTTTAAAGTCCTTTGAAGCCACACTGAAACTCTCATTTGGACCTTGAACTGTTCGGTGGCCAGTGAAGTCCATTATATGGAGAAAAATCCTGGAATGTTTTCATCAAAAACCAAATTTCTTATTGGACATTGGACATGGACATCTTGGATGACATGGGGGTGAGTAAATTATCAAGTTTTCTTTTTTTTAACTGAACTACTCCTTTAAATTGCAAAAATATTTCACAATAACTCTTTCTATGTGAATTTATTTTAGATGTAATTTATTCATGTGATGTCAGCATCATCACTCTAATCTTTAGTGTCACATGATCCTTTAGAAATCATTATAATATGCTGATATGCTGCTCAAGAAACATGTATTATTATTATCAATATTGAAAACAGATGTGCTGCTTAGAATTCAAGGTTCTTTGGTAAATTGAAAACAACATTTACTTTAAAAAAAAAGTGTTTAGCATTATAAATGTCTTTACTGTCACTGATCAATTTATACGTTCTTTCTGAATAAAAGCAAACACTTATTTAAAAATATCAACCCAAAACTTTTGAACAGTAGTGCAAATCTGAATAAAATTACTACTATAACCTCAGACATTAGAACCTTTACTGTAAAGGTATAAATAAATGAGGAGAAAGAATGTGATGAAGGAAGAGTGACCTCAGAGAAAGCCGCATCTTCATCAGTGAGATCAGTCTCCTTAAAAAAAATAAATGCACACATACAGTACACACAACAACAACAAAAAACACAGAATGAGTAAGAATGGAATTATAAATGGATGTAAACAGTTGTGTGTGTTCAAAGCTGAGAGCACTATACCGATATTAGTACATGAAAGCTTAAAGATGCACTCAGAAGTTTAGCGCCAATTTAACAAGTTTTACACATGAAGAAATAGTGTTTTTGTGAAGTCATCTGAATGACGTACACTCACATGAGATGAAGACTGTACTCATAATAGTTTTCAACATAAAATGTTTATGCATAATTATGCAAATTATGCATGGTGCGGGTCACCGAGCTCAATGCTGAAATGACGTGTTCTGTGGTTTCAACTAAACGTCAGTGAGAATCCTCTTGCTCAATGGCTGATGCCTTTGTAGATACACTAGTAATGTAGTGTTGTTTGGTGACGCAAAGAACAAAAACTAGACTAACAAACACACTTATTATCGTGCTTAACCAGCAGAGACAACGAGAGAATCAGTACCTGTACAGCCAAAGCAACAGAAAAGGTCTGAAGCCAGAAGACACGATGGCCAACAAACACAGAAAGCGTATGCAAACATTGACAAGACATACACACGAATGGAATATTTGATGATAGATAATATCCTGAATAGTGATGTCTCAAAAAAAATTCCAGGTAAGGGAACTCACTAGACACACCAATACCGGTGTAATTTACAAAATAAATAAATAAATAAATTGTGGGTAACACTTTAGATTAGGTACTATCAATAAACATTCATTAAGTGTTTATTGAGGAAAAACTCCTACAAACCGAATTCCATAAAAGTTGGGACACTGTACAAATTGTGAATAAAAACAGAATGCAATGATGTGGAAGTTTCAAATTTCAATATTATATTTAGAATACAACATAGATGACATATCAAATGTTTAAACTGAGAAAATGCATAATTTTAAGGGAAACATAAGTTGATTTTAAATTTCATGGCATCAACACATCTCAAAAAAGTTGGGACAAGGCCATTTTTACCACTGTGTGGCATCCCCTCTTCTTTTAATAACAGTCTGCAAACGTCTGGGGACTGAGGAGACAAGTTGCTCAAGTTTAGGAATAGGAATGTTGTCCCATTCTTGTCTAATAAAGGCTTCTAGCTGCTCAACTGTCTTAGGTCTTCTTTGTTGCATCTTCCTCTTTATGATGCGCCAAATGTTTTCTATGGGTGAAAGATCTGGACTGCAGGCTGGCCATTTCAGTACCCGGATCCTTCTTCTACGCAGCCATGATGTTGTAATTGATGCAGTATGTGGTTTGGCATTGTCTTGTTGGAAAATACAAGGTCTTCCCTGAAAGAGACGATGTCTGGATGGGAGCATATGTTGTTCTAGAACTTGGATATACCTTTCAGCATTGATGGTGCCTTTCCAGATGTGTAAGCTGCCCATGCCACACGCACTCATAAAACCCCATACCATCAGAGATGCAGGCTTCTGAACTGAGCGCTGATAACAACTTGGGTTGTCCTTGTCCTCTTTAGTCCGGATGACATGGCGTCCCAGTTTTCCAAAAAGAACTTCAAATTTTGATTCGTCTGACCACAGAACAGTTTTCCACTTTGCTAGAGTCCACTTTAAATGAGCCTTGGCCCAGAAAAAAACGCCTGCGCTTCTGGTTCCCGTTTAGATATGGCTTCTTTTTTGACCTATAGAGCTTTAGCCGGCAACGGTGAATGGCACGGTGGATTGTGTTCACTGACAATGTTTTCTGGAAGTATTCTTGAGCCCATGTTGCGATTTCCATTACAGTAGCATTCCTGTGTGTGATGCAGTGCCGTCTAAGGGCCCGAAGATCACGGGCATTCAGTATGGTTTTCCGGCCTTGACCCTTATGCACAGAGATTGTCCCAGATTCTCTGAATCTTTGGATGATATTATGCACTGTTGATGATGATAACTTCAAACTCTTTGCAATTTTTCTCTGAGAAACTCCTTTCTGATATTGCTCCACTATTTTTTGCCTCAGCATTGGGGGAATTGGTGATCCTCTGCCCATCTTGACTTCTGAGAGACACTGCCACTCTGAGAGGCTCTTTTTATACCCAATCATGTTGCCAATTGACCTAATAAGTTGCAAATTGGTCCTCCAACTGTTCCTTATATGTACATTTAACTTTTCTGGCCTCTTATTGCTACCTGTCCCAACTTTTTTGGAATTTGTAGCTCTCATGAAATCCAAAAGGAGCCAATATTTGGCATGGCAATTCAAAATGTCTCACTTTCAACATTTGATATGTCATTTATATTCTATTGTGAATAAAATAGAAGTTTATGAGATTTCTAAATTATTCCATTCTTTTTTTACTCACAATTTGTACAGTGTCCCAACTTTTTTGGAATCGGGTTTGTAGTTAATAGTGGACATGTGTGACCAAACTTAGCAATAACCATGCTGATCGACATCAAAAGATTGCAAAGCAGCGTCTAACACTATTTTGGTGTTGATGCATCAAAAACAGCGATGCTAAGGCTAGCTAAAGAAGAACTACTGAATGCATCTTTAGTAGTCAAAATATTACACAAATATGCACACATGGCTGTGGAATAAAAGGGATGATAGAATGGGCTACTAGAAAACAATAAAATAAGCCAAACACTTAATCCATGGTAATCCTTCACAATTCACAGTGAAAATTTCCAATGAAAAGCTAGCCAGTATTACTTACAAGGTGAGACAAAATAAGCATGCGGCTACATGCATTATTACATACAGCGCAGGCATTTATGACTACGTGTGCTTGTAAAAATGTATATTGGTACCTGTCCACTTAAGGCAGAGGCTGAGCTGCTTCCTTCATCTAGTGATGCACTGTAAAGAAAAACAGAAACATTGAGTGAAATGGACCCCTCAAATCAGGGGTTAGGGGCTATTGCACTATGATACTAATGTGTGCACTGATATTCTCAGAACACCACACAGTGGTAGGTTTGAGATTATATTCACCAATGATTGTGCGCGTGAACTCGACAAATCGACTACTGTGGGCTTCGACTGAAAACAGGAAGCAAATAGAGGTATGTGAGCTGGCTGAATTAACATCATTTTTATTCATATCTTTCACATCTACTGCAGTCAGATTGACCGTGGTCACTCATAATAACACGACTCACATGGCTGTGCACTCGTAATGACAAATCAAGGATTTTAAGAGGGTAAAAGCAGGTTTAGAACATGCCCCATTGAAGTTATATGTCTTCTCAGTTCTCCGTGCAAGCTGTTGTATTTTGGCACCTTAAGCACCTTATATTCCTTAAGCACCGAAACCTGCTGCTTGCACACGGGTTTCCCATTCACCTCAGTGAACATATAGGAAGAGGTCCATTTTTCTTGAAAAATCCGACACTCGTGTCCACTTTTCTCTTTTTTGACAAAGACATTTTGCTGATAAGGGTGCCAGGGCCAACAGAAAAGCGGAATAACGATAGAAATAAATGCCACTTACAGACCCTGAAGCTCAGTGCTGCCATCTGTTGTTTCCTCCGAGAATGAAAATGAAGGTCATAATTTTTTTTTTGCAGATTTATAAGTTTGACACCCCTGCTCTATATGAAGCATGGACAAAGGAGCAACCATGGATTCATCCGGCCGCTACCGAATCGCAGAGTTTTGGGCTGCGTTTCCCGATAATGTTGTCTCTTAGCGCGCTACGAATACTCTCAAGGTATAACTTCACTAAAGGTATACCATTTTTAATTCCTTACCATTAATACCATTCTCATACCACCTTAGGAAGCGGCTTAAGATATACCTTCTTCCCCGGTCCTGTCCTTGGTGATGGTCCTGAATCTGTTGACATCGATGGCTCCATAATTAATTTTATTAATTAATTATTCTCTCGTGCAGTTTCTCTCTTGACTGCGTTATGTGAGAAAGCAGTGTTCTTTAAAATATAATCACTTCAGAAATAGTTCAAATAGAATTTATTTCATTTTGTATAAATTCTATCTTAATTTTAATCAATGATTAATCAAACAATTGCCCCGATTTAATAAATAAGAAGCAAACCAAGAATGTCGGGTGTGGATTGAAGTGGATTCAATTATCATCAAAAAAAAAAAATTTAATCAAAAAGAAAATCAAACTGGCCGCGGGAGAGGCAGAAGTACCGCTGAAAGTGGCCGTCATCCAGGCGCAGCTCCTGCAGCAAATGGTGAAACTCGCCAAACTGGGTTCGCCTCCAAAGGGTCCGGTGGACACAAATACGGCGACGATGATCCATACGCCACTGTTCTTGTCTTGTAAAAAGATGGAGACCAACGGAACGCGCGAATGGATTCAAAGTGTTCAAGCGTATAACTACACGCGGTACACACAAATTTGCCGCGCTATTCGCATCTGGTGTGAACGGACAGTTAGGGAAAAGCTGACGTTTTGGTAGTAATAGACAAGTTCTCAGGATGGATAGAAGCTTATCCAACAGGATGTGCTACAGATGCACATAAATGCTAAATGTATTGTCGCTGATTTCATTTCCAGATGGGGATTACCAGATTGCATTGCCTCAAATCAAGGTGCACACTTCACAGGACAGGTAGTCAAGAAAGTGTCTAAAATGTTGAAGATTAAGTGGAATCTTCACTGGCCATACAGGCCACAAGCATCAGGACAGGTTGAAAGTGCAAACGACCTAAACAATTAAAGCCAGGCTAAGCAAAATGCATCAGGAAGGAGTACCATGGGTCAAAGCGCTGCCAACAATACTGTGTAGTATGAGAGCGTCACTTAACAGATCATTAGGACTGAGCTTCATGTTTCGGAAACTTGTCAGGTAAACGACCCTGGCTGTGGATCAAGAAATAACAATTCTGCTGTTGTTTCTTCAACTGGATAACTATTCCAGGTGTATATATTCATGTCTCTACCTGTTCAACCGTCAAATCAATAGTTTCTATACCCTGTTATCACCTCCCTCTCAGTTCTCTTTTTTTTATTTCAAGGGTGTTTCCACAAATCAACAAAGAGCTCAGAGATTGAACTCTGAACTGGATTCTCCACCCTACACATGCTCACGGTATAAAATTAATGCGCAAATGCAAGGCTTTGTTTCTATGAATACTGAATAGTTTGTTACAATGAGTAACACTTCATAATATCATTCTAAATCATTAGCAGACAGAATAAAAACAAGGTAACACATAAGAACAACATCTTAAAATAAGGTTCCATTTCAGGTGCATGTTAACTTCTATATGCATTTCTAACATTAACACTATATCAATAAACACAAATTAACTATGAACAACAGTTTATTAATTGATATTAAATTGAATAAATGCAGTCAAATGTTTAGCAGTTAATTCATGAAAACTAATGCATTGGTGAATGTTACCCACTTTACAATATGTAGCATGTTAACATTAGTTTAACTGACAATATTTTTACACTATTTATTAATCTGGGTAATATTAATTTATACTTCAGTATTACTACCATTACCTAACTTTAATTTGTAGTGAAAAAAATAGCATTTATAAAAATGAATTTACCATGATCAATAAATGCTGTAAAAATATTGTTCAGTTATTTCATGATAGCTTATGCATTAACTAATGTCAACATATGGGAGCTTATTGGAAAGTTTTAATGAAAATATATGAAGTGTCAGGACATTTCTAATGTACATTAACCATACATTATCTGCTAATAAAGACGCAAATGTAATGATATTTCTTTTGAAATTGTATTAAAGTTTTAAGTTTTATGGGGTCTTAGCTATCTAAAAAGTCCCATTATACTGTTTGATATTGCAAACTAGTATTTATTATAGTATTATTTTAATTTAATATTATAATCATAAATAAACAGATTTTACTGTGCTTTTTTTATTCTTCTGGTTGCTTACCTAAAGCGGTTAAAGAATCAGACAACCCGCATTCACAGGAAATAGCTTACTTGAGCATTGGAAAATAAAGGTGAATAAAGTAGGTTTTTTTTTAAGAAACCAGAATGTGTGTAGGAGTTTGCGTGCATTAGAATACCTTCTGACAGTCTGAGATGGGGATCTCTGTTTGGTGCTGCTCCCTGAGTGGCTGAGAAACCTGCAATAACAGAACAACAATTCTGTCTTTTGACACTTCAAATGGAGCAGAAATTGTTTTTAATGCTGGTGTCACAGTATGAGAATGAATATAGACTTTTGTTTTTCCTGCATCTGTATTGGTGTTTAACAAATGTATCTTTGTACAAAAAAATACAAAAAATAACACATGCCTGACAGCAAACCTGACATAAACAATTCCTCCCCATGAAAAAGGCAATTGTTTTAGTGTCACGGGGTGTGGTGGTGGAGTGTAGGCAGAAGGAACGGGAGGAGTCCAGAGGAGTACGAAGATGCGGGTTTAATCAAAAATACAGGCAGGAAGACAGGGAAACAGGAGCAAACACCGGGTAACATCAAACATAATGAGGTGAAGACAGGTGAAAAAGATGAACAGGACGCTGAACGGGAGGCTGATGAGGGAGTGAGTTCAGGTGTGCAGACGAGAGGATCATGGGAAGTGTAGTGCTGGAGACGCAGACAGGATGGTGCAGACGAAGGACTGTGACATATAGACCTGGGTCACAACGGTCAAACTAACTCATATATAGTCAGCCTAATAATGCACAGCGGGGTACCTAAACCGTAAACCAACTTTTAGTTAATGATCTGTAAGAATGGGGCTTTATTAGTGCTGATCATTGATTCAAGTAACTTTATTGACATTTGGGTATAAAGTATTTTAATTAATTGATTAATTAATTGATTTAATTTAATTAATTAAAAGTAATTTAATTAATTGTATTTCTACAATATATGGGGTAAAAACTTCTGAGTACTGCCCTATTCAGTTTGAACGGTGGCTACTGCAGTTGAATTTTCCTATTGGATGTTTGTGATGGCACTAGATGTAAGCGGTTGCAGGCGACGTAAGCAGATTCAGCTCACCACTCCCTTGGTATGAGCTCACCACGGCCTTTCAATAGAGTGCCGAAGTTACGACGTCACTCTGTAGGCCAAAACGTGGAAGTAAGTTAGCATTTTAGCACAACCGGTTCCCTCGCTCTAAAGCCTATGAGATTTTTTAATGGGTTTTTGCTAAATCGCCTGAAATAAGGTCTGTGGTGAACAGAGCCTCTAAATATTTTCACGTTTTGATCTATGACATAGAACACACAGTTATAACCTGCTTGTGGCTTTTTAAACTTTATTGTGTCTGATTGTGTTTTTTTTTAATCTATATATAGGCTTCAAAATGTATAAATTTTGGATTAACTTGTAAAGATTATCTTGAAAGACAAAACGTTTAACAGTCACAACTCTTTGTTAAACACAGATCGTATTTTTTGAGCTTTTCCAAAAGTCTATGGGGAAAATGCATAGCTTTTCGACCGAGGGAACCCATGCACCGCTAGCTTCCGAGTTGTCCTACAAAGTCATCACTTCGGCACTCTATATAAAAACCATCTGGTTTCGTCAAAACCACTGCGAGTCAAGAGTTGGAATTACAAGTATTGAAAACGATCAGGATAGAGTATTTTAGCATCTATTTAGCATAGCATTTATACAGTTATTATATAGTTTGATTATTTTGTGTAGCCTAGTTAGTTAGGTAATAGCATAGTACAGTTAGGATAGCTTCAAGTTAGCATAGATTTATCTGTATTATTTAGAACAGTGCTCGACACAGCTCACGCTGAAAAGCAACGCAGTGCCAAACACTGCTCCTCCTGCATGGACTCCACCTCCGCAGGGGCGTTTTGATGTGCATGTATATTTTAATCACAATTTATGGTTAGGCTAAAGTTAATCCTCTGGGGTCGACAAATGCGCCGACGCATTTTGCTGGATTTTTTCACATAGCAGCAAAATATCAATATGAATATATGCCTACAGAGAATGTGCGGTATTGACATCAACTCGACAAAACTCATCAGATTCCGGTCACGATGCGGGAGTTAAGACCGCAGTTTGAGCCAGCGGCTCTAATTGATATGGCCCTGTGTCCACAGACAATTCATCCTCCTCCACTTCAGGTGAAGGTGGGGAAGACCGTTCTGTTGCAAAGCTCCTTGCGTCACTCCAGACACTCTCCATTTTAGAGTCTGACAGCAACTGTCACTGCGGGTCTCGTTCTGCCATAGTAACCATGGTAACCGACATGGACAACTGCGTAGTGCGTGATGTCTAGCTGCACGCTGTTGTTGTTTCGTTCAAACATTATGGACCGTGGCAAACCAGACTTTGGGAAAAAATAACTAAAACGAGGATCAAAATCAACGTGCTGTTTTCGAGATGCAGTGAGCTCCACAGACTTGACGTCAGTTAGACATTTACAACAGTTTCTTTTTTACACAAAGTTTCATTTTATGCGATCAATCTATTTTGCAGTTCCTGACTGTTGTTTTCGTTGGCAAATTACTCTTCACAGGCTTGCAGTGCTTTTGGCCGTATTTGTGCGAAAAAAAAAAGAAAAAAAAAAACACGTTCCAAAAGTGTAAGTGTGGAAAAAAGCATGCGATTCTTTATGGCATTCTATTACCTTCATAGTTAAACATATAATGTGGGCAGTGATGAAAAGGTATTAGCGTATGCTGTGTGGTTGATGTCCAGTGTCGCTAGCTGAGCAGAAATACATAATTATGTTTTGCTTGGTCCCCTCAAAGTAGCATTTGGATTTTCTCCACAGCGTAAAGGTAGAGGGGTTGTATAGTTCGTTTCTGGATTAAATATATAGGCTATAATCTGAGTCAGTGTTGTAGTACTCGAGACTCGGACTCGTCTCGGAATCGGTCTCGAGACCATATTTTAATGGTCTTGGTCCTGTCATGGACTCGTGTGCATTTGGACTCGGAATTGACTCGTACTCGAACATTTTTTTTTTTAGGACTCCGAATTATTCCCGAGTCCACTCGAGTTCAATTAAAAATATTTTTCATTATTATTAATGTATGTTAATAAAATATTTCTTTAAATTGATTGACACGCCCAGTGATTGGTGATTTTCTAGTGCGCAACTGCGCATGACAAATTGTAATAAAATTACTTTTAACACCACCATGTGGCCTTTTTACCCTAAACTGATCATATTTTTAAAACTCTTAGTAAATTAAGTAAAAAAAAATAAAATAAAAGTAAATTAGGTAATCAACCCTCACTGGTCTCGGTCTCGACTCGGACTCGACCGTCTCTGGTCTCGGACTCGACTCTCTATGGACTCGGTCTTGACTCGGACTCGACTCTCTCTGGTCTCGGTGTCGACTCGGACTCAAGTGAGGTGGTCTCGACTACAACACTGATCTGAGTGTTAACAAAGCTTGAATGGTGGGTGCTGGTGTTTCGCCTGCATTTGGCCAATCAGCACACACTAACGTCAGGGATAGTTGACTACAGTGCTGGTTTAGACCCTACTCTGAAGTTGAAGCTAAATTAGCTTCTCCAAAAGGAGTTCCTAGAACTAAACTCGTTCCTAGATTCTACGGCGTAAACGCGCAGAAACTGGGAACTTCTGCCAATAGATCTAGGAACTATGAATAGGTTCTACCAGTGTAAAAGCTCCTTAAGTTTCTAGAACTAGTGCGAGAGCCCCTATTATTGCACAAGTTCAAAACATGCAAAAGATTGCGTTTTTGTACTCTGAACTGAAAAGAAAAAAAGAAAACAATTCTGGAATCTGAAACCACATTCACAGGTGACAAAAACAGATTTTTGGTAAACCACCTTAGTTTAAATTGAATTTCATTGAATTTCAGCTCATTTTTCATTATTTAAGATGTGATGCATATGTAGTGTTAAACAATTTGTGAATACAATCAGTGCAAAAGATGGGATTTGAAAAACAAATAAAAATTATTGATTGGATGATTTTCTAGGTTAGACGCACTTCAGAGCATTCTCAATTCATGATGTCTGCCCAATGATCCATAAAGCACATTGGCTTACGATCAAAACTGCATGCAATTTCTTTTGTGAAATCAACCAACAAATTCAAAAGAAGTGTGTTTCCACATCTGCACATCAACAATATTAGAACGTGGGAAACTATTTTGAAACATTTACAACACTTGAGATTGCAACACTTGACTTTGACATCATTAAGCCAGGGCATGCACGTAAATACATACTAACACACAACACGCAGACACCAGATGTACTGGACATGCGTCATACACCCATATCAGATACAGTATAACACAGTATATCCACTATTTGAAATAAACACACAGATAAACACACACAGCTCTCCTTCTACCTGTGAGCTCTCCCCGCTGCTCTTCTACGGTGAATTAGACTCTCTGCCCTACAAATTAGGGACCGCCTCCTGAGAGTCAAACGTCATGTGTGTATCGATCAGATCCCAGGATTAGGTGGAAATGGAAGGGATGGAGAAGGAGAAGGAAGGAGAAAGAGGGGGAGGAATATGGTTCATTTGTTAGTAAATAGTGTGTCTGATTGAATTAATTCAATGCATCTGACAGCCGTTCTCTCCTTCAGATGCAGCATGCATGGATGATAGTTTTGAATGGGAACTGTCAATCTTGCTTTCATCTTTGAATCTCTCATATTACAATGAAAAAGAGCAGTCATAGGAGGTATTAGGAGGAGGTTCAATAGAAAGAAAAGGTGAATACAAAACAGAGCAGTAGCGTATTTTAAAAGATATGTCTACATTATATTGGGATGACAATTTACAGTTTTCATTTAGTAGAATTCATTTCAATAATACAAATTATAAAAGCATAACTCATATGTCTCCAGCAGACCTCAGTTCCACCACTGCCTGTAATTTTCAAGTAACCATGAACACCTTGATAAGCTGCTTCAGGTGCATTTACCTTTTTGGCTACTTTATAGACCGTTTCACAAGATGTAAACAACACTGGTCCAGAAGCACTTCCTGTTTCAGTTTTTTAACACTACAAAAAGCTGGGATAAAATACAACCAACAGAACATATAAAACTGAATCAAAAAGTTAAACAAACATCTTTAAGATGTTTTCTTTACATGTGAAATAAAGAAAACAGTTACAAACTGAAACAGGAAGTGCTTCTGGACCAGTGTTGTTTACATCTTGTGAAATGGTCTATAGTTTCCGGAGTTACTCTACTACATTTTTGAATAAGTATAATCTTTTCTCCAGTACATTTGTGATGAATAATGTACTTGTTACATTTTGCATGGTACCTAACTTTTTCTACAGCAGTTTATTTCTGCTACAAAATCTTGTACGTTTTGCCCTGACTCACCCTAACTTGTCAACAAAGCAACTCTTCGTGAATGCGAGTATATTAGCAAGTAGTTGTGAATCGCAGGTGTTTCATATATGAGACCATGCCTGAAGCTGCTGATGAGGCCCAAACCAGCACGTCCATTGCTTGTAGGCTTTCACTATTTATTTTAACTTTATATTATTTTATTGCTCTTTTATTCGGAAAAGACGGTTATATTTTGATTTTGCGAAAATAAACGTGATTGCTCTCCTCACAAATCAACTGTTTCTTATTTTTCACTGGTATGTTTCTTAGGACATTAAATATAGTCACGCAATGCTGACGTTGTTAATATTAACTATTTGAGAACAAAATATCATTTGCATGGTTTTGCGAGATACAAGCGATTTTTATATTTAATCAGCGTGAAACCAGAACAAAAGTGGATGTTCACTTGTTCAGATGACATTTTCTGGTGAAAATTATTGTGTTGCTTATACTTTCAAAAAAGAATAATCTATGATTCTGAATGCTAGTATCCACATCGGCGCGGTGGCTGACAGCCTCACAGACTTCTCAAACATTGTGTTCATCCACGTTGTGTTGTGTCAAGGGTGTCGAAGTAGAACTCACGTAAAGTTGATAATTCTGCGAATGACTGAAACTGCAGATTTCGAACATAGATAGAGGAAGACAAACAGAGACAAAGAGGAAAAACTGCGGACTGTAGCTTTAAGTAGGCCTACTATACTGTTAAAATCAGATACTCTAAGGCCCGGTTAATCAGACAATGCTTAGATTAAGCCAGGACTAGGGTTCAGTTCAATTAGGGCATTAAAGTAGCCGCTCTGCTGAAGACGCCGTGCTTTGGGCGCTTGAGAGCGTTTTGTCAGTGCAGCGTTTTTTTCCATTGAGACGTATCGTTGCTGTGATACAGAATATCCGCAGCACAGTTTATTTGTAACTGATTTCGCAGATTATTTGTTTTATACCAAAAATGTATTTTTCATCCATTTTTCTCGTTTAGCTCTGTTGGCTGATGTAGATGTACAGAAAGAATGTTGTGACAGTTGGTCAGTGCGGTATTAGTCCCGCCCCTCCTTCACTGTGATTGGACGGCTGGGTAAAAAGTGACAGTGATGAGCGCTGCGTTTTATCCAAAGTTGAACATTTTTCAACTCTCGGCGACCAGTAAAAAATGCCAGGCGCTCGGCGCTTCAGCGTGAAAAAAAAAAAAACGCTCAGCGCCTTGTTACGCTCATGGCATTTAAAAAAACGCGGCGCTCCCATTGAAAACATACGCCAGGCACGTGGAAAAATGCTTTGGTGGACACACAGCCTAAGCCTTGTCTGAGAAACTGGGGGTAAAGCTTTTAATCAAGTCGTATGAGAATTGGTGACTTGTAACCTGTAATAAAATAATTTTTGCTGTAAGGTGTCTGTACTCATTGAAAATGTATGGTTCCAGCAAATCCTTCCGGCTTATTTGAAAACTACAGGTATGTGTGTTGAAGCATGGTTGGAACTGAACTCTGTAGGGCTGTGGCCCTCCAGGAACTGAGTTTCAGGTAATCTTTACACCTCTTGTTTGATTGGGGTTGGAGACCCCTGGCATACCTTTACTGGCTGTGCTAGATGTGGAAATTTAGTTCAAAGCCAAATTTTAAATTTGCCTTTAATGCATAGAATTCGACTAATTTATTTTGTGACAAAGAGCACTCATTTAAATGACTGGGGAGCCTTTAGTTCTGCAGACAACCCTGAAGAAAATAGAGTAGTTCAGTGGTGCAAAACCCACAGCCATGTAGATTTTAGCTTTAATCCTAGTTAAACACACCTATTCCAGCAAATCCTTCAGGCTTATTTGAAAACTACAAGTATGTGTGTTGAAGCAAGGTTGGAACTGAACTCTGTAGGGCTGTGGCCCTCCAGGAACTCAGTTTGACACCCCTAGAAGATTTTTTAGCTTTTAGGTTAGAGTTGGATTCACGCCTGTAATCCAGCACTGAATAATTTCCAGACATAACTCTGATAACAAAGTAGATTATACACAAGTCTGCAAATTTACAGTTCTTGCAAAACCTTTCTTACGACATGATGCGACAAACTTTGGTAAATTAAGGAACTATATTAATCTTTGAAGCAATCATTTAAACCATCTGCTAACTCATTTACAAAAGTTCAAATGAGTGTCTACTGTTACCTTATACAACATACAGCTGACTATAGGAAGCCTAAAAGGACAAATATCTTTATAATTTTTTTAACTTCAGTGTTTTGAATCATTTTTTTGAGGTAAAGACAGTTTGCGGGATTTTTCAGTTGTATCTCTGGGGATAGATTTACTTTTTTAAAATTATAACTTGGAATTGTAAAACGTCAACATTTATTTGTAAAGTATATAATATTCCAATGTTTAATGCTAATGGTGCCAAATACACCTAGTCTAAGCCCCAAATATACAATAACCCTAGAACAGCCCCTTTATATAAATATATTTTATAATGTGTAGTCAGTGCAAGTCTTTGTTTTGATTTTTTCAATCGATTGACAGCCCTAATATTACATGGAGTCAGAGGGACTTACTGTATACGTGTTTGATGGGCTCTGAAGGTTGCATGACCATGTGTGATTTAAAGTAGCATGAAAGAATGATCACCTGTTCTGTTGCTCTTGTTGTAGCAGCTGTACTGCAATCTTCCTCAGATCCAACACTTCCTTCAAGTCATCCTCCTCCTCTTCAACTAACTGCTCTTTCTCTGAGCTGAAGTAGATGAGAGAGAAAGACAAAAAAAAGAAAGAGACAAAAGGAGGTTATTGCTGAATTCTTAAACTGTACACAATATACATCAAACCGTTAAAAACAAATCCTTACACAGTTGTTATTCAAAATTAAGTTGCTAACATAGCATTTCAGTGTCTGTGAAGTTAAAGGAATTAATACAAGCATATACTGTTTAGAAATATCACATCATATTTATATAAAACCAATGTGGCTATAAATTAATGCAATAATGTGTTTAATTCATTTCTGGCGGACCATTACGGAATTTACTAATGCAAAAAATACTGTGTTTTTGGCAAGTCCTGCAGATGTTAGCATGATACAAGGAGTCATGGTACAGGACCTTAATGAAGCCTTTGAGCAGATGTTAGGGATGTCACGGTGAGGAAATTTTCACACCGGTATATACATTTTTTTTATTGATCCTGGAAACACATTCAAGTAAAAAATAATTTGTCCTAACCCTGTTCTTACCCTTAAACCTTACCCTAACCATAAATTAACCCTAAAATCTAGGGGAAATCATAGTTGAATAACAGTGATGTTAAAACAGTGATGTGATCATGTGTACTCTGTTACCCCTTTTCCACCAAAAAAAAGAACTGGTTCGGAACTGGTGCTGGTTCAAACTTGGTTCGGAGTTGGTTCAACTTGCGAACCGCTTCAGAACCTATTTGTTTTTCCACTGACTAGAGCGCCCAGGGAACGACGTCGTTACGTCGCTGTGTACGTCGCCATACCTCTTAGCTAGATACGCTTGCAAGTACAACATTACTTTTGGATTATCTCTAACTCGTGTACCGAGAAAGATTTGAAAACAATTGAAATATGTAAGTCTTTTAATCTTTATGTTTGGTATGTAATCTTTTCTGATAAGTTATGTACCCCTGTCTTGTGTCTTTTTTTCTTTCCATTTATTTGTTCTACAGTATATTGTGACTGTTTTCTTCTTAGCTTATAATGTCTTCAATAATTTTTTTTTTACAAAAATAGAAACGCTTGCGTTAACTTCAAGCATAACAATTACAAAGGCGGACTCCATCGTGTTTCTGCAAATGTTTCTCTTGGCTTTGCGATCCTTTATTATGGTCAGAAAAGATGTTTAGAACACATCTAAACCCGCCCCAGCCCCCGACGTAAGCATGACGTGGTAAAAGAACGGTTCTAGTCCAGCAAAGAGTTGGTGCCGCTTTGGAACCAGTTCTCCTGGCCGAGAACCGGTTCTTTGGCTGTCGAAACACAAAGAACTGGTTCGCGCGCAGGCACCGGCTCCGAACTGGCTCTCAAAATGCTTTGGTGGAAAAGAGGCTTGTGAATAGGGAGTGGCGGTACTGTCTGCACAATTTACAAGATAAGATATTTGTCAATGACGCTCAAGATCTGTTGCGCACCAAATCCTCTGCCATCATTATGAAGGTAATATGATGTATGGAAGAGAGAGGCCGCACTTTGCATATTCAGTTTTATTATACACGTATATATATATATAACGTGTATAATAAAACTGTATATGCAAAGTGCGGCCTCTCTCTTCCATACATGCATTGTCATTATTAGGCCAGCACTCTTAAAACAATTTGAGATATAAACTTTGAGTGAAGCCTGCTCCAACCTCCATTTATTCGAAGGTAATATGACACCATAAAGAATCGCATGCGGAGGTTTAGAGAGATAAATAAATAGAGAAATAAAATTTGCATGTGCAAGAGAAGGTGTAAATTGCCTTTCAAGTGTAAAAAAAAAAAAATATGTGCAGCATTGTACCGTTATTCCTAAGTGTAATGCATATATTGTGAAACATGCTTATGCAAAATAAATATGATCTGTATTCTTCAAGAATAAGGAGATATGACTGACAAGTGACAAGACTCCTGCTGCACTGTGCTGAGACTGCAGAGCAGAGGCTTTTATTTTAAAATTGTACGGTCTGTTGACTGAACTAATGGTTTTTATTTCTATTTAAAAAAAAAGCAAAATGACTGTGGGTAATCGGTAATGTAGTCGGTGTACTGCCAAACACAGTGTAGCACAGACTACCCCAGCAAGCCTAGCAGATGTGATACTGCATCTTACAAGAGCTGTAAACACTGGTAGTTTGGTAGACTGGTAGATGCTGCACTCCTCTTGAACTGTAATCAATATCTGCTTTTTTTCATTCCAAAAGATGTTTTATGGGGTTCACATCTGGGCTTATTCTACACCAGACAGACTCTTAAATACAATTTGTATTGTATTTTGATTTTGGAACAGAAAAAGGAGCTTCCCAAAACTGCAGCAACAAAGCTGCACAATTCTAGTCCTTGTATTATATGACAAGACATTATTTTTCACTGTAACTAATGGAATAGCCAAACCTGGTAATTAGAATGGAGGTGTCCACATACTTTTGGGTAGTTTGTAGTACATTTATCTCTGCTACCTTGCTCTTTCATGTGCCATGTTATTATGGATAACATGGCATGTACTTATACAACCATGTTATTACAACTTTACAGCCAGTGAGAGACATCAAAAGCAAATCTCATTTCAATTAACTGAGCAAATTACAAGGTGTTTTTGTTACAAGTGACAGAAGGCTGGAAGGCTTTTTTTTTAGCTAGTTTTGTCAAGCATCTCCCATCAACAAGGCACAATTTTCTGTGTGAGTTTGTGTGTTTGGAACGACTTGAAAGACAGACATAACAACTACAGACATAACTCCATCCTCCATGACAGATAATTTAAAATTTTGAATGCTCTCTGAAAATGAATGTATTTTTTCATCATTTTAGAACAATTTTGCATTGGTAATAATTTTCTGTAATGTATGTTTAGCAGTGATATAAATTATTTGAGTTGCGAACTTAGCATGGTAAATTAATAGATTTATATGGCAAATTAATAGAAATAAAAGCTTTTTGGGGAAGAAAAGTAAATAATTGATTGAAAAGGTTCTGCTGAGGCCATCCAAATATATATATATATATATATATATATATATAAAAAATCACAAACCACATTTAATCCATGGTTTGGCACCACCCTTTTTGTTTTACCATATAAGAAGTTCCTCTCATCCACCAATGTAAAAGCCTATAAAACAGCATTCCCAACAGCACAAACAGCTACTCAAGTGGATACATCACAGGAACACCACATAACCGCAAGTATGGCTAGTAACTCGGAATTTACCCGATGACTCAAGTATTTTAGTTTCTGTTGGACCTTTGGATTCTACAGAATCTGGGAATTCTCTGGAAAAAAAAAATGGAGACTCCGCCACATGAAAGGTATAAAAACTCCTGTGAATGTTCCATTTTTCCCTTCCTTAATCATTTTGACATTTATATACATTTTTTAGCAAAGTGTATCCGAATAGTGCTAATATATAATTAAATTAGTTGATTATTGTTGACCAACAGTTAGTGTGGCTGCACTGCAAAAAATAAATAAAATGCAAATAAACCTCCATTCTCTGGCTCCACCCATTATATTAGGAATCCGGAATCTTTCCACAATATGGATGTACAGTAAATAATTCTTCTGGATTACCAAGGTAAAACAAATCAGATACGTAAATTGTGACTTATGTCATAAAAGGTTGGCACAGGCAGTCATGAACAAGTTTTGATGTATGGGAGTGTGCGTCATTATTACATGCCAATAGATGCAGCTGCGATATTGTATTTATTTTAGTGTATTGCTGAGAAAAGTATCCAGATGTTTTGTGAATTTTCCCTCATTTATTATTTTGACACTTATCTAAACCAAAATGTATAATAATTGCTCAATGAATAAATAATTAACTAAGAAATGGACTTAAAAGAGAAACAAATTTTTGATGGCGATTTGCAGATCGATCTGCGATTTTCCCTTTAATGTGATGAATTAGACAGTCATAAAATATGAAATAATCCTCCATCCTCTGGCTCCACCCATAATTACCCAGATATCAGTTGTCTGAATCTAAATGAGATGAGATCAAGACCGTATCTAAACTATGTGTGAGGTGTGCCATAACCCTGGAACTTCTTTTTTTTTTTTTTGGTTCTGAACTCAATTCACCAGATTGCAAGGGAATTTTCCTGACATCTACATAAAACTGCATTACTTCCTCCCTTTGTTAACTTCTCTAGAATTCCAAGGTAAGAGCTTGTAACAAAGGTGACAAAAATACCCATGGAAAAAAAACCCACATGAAACAAACAACTGTCAATATAAGAAAAGATTGGTAATTCACACTGTCACAATCCTGCTGCACAGTTTGGAGATTTTTGCTCCATTTATTATTTTTCCACAATTAGCCTACTATTACTCTTTCCTGAGATATAAATACAGTTCATGTCATCAAATTATGATTAGAAATAAAAATTTAAAAACTTTTAAACTATTACCATTGTCAATATCATACTAATTGCCATTAAATAAAAGCATTTCAGGTGCATAAAGGAAAATATGTAGTTCCCTTTCGAGAACGGACACTTGGTATTGCGTAGCTAATAGGCAGTGGGGAACTAAAAGTGGGGAGTTTATTCACACATAACCTACGGAGTTATAACGGAGTTAAAATCAAACATTTAAAAAGAGAACAATACATCACGGTTGTTTAAACCAATGTGTCGTCAGCAAGTTGTTTCCCCATCATGCTTTTGATGAGTGCAGTTGGTGGAGAGCAACTGCGCACAACAGCAGAACCCGACAGGGTTGTGAGAGTTTTTTGTCTATGTACACTACAGCACATAAATTAGTCCCAATTACATGGGGGAAACTGCTAATTGAGGAGTGAAGCATTTAAGTATCCCAAGTGTAAAAACAGTCATTACACAAGCCGCCCTAAAGACTCTCTTACCTTTCAGCCCTATTTGACCGTTAAGTTTCAGACAAAGAATCAAACCTGTGATAGTACTGAAGAAAAGAAATGTAACTTATGTTGGCACTGGCTACTGACATTTTTGACAACAACAAAAAACTATATTAAGATATAATATCATGTCATGTCACGTCAGATTACGTTGTGAAACAATGGTGGTTTGTTGACTATGAAAGACAAGGTGATGTAATTCAGGGAAAATGTGCCACACCTGTTCTAAGTAATCTAGTGAAAAGGAAAATAATGGGGAAAAATTGAGTAACTTGCTTGTACAAAACATGCATGCCTGTCACTTTTCCTGTCCTTCCTTTTCTGTGACACACACTGTATCAGATGTATTTATAGAAATAATCAGCTCTAGATAGCACATCAAAACCTTCTTCAGTGACAAAGCGCACAGCTGCATGGAACAGAAATTCATGTAAAATACTAAAGCCATAATGCAAAACCTGAGTGGCATTTAAGCTTATGTTTGACTAAGCTTATGTTCACACAAACCACATTTTTGCATTCCACTGCGCTGCCTTTGTTTTCTTAGTAAATACGTGTAGACATACATGTTTGAATGATTGACTGTGTTTTTATCAAGCCTTCTAAAAGCACAGTTCAAACATGTCTAGACTTTGCGTTTTTTGGTCATTCCACTGCACTGTTTAAACAAAAATGCACTCTGTGTAAAAGGTTACACACTTTGTGTGTTTTAAAAAAAATCTATCATTGAGCAGTTTCAAGAGTTTTCATGTCTTGTTAATAATTTCAATATGGTTAAACTTTTTGCTCCTAAAGAGGCTTCATCCGGTGTGAAATACTACACAGCACATCACATCAGCTCACATTCACACAGGAAGTCTTCTTGAAGCTCTATTCATGCATCAACCCAAACTATTGACCTTTGTGTCAGCAGCTTGGACCTCAAACTAGAACACGTGTCAGCATGTTATTTATGCTTACACACTACTGTTCAAAAGTTTGAGGGTTTTAAAAGAAATTAATACTTTTATTAAGCATTAGGGATTAGGGATGTGCCCAAAGCTGAATATTAGTTTACAGAGGAAATTACACATTCTATGGAGCCCCTAAAGGGACATGGTATTGGATAAAAATATGAGATGGATTTTGCGTTTGCAGGCAATAGGGAGACGCGATCAATATGCAGGTATTGAAATCGCTGTTAAATGCATGCTAATTTTTTACTTTGATTTTCCAATTTACTCTGTGTTCCTTAGTTCAGTTTCCCACCACTCTTTAGTCGTCATGGTGATTACTTTTTTATCACAGGTGTTTGTCATTATTTCCCTCTTTTGATTTGTATTTAAATTGCAGCCTTTTCAGGTTTCATTTGTCTGGTAACAATCACCACATTAAATAAATTACTTTTTAAAAACATATTAAAATAGAAAATAATTATTTTAAATTGAAGTAATATTTCAAAACATTATTGTTTCTTCTTTCAAAAACATTGAACAAATCTTACCAACCCCCAAATTTGGAACGATTCTTTTCATGCCTCTAGTAGTGCTGTTTATGACCACAGCTATATTCCATAAATGGGTTGAATGTCCTTGAATACACACACTTGAAGACTTTTTACAGTCAGGAAGTGTAGCAAAGGCAACTTTTATCATAATGGATGTACTGTAATCTAAATCTGTGCAGAAAACAAAAGTATAGGAATGTTCCCTATAGAATATCTCCCATAAAACCAGTCAGACTTACCCAGACTCTTCTTTCCAGTTCTCTTTGTCTTTGCTTTGGTGTGTTTTCAGAACCCGCTCCAACTCCTGAGGATGAGAGGGGAAGCTCTTTTATATTGTGTGCTTATGTACACATGTACATGCATGTGGTGTCTTTACTTATCAGATACGGATTTTAAAAAGCAAGTACACAGGAGTATGGATCTGTGTGAATGTTTAAGCATACCTTTATACACGAAACATAGGGTGCATTGTGCTGTAGATCTCCCTCAGACAGAGAAGCCTCTTCATCTGGATTTGGGTCAATAAAGTCATATGGTTCCTGATCTGCAGATAATTGACATGAGAACACTAAGGTGAGACACTTTCATTCCTGTAAACTTATACTGTAATTGCCAACTACATACCGGATGACAAGCTACTTCTCACTAAGAGACTTTATTTGTCTTTTTTTTTTTTTTTGTGATGTTTCTAAGGCGTGGGTTTGCATGTCAGTCAGTCATGACTGTAAAAATATGTAGTGGTGTCAATCAAAAGTCAACAAACAGAAATTATGTTTTATATCTTCAATGCACAACAGAAAAAAAAATTTCTGGTATGCAATGCAAAAGCTTGTTCATTATGTTATGTCTTCTAGGGAATGGGATTTTGCATATTAGTATGTCATGACGGTAACACTTTACAATAAGGTTCATTAGTTAACATTAGTTAACTACATTAGTTAGAATGAACTAATGATGTACAGCGCTTATACAGCATTTATTAATCTTTGTAAACGTTAATTTCAATATTTACTAATACTTTATTAAAATCTTGTTAACATTAGTTAATATGCTGTGAACTAACATGAACAAACAATGAACAGCTTTATTTTTATTAACTAACATCAACAAAGATTAACAAATACTGTTACAAATGTATTGCTCATGGTTAGTTCATGATTAGTTACTATTGTTAACTAATGAACCTTCTTGTAAAGTGTTACCGTCATGACTTAAGTAGTGGTGACAATCATAAGTGAACAGACAACATAATTACAGAAATATATGACATATCAAGCCTTTCTGAATAAAGAAGTAAATTCATGGAGTTGTTCATTTAATTACTAACAAGTACTGGCTTTTATAACACTATTTAATGCCAGAAAGAACAGGAAGTGTCTGCACGCAACAGGTGAATTAGATGTCTGATAACTGTGCACATATGTTTTATGGCTCACTAAGGCTTTGCAGGATAACAGGACACAAATAATCGGTTTCTAATTCAGTTGGTTGCACAGCTAAAAAAAAAAAAAAACCTTACCTCATAAATAGGCATTTTGAAATATGAAAATCACATTTTTAAAAATATTTTGAAAATCACTTCTGGTGTGTGATTTGGACACAAAGTGCAGAAATATCTAGTGAGATATCAAGAGTCTGAATTCACTCACTTTTAGGGATGCACTGATTTTGAAATTGTCTGACATGTACACTCCTGTTCAATCATTTGTGGTCGGTAAGATTTTCTATTGTTTTTTAAAGAAGGCTCTTATGCTCACCAATGCTGCATTTATTTGATCAAACTGAAATGATACTGCAATTTAAAGTAACTGTTTGAATATTTTTTTTTTTAAATAATGTATTCCTGTGTTGGCAAAGGTGAAATTACTTCAGTGTCACATGATCCTTCAGAAATCATTCTGATATGCCAATTTGGTGCTCAAGAAACATTTCTTATTATTGATCAACTTTAATGCTGAATAAAATTTAATATATTTAAAATTGTATATATTTCTAAAGCTTAACTTTAATTAAGCATAAAATTATGTCAATTTAATAAATTATGTAAATTTAACAACTCTAGGAATAGTTTAGCATGGTAATGGATATAACAATGTTAATGTATTTTGTAGAATCCTGTCTCTTATCTTGTCACCATTACTATGGTGTCTTGTGGAGAAAACAAATCCAAGTTTCCAAGTAACAAAGGAGACAGCAAACCGGAATATCTAATGTAACACAATACACATAATCCTGGATTGATCACTATCAAAGAAACAACCAAATACACAATTGTGAATTATAACCTATGCCCAATATTACTAATGCTGAAAGCACACCTTTGTTTGAGTCCAGCTTTGTGAGAAGTATATGTGGGTCAGCCCGTGCGCTCTCAGAAACTTGAGAGTGGAGACTCATTGTATCATCATCAGATGGCTGGGGAATGACATAGAGAACAGGAGTGAGAGAAGAAAAAAAAAACAATACAAGGGAAATATTTTTTATATTTTTATAAGCGTTTTTTTTTATTAGCGTTTTATGTTATTTTATAGTCTTTGTATTTACTCTATTTTGCTACTTGTTTTAGATCGTCTTTCTTGAATATCCAGATCAGGTCAAGTTTCACAGGTGTGCACAGCCCACCTAATTATGATCTTAACTCACCCCACCTCCGGCCCTGTAACTGGTATTAAGATGTGATTTGGTTGATGAGATCACAAGTAGAAGATTGAGAGACATACCCGTTTAGACCTGTTATTTTAATCTGTCTCTTTTGTCCACTTTCAACCACTTCTGTCCTGATTTCTTCAAGGGAGGGGTCTATGGGTGGGTAAACGTATGGGTTTTTCAGATCTTTTAATCTAATGAACAAAATAAGCTTGCGCGATTTACATATGAACGTGGATGGAGATGACGGCAAATCATACGCTGAACGGTTCTGCTCTGATATGCTCAAGATCAACTGAACGCGTGTTGGAAATTAAGAATGGTGAGAGAACATTGTGCTAAGGTCAGTAGGCGGAGAACAGGTGGCCTTTTGTCACTGTGCGAAACACATTCGACCACAGGAACATTTACACCAATTCAATTCAATTTACATTTATTAGTATAGCATATTTGTATAGCACTTTTCACAATACGCATCGTTTCAAAGCAGCTTTTCAAAAAATGCATGAGTTAGAATTACAATTTAGAGTGATCTGTTTTGTCTAAGTTATGTATTTCAGAAATGTACATATACAAATTTACAGTTAGATAAAAATGTATTCATTTAAACAATGTAATCATTTAAGGCAGAAACAATGAGCTCATTGAAGTAATGAATACACCAAGAAATCAATCTGGTCTAATGCGTTTTTGACTACGTCTGGAAGTGGTTGAAAATGGAAAAGCTGAAAAGTTTTAGACCCCCTTTACGCCTGTTTTAGAGTCTTACACTTGTGATCCGATCGACCAAAACATCCTAATACCAGGTGTAAACAGGGCCTCTGTCTACTGTTTTGATTGTCAGGCAGAATTCATTCAAATTTTTGTTCTATTATATCAAGTAAAAACTCAATTTGAGCCATTTGCAGCACTAACTATATATGTATACAACTAATGTGTCTGTGTGTTTACCTCTGTAGTTGACAGTCTTTTGTCCCCATTGTCACTGCCAATACCGGAGTCAGGGCCATGGTTTTTACTGGGATAAAAATCTTCCATACTACACAAACAAACACATATTCATGCAAAGCAAGAGATAATTAGACGCACAACATAATTTCCCTTCACTACACTTAGAGTTGGATGAGGATAAATTCAATGAAATAATAAACACTTGAAAGATACAACACTTTTATACAGTAGTCATTGGCCAATTGCGGAAATGTTGTGTCCCGAAGATCCTCTTCTGTGTGAAACTGGTGAGCTACCAGATTTGTGAGCTACCACTGATAGGTTTAAAAGAAATGTACAAGCCTTCGCTACTACTTAAAAGTCATCACATTAGGCCGTCTCGGTTAGGGATGAAACCCTAGTTCCCTGAGTAGGGAAAGGAAACATTATGTAGGATGTTGATGAATGGGGATCGCTTAAAAGCCTCTCATCATCGAAAGAAATAAAACACGCCAATGGCAAGGAAATGCCATGGGCCTGCAGAATTTGCATGGCGCAACTCCACCCCACCGCGTGGGTATAAAAGGAGAACGACCGGCAATATGCAGACGTTTCTTGGAGGACAATGGCACTGGGTGTTGTCCAGCCTGCAGCTCTGCAGATGTCTGTTAGCGAGGAGCCATGCGCTAGAGCCCAAGAGGATGCCACACTCCGGGGGGAGTGGGCAGTCACACCAAGGGGGCACGGTCAACCTTGCTGCTGGTATGCCTAAGCAATGGCGTCCACTATCCAGTGAGAGAGCCTTGGCTTGGAGAAAGCCTTTCCCTTCAGCTTCCCACCATAACAGACGAAGAGCTGGTCTGAGGTCCTAAACATTGTGTTCTGTCTACATAAGTGCAGAGAGCAGGTACTGGACAGAGCTGTGCCAAGACTGGGTTAGCCTACTCCGGGAGCAGCACTTGCAGGTTCACCCCCTGGTCCCAGAAGGCCCCCCCGGCCAGGGTCTCAGGATCACGTGAGAGTAACCCGGCCCGAATTCCAGGCACGCTTTGTCTACAGAAAATGCGAGCAGGTCCCCTACCCTTTTACCCACAAAAATCTCTAATTCAGCTGATTTTTTAATCTACTGAAAAGCAAAAAAGTAGTAAGCAAAAGTAATATTGTTGAATAGATATTGAATATCAAATTAATATATTAATTTGAGTAAGATTTTAAACACAATTTGCCAGTTATTTTGCAATTGTTCCACCAACAAAATAGTCTCAAACAAATTCAAGGCAGAACCAAAGGACTTTTGAACGAATGGTTTGTATAGAGTTATTTATACTTTAGTATAAAGCTATTTGGAATATAGTTCTATTCAAGGTCTGGTATAAAGTATAGGGGGGAAATAATTGTTAAAAAATAACGTTATTAATCTGTATTTTTTCTAATAAAACTGTTTTCTGAACTGTAATGTTACAGAAGGTAAGCAGAACAGAAATGTTAAAATACTGATTCTGCACGGAGTGAACCAATTGATTTTCATCAAGCCCTGCTGTAGTTACCTGTCTGTTAGCTGCTGAGGTAAGCAGCGCTTTCCCAAAGAAGGCAGGTCAAGTGTGTCTGGTTTTTTATCCAGGCGACATGCCTGCAAGTTTAAATATTTAAAGATGTGGATCTTTCCCTTCAGGCAGATCTGAAAGCAAGGAAGAAAAATGTATCTAAAACCGACAAGAATTTTACAAAACATGAAATTTTATAAATATATGAAAAACATGAATATTGATAAATTGAAATAAATAAATGCTCTTCTTTTGAAATTTCTATTTTCACAACTGTTTTCAACATTGATAATAAAAGTTTTTGAGCAGCAAATCACCATATTAGAATGATTTCTGAAGGATCATGTGACAATGAATATTGGAGTAATGATGCTGAAAATACAGCTTTGACATCACAGGAATAAATTACACTTTAAAATACATTCAAATGTTATTTTAAATTGTAACAACATTTAGAGTATCTGTTTTATTGTATTTATATCAAATAAATGCAGCCTTGGTGAGCATAAAAGACTTTCAAAAACTTTTTTAAATGCACCACATACATACATTCATATTAGACAGACAGACATTATATTTAGTCAATATTCACTCTCATGTAAATAATCACTTTAAGTCTAATGCAAAAATTTATGTAAGATTGGATTCATAGGCATTTAATGAAAATGAGTTGCTTGTGTTTCATTAAAAGATAAGATAATATAACCTTATTTTTTATTACTGTAATGTGCTAACATATCATTGACATAATTCTTCTTAAAAAACTCTCTCTCTCTTTCCAAACAAATCCAAAATGAATTTCAGTCAAGGGCAGAACATGCTGGGCTCCACAACTACGTGTCTGAGCAAGACAAGCCATAGTCAGGAAAAACATGATCTGCTTTTTTTGTTTTTTTTAATCAACTTATCAGGCAGAACAAAACGATAAGCATTTTTACGTGATTGTCAAAAGGTTTTACAGTTGAAGAGGAAAAAGGACCAATCCCTTTTCAACAGCTCGCATTTTCTAAAAGATGAAGGATATTATGCGCATAAGATTAAATCTGAGTTCTCAGGACACAGTTCTTTGCTTTGATAACACTGTGACTAAGACAACGTGATCCTACATATCAGCACACCACACCGTCTGTGAAACAAGAATTTAATCAGTTGATTTACATCTGATGGGTCCCATGGATCCTTAGTTATCAAACTGGAAAATGAAAAGTGTGGTTTGATTGGGGCTGTGACGATGGGAGATTTTTACCACTGTGATGGCAAAAAGGCCAAGCACCACAAGTTCGCTGTGTTTTGGGGGGGTTGAGTAGCCTATTTATTTACACAAATTATACGCAATGCAGGAATTATGCTTGAAATGTGATTCAAACTTTTGAAGTTCACTTAAAGTCCTTGAACATCTAAGACAATTGAAATTACTCAAAATTTGGAACCAAACCATTTTAATTATATTTCTCCAAAAATTTAGATGTGTGTCACATGATCCTTCAGAAATCATTCTAATATGTTGATTTACTGCTCAAGAAAGTTTTCTTATTATTATAAATGTTGAAAAGAGTTATTCTGCAAAAGGAATTGTGGACACTGTAATAGTTTTTTTTCCCAGAATGGGAATACGTTATTTTTTGAGGGGGCATTGTGGTACCCCAAGTAAGATCAGAAAAAAAAAATTAAATACTATCAATATTGCATCAATATGCTTGATATTTTAAGTATTTCGCAATACCAGCCACTGGATGGCACCAACATAAAATAAATTACCAACAGACAGGAACAACACTCAAGCAAGTCTTCAGCTTCAGTGCCACATATGTGAACATATACACAGTAACAGATGAGTACACTACTGAAATACCTGGGCGGGAGGAGATTGCATGGGGTTGTTGTCAAGAACGATGTGCTGTAACTGCTTAAGTTTGCGGTAAGATATGGGAATCTCAGTGATCTTATTACAAGAAAAATCCAACCTAATCAACGGCAGATTAGACAATTCTGTGAGAGAGTAAAGGAGAAGGAAAGAGGAAAAGTAAAAGATATGAGAAATTCCTTCCTATCTCAACGTAAGTAGCATAACTAGCATAAACACTGAATGTGTTGAATGTGAATTTATATCAAGCTAAGCTTTTTTAGTTCTATCCGATTGATTCTTATGTTGATATATCTGTTAATACCATCCGGTAACACTTGTAGCCAGTTTCTACGTATGTTGAGCTCTCGTAGCGCGAGTAGTTTCCCCATTTGAGCAGGAAGCACCTGGATCTCATTACAGCTGATGTCCTGAACACAGAAAACACATGTACTGTGTATATACGAACATATAATATACAATAATTACATGTGTATTTTCACATACTGACCAGTTCCATGAGGTCTTTAGCCTTTCCGATCTCCTCAGGAATAGACAGGAGTTTATTGTTGCTGACCACAAGCACTTTCAGAGGAAGAATGAAGAGAAACTTGGGGAGAACGGACAGCTGATTTCGACTGAAAACATCGAAACACAAGGATTAGGTTCAATAGTCTTCAATTAATACTATTTAATACCATCTCTCACTTTCTTTAATGAGAAACCCAAACAACAACTGAAAAAAATTAAGTTCTTACAGTTGCTGGACAAAAATACACTACTGTTCAGTGGTTTGTTTGGGGCTGGTAAGATCTTTTTATGCATTGAAAGAAGTCTCTGCAGCCTCACCAAGGCTTTTGATAAAAAATCTGTAATATTGTGACATATTACTACAAATTTAAAGTAATTATTTTCTCTTGTAATATATCAAAATGTAATTTATCCATGTGATTGCAAAGCTGTATTTTCAGCATCATTACTCTAGTATTCAGTGTCACATGATCCTACAGAAATCCTTCTAATGAGCTGATTTGCTGCTCAAGAACCTTAACAACAATTGCAATTTCTATGGGTCTGAATTCGATTTAAAAGCGGTTTCGGTCAAAAGACATTCTTTTTTTATAACAGCTTGATCAACAACAGCATAATAGACAGATGTCAAGACAGTCTTAGAAATAGATGATGTAAACATACAAAGACATCATAGTGTGGGTGTTACCTGATGTTCAGGTAGGTGAGCATCTGTAGGTTTATAATGGCCTCTGGAATGACTTTTATGCAGTTGTGATAGAGGTTTAAAGAATCCAGCGGCGCAAACAAACACACTTCAGGAGGGAGTTCACAAAAGCGGTTTTTCGACAAGTCTATACAGAAAAAAGATAAATTAAAGTCAGTTTAACGTAGCAAGTATACTGTGAACATTTTCAACTGAAAGATACACACATTAACAAATTAATAATGCATGCTAGTGTACTGCACATCCAAACAGACAAGAAGTTTGAAGTCCCTGTTACTCAGGAAATGTCTACGGTAGAATGACTGAATAATTGAATAATTACTTGGTTGATTAGTCTGATCTATAGGAGTTTTACCTTCTCAGACATTGACAAAGCAGCAGTGTAACACACAGAGAGAGAGAGAATGCAAAAGAGAAAATAAGAGAGGTAATAATTGATTTGCCAAAGTACATTTGTACATTTAATTCAGATGCAGTGCGAAGAGCTCCATCACAAGCTCTGCTGATGTGACAACTAGTAATAAAACGGCTGAGATTCACAACAGTGAAATGAATGTGAAAATACTTTTAATTAAAAAAAAACGAAAATTATCTTTTTACAAGAGAAATTATCACATTGAAAAAATGTTTAAATATGTTCAATCACACAACAGTTAGTCAGTTAACAGTGACACTTTCTTGCCAGTTACATCATTATGCCATTAGGTGGCGACAAATGACTTTAATATTTTTTTCCAACTTCATAAGAGCTTACAATGACATTTAACATCAAATTATGATATTTGGGATATTTGGGAAAACATAACAGATCTTACATTGTATAGAGTAAAAAATAAATTCAAATTCTACATTTTTTTCCTCAATAAGAGTCATTATTGAATCAAACTCAAATGACTTGTTCAAAAACACAGTTCTGAGACAATTAAAGGTTCATCTTGCTTTGGTTTCATTTGTGACCATTTTGACTGGTAAAGTGCACAAAAAAGGATATAAATTGTTAGCCCTCATCCTGGGATATCAATCTCTCAACAACAACAACAAAAAAGAAACACCCAGAATTCCAATTTCAACCAATCAGAATTGAGTTGTCATTACTACAGTGCTACCATTTGAGCAGACACGGATGCAGAAGAAAAGTCATGTCAACTTCCTCTATAATTCATATCCCATTTGAAAAGAGAAATGTGAGAGGAATATAAAAGACTAACTATATCAAAGCAGACTGAAAAAGAATTCGTTTAGGCCTGTTACAGATAACATCCTTCAGGAGTTTGAGGCCAAATGCCAGCAAAGAAGAATTCATTAAATATTATGGGTTTGGCAATTGTCGGCCAATGAGATGCAAGCAGAAAAAAAAAAAAAAAAAAAAAAAAACTATTTGATTGTGCAGCGGTTGTTGCCAACCTGAAACTGTGCTGCCTGCCAACTCTTACAGACTGGAGCAGTGTTGCTTGGCAACCGTTACCAACCAAAACTGTGCTGACTCCAACCTCAGAAATTCCTCTTAAACAGCCTTCAGTTGGCTGATAAGACAGCACACCAGACTCACGTTAGTTTAGCAATCGGACAAACATTGTCAACATTTACAAATCACACAACATTTCACTTCATGTTCAAACGTTTAAAAAGATCAGTATTATACATATGTTTATTTGTGTGGTATAATTTTCAAATGTGCATGCGATCATGTGCTAGACAATACAAAAATCTTTTTTTTTTTTTTTTTTTCCTGGTTCGGTTAAGAAGACACGCCTCATAATCTGACTAGAATGTGGAGTATGACGAAGTCAGGCTATAAAATGAATAGACTATGTTGCCAACTAACAACAAACTCTTGTTTCTATTAACTCGTGTTATGTGTGTTCATTTTTTGTGCTTCCTTGTAATTTGTTCATCATCAAGCATTATTTTGTTGCACTTCTGCAACTATGATAAATATAGACATCCACTCTTGCTGTAAACGGAGGCAAGCTAGTAAGCGTTGCGTAGGCTGATAACTGCTAGAGAATGTGAGGGTCAAATGTCCTCACATGTATAGTAAACTATTACAACAACCGGCTAATGAGGACGTATTACTGGCCCTTACTGGTTAAAAAGACTTATAAATTAGCAAAACATGTTTTGTTTTTATTTATATCTAGTGTTGAGTTGAACATGTTTCTGTGATGGGTAGGTTTAGAAGTAAGAGCAGGTTTAGGGCCAAAGAAAATATCATTAACCTGATATAATCAGTGGAAGTCTATGTAATGTCTTCACTAGTGAAACAAATGTGTACGTGTGTGTAAATGACTGTGGATCCTAGATGGAGATAAGAGACGTGAGTGAGAAAGCGATAGAGGGATGAATTGATGGGAATTCCTTGAGACAGCGACGTTTCTAATATCAGCTCAGCATCTCCAGCAGTTGTTGTTGTGTGTGTGTGTGTGCACTCTTAGAAGAAAAGGTTCAATATATAACCTTTAAAGGTTCTAAAGCGCTACGTATTTTGAACCCCTAAATTTTATTATTTAAAATATCTGAATTTAATGCATGGGAATGATCACAAAATTCAAGATATGGGGGTTAAAAAAAATGTAATTAATCAATATCACACGAGGGGTGCCATTTCAGTTATCCTCCAAAAATCTTCATGATTAAAATGTGATATTAAGTTACTACAACAGTTTAATAAACAATAATTTAATAACAACTACAACATATTGCAGAATAATGTAATATATAATAGCCTATGAATAACCTTTGTGCCAAAGGGGTTCTTTCTTGTCATTTTGCAGTTGAGTAAAGAACCCTATGCTACATATATAGAACCCTTTTTTCTAAGAGTGTGCATGTCGTGTGCATAGGCACACTTCTTTTGGCACAAAAGAAGAAAGAGAGAAAAGAGAGCTCACTGAAGGGAAATTATTCTCATCTTTTTTTGCTCCTCTGAGTGTATTTGCAACGAGATCCTGATTTGATATCTATTAGCTATGATCACTTTATTTGTTCTTTTTCCCCATTTCTCCGTTCTTTTTGTGATCCGTCTTTGTTACTCAAACAATACTTAGACTGAGCCACAGCTGTTTAGCAGAAGGTGCCAGACCCCCACCGGACACACACATAAATGAGAAATCAATGTGCTTTTAATGCATGGACTTGGAGAGACCAATGGAGATGATATGGGCTATCAAAGGCTTCCTTAAAGGAACACTCCGACTTTTTGGGACTTTAGCCTATTCACCTTACCCCCCAGAGTTAGATAAGTCCATACATACCTTTTTCATCTCCGTGCGTGCTATAAGTCTGTTTGACGCACCCACCGCTAGCCTAGCTTAGCACAAAGACTGGATGTGAATGGTTGCAGCTTTCATACTAATCCAAATGAGTGACAAAATAACGCAAACGTTTTCCTATTTACATGTTGTGGTTTGTATAGTCACAGAGTGTGCAAATATCAAGGCCATATGAGACACAGACATCTTTTGACCGTATAAATACTATATTTTCTGAAGGGGAAGCACTGCTACTTGGGCAGAGTGATAACAATCACCTGAGACGCACCGTGACGAGGAGCAGAGAGTTCGCTTCGCTCAGCGTTGGAATAAAGAGTCAGCAATTACTAACGTTAGATAGAAAAGCATAGTTTATCATGGGTGTTTGCTTTATTGTATGAGCTGTGACAATAAACAGGGGAGACCAGGTAATACAGTACCATGTTTCATTGATTTCCAACCAAAAACGCACCCAGATTTATAAATATCACATGAATAAATAATTATTATTACAGGAATCAATATATTTTAAATGCAATTTATTAGCTGAACCAAATGTAGGCTATTCAACAGTAGCCTATATAATATACAGTATTGCATTACTATAGGATAGAATAAGGGGAAAGTAATAGCACAAATTGTTTTTGCACAATGAACTCACAGCCTATCGTACCCTTTTGCACGCTCAAGTTCGTTATTTCCATGGTTATTTCAAATTTAGGCTACTAGGCGCGCCGCGCGCAGGGTGCAAGTTCAACGCGGTGAACGCGCTCGTTTTTTTTTCCCAAGCGCGTCCGCACCGCATCAAGATAAAAACATATTCATACCCTAATCATATAATAGTGTCACTAACGTTACATTAGATCTGGCTAAAGGCACTGTTACAGTAGGTCATCTAAAAACATAACGGAACACTTACCTCAGCCGCAGGTGATCCACTTGTCCTGTCTGTGCTATCGATGGGATGGCCGTTGTTCTGACATTCCATCCTACCCGTCAGATTGTCCTACCAAGGCTTACTGCGCATGCGCACATCAATAATACGTCATTTTTTGTCACGCTGAACAACACGCCCATAATATTTTACTACTTGCGCGAGATCTTCTTCATCTGAGGTAAGTTTTTCACTATACAAAGATATATAGCAGTAATGAGAACTGTTTACTCTCACATTCATACAAAGCAAATTCATATTAGCATTTTTTTCATGAAAACATTAACGTAAAATCATTCTACTCGTTTATTTCATACTGGTAGGACAATCTGATGAGGCATTTTGCACTGTAAAATCATACTACTCGTTTATTTCATACTGGTAGCACAATCTGATGAGGTATTTTGCAACGTAAAATCATCCTATCGTTTATTTCATAGGACAATCTGAAGAGGTAACGTTACTTTGCACTGTAAAATCACCGTAACATGGCCTAATAAGAAAATTCGGCAAAGTTACACAGAAATATTTTATGTAACTTAGTCACAGACGCGAAGCAGAAACGCTCAGTAGGATTTTACGACGAGGTAGGATGAACCGATAGATATGGCTATAATTTTGCGCTACGGTAGGAAAATCTGACAAGGTAGGACAGATCGACAGAACACCGTATCCTTCAGCACATTATGGTCCGTGTGGCAAATTCCATTTTTTCAAAATAGTCGTCCTCATTGAAATGTACCGAGCAAACATAATGTCCCTTGATAATCTTAGGTGTGTTTGGATAAATATCCAGAGTAAGTTAGCCATTTCTTCATCCAGTCAGCATTTTTAGTTGGAATTCTGTGAAACATGGTTACCTCCCCTGTTTACAGTCGCAGCTATTTACAATAGAGCGAAAACCCATGACTCTAAACTACGCTTTTACTATTTATAAATTGCTGACTCTATTACCCAAACACCGAGCGAACTCTCCGCTCCTCACCACGGCGTGTCTCCGGTGATGCGGTTATTACGCCGTCAAAGTAGCAGTGCTTCGCCTTCAGAGAATAGTTCCCAGGTTTTATACGGTTAAAAGATGTCTGTGTCTCATTTGACTTTGTTATTTGTACATTATGTGACTATACAAATCACAACATGTAAATAGGAAAACGTTTGCGTTATTTTGCCACTCATTTGGATCAGTATGAAAGCTGCAACCAGTCACATCGAGTCTTTGTGCTAAGCTAGGCTAGCGGTGGGTGCGTCAAACAGACTTATAGCACGCACGGAGATGAAAAAGGTATGTATGGACTTATCTAACTCTGGGGGGTAAGGTGAATAGGCTAAAGTCCCAAAAAGTCGGAGTGTTCCTTTAATGTCTTCATGAGAGGGATAGGGCTCAAGTTTCTTACACCCACACACACATACACCGCCCCATATGTTTCATGAATATGATAATTGGCTGCATCAGAATATTCTTAATATTTGCTCCCTTAGACAACAGATTCTCGACCCTGTCCTCTGTAAACACAAATGATAGATTGCATTTGATTGCTGCTGCAATGAATTTCCTTTGTGAGAAATGAACAAATTCTCATGGAAAAAAAACAGAAATATGACATTTCTTGTAGAATCCATACTTCAGTCAAAAACACTGCAAAAACCAAAGGTTGGCAGACAGAATGTTTGAGCTTAAAAGGAATTGTTCACCCCAAAAATGGTAATTCTGTCATCAATTTCTTTCCCTCCTGTTGTCATCATAAACCCATACAATGTTCATTTCATTCAAGACAAATGAAGGTATTTTTAATATTTGCCCAGTCTATGTAATCAACATTCTAAAGTTTGTGTGTGACATAAGAACAAACATCACTGGTCCTTGTGCATCAAGCTTCCGTTTAATGTGTACTAGGGCTGTCAAACAATTAATCGCATCCAAAATAAAAGTTTGTGTTTACATAATATATGTGGGTGAACTGTGTATAATTATTATATATATATATATATATATATATATAAAATAAAAGTTTGTGTTTACATAATATGGTGAACTGTGTATAATTATATATATATATATATATATATATATATATATATATATAAATACACACACATGCTTGTATACATTTAAAAAATATTATCATGTATATACTGTACATAGATTTATATATAATTTATATCATATATAAATATTTTATATATAAATAATATTTTTTTCTTAAATATACATGCATGTGTGTGTATGTATATATATACAAAATAGTTATACACAGTGCACCCACATATATTATGTAAACACAAACTTTTATTTTGGATGCGGTTAATCACGATTAATCGTTTGACAGCCCTAATGTGTACAATGTACACACAGGTGATGTGATGATTAATGTTTAGATTGTAAAAATCTTGGATTTGATTGAACTGCTCAATTGATATAGATTGCTTTTACCGTACTTACTTAAAATGTTGCTTACCTACATTTTACAAACAAAACAAGATTATTAAAAATATCTAAATTAGTGTTCTGAAGATAAATGACAGTCTTATGGGCTTAGAATGACATGAGGATGAGTAAATGACAGATTATACATTTTTTGGGGTAAACTATCCATTTAAAGCTGAAGTGCATTTCTGCACCACTAGCAGCAAACAGAAATGCAAAAACATCACTGTTTCTGAATACGATCAGACAAGACCGCCATAGACCCTAATGTTGCAGTGTAGCGCTCGTCAGCATGCACAAACAGCGCATACACAGAAATCATTCTCGCACAACCTTGCTTGAGCAACAGTCCCAGCACGTTTATAGTGAGGTGAGGTGTTCATTTTAATTGACCGACCCTCTTTCAATTACCATGGAAACCAGCAATAGATACTCACAGACTGACGGGTTCATTAACAGGAGTGGAGAGGTTTGGTGGTTTGTTAACACATCCGCACAACTTCAACACCATCCACATACACACACTAACCTACGGCCAAATACACAATCACAGTGTGACAGTCAAGTCTTTTACATTGAAGATTTCTATTTGTATAAATGCTGTTCTTTTGAACTGTCTATTAG
Source organism: Pimephales promelas (assembly GCF_016745375.1). Next base: position 4,348,406 of record NW_024121577.1, on the reverse strand, counting down.
ATAAAGATTCCTGAAAAAAATATATCATGGTTTTCACAAAAATATTAAGCAGCACAACTGTTTTTTTAACATTAATAATAATAATGTGGCATTCCAATTTGCCAACTCTTACTATGTATGTAGCCTACTCTTTTTGTTGATAAAAAGTAGATACGTTTGAGTGCGTGAAAGAGGCTTTGCGGCATTACTACCACGTCAAAAAATGGTGCTGTGTCGCATAGTCATTTGCATTCTGTCACCGTAAACAGGCCTGTCAATCTTCCCGTCACAGTTAACAACCTTATATAAACAGTCCATGCTTTATTTGCAAATTTGCATTACTCAAAACAATTCTTTTAACCGTACTGAAGAGGATGTTGATCTGACAGTCATGGGTCTTTCATACTGAGAACTTGGCTCATGTTTTTTGCATAATGATGCATTTAGTTATTGACCAAACGGATCAGTTTTATTAAAATCTAAATATTCATCAAGTTTTATATTGACAATTAATAACAGGACATCTCTATTTAACCCTTGATGTCATGTGCACCACCATAGTTTTTTTTATTCGTGTTTCTTGTTCCCCAAAACAAGGAGGAGTGTGCACAGATCCACATTTCGGAAACAGTTAACCATCCAGGGACGTGGCTTAATCTTTTCAACATGCTATTCGGGACACATTTATTCTAATTTCACATTGGGACAGGGTAAGGAATGTCTCTTCAGCACCATTTGGTTTTTGAAGGACAATGTGACCCTGAACTGAAGATGGAGTAATTTTAATATATTTACATTTTAAAGTATATTACTATAGAAAAACTGTTATTACTGTTTAACTTCAACTTCATTTTGGATCAAATAAATGCAACTTTAGTAAGGAAAGGAGAGCTCTTTTAAAAACATTTTTAAAATCTTACAGACTTGAAATTGAGTACCAAATTTGTTAATAGCAGCCTTCACAGCATTGTGTGTAGAAGCACAAGCAATATGGCCAAATATCAGGCATGTATTTCTATGTTAGTCCTGGCTGGTTTATGATTTGCTGCTTGTCTAGCTAATGAATCAACAAAGCCATGCAAAGCTGGTGATGATAGTCATTCAGCACAGCTGACCAAAGAGAACTTGCTAGTAAGTCTAATGGGGATACAAGCATATCCCATACTGAGGACAAGCATCCAAAGCACTGCATATACTGGTGACTGGCAGCACTGTTTTCAGCATTCAATACTGACATAGTACGAGATTAAGAAAGAGACTGCAGTAAAAGAGGGTATACAACAGATATTCTCTTGTTCTCTGCATGTATTCATCTCTTTTTCTTTTCGTGGACTCCTTATATTTTTCTTTCTGTCTTCCTCGCCTGCTCTTTATGTCTCTAACATCTCATTTTTGTTGCACTGAATAAATGTTAAATAAAAGTCAATCTATCCAATTTTGTTCAGACTGAGGACAGAGAGTGTTTAAGAGAAAGAGGAAGTGAAATGAAACAGCACGTCACTGTAATGTTTTTTGTTAATTCTTCCACATTAATCTTTTACACAGGCACACATCCAGTCATTTCACATCCAGTATGAACCTTTCTGTGAACTTAAAATTCATGACTAGTTACTCATCATTTAGTATATTCAGTTTTATTAATAGAAAGAGAGGGGTGTAAAAAATGGAGATGCTTGCATTTTAAAACTTTGCAGACAATATACATTCACAAACTATAACAAGTTAGGCTATAATTAGTGAGTTATCAGCAGGTACTGCCCATTATCGGTCGACCTCTACTAATAATACATCCGCACACTGTCACATGTCAGGACTTACAGTAAACATATACAAGCACTAAAGTAATATCTAGATCAGTATTTTTTCACTGGTTAAATGGTAACCTGACATGGTGGTGATGATTACAAAGATGAAAGTGCATACAAGATAAATAAAGTTATTGTCTCCTAAAAGAAAGAACTGATACTGAACGGCCAAAATAAGTCGTCAGTAATTCCGGTCTTGCTTCCTTAACTTTCATACGTAACAATGTAACATATATTGTCATAATGCCCACCTATGGTCTCCATTGGCTGCCCACGAAAAACGTCAACTTTGACCCACCCTCAAACACTGTACACTCTCAAACGCTGTTTTTTTGCTTTGCAAAAGCAAATTCTCTTTGTTTACACTACCGAAGGATGAGATTGTGAAGAGTCAGTGGTTAAAATTACCTCAGAGATACAACAGCATAACTTTTAGTTGTATATCCATAATTTTACAGACAACTGCTTGCGAGGTCAACTCAGGATTTGCAAAACATTTATTTATTAAATATGGGACAGTACCCACTTTATTTGGACCAACTTGCTCCTCTGAATCACAACCTGCAAGTATGATTAATTATATATTTTTCTGCTGGGTGTTAGTGTAGGCTTGTGTAGGTCTCTTGGCTATCTCGCTTCATTACGGTCTTATATACTTCTGTTGTAGTAGGAGACCTCCAAAACAAAATTAGGAACCTATAGAATAGCATAATGGGGATCTTATGCTCTAGGTTCAGTATCACAGGACAGCTCAGAAACACTGTGCTAACATGCCAGAACAATCGCTCAAAATAATGTCAAAATTTCTCAGTCTAATTAGGACTATTAGACACTCCATTTTGGTGTTTAAGACTTGAAACCCAAACTTTAAATATACAGCTCATAATATATTCCAGCGGGTGAAGTGTATCAGAACAACATGAAACTGGATTGCTTTTACAAACAGAGCGGTCAATATGCATTGCATCTATGTTTGCTACAGTAATGTCAAAAATGTCAGCACAACGCCAGGAGACATTTTTATACAGCGACTGAAAGTAGGTGTCAGTTTGAAAAAAAAAACTGGGAAATTTTTCCTCTGCTCATATTATGACATCTCATGATAGACTTACAAGGAGCGCATCAGTGTGAAATATTTGCTTAAAACTGCTGACTCCTTTACTCATTCACATAGTGAATGTCACACAGAACAAAGAATGAGAGAAAATTAGTGTTATCAAAAAACAGCTGCAGTTTGTTTGAAGCTACAAATGTCCTGAAAGACGAAAATTGGATGAAATCTGTTCTGTTTACACTGAAACATGTTCCAAAACAGAGATTTGACAGCACATATGGTTGTGGTTTGGATCGTGTTAGTAAAATGAAATTTAGGCCTATGTCATTGCATAGTTTGTTTGCTTATCAGATTTAAAAAAAAAAAAAAAAAAAAAAAAAAACGTGGCAGATTTAACAAACAGTAAACAGAAAAATCTGATGAACATTTTAAAAAAGGCCTAGAGCTCACAATGAGTGTTTAATAAAGCTCCAGTATCAGAGAACTGAGAACTACCTTCAGAAAGTGAGAAGAGCCGACTCGTATATCATCAGTTTCCTTTAATTTTAAACCCTGAATTAGCCTAATTTTGTTTTCTCTGTTAGTTTATTAACGTTTTAATGCATACTTCTTAAAGGTATTTTTTCTTAGTGCTGCAAAGCTTCACCACACTGTGATGTGCTGCCCAAACTACAAAGACCATGATACTGAGCACAAGAGTTTAAAGTTGACACCTTACAGATGGGACCAGCATGACACATGTGTAATTACCTCTCAGTCTCTAGAGAGTGCTGTGCTGTGCTGTGTGTGTGTGTGTGTGTGTGTGTGTGTGTGTGTGTGTGTGTGTGTGTGTGTGTGTGTGTGTGTGTGTGTGTGTGTCTGTGTGTGTTCATCTGTGAAGGGCAGAGAGGTCTCCTGCCTTCTGTCACAAGATCTCAAGACCAGAGTGTACATCACAGGAGAACATACAAGAAAACTCAAGCAACACCAGCAAAATCAAGTAGTTCATCTTAAAATCTTATAACGCTGAATAGCAGAGCTCAATGAAACACTATATAAGTGGCCAATTTCACCATAAGAATCAGATTTAGGGTGCTTTCACACCTGCCTCATTTAGTTCGGTTGAATCGCACTAGAGTTCGTTTTCCCTCTTGGTGCGGTTCGTTTAAGCAGGTGTGAAAGCAGCAATCGCACTCAGGCGCTCACCAAAAGCGGACCAAACAAGCGTATCGAGAATTACGGAATTACGCACCGTTTCAAAATATTGGTATTAAATCCATTTTCAGTCAACTTGTTGATTAAAACCATTGATTAAAATGAAATACAATTTATAAAAACGAAATTCTTTTAAAAAACATAGTAAGTCAGAATTACTGTGGGCTATGTCTGACCCATTCCAAATGTTTTCCGATATATGGTGACTCTACTGATGGACCGCTCCTTGATCCATCAGTGCTTGAGTCACCATATATCGGAAAATAAAACGTTTTAAACATCAATAAAACATATCCTGTTAAGCAGAGCATTAATTTAGTTATTAATTTAGATCTAGCGCTAAAATGTTTTGTTTTTGGCCGCCCCTCCCGCCCCCCTGTTCCAACGTCTATGCCTGACTGCATGAAATAGTGTCATTTTTTTGTATTTAATTTATATTAAAGCTGCAGTCCGTAGCTTTTCCTCTTTGTCGCCATCTCTGTTCGAAATCTGCAATTGGGGTTATTCGCGGAATTATCATCTTTGCGTGGGTTGTAAATTGCCATGAAACAGCGCGGAAGAACATTTGACACATAATATTGTTGTATTAATTTTTAATTTACATCAAATTATTTGTTAATACTTTTATAATTTAATTTTATTGCAAATCACAAATAACACATAATAATGAACTACAAAACCAGGGTTTCCAGAGGTGAATTAAAAAAAAAAAATTAGACAAGAGGGGCACACAGACAACAGAAAGCACATAAGTAGGCACCAATACACACCTAAGATTTACTTGTTTCCACATTTTTTTCTTTTTCTTTTGAATAGTAGCCTGACATTATGCAGCTATTAATGCATAAACACACCTTTACTGGAAGTTTTCTCAAAATATTTTTGTTATAGGCTATATGTTACCCAATACTCAGCTAGAGAATGTCAATTTGGTGACATTTAAAAAACGTTTTAAAAACATTTTAAAAATGTTAAAAGGTTGTATCCAGTCATAAAAAAATGCATGGGGCAAGTGACAGCACCTTCACACTTATATAGTCAGCAGCCACACCCATTCTGGTGCGGCAGGAAGCGCCCTGATAGGTTTACGCATCCTCGCTGCTTCGCCATAGGCTTGTGTAGTTGCCACAGCCCAGCTAATTAGCACGCTCAGAGAGGCTCCACTGTGCTTGCTGTGCAGCTGTACTTCGTTTTAAAATAAAGGCTTCTATATTCTCGAGAAAAAGAATTTTCCCATAGCGTTTAGCTACGAAATACAAGTGAACTGTTCCCGAAAGGAAACCAGTTTGTGTCTGACCATTCAAGAGATTGGTCCTTGGAACTAAAACACTCTTTTAGTTCTTTGATTTCAATAGCTACTGATCTACTGAGAACTATAGTATGCTTAGAGGAAGAATGAATACAGTGTTCCTGGTGCTCAGATTACCCTAAAGAGAGAGACACTAAAAGAGACATTCAACACAGACATGCCATAGCTATAAACAGGATTGGGACTTCCTGTTACTTTGTGTGCAAATATGGACCCTTTTAACAAAATTGATTACATTTACAGACTTTTTTAGCTGAAGAAATATGAAATATTAGTTAACACCAGACATCTCATGACATTTTATTGACATTTTTCAAAAACTTTAATCATGAAAATGAATAACTGCAACTTTTAATGTTTATAAAATGTGACAATGCAGACTGGAAAAAAGTGGTTTAGTATTGTTGACAACAATTAACTGCATCTCATAGGAATTAGACTAATTCAACTATACAGCCTCAACATACAGTTTGCTGAAGGGGTGGATTCTGGATTCCACTGCTGCTTAAATGTATATCTAATGACTAGAGTGATTATTATAGTCAAGGTATTAATGAATATTTTCCCTTCTAAATATCACATGAGTGAATGACTTCTCTAGGCTTATGAGATTTTACTTTGATATAGAAGTTACCAGTGTGATTACTGAAATGTTCTTTTCATGTATTATCTAATGTCTGTATTAAATATCTGAGGTGACTGAAGGGTCTGGCCCATGCCGTGACAGTGCTTGCTCATTTAGACCAGACTCATTTAAATATGGACTTGTTTTGTTTGAGAAAGGTCTTCAACATGTGTTAAAACATTCGGTTTTAAACAATAGGGTCATTGGAACCAATAGTTTAAGGAACCATTTCTTTGTTAAAGCCTTACTTTCCAGTTAGACTAAAATGAAGCTGTGTGGCGTGTGTTAGTCTTTTTGGTAACAGGTTAAGGAACCACTGGCATTATTGGAGATTGACTGAGTTGTTATTCTGGATACCTTGGCACCCAGCAACCCAAGTCTACGACCTGAAAGGTCAGGACGTGCCTAATTTCAGGTTCCGAGTGTCAGTCATCTAATTGATGGAGATATGCTTCAGTCTATCCGTTTACGTGTGGAAAATTACTATGTTCATCTATTTTTTTTAGCCAACCAGAAGCATTCAACCTGAAGCAAGGATGTAGCTGAGACCTTGGTGAATAATTGCTGTGATCTTTGTAACTGTAAGAAGGGCGGCCAACGAACTCTTCTGAGTCTTGAAACTTGTGAGTCTTGAAGCTGACTTCTGCCAGATGAAACTACAAACTATCTTCAGTCAAACTTTTCTTTTTTAGTATAATTTATTATAATTCTGACTCTTGTCTTCAATTGACTCCACTCTTGACTCCAAGTCCTAATTAAATCATATCTGGTCCTTGGGTCCTTAACTGTAAATACCCTAACACTGCTGTTCAGTGAGTGACAGCAAATCTGTAGATATTTCTCAATATTTGCTCTTTTAGGCAATATTTGCTCTTTTTTTTTCTTTAGCTATTGGAGCAAAAGTGAACACCCAAAATAAAATAATCATTTACAACTCGTCCTCAAGTTGTTCCAAAACGATATGACCTTCCTCTGTGAACCATAAAAAAATGGAAGCAAATGGTAATATGTTCAAAATATTTTCTTTTGTGTTCCACTGAAGAAATAAATGCATAATGGTTTGGAAAGACATGTGGATGAGTAAATGATAACAGTATATTCATTTTTGGATTGAGTATCCCTTCAAGGCACTTTTAAAAATCATTACATTTGGGCTGCAGCAGCAGCATTTTCAGATATAAATTCCTGTACAAACAACCCTTCAAATTTTGACACGCACACATGCGGAAACCCATATGAATGAACTTGTGCTTTGTCAAATCTAAATAAGAATTGCTAAAAGTGGTTACGGATAGCATAAGCATACATCTGCATCAGCCTTTAATGCAGGGATCCAAAGAGCACCACTACATGTGCACAACGAACTGGCACATACATAATTCATATACATGCATGACCACAAACTGCCTTAATGTAAGTCATTTCCATGAAAGGCTACTCTGCACATGCATATTCTATAGTGCTGCATACTATATACAGCAAAAAAAGTCTGATGATGATAATAAGAGGGGGAAAAAAATCTATATTTATTACCAGTCAGCATTTTATTTTTCTTCATCTTCTATATTATTGTTAATAAATAATGCCATTTGTACTTTACGTCTACATGAAGAGAATGCATATAAAAAAAAAGCAAAAAAGTAGAAAAAATCTGAGCTTTTATTTTTTAAATAAAACCAACCATCTCACATCTAGCCAGTCTTTGTCATATAAAGATTCTCATTCAGTTGCTCAGACTTACGGTTTAGAAACGAGTATTTGTACGTACATGATCTTTGAACATACTTCTTCAGCTACTTTTTCAAACCTCACCACTGCAATAAGGCTGTTTTTTTATTGCTCACATGTGACTCAGATCTGTTTTTCTCAAGACAATGTGAACCACAAAAACCACATGCAACCATATCTTTTCAATTCCAATTTGTGCCACTTCCATGATGTGGTACTAAATCAGATATTTTGCAATGCGACCTCAGTCACTCTGAACAGTAACGAAATTAATGCATATTTGATCAACATTCGTCACAATTCTGAGCTCATGCGAGTCACTTTAAAGATTTTACATAGGCCTACCTGATATCAAAACAGTTGCGAAAGGTAGTCATAGGAAGGAGTTTAAGAAGTCTCTTTTTTTATATTCTCATCTTTGTTTTTTTATGTTGCCTGCGCATAAATTCACTGGCTTCAGCAGCAAGATCACACTCTAAATAAACACATATTCGCTTACTTTAGTGTTCTCCGTGTTTACTTACGTATGACTGCATACACTAAATGGTTTTAGACTAGTGCTCTTAAACAAAACACTAAATGGTTCAGCTCCCCAACACTTGAGCGAGCTCTTAACACATTATAGCCGACATGTCTATTGCGATCTCGAAATTCTGGCCAGTTGATGATACCTAGTATATCAAAATCGATTGCTGGTGGTAGATCCGTTTCCTATTTAGCACCAAAACTCTGGAACAGTCTTCCTAACATTGTCCGAAAAGCAGACACACTATGTCAGTTTAAATCTAGACTAAAAACACATCTCTTTAATCTGGCATACACATAGAACATTATACATTTCTATTATTTAAATCAATTAAATGATCATAGGATGCATAAATTATGTCAGACGGAACCGGGAACACTTCCTATAACACCTGATGTACTCATTACATCATAAGAAGAATGGCATCTATATGCTAATGTTAGTCTTTCTGTTTATTCAGAGGTTTACTGTAATCAGCCAGATCCGGGCCGTATCCAGAGCAGAAGGTGGACCGCTATAGAGTGAAAACAGGTGAATGCAGTTTACCGGTTTCATAGAAAGAGAATGATGTGAGCATGTGTGATTGGCAGTGAGTCTTATGTGCGGGCCAAATAACTCAATACGAGAGGCAAAGAGAATGTGAAATAAAAACACATCATAATGTTTAAAAGAAGAGTGGTTTGATTAAAGTGGTGGAAATAAGGGTTGATGGACACAGAACAGTAACAATTACACACCCATGACCCCCGTAAAAATTCAAAATACATTAGTTTAAATAGATGTTTTGTGTGTGTGTGTGTGGGGGGGGGGGGGGGTTTCAAGCATGGTTTTATATTAGGCCTATATTTTATTATATTATAAGCTTAAATAAAGAATCTCACAAGGGTATTGTTTAGGACTCATTGCCATTGCAAAAAATGTCCGCCCAATAGAAAAAAGTTTTACTCAGCAAGAAAAAATTAGAGAACATTGGCCTAAACACGACCACAACGCATCCCTGAAGTGTCAGCAGAGATTGTTTCACTAGACTCTCCCCTGTGAAGGCCATTGGCACTGATCCTCAACAAACCCTTCTCCATAACGGCGTGATGACTCTAACCTTCAACCAGATGGAACTGGATCATATTCTGAATCATAATCATACACTGTTTGATCATTGGTCATAGGAGAACTGGTCCCCCGACTGAGCCTGGTTTTCTCCCGAGGTTTTTTTTTTCTTCATTCTGTCACCTGATGGAGTTTTGGTTCCTTTTTCTGCACAAGAAGGATTGAAACTGATATCGAATATCAAATTGAATGAGATGCATAATGCATATTCACAGAAATGTGAACCAGTTAACTGATGAAGACACAAATGATGACAAAAAGATATATGCAGCCAGCTATCTCCTTGACTCATGTCATAAATAGCTCCCTTCAAAGGGGAAAACTGATGGGACAAATTATGGCAAGAAAGACAAAGAGAAGGAATTCTTCATCTTTATCACACTTTAACATCGGAGACTTGGGGAGTATCTTCATACTCCAGTGTTAAGTTTGTGGCCAAACAGACAATAAGGACTGTTAATTAGGTCACCCATTGGAACAGACCCACACTAGTACGCACATGCTACCATTTACTCAAGGCTACTCAAACTGTCAAACACACAGAAACTAACAAGCACACAAGCAATCTTATTCTCACAAAAGTGAACACAGATTTTAAGATGAGGATTCTCTTCTCTTTATGCAGTCAGAGGCCTACATCTCCAGTTGAGTCAGCGACAAAGTCACTTCCTCTTATAGATGACAGTCTGGTGTACATCCAACTATTTCCTCTTTCAAACACATCCACAGACATCATGCAGACAAACAAAAGTGCTCACAAGCAGCCCTGTATGCAATCAACAATTAACAAACACAATCTGTAAGCTAACCACCCAGACAGTAAATTAACATGGAAATCAGTGAACGTCTACTGTTATCTACAACAGCCACAGGCTCCTTTCGGCCAACAAGCCTGGTGTGTGAGAGAATCAAAACACAAGACTTGATATAAACAAACGACCCTTCACACAGCTAAAATGGTTTTGAGACAGCCAAATAATCACAAAAGGCCTATCCACTAGTGTAACTCGATACAGTTGAATGGGAGTGTAGACATGATGCTGTGTGTAAGGTGTGCATGAATGAATGGATTAGTGTCCCTCCTCCCACCGTCTGCTTCACATCTGAATGGCTGTTTGCTGCGGCAAGACTACCATTACAGACCACAGACACTTCTGAAAGAGATGCAGCCATTTAATTTTTAGCCTCATCTCCAGAAACAATAATGTAGCTATAATTCGCTTTATACTGCAATATTCATGTGTGCAGCCATAGTACCCAAAAGACTCTGAATTGCCAGACCAAAGATTATTTAGATCAACAATAGCTCTTAGTACTAATACAAACATCTAAATCATAATACTAAACATTTGGTGAAAATAAAATGCATTTTTAAATTACATCCATAGCTGCCTGCAATTTGACTTACACTGAGAGGATGAAGAAAGGCGCGATAGATTATAGAGACGAAGGGCTATAGCATCTTTTGTCTGGCACTACAGCCTCTGCATTTACCGACGTTTTTACCATCCTTTAACGCCATATCCACTAAATAAGCTGTTCCCGTGATAAATGATAAATAAAACTGCATAGTCGAATATAAAGGTAGCATTATAGTTCTGTCGCGTGTTCGCATATAGATAGCAGCTAGGATGCAGTGAGGTTTCAATGGGTTTGCATTTTAAAACTTGCTGCTGGATTACTGGAGCAAAGGTTAATGAAGAATGTCTCCTTTCGTTAGTGCTCAGTTGCATTTATTCATGGAATATGATGTGGGGGGGAAATGGGATGTGAAACCAAAACAAATAGAGACGCAGTGTCATAGCCAGTATTAATAATCCCATGTCACAGCACTCAAACTACGATAAACATGAGAGATGAAGCGTGATCTGATACTAACGGTTTTCCTTGTACAAGCACCATGTGCACTGGCTAAGTGAACACACAAACACCCATTGATACACCGCGCAAATGCACCAAAAAAGGTACACGCTCTAAATCTCTTTTTGTTGTCCTCCTAAAACATGAATCGTGAGAATCGGGTCAGTGGAGCAGGAAGGGAGATTAGCCCACATCTGCGGGACCCACCTGCTTGTGTAGTATCGGTCAGATCGTAGTTAAGACCCGGGTATTCACGCAGTTTTCTTCCGCTGATGTTGAGTATCCCGGAGCAGACGGCATCTTCCAGTGCGCGCTCCAGACTGCGGGCGGTGTGCAACGGGTGTTGCTGCTGCTGCTGATGTTGAATCACACCCGGGCTCCAGTGCGCGACGTTCAGATAATGCTGGCTCTGTAGAGCCGCCGCAGGTCCCACAGCTCCCTGACTCGCCGCCATTTTCATAAGTGAAATTATTCTGACAATAATAATAGGGGGCCGCCTGCCTGGCGTGCCGCGCATGCGCAGAGGATGCAGACAGGACGTGGGGGGGGGGGGCTCTCTATGGGTGCTACTGGAAAGAGGCGGAGGATTTAGCACAGCTCTTACTTACGGCATTTAGCATAAGGATTGTTTTACAAAATTAGAGCAAGCTATTTTGTCAGAATTTAAGTAATACGAGAAGAATGGGCACTTGGTTACAGCACTTTCAAAAGCTTTGTTATAAATTATAATTAAGTCAGATTTCGTTTTTAAAATATCTCTCAGATAATTATTGAGTGGAAAGAGGTGAAATAAAGGATTAATGACTCTCAGGGCGTGTCTTAACTCCTTTCATGTGGTAGGGATGCGGTTTGGTGGGGTACGAGAACGGGCCCTCAGCTCAAAGGCGAACCCTGGCGGCTGAATGGAGAAAAATGCAACATATGAAGTTTGTTGCTGAGAAGTCTACATTAAATCAAAATTGAAGTTTTGGGGTTTTAGTATGTATGAATATGTTGTCCTGCTTGGTATGCAGGATGGTATGTTGTCGCATACATTCACCTCCACGATAGAATCTAAATAAGCTGTTCCCGTAATGATAAATAAAACTGCATAGTCGAATATAAAGGGATCATTACAGTTCTGTCGCGTGTTCGCAGTATAGATAGGGCGCAGTGAGGTTAATCAAAGACACCTACTACATCTTGAATGCCCTAAGCTAGTACGTATCAAAAATTAATTTGTGAAAAAGTAAAAAGTGAACTATCCCTAACGATCATACAGTGTGAGATAAGATGCAGTAGCTAAAATATAGCCTAGCCTACGGCTGTTTTTGGATGACCCCAACCCCCCAGCAATATAATTTATGGGACCTGGGTATTTAGAAAACCCTACGTACGGCCCTGATATGCAAGAATATTGATTCTATATGTTCTATTGTATTCATTGCATTCTATATTCTACAGTCTTGCATATTCAATACTAATGCAAGACTAGGCTATTACATGTCACTGTTTATAACAAAGAGCATTCATCCTTTGCTGGGACGACGCTTAAAAATATTGGGGGCATAAATTAAGAGCATAAATTAAGAGTATACCCACTTCTACAGGCAGCAGGCACCACTACATCACTGTATTCACTCTGTGAATCATACTCACCTAACATTCAGTTTCAGCATACCTCCTCCACCACCCCGACTCCTCACTCTTGGCTTATTTTTTTCACAGCCAGGAATACGGGGGGAGTACACTTGGTTCGGGCTCGGACAGCACGCCAAATACGCATTTATTCTATTCTGACTTATTTGTAAGTGCGAACTCACTCGTGAAACAATGGGAGGGGATTCCTGCCGCTAGTTGGCTAGTTGCGTTGCAATGCTTGGAAAGACCTGCCTACCAGGATTAGACATTGCGCTATTTTAAGAGCTCTTGTCATATTGGTTGTCACTCCTCCTATTCAACGCGCTGCTGGGCTGGGCCGGTTCTCACTCACTCGATCGACACAAATAAACACAAGGAAAACGTCTTGAAACCGGGTTGAAAAGTTTCACAGTCCGTCTCGTTTTTGGCGTGGTTTCTGTGTTCTTACATTCGTTTCGGAATTTACCGTGTAGGCTATAGGCTATATTCGGGTGTTTTCGAGCCGAGTCAAACACGGACACGCGACGCTTGTGAAACTTTTGCGTGCGCAACGACACTGGAAGACGAAATGGGGGAAAATGAAGTAAAGACGGAGAATACAGAGCAAATGCAGGAGTCTCACGCTTCAAGCTCAGACAAAATCGACTTGTCATTAGGTTAGTAATTGCGAGGCGAGACATTGCGATTTGGATGAGTTGGCGCAGCTGCAGGATTTGTCGGTTTCACTTCTGTGTGGACGTGTTGTAAAGAAACAGTGGTCAGCTGTCACATACATTCAACAGCTGTCAAACCAACGTGCTCGTCCTCAAAACATTTGCCTTGACTTCAGCGTTATAATAAATGACTCTGTAATGAAATGTAAGGACTAGAAAGAAGTAATATTTTAAATAGGCTGTAAGTGAAATAAAACTTTCATCCAGCCTCAGTAAATGACGGACAGTAGCACCAGTCATTCAACTATTTTAATACACACCCTTATTGTTTTTTCAACAAACCTGAATAGCTGATCATTTTAAATCTTTTGTGGTTTTATTTGGTTATGTAAATAACCTATCCAAGGGCTCTAAACCAAATAGGTTGGTAGCCTAATATAGGTAAATGGGTAAAAAAACAAAAACAAATAGGTTTTTATAAATTTTAGAATTTATAATACACTGATACCGAGGCAAAACATATCTGCAACACACCAAGATACACTAATAGTATATTATCATTAGTAAAAAAGTAGTTGCTGTGCTGTTAGAAGATTTATCATTCATATCTGCCATAGCAAAATTCACCCACTCATGAGATAAACAAGTAAATAAAAACATAAGGTGCCTATATTGCATGCTGTATTTACCTAATTCTTTTCCTATTTAGCTCAAACAAGAATTAATTCCAAATTGTATCTAATTTTATCTAATCATTTATCTTTAAGTTAAATATCTTTACTTTTTAGTAAACAAGATGCAAAACACTTTGTTCCTTTTGTTTTTACACAGATGACATTATAAGGCTGAATAAGAAAGAGGAGAAGGCGAACAGAGCTAAAAGTAAACGTGCTTCTAACAGGAGTAACGTCTTGAAGAAACTCAACCAAGTTCCACAGCAGCAGCAGAGGGGACTCAGGCAAGGCCAGCAGCGGTACCAAGGCAAGCATTTGATACTTGACTGTCTTACACTTCAATTAGTGACAGCTGACACATTTGGACAATTGGCATATGACTTCAGCCTGGCTAGATCTGTAAAAATGCTTCAAATAAACTGTACAAATACTTGTTTAAGTGGTTTCTAATAGAGGTTTCTCCCACAGGTCCTGGTGGGTTGAGAGGTTTGAGAGGTTTGAGAAGACAAAGGGGATCCGCGAGAGGAATGGTGTCGAGAGGGGGTTCACTAAACAGAGCCGCTGCCGCTACCACGGTATGAACGGTCTTATTGTTTCTATGGCTAAAATAGAGTTAAGTAATTGAAACCAGTGGTTGAATCACCCTGTTATCTTTGTAAGATTTATTTCAATGATTATTATTGTGATTACTTTCTCTGTGCTTTAGATCGATGGACAGTTTGATCAGACCACATTCACATCGAGGGGGACATTCAGAGGACGGGGAAGAGGTAGAGGAAGAGGAGCCGGACTGAGCAGGTTCTACACTCTCTTCTCTGTTTCAACTTTATCATCTTAAAGGCACAATATGTAAGATTTTTTGGATTAAAATGTCCAAAAACCACTAGAACAATATATTTTATTGACTTGTGTACTTACATTATCCCAAATCCAGAGAATTCAGCTATTTTAACTAGTGTAATGGCCTGTGTCATTGTGTAACCTGTCAATAACGTTATATCCACTTTAACCTCGATTTCCGGTTACTTTCATAGAAAACATAAGAATACCAAAGAAGCTTTAAAGCTGCAGTTCGTAGCTTTTTTGGGTTAAAAATTATCCAAAATAATTTTGTGAGCAAGTACATATCCAAAACACGATAGAGTTCAAAACTCTCTGCTTGCCTTAGCTCTATTCAAAACAGTAAATTTGTAATAATGTTTGTAACTCCAGTGCTGCTGGTGGATTTCCGCGGGAGATTCAAGCATGTCTTTGCGTCATTACGTCACATATCTGTACACATAAAGAAGGAGTCTCAGCTATTCGGCCATATTGCGAGTGAGGATGTTGAAGGTGGAGATTTTTAACCTTTTCTCACAGCACTTGATCCAGAATAGTGGCGGATCCAGAATAGTTCAAATGACAATCGCAGTGACGGGTGGAGATTCATCCGTTGTAAAATGCAAAAGACTTTGGACTGAGAGTTTGGAAAAAGAGACTGCAACCGGAACCCATGCTAAAACAAGGATAAATATCTGAAGGGCTTTAAATGTAGTCACGCTGTAATTGTTTAATGGTTTTTGTCATAGTCATGTTTTTGTTGTTCTAGGGGTGCAATGTCAGCAAGAGGACAAAGGGGTGGAAGACCATTTGTATTAGACAGAGGGGTAAGAAGGGCAATCTTTATTAAAAAAAAATCATTACACACGACTTACACATGGATTGACCTTCCTGTTACAATGTTTCAAACTTTCAGTCCTGTGCTTTGTCTTTGTTTCTTCAGTTTTCTGCCACAAAAATGGCTGAGAAATTGCAAAAGTATCAGAAAATAAGAGGGTGAGTTTCTTTACGTGTGAATATGACATATTCTAAAAAGTACTCTCAAGGTGTGTTGACAAATTGTCTTTCTCTCTGTGTGTCTGTCACACCCACATCCAAACACACACAGAAGTCAAAGAACAGCACCATCTGGCTCAACACTGACAGTTTCCCTGCCAAATGCTAAATCTGCACCTGTCGCTGTGTGAGTGAATGAACTTTCTCGCTGGCTTCTAATTCACCACTTGTATGTACTTCTTTGTTTAGCTATTCTTTGTCTCTCTTGCTTTTTACACTCCATTAGGAAGACACCTATTCAGGCTAGGAGGGGTGGGGTGTTAAGGGGCAGATCTAGAGGAGTTGGTACTTCTTTACCTAAGGGGATTCCTCTGCAATTTAACTACAAAGCAACCACCAACCAGGTGAGTTTAGCCATCTGGCAAAGCCTGTACACCTGGTAGGAGAGTGAGACATTTATAACATTTTATTGGCCTTGTGTATGTAAAGACAGTAAAGTGTTATTATTTTTCCATAAACTTACACAATTAAATTGTTAATCCGTTTTTAGAGCCTCTGTTTTTACTTGGTTTTGCAGACTTCCGTATCCCTCAATGACCGATTCACTGACCTGAGTTTCAGTTGGCGAGGATGGGGAAGGGGCAGTGGAAGAGGAGCTGTTCGAGGAGGCGGAGGAAGAGGAAACACTGTTAGGGGTGAACGAGGCAGAGGGAGAGGAAACACTGTTAGGGGTGAACGAGGCAGAGGGAGAGGAAACATTGCGGGGGCTGGAAGAGGCAGAGGAAGAGGAAACATTATAGGTGCTGGAAGAGGAAGAGGAAACATTGCGGGGGGTGGAAGAGGCAGAGGAAGAGGAGGGGTTGGTGTGACAAGAGGAGGACGAGGCTTGACAAGGGGGAGGGGAGAATCAAGAGGAGCTGGTCGAACAGTAATTCTTCAGTGATTCGAATAACCATTGTTCAATTTAATGAATTAGTGGAGTTTACTGTTAGTGACGCACCAATATTTTGGCAACCAAAATTATTTTTTTAACTATTTGAATTTGAAACATCCCAAGCATTAAAAAAATAAAAAATAAAAAAATCAGTTTTGACCAAAATAGTTTTGGAGGGATTTGCTATCACAGGACTAAATTAAAGTTTAAAATATATTAAAATATAAAAAATGTTGTAAATTGTAAAAATATTCCAATTTACTGTATTTTTAATAAAAATAAATGCAGCCTTGGTGGACATGAGAGAATTATTTAGAAAACATGAAAAGATCTTACAGACCACAAACTTTTGAACGGTAGTGTACAACATAGAGAAAAATATCGAATATATCTGAATACATCAGGTATAATCAAAAAACGGAACCGGTGATTATTTCCTACGAACAACATGGATAAGGTACAACAGTTACAACATTGCTGCAAAATGGATGCTCTTCATCATGAACAAAAATATTGTTAGTGTAACATGTAAAAGATTTAGACTGATATATCAAGAGTTGGCTAGTTGCGGAAGTTTATGGCGACTGGTTTAATTTATCGCCCTAACCATGACACCCTGAGCAGCATAAGGAGTTTGATTACCAAGATTTAATCAACAAAACTTTTCGATTTCAGTTTTGGTTTTCAGCTAAAGGAAAACGTCTTGGTTACTTATGTAACCCTTGTTCCTTGGAGGAGGGATCGGAGACATAGTCGATGTGTCGACTGATTGGGATCACGCTCGAGAGCCTGTCATCTTCAAGTACTGTTAAAACGAGCCAAATGTAATTGTCGTGACTCGTGCGTGAAATGCTTTACACACTCCGTTCCTGCGGTGGGGGAATAAATACTGAAGTGGATGCACGCACTAGTTATTTTTCGTTGAGGAGCCAAACGTAACTCGGAGTCAGCGGTGGTCCAGCAATAGTGGCGATGGGACTATGTCTCCGTTCCCTCCTTCAGGGAACGAGGGTTACATAAGTAACCGAGACACACCCTTTCAGTCGCTCACATTCAACTTAATTGACGTTTTGACTGATTAGCATCCCAATTAAAACGCCATCTAGTGCTACCACCTTCCAGTGCCTAGACAAAAGCCCCGCAAATTAAGGTGGGGAAGGGACAGGGTTAGGTAGGGAAGTCACTGCTGTTCCTACAGGACCACTGGGAAAGCAGAAGGGACGCTGTGGAAGCCACATCCTGCCGGAAAGGAGGTAAAATGTGGAGAATATACATTATACAACTGGGTGGATGACCGGGCAGTACAACATATGGAACGTCACTGGGGTGGCTCCAGCCTATGACAGTGGGGAGACTCAAACGAACAGTGATGGCAGAGCAGACTCTGCCAAAGGAAGACACAGGCTCGCTGCAGGGAGCCGTACCGTGGAAGAATACACATATGGGATCGAAGATGACAGGCTCTTTAAGCGTGATCCCAATCAGTCGACACATCGACTACATCGAACGTGAGCGACTGAAAGGGAACTTTAATTACAGTTTCAGTAAGAAACACACAAGAAGATAATCAGAGCAAAACACTTCATTTAAAACTTTACCATAATTTAACAAAACCCAATTTTGACAGTGTAAGGCACACACATGGTTCATATAATCTGATTTTATTTGAACCTCTTAAACACTGCTGTGCTAAATTTGAAACGCTTGTGAGATTTAGATTTTTTCAGAAATATTTGAGTTACATGAATATATTGACCTAATACAACACCAATACTGCACTTTGAGCAAAATATTTCTCTCCACATTGTAAAATCAGTCAAAAGTTAATTTTGCCCTGAAAATCAGAACATATTCTAAATAGTACATAAATAACAAAAACATTTGTGGAGACAAAAACCTAAGCATCATCCCTTTGCCTAGCTGTATCAGGCCATAGCACTTTGTCCACATCACAGGCTACAGTATGTCCTCTCTCGCAAGCCTTGAATGACGTTGCATCCTTGCATCAATTGGGCAAAAAAAATCTCCTCAGTGGTGTTAAGGAAGGGAGAGAATGGTGTGAGGTCTTGGAGTAAAAATTGTGAATCATGAAACCAGTTTTGGACCAAAGCAGATGAGTAAAAAAAAAAAAAAAAACATTGTCCCAAATGAAAATGTTTCTCATCTGCTCTTCATTCATTTGGTCGTCTGCTGTGACAATGTTGTGTAGTCTATCTAAAATGTGAGTATGCTGGCTGTGTTGTCAGGACCTAAAGTTGCAATGCAGGTGGAGGATCCCATTCTGTGTGATTGCATCACACATTGTGATGTTACCACCACATTGGCCCGGTATATTCAAAATTGCTCTGTGGTCAATGATGTTTCTCCATTCTTACTTTTACTCTGAAAAAAAGACAACATTGTGTAGTTCAATATAGGTCTACTGTAAATTTACATGTAAAAAGGTTCTATGTGCAGTGCACTATACTGAGGTGTACATTACTTACCTCGAAATATTCACAGGAAGCACACAAATATGGAATACAGGGAATGGGTAATGAAAAGTGCTGATGGAAGTCATTAAGTATAGGCTACATTGTACTGATTGTACTGTAAACAGTAGAGAAAAGTTGTTTGTTTTTTTTTCACCTTGTGCTCTTGTCGAAATATCAGATGTATTAGCAACATTGTATCTGCTGAGGTTGGACTGAACTCTCTATCCAGTCTCTCAATGTCAAACTATGGTTTACAACAATGTTGCTCGAATTGCATCTGGTAAATGTAATCCTCTTTTTTTTTTTTTTTTACCACATCCTCCTCCAGGTGACCAGGTCAATCTCTTCCTCTCATCCTCCCTCTCCTTCTTCCTCTTACTGCAACGTTGCATGCCTTCCATTTTTGTTGAAGACAGTTAAACTCACCTTTTGATAATGCTTAACTGATGGTTGAGTTTACAATTAAGCAGCACATTTGATGGCCGTGTTTGAACAATTGGTTCATAAGTGTGGTATTTTGGAAATTTTCAAACGTCAAAGAGGTGACATCATGTTGGATTTCTGTGTCTAATGTAGAAAAGTGTGTGTAGTAATTTGCAAAACGTGAGGCTTGTGCAGATCTGGGCTGAGGTTTGCTCCTTGAATATCAGCGTTTCACTAACTATTATTTTTCACTAACTTTATTTTTAATTTCAGTGTGTTAGCAATCGAAATCTGAACATTTCTGACAGTAGGATAAGGAGGTTTTATTGCAGTGTACAAACATCCATAGAATCCTTTTTAAAAGAAAATGTAAATTTTTATATGATTAGACTTTTACATTTTTAAGTTAGAAGTAAGAAGAAGGAAAAATACACGTTTGAAGGTAACTTAGAAGATAATGAAGTGCCACTTGTTATACCGTGTAAATACTGTATTGCGTTCTGACACTAGATAGAAGAGTTCATCTCAGTAACAAAAAATGTAAATATGAAAAGAAGTTGTTTACATTTAATATAATCATAACCTAGTGTTTTATGTGTGATTTGTCTTTCGGTTTATTTAGACATGTTGATTAAATGGAAAGTTCACACAAAAATGAAAATGCTGTCATAATTTACTGTTGTTTCTTCCAAACCTGCATTACTTTCTTCTGTGGAACACAAAATAATATATTGACCTTCGGAAACATTTATCACATCAGTTACTAATAAACATCAGTTGGAGTTTGGGTCTTTAGGAGAGCCTTAATTATTGAGCAATTTTTATGCTATGGTCCAACTTGTGCTATTTAAAAACTAAACTTTATTAACATCTGACAATTTACTAAGACAGATGTTTCTCATAGCTTTCCTTCTCGAATTAATCATATAATGGATAAATGGATAAATCTCATGGATAAATGAATCATATGGTGTGTCTCAGAACACAGACACAGAAGTGTCTGTTATATTAGATGTGTTATTTCACCAGATGTTTACAAAATTAATTTGAGGTCATTACTTCAGCCTGTTCTATAAATCAAATTTAAATTAATAACGTTACACGTAACCTTTTATATAAATTATTTCTTATATTACAAGGGCATATTTGCTTTTTTGTACCTTCAGAAGTGACAATCCACTGCAGTCGCATAATGAGGCCTTTTGAGCTCTGATTGATGTTTGGAACGAACGTATTTTTAACGTTACTCTATAACAGCCTTTTATAGAAATTATTTCTTATATTACACGGGCATATTCGTTGGTTTTTTTCTTTTTGAAGTGACGAGATCCACTGCAGTCGCAGAATGAGGCGTTTTGAGCTCTGATTGGTGTTTGCAACGCGACGTCACTTTTCCGCTATTTCCATTTCTAGTAGAATTCAAAATGGCGGATTAACAACAAACCAACGGTTTAGTGTTTGCAACGCAAGAGCTGTGTAAGTCGCTATATAGAATGTTTACAGATGTGTACCTGGTTGCTGCATCATTTTCATTACGTCCTCCAGCGGCGTTAAAGCAGTTGACAGCAAAAGGTTGTCTGAGGTTTAAAGGAGGCCCGGAGGACTAACGTTAGAGGTGTTAGCCATAACGCTATCTTGCACAAACAGGCTGTCTACTCCAACCTGGTGAGCTTCCCACCTAGACAGCTTTTTGGGAGACTGCCGGCTTCTGTGATGCCCACAAATGCTGTCTAGGTAGCAGCTCGCTAGGTTAGGAAACAGTAGCTGATTGAGTTATGGAGGCACCCCCAACAGCAGGTCTATGACTATTGAAAGATAATGTTATAACTTATATAACTAAAATAGTGCCTTTATGAATCAAACACAAACAATGTGTTTTAGTGCGCAGTGATATTGTCTCACAAAAAGGCAGGGTTGATAACCCAGCATCTTTTAAAGCTGCTTTGCATCTTCACCAGTCCTGCATCCTGCTGTCCTCAGTTCAGACCAAGAGAGGACATATTAATGGAGTAAAAACAATTTCATTCTTATTTTCAGACATCTTGTCATTAGGTCACGTACTTTGTGATATTTGTCAGGTATGCAGGGTCTTCACTCCCAATATTCAGACTAGTATAACCACGAGAATAGTGTTTTTTTCTGAAATCAGTATAGTCCTCCCAATCCTCAATAAATGGTTGCATGATTGAATATATGCCTTTACGTTGATCTGAGTTACAGTATATTTCTGTTGTGTTTTAGAGTTGACATGGCAGACAAAAAAGGGAAATCAGTGGGGGTGAAGAGAACACTAACAAAAAGAGAACAAGAGGACATGAAGAAAAAGGTAAGTTTTTGTCAGCAAAATGTGTTTGATAGAGTCAATAAACATTCAGCTTGTGAGATGGTCGGTGCGGACTGTGGCGTGCAGAAGAAAACGTTTATCAAATTAGTGGCAATGTTTTATTAATTATTTCCTTGGATTTGGTTCAATTGTGATTTGTGACTGACTGTGATTTACAGTGCAGTAAGCCATTTCTGAGAAACACTGCTGATATTTGAAATCAGCCCCAACTCACACTCATTTCTCCGCCCCCAAAATGCACGAACACACAATGCAAGAGTGGATGTCTCTTTTCTCTTTATCATAGCTGAAGTGAAGCAAAATAATGTTTCGGGAAGATGCTGAACTTTACTCGCTTATGGAGCAGAAAAAAACACGGCTGTGTCCGTTTTCAGGTCTTGCTGAAAGTCTCTTCAGCGCTGGAAAGCTTTTCTAATATTAATGCGGGTCCTAAAGCTCTTGCCTGATCAAACCCTTAATTTTCTAGTGATATTCCTTTGCAATGTCTTTCAGCCATCTCTCTTTCTAAAATCTTTCTTCAAATCGCCCTCTTGTTCTTTCTCTCTACTCCACCATCATGAGTGTATATATGCTCCCTACTGCTGATTGGCTACAAGTGCATTGTGGTGCTCGGTCCGATCCTTGTTCATCAGCGTTTCTCAGAAATTGATAACTATACCTTTAACTAAATTAAAACAAGAAATGAATTCGTACAAGGTGACCATTATTTAACCAAATCAAGGGTGCACATGGAAATGAATTCTTAATTTTTGGCCACAATATCTTGTCCCCCCAACACCGCATGTCATGTGCAGCTCTGTAGGCCAGAGCAGTTGTGCTTAGTAAAAAAAAAGTAAAATAGGGTTATTAATAGGAAATACAGTATTTTTATATAAAAAATATACCCAGCATCTTTTTATCTCACTGTTTCCAGGAGGAGGAGAAAGCTGCTGAAGTCTTTGAGGAATTTTTAGCTTCTTTTGACACTAACGACAAAAGCGGAGTGAAGACGTTTGTACGAGGAGGCATTGTCAATGCAACTAAAGGTGAGTTGTTGTGTATTTCTGCAAATCCATATTCAGTATTATACTAGTGTCTATTAATACTTTTAATTGGCCTTTATTATATTAAATTTTCATTTCAGTTCAACTTTTAGTCATTTTTTTGTCGCTTTCATTTATTTTTAGTTCAGTTTTTAGTCATTTTAGTACTTTAACTTCAACTTATTTTAAATTAGTTCGCCAACATATCTAATTTTCATTTAAGTTCTTTTACTCTTTAAGCTTTTATCTAATACTTATAATAGATTAATTTCAATTACAATTTAGTTACTGACTCCTTGAACCTTTAAAGCTGACTTTTGTTTTAGTATGATGCTTATATGTTTCTTGTAGGAAAATGCTAAGTTGTGGGCTTCTAAAAAATATAGATCCAAGCTAAGTTAAGTTAAAATGGAAGGAGAGAGTTCCTATTGTATATACAGTACTATTGTATATTATACTACTGTGTTTGTTGTTCAACTCTCAGAGGAAGAAGCCGCAGAGGTGAAGAAGAGCAAACTCTACAGACCCGCCTCTAAATTCAATTCTCCACCTCAGAATGCCTCACCTGTTCAACCTACAGAAGTTAAAAAAGCTGTAAGTGAGCTTCTGTCTACTGTAATCAGATGAGCTTAATATCCTCCGTTTTGAGAGGTAAGATTTAGTCTGAAGGAACAAGATGAGAAGATCATCATCATCAGTATAGATTACAAGATCAATTTTGCTCTAAGTTACAAAATGCAATATTAGGCATAACATAATTGTTGTTTTTTCCATTCTAGGCAGCTAAAAAGAAGACTGAGGAGAAGAAGAAGAGTAATCTGGAGCTTTTTAAAGAGGAATTAAAACAGTCAGTGTTTCTTTCATGGTTTTGCTTACAATTTTCTGTCTTGGTCATCTCAAACAAAAAGCCAAGGAAATGTATATCTGTCTCCATTAACTAAAATTTCACTTTACCAGTTTTCTAAATGCATGATGTTATTGTGAACGCTTCATTATGTTTCACTCATTACTGGAACATTCATTGTGACTTTAAAGAGTGTAAAAAAATTGTTGCTAAAAAGTGTTGTCTTTATTCAATCTGCCATTCAGAATACAGGAGGAAAGAGAGGAGCGATACAAAAGAAAGAAAGGGGACTCTGGAGTGTACCCAGATCTGGATTTACCTCTGACACGAAGATCAAGTAATTCTGACGAACATACACCACATGTTTCACTTTACAAACCCATTGGAAACCTAAAACCTTTTTTATATATTGTTTTTGCAGTATTTGATGATGATCCTGCAGTGCCAAACACAACAAACCTGTACATCGGCTGCATCAACCCCAAGGTGAGAAGAGACCACGTCATTTTGTCTACTGACTGGTCACATGGTTTTGCTTTAACAGACTGCATAACAGTGGCCATGTGGCACTCTTGTAATTACACAGGTGTGTTATACTTGTGTACTAAGCTTTCACTCTCATTAGATGACAGAAGAGATGCTCTGTAAGGAGTTTGGAAAATACGGCCCTCTGGCCAGTGTAAAGATCATGTGGCCTCGCACTGATGAGGAGAGAACGAGAGTCACAAACCGTGGCTTTGTTGCTTTCATGACACGGAAAGATGCAGAGCGTGCTCTGGCTGCGCTGGACGGTGAGACATCCTCAATCCTCAAACCAGTGTAAATGAAACATCAGGCTGCCACCTGCAAAAGAGGTACTTGGACGGTTTTGACCTTTGAGCTCTGGTGTCTTTGTATTGCAGGTAAAACAGTAATGGGTTTTGAAATGAAACTGGGTTGGGGGAAGGCAGTACGTATTCCTCCGCAACCTCTTTACACCCCAATCGGGGTGCTGAAGACCACTGCCCCCCCTCCACCCTCTGGACTGCCATTCAACGCCCAACCCAGAGACCGCTTCAGAAATGACTTCACCAAACCACGCAGTCGCTCGCAGGAAGACTTTTACAAGGTAACCACACACACACTGTCTGGTGTAGTAGAGTTTGGTATGCTGAAGTCAAGTTCTTTATTAAAGTTTTTTTTTCTGCTGGAAAAGTATTCTGGGAGCATGATTCATTACTGAGTACACAAACGTTTTATCATTAAATGATAAAAAGTAGCCAAAGAAAAATTTGATTCCTGTCCGGTGGTTTTAGGTTGATACAAATGGTCATGGCTGGGTTGATACAAAAGGTCATGGCTGAGTATGTAGTTAGTTAGACAGACAGACAGACAGACAGACAGACAGACAGACAGACAGACAGACAGACAGACAGACAGACAGATAGATAGATAGATAGATAGATAGATAGATAGATAGATAGATAGATAGATCTTCAGAAATTTGCAGCTCAAACATTTCTTATTATCAATCTTGAAAACAGTTGTGCTGCTTAATATTTTTGTTCAAACCATCACAAACAGCGTTTATTTGAAATATTATAAACCACTTTACTGTCACTTTTATACATATATATATATATATATATATATATATATATATGTGTGTGTGTGTACCTTGCTAAATAAAAATAATTAATTTCTTAAAATAATTGAAGTGACCCCGAACTTTTGAACAACAGTATATATTATATATTGAGAGAAATGTGATGGAGATGTGGCACTGTCAGAGAAACTTACTTCATTTTGTTTGAGGAAAGTTACAAAATCAGCTCAAAGTGTGAATTCACACTGTTGTGGGAACAATTTAGACTAATTTAGCGTGCTTGATTTGACTCGTATACATTACTGTGCAAAAGTCTTAGGCATGTTAGCATTTTTACCAGGAAGAAAAGGGTTTTAAGCCAGTTATTTATTGATTTTGCTGTAATGCTTTAGTAGGAAATATCAGTTTACATTTCCAGACATTCCTTTTGCTAAAAAAATCTCACTGGATTATTGCAATTAATGGCAAAAGGAATGTCTGGAAATGAGAACTGATATTTTCTACTGACACACTACAGTAAAATATATAAATAACTGTCTTAAAACCCTTTTTTGGATGAAAATACTGATGTGTCTTAGACTTTTGCACAGTAGACAAACGAATCACAAAAAATATTGATGTTCATTATTAGCCTGGGGGACATCCTGTGTAACAAGAGACACTTTATTCCTACCAACCTGTCTGGCTTCTTAAACCTACAGATTCTGTTGAAGCTAATTGGCTGATCTCAACAGGTCACATTTCTATTGGTATGTCAGAGATGAGTCATCAATTATGTCAAATCCAAACCTTCCAAGCCTTGTAAAGCATCATTGGCAGCAACAAATAAAAAAAAAATCGGTTAGTTCAACATTTGCAACAATATTCAGTTATCTTAAGTTTATTTGGGTTTAGATAATTTGCAATTGTATCTTTGTGAGAACTCATTTTTTATTAATTTGTCTGTGGACAGTTTAAATGTATAAGCTTTAAACTGGAATAATCATTTAAAAAAAGCCAATCACCTTAGTGAAGCCACACAGGTTGGAGGAAGCAAAGTGTAAAATACACAGAATGTCTTCCAGACAGAGCCAGAAACAGCGGTGAGATGAACTTGTCTGTTTGCGGAGCAT
Organism: Pimephales promelas; assembly: GCF_016745375.1. Next base: position 4,321,719 of record NW_024121577.1, on the reverse strand, counting down.
GTTTCCAGAGGTTTAGCTGCTGCTGCTGATATTAATCATGAATATTCTGCAGTTTGTTTAAATATAAACTCACTGTATTTTTGTATCTTCATCATTTGGTTTGACGTCATGAACAGACTCTGTCCGAGGCCGTAGTGACAGTGGTAATCCCCCCAGAAAGGTACACATTCTCTGTCCATTTATTAAAACACCATTGCCACTGAAACACACACAAACACACTCACCTGTAGACTGATGCCTACATTACAGTGGTTAGATCATCGCAAGGATACTGTTATACATCACTGATTTTAGATCGTAACCAAGGCAATCACTCATACGCTTCCAGATATATATACATGCTTAGAGGTTACCCATCTTTAGCAACATCAGCAACTTCACCATTCTGTTAACACAGTTGCGGTTTCAACAACATAAATCATTTTATACCCAGTAATTACTACTGTGAAAATGTGTAGAATGTCACAAAGTGGCCTTTCTGTGAACCTCAGGAGCTAACATTATACCAAAACACACTCCCTAAACGGTCTCATAGGGCCATGGTAACATCAGAAAGCAATCTGATTTGGAGTGGACAGAAAATTCAGAGCAAAATACAAGTTTCAAACTGCCAGACAGTGAAAATGAAAGAAGAAAAAGATAGAACTGACATGGTAAGGCTGTAAGGACTATATGGAGTGATTGAGAAAGGAGGGGAAGAAAAGAGGGTGCCCTTGTTCATTCTCTCATCCATCTCTTTTGTGGCTGATAGGAACCTGCTGGGCTTGATACACAGAATGATTGAGTTTGTGGTAAGAGAGGGTCCCATGTTTGAAGCCATCATCATGAACCGGGAAAAGAACAACCCTGAATTCAGGTATGTAAATCATTTAAAAATAATAATTTGGAAGTAAAAGAATTTAAAGTATGACTTTTTATCCTAAAATCACAAAAGCGGACATTAGGCAGGATGTTCATGCTTCTCTTTTTCATTTAGTGTGCATGGTAACAGGATGACACGAAGCAGTCTTTATGCGCTTTATTCAAGTCTTCCAAAGTGACATGATATTGAAGTTCAGAAGTGTTTACTGTCTCATCTGTGTCATTTTATGACAACCAATAACATTTGGCATCATTTGGATGTTACCCACCATTCACTTTTATTTGGAAAAGAGCATAGGGGTGTAAATATTAATCGATTCGTATCGATCCATCGAGTACTGATCCAATACCTGGGTGTGTATCTATACAATTCATGCTAGCCCTGTATGAATTGATAGAATTATTTTATGGTGTGCTTCAGACTTATCCCTTAATAAAACTTCAACAAATACATACAGTACAGTGAACTAGAGTACTGTATGTTTAATATCTGATATACTTTTCACAGCAATATATATATATATATTTATTTTTCTTAAGTGAAAAAGAACTTAATGCAGCCACACATCTAATACTTTAAACTGAAAAGGGTATTTTAGATTTACAATATAACTGTATTAAAAAGTGCAACAAATCTAGGAATCTAAAAAATCATATATAAATAATATATGAAAATAACAAACCTCTTTAAAACTTAAAAGTCCAGAAACAATATTGTTAAATACATGGCATTTCTTTTTTGACTGCGTCTGGTCATCCAGAACAATAAACTCGATCATTTTTTAGGTTATATTATATTTAGAAATTTAATTTTATTAAAATTGTTTCTAAAGTCCCTCTGAATGCCATATCCAACCCCATTTTGGTTAATGTTGCAGGTTTTTGTTTGATAATAAGACTCAGGAGCATGTGTACTACAGATGGAAGCTCTACTCCATTCTACAGGTAGATGAGCTGCTGCCTTTCATGGCCAGACACAGTTTTACTCTCAATGATAAATTATGAAATGTTTACATCTATATGAAAACTGTTATACACTGTTTCCCTGTGTCTCTGTCCTTCTCTAAGGGAGAAAACCCAAATAAATGGAGAACGTCCCCTTTCCGAATGTTTAGGGGTGGCTCTCTTTGGAAGCCCCCACTCCTTAACCCATATCTCCATGGCGATGAGGAAATAGAAGAGCTCTCCTTCCCTTCTCAAGAGGAAGAGCCAAAGAAAGGGCAACTGAAGGCAGAGTAAGAATGTGTTCCGAAAATAGATGTAGTAGGCCGTCTCTCTTTTCTTTTGCACATTTTTCATTTAAAATAAAATGCACTTAGGCCTGTGGCCACATTCTTTTGGCCCCTCAATGCATGTACATGTTGAATGTGTGTGTTATGTCTCAGGCACAGAGAGCGGTTGGAAGCCCTGCTGAGAGGACTGACTCCTCGCAGAGATGAAATCGGTGATGCAATGCTGTTCTGCCTAGAGAGAGCGGAGGCTGCTGAGGAGGTCGTCTCCTGCATCACTGAATCTCTGTCTATAGTGCACACACCACTGCAGAAGAAGGTACACACATTTACAGTTGGAGTTAACAGATCACAACTGAAGTTTGTGGCATAGCTGGGGCTCGGTATCGAGTTCGATACTTTTTAGGCACAGACCAAATTGCATTGAGACCATTGAGTATCAAAAAATCTCTTGTCGTTCGGTACCAAATTTTCTTATCTGAGGGGTTAATTTCGTCAATGTCAGTGAGCCAATAAGCATGCAGCATGATTGGCTGTGGTGAGGCATCAAGGAAAAACACTAGTTTACGCCTAGAGACGTGGCTTACACATGGGATTGTTGTGTGTAAGTGTCCCAACCCTCATAGATGTTAAACATCAAAGATGTGGCAACATTTCACCGATGCTTTCACTAATGCTTATTTTTTCCAGACACATTCATAATCATTAGGTTACTTTTGACAGTGCTTTGCGGCAAGCTTTATGTGCGCTTGAGCGCGCAGCATATATTCCACCTCGCAGTGGCCTATATGAGTTTTTGAGTCTGTATAAAAAAGCCAACAAATTGAAAAAATAAACCAATGGGTTTTTTTAGGTAATACGTAATTTCATAAAATTGGTATCGAAAAAAGTATAATTCAGGAATCGATATTGATATCAAAAATATCATACTATATTATATATATATTTTTTTTTCCAATGATACCCAGTCCTTGGCATGTTCACACCTTTGTACATTTTGTCTGATGTTTTGTGTATTGCAGATTGCCAGACTTTACCTGATATCCGACATCCTCTACAACTCCTGTGCCAAAGTGGCCAATGCATCATATTACCGCAAATTGTGAGTCAGTGATGCAAATTTTTGATATGTTATGTTTTCTTGATTGTTTTTGTGCTTTTTTTTTGTATTTTTGAAATTGCTTTAGACCTACAACATTGACATGATCAAGGTTTTTTGTGTCCTAAAGTTGGCATTAAATGGAAAATCAAACTATTTTCTGAATGCATGTAATTGATCTTATTGCGAACCATTCATCCATGCCTGAATCTTTTTTTTTTTTTTTAATCAAAATATCATATTTTGGTCACATATACTGGACTTCTCCAAACATTTAGTCAACTTAGGTTCCCCCTTTCTTGTTATTAACAGCAAACTTGCATTCAGATCTCCCTCCAACCAATCAACATCCAGTGAATTGAAATCCCAACTACAATTTTTTTTTTCTGTTTCACTTGAATGTACGTCACAATATGGATAAAAAGTATGTCGCTACTTCATTTACTTCGCAACTTGAATGATGCCTCTAATGAAAAGTGTTTTCTTTTTACTCTGTATTAGTTTTGAGACAAAGCTGCCTCAGATATTTGGAGACATCAGTGAAGCGTATCGGAACATCCAGGCTCGACTCCAGGCAGAGCAGTTTAAGGTGGGAACAGTCAGTTCTTGCACATTATCTGTCTTAAGCTCTTTCCCTGCAGAGATCTGTGATCCTACTCCCTAACTATAATGCTCTCTTACATCTAACTCTTTCTGCAGCAAAGGATCATGGGATGTTTTCGTGCATGGGAGGACTGGGCAGTTTATCCAGACTCCTTCCTGATCCAACTGCAGAATATATTCCTGGGACTCATTAAACCTGGAGAGGAAGTCATTGAAAGAGCAGAGGTGATATATGGCCAATAGATTAAAACAAATCTATAATTAAACTGTCTATGATCTGTATAGTGAAGTATGTGTAATATGTTCTGTTCACTAGCCCGAATCTCCTGATCTGGATGGAGCGCCGTTGGATGGTATTCCTCTAGACAAAGTTGAAATTGATGGTACTCCCCTTGATGACCTTGATGGGTCACCTATGACCTGGGATCCATCCTCTATAGATGGTGTACCAGTTGACGACATTGACGGTGTTCCTCTAGGAAACTCAATAGATGATATTGATGGTGTGCCATGTAGGTAGTCAGGCGCTGTGGTCTTTAGATGTTTATCTTGTTCATTACAATATTGTGAGTGCAACTATTTTATTATTATAATTTATTCTATTATTGATGGCCTACTTCCTCATCTGAACATAAATATACAATATTCATATTGCTTTTGTTGTGTCATTGATTTTTTTTAAGATACCTTCATTTCCTTTCTGTGCTTGTTTTGTGTCTGATCCAGTTGACGAGGGCTCGGATAAGAGTTTACCCACTGTTGCACTATCCAAATGGGAGAAAGTGGATTCAGAATCCTCAGGTAGACTCACAACACAGAGTAATACATCATTTTTCACCATTTTTTTTATTAACTGCTTTTTCCAGACTATCCAGGCTAATATCAACTGCTGCACCCCTTTAAACTGTTCTTATCATTCTTTCAGCTAAGAATGACTCAGACACTGAGATGAGTTTAAGGTAAGAGCCTGTTCGGATGATATTAATTTGACTTATTCTCTGTGATTAGTGGATGAATCTTTTTTTTTTTCACATCACTGGATCATTTCAACAGCCTCACGAAGTCAAGTCAAATGCTTTTTTATTACCGTAATTGTGTGAACTATCTATTAAACATTTTCTCAATTGTTTATATGGATGCACGTTTGCAAACGTGTTTAGTAAATCTAGGCTATATACATTGATTTATGAAGAGGAAATATTTGAGAATATGCCACTCTTGATTGTTTCCTGCCCTCTCTTTCTCATGCAGTGGCCTAAAGGAGAACAATGGCGATTCTGATATCAGCAGTGATGAAGCTGACAGCCCTAGCAGGTACGAGGGGGCAGAGTTTAAGAGTTCTCTGAAAAATTTTGAGCTGTCTGAAAGCAAAAGGACACGTCTCCGGGAATTGGAGGTTAGTCACTCACTCTCTCCCTCCCACATACTCACAGACGGACATAGCTCTAAAGCTAACTGTGTTCCCAGACACTGTAAAAGTGTGTGTATATTGCAGGTGAAGGTGATGAATTTCCAGGATGAGTTGGAGTCGGGTAAGCGACAGAGGAAATCCAGTATGAATCTACAACAGCAAGTTCAACACTACAGAAACAGACTGCTACAGAAGGTACACACAACTCTCAAACATAATCAACTGCAACAACGGAATATAGGGTTAAAAAAATAGACAATTGTGGTGCTGATGCTGATTTTTCAATATTCAATACTATAATGGTACAAAACATGATATCACATTTAAAGGTTGGAATACGGTAAAACAAATAATAGCAGAGTCCCAAATAGACGCCTGTCTCTTTTACACGCCTGTTGTGGCTGCAGGTTTGGGTAAAAAAAAGCCGGTCTCAAATAGAGGCGGGGTCTGTTTTTTAATTTCGGGTTGTTAATCTTCTAAAAACCGTCAGATTGTCTGTTTTTTGGCGGCCGCCAAAGCAAATTTTTGTCTCGCCAAAGCCTGTTTTGATCGGTGAGTGATGTAGAATAGAATGACTGCTGCGCTTGACAGGGTGCATAACGAGCAAAGAGAGAGAGAGAGAGAGAGAGAGCGCCCTGGCCGCACACTTTCACGTCTTCAAACAACATGAGCACTGTCTTGCTCTCTCTCCCTTAATCAAATCAATTGACACGATAGTAAAAGGTTGCAGTTTCACGTGGAGCATTTTGAGATTTTTAGAGATTAGAGACTATGAACAACATCTTAACTCTAAATTATAAAGGCCGGTCTCATATAGACGCCTGTCTCAAATACAAGCCGGTGCAGTTCGACGATTTGGGAAAATAAAAGCCCGGGCTATTATATGAAGTTTTACGATAGACTACTTTTTTAAATCGCAACAAATCATCATTCACAAATAAAAACAATGTGTGTTCTAGAATTGGCTCAAAATATCAAGCATGTTTGTAACTTAATAAATCTCCAGCACACTCTCTGAAAAATGGTAAAACAAGAAACTTTTCTCAACATGAAAACAGTGAAATTCCTAATAATAATTCCAAATTACATTCATGTTTTTCAATTAAAACAACTGCAAAGAAGACTGGCACACAGAGGTTGTGTAAATGCATTTATTCCGCAACCACAATCGCAATCCATGTTTGGATTTATTACAGTTCATCTCTGAGGAGTTTTTGATAGCGGATTTAGTCGCTACAAACAACACAAGCAGCTCGTGACAAGAGGGACTGACTGAATGACAATTTTAAGTAGAATATCTGAAATGGAGATTGAAAAAACTCCAGCTTACATGTTTGTCTGTGTTTTCAGATCATCTGTACTTCTTGTGTACATGGTTGCCAGATTGCAAAGATTAAGTTAAACACTGGGCAGAATTTGTTTCTTTTTAAGAGAAAAGCTCTGATTGAAAGCTTGTAGAGCAGGGTTCGGGAACCTTTTTTGACCAAAGAGCCATTTTTTTCATTTTTGGTTAATGCATTTTTCCAAAAGAGCCACAGTAAAAGAAATGTATAATATTATTATTAAAGTGTTTTTTTTTTTTGTAAAAATTCAACAGCATTGGGCTAATTATTAGGTCCATAGACAACTAAAAACAAACAAATATTTAGCAAACAAAGCCTTAATATCAATTGTGAAGGGCTTTCACTGTGAGGTTGAGTTATCAACTGATGAGCATAAATCCTCTCTGTCTGCGTATGAGAGAGAGTACTTGCACTGTACTTACATCTACTGTGTTTACGTGAATACTCGACTTGGCATTTAGATATATTTCTGTATTTATTAAGCCGTTTAGGTGCGCGACCGAAAACAAAGGCTGCTCTGCTTTTCCGTTTTGTGCGCACCGCATCCTGCCAGTAATTCCGTTCTTTTTCGCGACTCATCGCGCTTTTAATATTTATTTATTATAAAGCACATCCTGCTCTTTTTTTCTCATTCTTTCATTTTTATAACTTTAAACAGAAGCATCAACTGCATCCTGCGTGGATTATCAAAAATGCTACACATTTATCATGTGTCATAAAGGGTCTCTGGCAAAACTAAGTTTATAGCCTTTTTTACATTTTGGCTGCTTTTCGCCATTAGGCCTACCTTAAACAAACTGCAGCTGCTTGAATCCCAGTGCAGGATCTGTATGTTATGACAGAGACAAGTGGTTAGTTGATTACTCGTAACACTCGCGAGCACGACCAGCACTGAACACGCACTTTTGCTGGGACAACATGAATATAATTATCATACATTTTCATCAACTTCAGTAGACTGTTACTACAAGGGAATTGTAACTGGCAGATTTTTCTGCAGAGAGCCGATCTCTATTGATGTCTTATTTTTTTTTAAGGGTGAGAGACCAGGTGTGGCTCGCGAGCCATAGGTTCCCGACCTCTCTTGTAGAGGCTTGTTAAAAACAGTCAGTGACATTTTGTATCTTGTCAACGATATTGCATGTTGATATAGTCACAGTAATTATTTAATCACGTCCATGTTGTCTTTTCATTATCTCGCCTTAGTTATGGAAAAAAGGTAGTCAACGAACATTTTTCGTTAATGAAATTAACACTATCTTTCATAAATAAAACTGATTTAAAATTTAACCTAGAATAAGCTCAACATTGAAAATAGTGAATGAGTTCAATGTGTCTGTACTGATAATAATGTATTGTGTGATGTTTTGTACCCGCTGACCAAAATGGCATACTCCCAGGACAGACATTTGGAGTGTGTGGAAAACAAGTAATTTGGCTTATTAGAAGTCAGTGTACCATCAGAATTATTTTGAAACTTATATTTCAAGCCAAGGTAAAAAACTTTACCGATTTATCATTTAAAGCAAAAGAGTTAAACTCAATATTTCTTTCCTTTTTTCCATCTCTTCTTCTTTAGGAGTTTGACAAGGACGACCAGGAAAAGAAAGACAAATATTCACAGAAATCAAAAGATCGGTCCAAAAAAGATGAGCGGAGAGATAAAGAAGACCGAAGTAAAACACGGGACAAAGAGAAAAGTAGAAAAAGTGAGGACAGAGAAAGGAGTCGAGGAAAGAGTCGAGACAAAGAAGAGAGGAGAGAGAGGTATGCACACTCATCTTTCTCTCACACACACTCACACACATACACTTTGTGTCTAATTGTTAATTATGATTATTCCCCTTATTATTTAAAAAAAAAAAGTCATTCCCAGTGTTCAAACCAGGCATGATGCATCAAGTTTCTAGCTACAAGTAATTTGTCTGTCTAAGATCGAAAAACATTTACAGCCAATCAGAACATACGCTACTGTTCAAAAGTTTGGGGTTGGTTTGATTTTTTTATTTTTTTATTTTTTTTTTTTTATGTTTTTGAAAGACATTGTTAAGACTTTTATGCTCACCAAGGCTATTATTACATTTTAAAACAACTGTTTACTATTTGAAAATTATTGATGCCTTTGTTTTTGATGCCAAAGCTGTATTTTCAGCATCATTACTCTAGTCTTCAGTGTCAAGTGATTATATTGAAATCATTCTAATATGCGGATTTGGGGCTCAAAAACATATCGATCTTGAAAAAAGTTGTGCTCAATGTTTTTTTTGCAACTTTGATACTTTTTCAGGATTATGTGATGAAAAATGTAAGATGTAAGTTTTGCTGAATAAAAGTATTTAGAGTATTAGAACCCTAAACTTGAAGAATAAAAGTATTAGAACCCCAAACTTTGAACAGTAGTGTGTTTCATTTCTGTGAAGTGGGATTTTGAAGCAGCGCTACACAGAAATGAGCTGATGATTGTGGTCACAATTAGTGAGAATACAAACTATGATTTATTTGTCTGTCCTTTTGTGTCGTGCTTGTTTACGTCATGTTACCATAAGTATATGTGGATTTAACTTAGCACTTGCCCCTTAATTTATCCTCACTCCTTGTCTTTCATGAAGAACAAAATCTCGATCACCACGAAAGTCAAAACGCTCTCAATCACCATCACCACAGCACAAATCCTGGAGGTCTTCATCCCGATCACCACATCGCTCGCACAAAAAGACCAAGAAGAGCAAACACTGAACTCTGACCCTTTGAACCCTGTGACCGCTGCAGTCATCTCTTAACACAGCCTGACGGAGCCTATGAATGGACTGCTCTCGTCACGCACATCAACAACGTGTTTCTATTCCACAATGCTTTGATTACAGACTGGCTGATTTACAGCTGTTCATTTGTTCCCAGAACGGTCCTCTGTGTGGCTGCTGCAATCACAACCCTGGGCTTGGCTGAATTTTTCTAAGATGAAGTGTGAACTTGTACAGATCTTATTTTTGTTTTGTAAACCGTTTTATTTGTGTTTTGTTTTAAATCCAGTGTTTAAAAATGCTGCAAGATGGACCCCTCCGCCTCTAAACTTTACAATAAAAACAATTGTGGAAGGACAGATGTTGGTGTGAACATTATATAAGATGGTTTCATAAAGCAATTGTTTATAAACATGTATAAATGCTTTATTGTAATTCTATAAATGGTGACCGTAGGAAGCTCAGAATAAAACTAGCTGCTAGAAAAATATTTCCTTCGTAAGATCTTAAAAAGTGTGTATCGTTGGTGAAATCAAATATAAGAGTGTGTGTGGATATATATATATATATATATATATATATATATATATATAACACATTTTATATAAACAAGTTTTATGTTAGGTGTAAGTACACTCGATTAATCTATTTGACAGCACTTATACACACAATGTTGGGGAAAAGCAAAACGAGTTATGTAATCAGATAACTTTTTTTTCAGGTAACTAGCCTGACTTTGTCATACTCATATTCTAGTCAGAATGTGATACTGCTCCATGGGGCTTTGATTATGAGGTGTGTCTTAACCATAGACTGTAAAAAATAGGTCTTAACCAAACCAGGGGAAAAAACCCTCTGCACTCAATTGTATCATAGAATTGTATAGACCTACTACAACCAATAAGAGCAACGCAGTAAGTGACGTATGTTGAGAACCCTGTCAACAGAACTCAACTGCACGCGTGCTGGAAGTAGTGAGTGTTGATTATGGAGTGTTGATTATTTTACTTTGTCCTCCATTAATGCGACCAAAGGAGAAACAACAACGACAACAGGGTTTTCATTGCGTCCCATCATCTTAATGACCATCAGAGCCAACTTTTAATTAGTAAATGTCAAACTTTCTTTTCCTGCATCATAATCTTCTGCTATCCAGAATGACAGCACACCCCCTACTGTACACATGTGAATTTGCATTTCCTTCAGCCTTATTTCAATTTTAATGTGCGCCTTTACATTTGCCCAAAAATATTATAAATATAAAGTATATATAAATAATATAAATATAAAGTTTTTTTTTGTTTAAATTCATTAAAAATTAAGTCACTTTTTAAGGGAGTAACACTATTGTTATGCATTACTTTTCAAAGTAACTCTCCCCAACACTGCACGCACACGCAATTGTCTTATATTGGCTTTGCTCTAAGCTAGTATATCTCGGTGAAAAACATTTTTACTGCATACATAGATCAAAACACAAGGGAATATCTTAATACATTTTTTTATTTATTTCTGGAGTCATACATAAAAAAATCAAAATCAAGTTCAATTATTTTTACAACAAAATAACACTGACCAAGATTTTTAAATTGAAATGAGTTTAGTTAGTGCTCATGGTGTTTTCCAGAAACCTTGAATTTGGGGTTAAAGTGTGGATGAGGAAATTAGTTTGTGTGTGTGTGTGTTTGAAGGGCTGACCACCTGTGTCTCTCATATCCATTCAGTCTCCATACAGGCTTGCAGTTTCACTCATCCATTAAAATGGCATCACTGATCTGTGCAATTTAAAGCCCTTTTGTGCATGTACAGTAACAATACCACAATATCTCTCCAAACAAAAACGAATTAAAAAGAAAAGAAGAAAAATGCGTCGAGCTGTAACGTCTGTCCCTGCTCCTCCACTGTCCCCACCTTCCAACTTCCTGGGTCCCTGTTCTCTGTGAATAAGACGGGCTTATAATCATCGCCTCTCAGAGCACTCTCCAGCAGCTGATTGGTCAATGAAGGGGGCTCAGTCAGATGTAAAGTGGCACTGATTTTGCTTTAGCTCTGTCCGAAAGCTGAGAGAAGCTTTTACATTATTACATATACTTGCTGGGTGTCATATTCAGCACAAGCACTCAGTATTTCTTAACATTGACAAAAACTTTAATGGCTCCGGTGAAATCCGCAGAGAGCAAAACTTCAGTGTGGTCTGTTTTCAATGCCCCTGAGGACAAGAAAAGAAAAAGAGTGGGTTACTTTTGTTACCTACAACCACATACAGTGCACTGTTGTGATTTCACAATGCTAGTTGCCATAGTTACAGTCAGTACCTGAAGGGATGGTCTCAGAGTCATCTGTGCTGTCACTCTTACAGTCGGAGTCTGCCTTCTCTGTCCCTGCTTCCGGAGGCACGATGAGATCCGGATGCGGAGCAAAAATGGCCGAAGTCACCACGGCATTATGAGCTACAAATAAGGCGGAAGTAATAAATTAAAAAAATTACAGACATTAATGCTTGTTATGGCTTCACATTTTGGGGGGAAATCCCCCAATGTTTGATGATGTGGGCTGCACAATTTGGCCAAAATATTTGTGATATACCAATATGTTAATAATAATAATTATTATTATTCTTACTACTAAATAAAAAATTAAAATGAAGAAATATTACTTATTTCACTATAAAAAAGTAGAAAATTTAAGAAAAATAATATAATAATTATTTCATTTTTCACTTCAGTCACGACTTTACTTCAGTGTTGTAAAATGGAATATATATATGACGTCAGACAAGGACCGCCTAACCCTAAGGACAGTGGGTTAGCAAATTTTCGAATTTTGACCAAACAGATCTTGCGTTAACACAAGTAAATGTGGTCAAATTATTAATGTATATTAAAAATTACATATTATGGCAGTCAATTGGTCATCAACTGTTTAGTTACATTCTTCTTTAGTGTTCAGCAGAAGAAAGAAATTCATACAGGTTTGGAACGTGCTTTACTCTGAAACTCACTGCGCATTTATTAATTGAATTGCAATCTTTACGATTTGATAATCGCACTAAGCCATATCACATTTTTTTGTATTTGTATTTTGTTTTTTTGTTGTATTTCCATTAATCGTGGATTCCTAACAATCATTCTTATTAGGTCTACGCGCTGGCTGTGTAACCCACAGTCAGTCCAGCATTCCAGAAATTCACTATTGTTTACTTGACAGACAGCCAAATATCTGTGTAACTGCTGCTCTCAGTACATGGTTCATAATATGATTCCATCAAATTACCTTTGATCCCTTCCCAGAAGTCATTGCGGTCCCTCCGCACAGAGGTGAACTTGCTCAGATCGTGGTATGTGCTCCAGATGTACACATACTTGTCCTCTGAGCCACTCACAATGAAAGAGTAGTCGTGACTACAAGAACAAGAGGACATCCTTGAGATTCACTCAGAACTTTCAGTAGAAGTGTAAGATCAGAGATGGACATATCGCGGCAGGTGGTCTTTCAGGGTTGCTTCTCTCACCTGAAGCTGGCTTTGATCTGACTGCTGCTGTTCACATAGCCTTTGTACTTCATAGACAGAGACAAATCTCTGAGGTCATACAGGCGAATGCGAGAGTCGTTTGACGTCACCAAGATCTGCATAGGAAAAGGAGATTGCCATTAACTGAGAATGAATGATGGAACGTCACCTTGGTAGGAATGACAAATGTTATAGTGAACATAAAAGTAAAGTTTCAGATCTAACTGCAGTCTTTTTCTATTTTTAGGCTTTCCCCTTTCATGAACACACCTTGTTCTCTCCTGGCAGCGGCTCAATACCGGTGATTTTGCGGCCCACGCGATTCCTGCCTCTCGTGGAGCGAACATGGATTTGCGTGTGATACTTAAGGCGCTGAGCCGAACACGATGAAAGAAGAAATGAGTGATTTATAATCCACTAGTAGTTTGATTTATAAATCAATGCAGTGTGCATGACGTTCCTCCATTTTAAGTGAAAATCATTGTTCCCATCTTAAAGCTCACAAGAACAAACACTCACCTCTGTGTCATAGAAAATGCAGCGCCCATCGTAGGTGCCAATAACCGCATACTTTCCATTCTGGCAGAAGTTAGCTGCTGTTATCAGACGCGTCTGTCCGTCTACCTCGTTCCACAGTGCCACTTTCTTATCTGGAATATTCCATAACCGCAACTTTCCATCCAAAGAACCGCTCAAAAAATACCTGTCATCCTGAGAGAAAAATAGAGGCATTAAAACAAGTGTTATTTTAGTAGCACATAAAAGTTTTTTTGTTGTCTTTTTAAAAATGTCTATATAGTTTTTATTAAGCTTTAGCTTTTAATTTTAGTTAATTTAGGTTGAGTATTTTACTAAAAGGGATAGTTCACTCAATAAGATTTTGACACAAGGATGAATAAATGACTTGTTGCCTTGGCAACTATCTGAAATAAAACAAGTTTCAGTTTTTTTTTTTTTTTATTCAGCCTGTTTATATTTATTTAAAAAAAAATTAAAAATGTTTTTTTTCAAGTTTATTAATAGTTTTGTTCAAAAAGTTAAACGCAATTGACAGTCTTTGTTACAAAGAAATTATATTTCAAATAAATTCTGTTCTTTTGAACTGTATATTCTAGGGATGCAGCGATATGAAAATTTTGGCCGATACCGATAACCGATAATTCTTTATATTTGAAAGCCGATAACCGATATATCAGCCGATAAACTTAAATCCAAATTTTTAGCCTGATAACAAATACAAAAGTCTCACAATTAATTCCATGTCCCAAGCGCACAATTATAATGATGTTTTCATTATAGTGTTGTATAGCCGATATGACAGATTTGCACGGCACATGTTGTACCGAACCGTATTTTCTATTTTTGAAGAGATTTCAATCATATTTCAAGAAATTCAAAAACATAAACAGTGCTCAACAAGTGTCTCAGCTGAAGGGAATAATACATTATTTATCGGCCACATTTTCTTACCAGGCCGATAACGATAACATTAAAAATTAACATATATCGGCCGATACCGATATGCTGGCCGATATTTCGTGCATCCCTAGTATATTCATGATAGAATCCTGAAAAAAAGTCATCACATTTTACAGAAATATATTAAGCAGCACAACTGTTTTCAACATTGATAATAATCAGACATATCATAATCATTTCTGAAGGATCATGTGACACTGAAGACTTAGAGTAACAATACTTAAAATGCAACATTGCATTACAGGAATAAATAACACTCTAAAATACCTTTTGTAATAATATTTCACAATATTATTATTATTATTATTTGATCTAATTAATGCATGTCTGGTGGGCGTAAGACATTTGTTTATTTCACAATCATCTTAACAACCCCGAATTTAAAAAGTAGTGTATACCAGAGTACACACAGCACACTCACCCTGGGATGAAATGCAATGGCTGTAACAAAGTCTATATGCTGAAAACAGCAGAGACACTCTCTCCTGGAGATGTGCCACAAACGAACCGTCTTATCCATTGATGATGACAGCAGGAAGTAGTTCTATTCAGAAAAGAACACCATTACAGCATGTCAGATTGCGATTCAGTAAATTGAGTAAATTTCAAAACGTTTTCCACGCTCAATTTTTTATTTAGTGTTTTCATACAGTTTCCGTTCAGTGGAGCACTGATGACCATAACCTCTCACCTTCGACCAGGACAGATCCAGCAGGTCAGCCGTATGACCCTTGTACTTGCAGAACGGAACCTGGCGGAATGGCAGATTTCTGTCCTCAGTGTCTGCATCTTCCACTGCAGCACCAAACTGAGCAACCGAAAGCAAGAGACATTTTAGTGCTGTAAATAGTCATTAATCTGTATTAAACTCCAAAACCTGAAAAAATGCCTTACCCCTCCTTCAGTATCTGATTTAGAGGAACACAGACTCTCCTGAGAGGGAGACGGCGACACACGTCCTAAGAGAGAAAGAGAGAGACTCTTAAAAAAAAACATGATGTAATTTCAGTTATTTGACACAATAATTGTGTGCGTGTGCTATGTATATTTATGATTAATAGATAATTGTGCCATTAGCTTAGCAACATGCCAAAACCAAACTCTACTGAAATCTCTTGAGTGTTGCCTCCCATGCAGAGTGCTACTTGCCAACGTAGAGCGCACCAAATCCGTCACTTGAGAGGTTTCAAGAGGGTTAAGATGCTTTAGAAGGCAGTACAGCTCACAAAGTTTTAGAACCGTTACAGTTGTTTTGCATACGCTCTACAAAAGCAGCAACGCAATAGCGCTGTGATTCAAAAGCCAGCTACTTTCATTGATTTTTAGATGAAGTGTTTACTTCCTAGACAAAGATTAAGTTTAACCTTGGGCTAAACTGCACAGAGGTGATTCATCTTTTAAATGTAATTTTAGCTGTAGTAATACAAGTTCATGGCGGTTTTAGGTATTCAAAAATAAAACTAAATAAAATGTTTAATAATATATATATATATATATTTAAACTTAAATCTAAAATTGGATTTACTGGTTTAAAAACCTTTTCAAAAGTATCAACAAAATAAAACAAGTTTCTCAAAAGCGTAGAAGTATTAGAGTCCAGCAAAATATGTTTAATGGACAGTAGATTCTGCTAAAATGAATACTTTGGTGAATTTTCTCCTGATAGTAAACAATTATGTGCGAGTCTTGAGTGTCCCATGCGGCATTGTGTGTAAATGACTTGATCCCAGCGATCATTAAAATAGAATATTCGTTTTTTCCCAAAATCAAGATTCATTTCATGTAGTTTTTTCTTTGTTGTTTAAGCACTGATAATACATTTCATTCGAAACAGGTCATTTCAACACAACTGACAACCAGAAAGTGTCTAAATACGGTTTGGGGCCACATTGTTTTGAATACAATAAAAATCTTTATATAGTAATCTTTATATAGTATACAATATTGTGCATGAGTGCATGTTTACCATCTGTGTTGTATTTTATTCTCATGTTGTTAAAATAATCATAGGCATTTTTTAGGACCCATATCCGAACCACATTATCCTGCCCTGCTGTAGCCAACAGCCGCCCACAATGAGAGAATTTCATTGTCCAGACGGCACCCTGAGAGAGGAAGAGAGGGGAAGAGGGAGTGGTCAAATCACTAAATAATTAACTAACAACATCACAAAATAGGTTAAAGTTCATATTAAAGGTTGCACACGCTCTCCTCACCATGTGTTCTCCACTCAGGTCCTGCACTACTTTGATTTGGTCAAAGTCAAAGGGCCCTTTGAAGCTGTGAGCCGCTTTAAACTTGACCGGTCGGGTGTAGGGCATCCCCTCGTCATCACTGGATGATGGGTCGTCCTGGTCCGTGTGAAATACTTCATCTCGAACGCTCTTGACTTTATTCACAGCTTTTTCTCCATATTCCTCCGCCAAGTGCTTCGCTCTCTTCACCGATTTGCCCAGAAACTTCTTCAGTTGTGTCCTGAGTGAAGGAACAAGAACAAACTGGTGTCTAAAATCATTCTCACTGGAACATCTAGCTATATATATTTGAATAATAAATGTAATTATAATCAGACAAAAAGTTTGGGGTCAGTAATTTATAGAGAAATTACAGCATTTATTCAGAAAGAATGGATTAAATTGATCAAAATCGACAGTAAAGGCAATTATAAAGTTACAAAAGATTCCAAACTCAAATAAATGCTGTTCTTTTGAACTTTCTATTCGTCAAAAGTGTGTGCATATTAAGCAGCACAACTGTTGCATCAAAACCAAATCAGCATAGAATGACTTAGATGATTTAGCAGTACAGTACATTTTTATTTCACATAAATGTTGTTCTTTTGAACATTCTTTGCATCTAAGAATCCTAAAAAAACAATGTATCACTGTTTCAACAAAAATGTTAAGTAATCTTTCTTGAGTAGCAAATCAGTGAAAAATGGAGTAATAATGCTGAAAATACAGCTTTGCCATCAAAGGGATAAATTACATTTTAAAATATATTAAAACAGAAAAACAGCTTTGATGAGCACTTTAAAAAAAATCTACCAACCCGAAACTTTTGAGCAGTTTTTTTTTCTCAAATTATGATTTTTTCACAGTTATAAATAAACATCTCTCTTACGTTCTCTGTTTCAGTTTCCCTCCATCTGTGTCTGTAAGGGCAGGCTGGGACTTATCATCATCATCCGACTGTGCTGCATCATTACTGCCAAGAAAAAAGAACGTGTGAGATCCCACCCTAAAGCGTACAGAGCTGCTGGCTTTAAGACAAGAGTTTTCTTTAAACCCCTTTCAAAATTAGGTTGCGTTTAATCCTGATGTAAAATGAGAAACACTGATCCAGGACCAGATCCAGCAACCCAACTGTTTCAGATTAATCACACTAGCTGAAACTACAAAACTGTTATCAGCTCAGCATTATGAAGCACTTCCTGCCAAAATGTTCGACTCATGTTTGAGGGGTTTCAAATCAGAAGAGAGCGGGAGAGAAGAAGGGATTACATGCTTTCTTCCTTCAAAAAAAGCAAAAACAGTCTGTAGGTTTCATTCTGACTATAAAACGAGGGCAGATGAAAGTGTGGCGAATCGGATTACTGGTAGGATTCAATCCTGTTGCCTAAGGGCCCCATCGCATCAGCACAAGCAGAGTGTCATATAAGGAAATTGATCCCTGATATCACACATGAAATGTAAAATCAGCTCAGAAGAGTCCCACAACTCTGTAATGGATTGTGGATTATATGCTACAGTAGGACATCTCAGGCCACATTTTTCAAAGAGCCCCTATCAGATACCTTTCTATGTTTCAGGTTTAAGTGAAGCATTGCTGGTGCGTAATGGAAAAAGCAGTTCTCTTACGAGATATACTCCTTGGTTCTCCTCATGATGTGAAGTGTGAGTGGGTTGATTCCAGTGGGGAGTTTCTCTTCTGCCTGGATCAAAGGGATCTCCTCACCAGTGTCCAGATTCTTGATCATTACACTTGCAAGAATCTCCTGTACAACAAAAAAACACATGGATTACTGCATTGAGTAATAATGCAATAAGAATAAGTACTAAAACCAGGAAATGAGTTCCGGTTTTATCATCCTGAAGTCAGTGGGTTTTTTGACAGGTTTTCTAGTAGTTAAATGCCTGAAAATGTCTGTGGTTAAGATATATATAATGACATTACCTCATCCGTAAGCTCTCTGCCTGAGTTAGATCTTGGTCTTTGAGGTCCAACGGTCTCGCTGCCATTAGAATTTGATGCCTGCTCGTCGTTTTCCTATTCATACAAAATTACAGACACAAATGTAGGATTTTAAATATTCAGTATGAAATGTATACATATTTCTAATATTTTATATAGCTATATTTAAATTCAAACCTGTGCAGTGACTACTTTATCGCCACTAGTGGCGCTAGCGAGGTCCAGGGAGTGCTGAAATTCTTTAGTAATACATCGTACTGTGGCATTTGGACTGACCAATCCACACAGCTCGTCCGCTGGCTCTACAGAGACTGACAAATCATAGAGGACGATATTGCTTAAGTCATTATATAAAATTTCACATTTAATTTTATAACAATAAGAAGTGGTAATCACTATAGGACGGCACAAAAATTAATGTTAAAATGAATACGCTATATCTAGTCAATAAAATTGTTGCAACAGATTACAAACAATATTATAAATTAGGTTTAACAAATTAGATTTGAGTAATAATTAATCAAATTAATTCCTTAAAAGTTAACCATTTAAAATGAGTAAAATGTACACAAAAAAAAAATATATATATATCTGAATATCCGGCAGACCATTTCACAAGATGTAAACAAGACTGGTCCAGAAACACTTCAGTTTTCAGTTTGTAACTGTTTTCTTTATTTCACATGTAAAGAAAACATCTTAAAGATGTTTGTTTAACTTTTTGATTCAGTTTTAAATGTTCTGTTGGTTGTATTTTATCCCAGCTTTTATGTAGTGTTAAAAAACTGAAACAGGAAGTGCTTCTGGACCAGTGTTGTTTACATCTCGTGAAATGTCATTTTTACAGTGCAGAGCAACATTTTTACATGTTAAACCAGTGACATCTTTGAAGATAAATACCTTCCAGCCCTGTTGGTCGCATCAATTCCTG
Source organism: Pimephales promelas (assembly GCF_016745375.1). Next base: position 4,302,317 of record NW_024121577.1, on the reverse strand, counting down.
GGATTTTTTTGAAAAGCTGGGCCGTGAGGGGGGAGGCGGCCTAGGAGGTGGAGCCCCGGTGGGTGGAGGTGGCCTTGAGGGCGGTTGCTTCTTGGTGCTAGCTACAATGTCTGGCTCCACTGTAAACTGTCTGGGAGGTTTGGAAGGGCCAGGGTCATCTGCATCAGTCATAGGGACCTGCTCTAGAATATCATCAGTTTCTGCACAAGGCAGGGAGGCGGGTTGCGACGGCTGACCCAAAGCACTTGTAATGTCAGGAGGGGGTGGCATTGCCTGGTCCTGACTCATGTGGGCGGGACCAGCCACATCTGGTGCTCTGTCTTCAATGCCCTGTGACCTCACTTCCTTTGGTCTTACATCAGGCAGCTGCCCAGCGCGACCTGAGTCATGTGGCCTCACATCAGGATCTTCTGGAGGCACATCGGCTACCTCGGGAACCAGGTTTTCTTCAACATTGTAGCCTTCTGCTTCTGCCTTCTCCCCTTTAGAGGAGGCTGCACAGGTCTCCTCTCCTCTCAACAACTGATCTTCCACTCCACTCTTCTGACTCTCCTCTATAATACTGTCAATGATCTGAAATCAGAAAATTGTGCTTTAGCATTCACGTAGAACGCATCTGTACATCAAAACAAAAGCTTTGTTTACACTGGGCACCTAATCTTATAGTGTTTCCCTACAACATCAATAATGATGTGTGCTTACAGAGGTCTCAGGGTCCAAGTTTATTGATCAAGAAGAGTTTGGTATCCAGCCAACTTGCAATACATACTCAGGAGGAGCAAATTATCAGGAGCTTTTTAAACAAATATATGCATTTTAGTTGGCACAAAACACTGTGTTTGTTTTGATGTGCAGCTTTTAAATGTCGTCAACAGAATATACATTGTGTCTTCACATTTATTTAAGCTATTTATTTGGCTATGCAGCAAGTTGCGTTTTAATATTTGCATTAAGCATTTTTCCTGCTGGGTTGCAACTGACTTATAAACAGAAACTAGAGAGCACAGCATGCTTCTTTTATAAATTATTAATAAGTGAAACAGAGAGGCAATGGAAAGAAAGAGAGTATATAAAGAATAAAAAAAAGAGGCAAGTAAGATCTGTAAGGCTTTATCATGGGCATGGCCAAACCCACCTGAAGAGAATCGTCATGACGGGGTTCTGGCTGAGCCAATCCAGCAGTGACTTCCTCTACCACAATCTCTGCAGGACCCTACAGCCAATCAAAAGCAACAGATGAAAAACCACCCAATTCTCAAATTCCAATCCTTCATGTAGCTCATTTACAGATTTTAAACACACACACAGAATGTCAATTCAAAAAATAAGACAACATTTTTTCCTCCCATTTCAAATATTATTTAAATGTATATTTATTATTATTTAAATGCCTCATTTCAACGGCGGAAGTAAGAGGTTTTTTATTTTGAAAGAGTTTTATTTATTTATTTATTTATTTTATTCAGCAAGGACATTAAATTGACCGAAAGATATTTTGTTAAATCTTTAACTAAAGAATTTAAATAAAACTACAAAAGATTTCCATTTCAAATAAATACCGGTACTGTCCTTTTGACCTGTCTATTCATCCAAAAATCCTGAAAAATATAAATCACTGTTTTGATTTCACAAAAAATATTAAGCAGTAAAACTGTTTTCAACATTGAGGAAATGTTTCTTGAGCACCAAATCAGCATATTAGTATGATTTCTGAAGGATCATGTGAAGACTGGAGTAATGATGCTGAAAATAAAGCTGACAGCACTAAAATAACTTACATTTTAAAATAGACAATTTTATATTGTAACAATATTTCACAATTATACTGTTTATTCTGTATTTAAGATCAAATAAATGCAGCTTTCCTGAGCATGAAAACTTGTTCAACCCTGAAGTTCTGAACAGTAGTGCATCGTATATTATACGTATTTTAAATGCATAATAATAATTTTATAATATTAAACCAAGAATTGTTAATATTTATTCTGTTTAATTTAAATGATTAAACAGAGCTAGAGCAGAACCTCAGACCTTTTGGTATCAAAGCACTTCCCCAAAAGGTTATAACCATCATACTAAGACTTATGACTCAAACAAGCACTGGCCAACACAGAATCTGATTCTACGAATCCCCTGCACCTTGCGTGTTTTTTTATTACATATTTTTGCTCACGTTATTATTCTTTCGGCTACTAAAGGGTGTAGAACATTCAATTCTGCTTAAGTTGACCAAAAAAAGTTTTGTTCACCCAAAAATGAATTATCTGTCATTTATCACCCTCATGTCGGTCCAATGTTGTAAGACCTTCATTCATCTTCGGAACACAAATGAAGATATTTTTAATGAAATCCGGGAGGTTTCTGGCCCCCTTAATTTTATTAAGTGACAAGAATACTTTTTGTGCGCAAAAAACAAAAAAACGTTTCAAAAATTACGTTTTCAACAATTTCTTTTCTTGTGTGTCAGTCTCTGACGCTCTTTATGTGAGCACCACGACACATGCGTGAGCTGCTGACGCACGAGCCGGCCGATACTGAGTCGTCGTTCTGACGTAGAACCTAGACGCTGCACTATGTTTAGAATGTGAACAGTGTCAAAGTCATTTCTTTTTGGGGGTGGGTGGGTCAATGAATGTTTGCCCACAAAAAGTTTTCCCATTGCTTCATAATATTAAGGTTGAACCACTGTAGTCATATGGACTATTTAACAATGTCTTTACTACCTTTCTGGGCCTTGAAAGGGCCAATAACGTCACAGTCAAAAGGGGGTTAGAAAGCTCTATTTCATCATTCATTATTAAATTAAATATCTTAATCTGTGTTCTGAAGATGAACGAATGTCATACGGGTTTGGAACGACATGAGGGCGAGAAATTTATGACAGAAAATTCATGTTTTGGGTGAACAAACACTTTAACAAAATTTACCAATGCAATCAAATTGGCAGACTCTGTCTGGACCTACCCATGTGCAAATGTTGCTAAATTACTGTTTTTGCTCAGTATTTTCTCACAAAATTCTCTTTAATAATGTTTCCACCAAAAAAAAGCATTGTACACAAGTGTAAATGAAAACAGGAAACTCTTACCCCTGGCTGAGGAAGTTCAAATTTTGCAGGTGACCTAGAAGGAATATAAGAACAAAGAATTAAGAATTCAAGAGTCAAGATTCATACTCATCATACATACATAACACAGAGTTCCATTTTGACATATCGCATACATACTTCACTTGTGCAAAACATGGAATTTCAGTCTTCATACGCTTAAGCACTGTATGAAGTATAGTTTAGACTAATTAGAGAATGTTTATAAAGTTGTGTATACATAAAAAACACAGTCAGTGGATGTGAGGGCTCCTCCCAGCACTGAGCTAGCCTGACGCAGCATTCATGAACAGACGAGCCCCTCAATCACATTCATAACACACCCTTTAACCAGTAACCCTAAACATAAACACAGTGACCCAACATACATCCCTCAGCCACCATGGAAGACATTGTCAAAACAATCCTCCGACACTGTCACAGCTCTTCTCACACACACCTTTGACCCAGCCATGTTATGGTAACAAGAGCAGGCGGATTTTCCTATACTTGATAAAATGGAGACGACTCCTCAAAAGAGCAATTAGTTTTGAAACTTCATTCTTGAATTCTTTGTTCACGTTGAGTCACTGGGTTTCTGAGTCATTTGGGCTCTTTTTTTCCTGAAAAGAGCTGTCATGTTAGTGACTAAAATAAAACTGCCTGTCAAACAAGCCTGAGTATGAATACATGTAAGACTGTCACTTAAGAAATACCTAAATTAGTAGAAAAGTTTAGTTTAATACAGTGGGAAAAACGCAAACTGGACGACATTACTTGAAAGGATAGTGACAGTTCCCACAAAGTGCAGATTGCCATTATGTGCATATCCTCATGTTGTTTCAAACCTTTGTGACTTTATTTCCGCATAGGAACACAATAGGAAAGGTTCGGGAGTGTGAATTCTTAAAGCATTTGACCTCTCTTCAAACCGTTTGACAGCAACATCATCTGAACGCTACGTGTCACAACATTATCGTGGCTGTGTTTCAAACTCTCTAAGCTGACTCGACCGTTCACTTGTGTAAGTCATATGACTTTATATATCCACATAATAAACATTACATGGCAGTACGAAAGCAGTAAATATATAAACAAACATTGGGGCAACTGTTGACAGTTTCATTCTAAATCACGTAACGTACATTAGACATTGAACTAAGGTAATAAAACTAATAGTTAGTTTCTATAAATTGAATGTAAGACTCACGCATGAGGTGAGGGAGTGAAGTTGACATCCTCCGCCGCATCGTAAAACTCCTCCGTGTCGCTGGTGTCCGACGCCATCGAGCCCGGGCTGCATACAGAGGCCGCCGCCACTGTTGCGATTTCAGCGAAAGGGGGAAAACTCCCAGAGCTTGTGAAGCAGGAGGCGAGAAAACAGACGTCTGATAAGTTACTGGATTTGAACCCGGCGTGCGTCTATGGCATGAGTGCAGGGAGAGGCCGCTATCTATCTCACCTGAATGTACGATAACGCAAGCAGACACACGGCCTAGATTACAAGATCTCAGACGGCGGGGTTGAGTATAAGCAAAATCAGTCGCTTATGTCAATCTGATCAGGGGTAATGCAATGTTAAGGTCCGGCCGAGGCTGTCCATGCGCACTGTCAGTGATCCTGGCATATCAGGAAGAACCCCTACCGGGATTTACGATCGAAAACAAACCGAGAGGAGGAAGAGAAACGGCGACAGGTCTTCTCGCGTCCACCGAAATCTCGCAGGAAGATCTCGCGGGGTTTGGACTCGGGGGCATGTTTCTGTTGAACAGCTGATCTATTCGACTTGGACACAGAATATCATACTTGAATAAAATCTAATCTCTGCTGTGAGGCATTAGTAAAATAAATAAACAGACAGACAGACAGACAGACAGACAGACAGACAGATAGATAGATAGATAGATAGATAGATAGATAGATAGATAGATAGATAGATAGATAGATAGATAGATAGATAGATAGATAGATAGATAGATAGATAGATAGATAGATAGATAGATAGATAGATAGATAGATAGATAGATTGATTGATTTTGTGATTCCACTTTTATCCACTGGTGAGTGCAGTAGGCTTGGGTCAGTAAAATTCTGTCACACAAATCTTTGTTACTGTTAGTTGTTTAAAGGCACTATATATATATATATAGTGCCTTTAAACAACTAATGTATGATATATATTAAGAACTGTGCAGCATTATATATATATAATGCTGCACAGTTCTTAATATATATATATCATACATTGATATTTATTGCACCGTCCAATTACATCCCGAATATAGACGAATCGACCAATCGCTCCGCGTATCCCTGCGCCATGAACTTATTTTGGTAACGGAAGTTTTTAGTGTTAAGACTTGATTGACATGGACATAGACCAATCAGCTACGAGTACGGCATATATTCCCTTGAGGCTTCAGCCAATGAAAAACAGGAGAGGAGGGGCTTTGTGAGATCCATGAGTAGAGTGGATTTGGGGTTTAAGAAGAAAACAAGGGTAAATTCCAGAGGTTGTGGTAAGTCGAAATGGCTTTTAAAAGTTTACTTGTTTAGTATTCTATTTGGAAAACTGACATATTAGTGGCATATGCGTAAAGATGCACAACATTCGATACGAAAAGTAGCTTGTTGTCAGCTGAAGCTAAATGTAGCAGCAGCATCGGCAGAGCCTCGAATAGGGAGCCATGCTTCAGGTTTGGTCCTTTCTTCAAAAGAACCGGGCTATGCTTTCAAGAACGGACAAAACCAGAGGCACGGTTACAGTCACAGCTCCGCTTCTGCCGCTGTACTTTTGTCAACGCGGGGATATGTCTTGTTCTGTGTGTGGTTAGTTAGTTCCCACATAAACGTGAGCCGACATGTCGCCAAGAGTCTCTTCCACAATCCCAAACTCTGTGTCTGAAGAACTAACAAAACAATTAATACAAACACAACGCCCCGACTAAACGAAGTGCTCCTAACAAATAGCTGTCTAGTTTCTGTTCATTTATTGCCACTATGATTATCTAGTTGCTGCTTTGGCAGGACCCCTGCTGTTCTGTTCGAGACGGACAGAGTCTGAGAGCTGTTTTCCTTTTGTTTGTGTTGGGCTTCACTTTCTAACACACACTTCCATTTTCTTTGTGCTGTTGCTTTAAACCGAATCACTAAAAGAAAAAGCCCACTTAGGAAGTTCAGAAATGTCACTCTGTTTTAAAGAGCGTGTATATGATTCAGCATGTTATGGCTTACTCAAGTTGAAATATTTTTGGGGGTTGTTTACACCAGACTTGAATCAATATAGCAACCAAACTGAGAAAATAAGGATGATCTAACCAGGCAGCTTTTGATTAATTTCCTTTCCTAACTAATTTTAAGAGCTCCAGATACTCAGTCCAGCTGTCAGAGTGTGACAAAAGTTGAGCTCAATTATTAAGAGTGTGATTCTGAGCAGCTGGGGGCTGAAAGGGCCACCATGTGCTCATATGCCATGACAACAGTAACATAATACTAATGGCTAAAAACAAGCCCTTCTACCAGGGGCCTCCGGCTGAAACCTTATTTTAGCATATGTCCTGTGTTGTGTATTGTACTGGCAGAGTCATTTGTTGCCATTTTTTCCTTTCCTTTCTTTTTTCTTTTCTTTTTTTGTTGTTGTGAGGAAGCACATGGTTTGACATGACTAAAGGGCAAGGCTCTTATGTTTTTTGTTTTTTTTTAATGTTTTAACTAAAGCTGTTCAATGGTGTGTATTGTTAATATTTGCCTCCGATGCAAACATATAGCCAGTAACAGAACTATGAATACACATTTATGGGTCCTGGGACTACAGTTCCACTCTGCTTGAATCGGGGGCAGATGCATGCTTGTTTTTAAGATATAGTTTCTACACAAATTCTCTAATGAAATTCCTCATTTTTAATTTTTTCATTACCTCAATAAAAAAATGAGTCAAGCTGTCTTTTGGTACTAAAATAATACTTTTTTTTTATAATGTTATTTTTTATTATTGTTCATCTGTGCTTTTAAAAACTGTACTTTACATATTTAAACACTTCATTGTGTGTTTGTGGACATGGGCAGCTTCTCTTATTGGGATCCCAAAAGCTAAGAGGGGTTCATTTAGATTAGACAGCAGGTGAGGGTTGTGGAAAGACTGTGTGAGATGAAGCATGTAAACTCAGCAAAAAAAGAAACGTCCCTTTTTCAGGACTGTGTATTTCAACAATAATGTTATAAAAATCCAAATAACTTTACAGATCTTAATTGTAAAGGGTTTAAACAATGTTTTCCATGCATGTTCAATTTACCACAATCAATTAATTAACATGCACCTGTGGAATGGTCATTAAGACCTTAACAGCTTACAGAGAGTAGGCACTTAAGGTCACGGTTCTAAAAACGCAGGACACTAAAGAGACTTGTCTACCGACTGTGAAAAACACCCAAAGAAAGATGCCCAGGGTCCCTGCTCATCTGCGTGAACGTGCATTAGGCATGCTGCAGGGAGGCATGAGGACTGCTGATGTGGCCAGGGAAATAAATTGCCATGTCCGTACTGTGAGACGCCTATGACAGCGCTACAGGGAGACAGGAAGGACAGCTGATCATCCTCGCAGTGGAAGGCCACGTGTAACAACACCTGCACAGGATAGGTATATCCGAATATCACACCTGCGTGACAGGTACAGGATGGCCACAACAACTGCCCTAGTCACACCAGGAACACACAATCCCTTCATCAGTGCTCAAACTGTCCGCAATAGGCTGAGAGAGGCTGGACTGAGGGCTTGTAGGCCTGTTGTAAGGCAGGACCTTACCAGACATCACCAGCAACAACGCCGCCTATGGGCACAAACGCACCTTCGCTGGACCAGACAGGAATGGCAAAAAGTGCTCTTCACTGATGAGTCACGGTTTTGTCTCACCAGGGGTGATGGACGGATTCGTGTTTATCGTCGAAGGAATGAGCGTTACACCGAGGCCTGTACTCTGGAGCGGGATCGATTTGGAGGTGGGGGGTCCGTCATGGTCTGGGGCGGTATATCACATCACCATCGGACTGAGCTTGTTGTCATTGCAGGCAATCTCAATGCCTTGCGGTACAGAGAAGATATCCTCCTCCCTCATGTGGTACCCTTTATGCATGCTCATCCGGACATGATCCTCCAGCAGGACAATGCCACCAGCCATACTGCTCGTTCTGTGCGTGAGTTTCTGCATGACAGCAATGTCAGTGTTCTGCCATGGCCAGCGAAGAGCCCGGATCTCAATCCCATTGAGCACGTGTGGGACTTGTTGGATTGCAGGGTGAGGGCTAGGGCCATTCCCCCCAGAAATGTCCAGGAACTTGTAGGTGCCTTGGTAGAAGAGTGGGGTAACATCTCACAGCAAGAACTGACAAATCTGGTCCAGTCCATGAGGAGGAGATGCACTGCAGTACTTCAAGCAGCTGGTGGCCACATCAGATACTGACTGGTACTTTTGATTTTGAGCCTCCCTTCATTCAGGGACAGATTATTCTCTTCTGTTAGTCACATGTCTGTGAAACATTTTTAGTTTATGTCTTATGGTGTTGACTCTTTTAGTGTTCATACAAATATTTACACACATTAAGTTTACTGAAAGAAAAAACAGTTGAAAGTCAGAGGACGTTTCTTTTTTTGCTGAGTTTAGTTCAACCTGAAGTCTCTCGTCTCTCTTAAAGGGATACTTCACCTCTGGGAAGACAAATGTGTATTTAATATTGGTCATTTATATAGTAGAAATGTGATTATTTTTGAAATTTAAGTATTCTAGAAAAGGCAGAAATATTACTAAATATTTGAAAATATTACTGGTTTTCTACTGATACAAACTTAATGCTAAATCCTGAAGAATCCCTTTAAGATGTGGTGGTTGTGGTTGTGGGCTGTGGTTTAGCACAGTGTAGGCTGGTACTGTGTCAGAAACACACATTTTGGTGAAACGCACACTCTTGATTCAGTGCACGTTTTAATAGTTGTATGACCTAATTAGGGATGTATGCTTCATATATGAAAATAGATCAGTCATGGAAAGGGTTAAACTGGCAGCGTGCTATGTACCAGTATTGATTTTTCATATTGAATTTGACAAGGGTTATAAGGGGTCTGATTCCATGTTTAATCCCACATTGATTTCCAATTCTGAATACTGTAACAAACACAGTGTCGCTTTACAAATGAAGAATAGCGTCTAATCAGAGAGAAGGGAAGTTGGTCAGGGTGATAATATGAAATGCACAGGTTGTTTTCATTTTCCAAGCCGTCAACAAAGTCAGTCATAAAGAATCTTATGCCTTTTCCTTTTGACAGTCCAGAGACAGATTGTTTCAGAGATCAGATGACCTGCAGATTTGAACATTTGAGAAAAGGGTGATTACATAGAGTTACCGTGTACTCCATTTACATCAAAGGCTCTTTTATTGTTAAGCTTTGAAAGCCTGACACAGTTTTAAAAACACATTAAAGTGTGTGTGATGGAGAAAACTTTTAGTTATTTAACTCCTTTAGCCCTGAAGCCATTTTTAGAGTTGTTTTGTCTGAGAGACACACAACTATGAGTAAAGACTCATAGCTCCAAAACTATAACAAGGAGAGTCAAATCGTTTGATAGAACACTTTTCAATATTTTTGGAAATATAAATTACATTACATTTAGACATTCTCCTGCTGAGAAACTGCTGATAAATAACGCACAAATTGTAATAACTCTGGAAGGAAATATGGTATGATATTTTTTTGGTGAAGTCCCTCTACATGTGAGGTACATCTGGATCAAATTTTGTGGAGATCGCATAAAGTACTCAAAAGTTAGAGCATTCTGAACAAAGGTAACCTTTTTGTTTAGTCCTGACATATTTGGAAGGCAATAAAAAATGTTTTCTGAGTGACACACACAAAACTAAAGACTCCAAACCAAATAACACCAAAACTATAGCAAGGAGAGTCAAAAGGTAGGTATCTTTTGATAGAACACTTCAAATATTTTGAATATATAAATTGAAATGTATAAAAAGAATACATGTATTCTTGTGTGTGTGTATATATATATATATATATATACACCCACACACGCAAGAATATATAAATCTTATGTTGTTTGGTGCAAGAATCAGTGTAAAATGAATATACGATATCTGTAATTTTGATTTCTAGAAAATATTTACATCATTAAAATTGCACCGTAATGTCACTCTTTACATTGTCGTCTTCTTGGCACTGGCTAGGAAGGACTGCGGATTGTACCACACAAGTCTTGTACATGACCATTCAGCAATCAGCACAGTTATAGGCATCTAAAGATTTATTTGCCCTCAATTTGTCTTTACACTCGGTTTCTCTATCGGATGGGTGTTGTACTCAACCGGAGGTAGTGTTAGCGTTAATCCTGTCAGATCGTCCATCCATTGAGTGAGCATGTACGGTTCAGCCAATATGATTCTGTCTGTTAAAATTAACTTTTTCTAATAACAATTGTGGTCCTGGACACAGTGACATTGCACATTAAGATAAAATCGGATTTCCTCCAGCTCACAAAAAGCTCCTCCCACAAAAAAAACGTCACCGTGTTTACTAATCAAAAAGGGGTCTATATACTTTAAACCCTGACCTGGGGGGAACCGTCCGTAAAAGTCTATAAGGAGATGACGTACTAAACTCAAACGTCTCATAGTATAGGAACGTGCAGGTGGTTTGGCACAGCTTATCCTTGTTCTTCTTTGACCTGTGTCTGTTGCTAAGACACAGTGGTTGCCACGGCAATGAGCAGAACTGAAGTGCTGAAATTCTTTCCATGATGCGGTGCCTTCAAAAGTGTTCATCCTTGTGGCCTGGACACAGGGTGACTTATTTACTTTAACATGCTTCAGGGGATCTGGAACACCAAATGTGAATTGAACAGATGTCACTAGTGTTCAATGATAGAAAGAATATGGTGTTTTTCTGCTTTTCAGAGTAGGTCTGACATGTGGAAAATGTTTAGTTCCTTTACACACCTATAAGTTGTGTAGTACAGATTCCAGGTAGGCTAAAGATTTTCATAGATTTTTCAACTTGAATAGCATTGCATGTTAAAAAATGTGTGTGATTTGGTTTGACTCAACTGCTATTGATGGATCTCAGTGACAGACATGCAGAAACACAGCAAGGAACTCATTTAGCAGGGTTTAATGAGCCCACAAAATATCCTCTTCTGCTACCTTTAGTCTGACCACACGTTTTCTTACAGCGGTTTGTTTTTTGGCCTTTGAGCCACACCTTCTCGTTGAGTAAAGCAGTTAAACACCCCAGCTGGTCACTGACAGTGTTGGAGGATGAGATGCTCACAACTACCGCGTGTGTCTGTAAAGAGATTGCATTCAGCATCTACTGCTCAGCTTTATTTCTTTGATTGCTGAATGGTGGCTGATGATGGTGATGATTTTTTTCCCCTCCTGATCAGATGGGGGAGGGGACTGCCTGACAACACCCCAAAATATGAACACCTAAATATTAATAGAAATGCCATATGCTGCTCTGCCACAAATACTCACAGAGACAGAGGCAATAAAGGGAATGGCTAAAGTGGATATTAATTTTAAAATTGACTAAAGATTGCATTTAATAGTGTTTTATTATTAGGGCTGTCTTTGATTAAAGATTTTTCTAAATAATCCACTTGAAGTCGTTAATTTAAGCCATTAGTCGACTAGTTTCACATTTAGGCCTAAATAAATTTAATTACTTAAATATATACTGAGGAGAATACTAAACCAATGAGCGGTTAATAGCCTATACTATATAGGCTTAATACTCAAGCGCACGCGTGTAAAGCTTGCCGCAGAGCATCGGCAAAAGTAATGATTATGAATGTGTCGGGAAAAAAATGCCATGGAGACATTTTAGTTGTTTATTAATAAGCTAGTGTTTTCTGAGTAAGTTTCGGCTGAAAAGTTGATGATGTTGAATGCACCTTTAGAGAGAAATCCACCTTTCATACGGATTAGATAAGCAGAGAGTATTTCTTTTCGATTTGAATTGGTTAATTTAAAAGTCATTTCAAGATATCTTTAGATATATTTCTCATGTCTGTGAGGCAAGTAGCCTATACGCTGAGTTTCGGTTAATTTATGTCTTAAAAAATTCTATTAAACTAGATTTTGCCCTTGTCTTGATTATTTCCATAACTCATGATGTTCTTCGTTATTCTGCTGATGTTTCAGGTGTTCTGGGGTTTTGTGCCTGGGCATGGACCACCCTGTGCATAGAGGTGACACCATGTCCATCGGACTACACGACAGGTACTGTGCAATGTATGTAATTTCCTTCTTCTACACACACACACAAACACACACACACACTCGTACTTAACTTTCTCTCTCCGTCTCCCCTGTACAGAGACACATGAGTTCTCTCCTGCCTGGAGAGAAAGTAAATCTGTAGATCTGTTTCTGTCATGAACACATTATACACACATGTTCTGAAGTGTCTCAGTTTCCTCTCGTTCTCACACACCTTAACCAGAATAATGTGAGCTGTCATCATGGAGGACATTGCTAAAACTGACATCCAGCTTTGTGTGTGTTATACATTCCTCTCAGGTGGTTCAGAGTAATTATTGACAGAATTTTTTATTCTTGGGTGAACTATCCCTTTAACTGTGCGCTTTAGTTATAGCTTTAAATGCTTGTGTGTTCACGCACTTGGGGTGCGGTGGTTCAAGTTTGTCTTTGTATCTCTTTTCTGTCATGACAGCTTCAGTTCACACTATGAAGGATGATATGAAATCAGTTGAAGCCAATGCCAATAACTGATATTTTAATATGATATGGTTGCTGGCATACATTTTCAAAAAGACGTTGCTTTTTACCAGAGTGGCTCAAGTGGGGTTTTTTTTTCCATTTAAATCCAATCAGTATGGAAGCCCATTTTTGCCGTAGTAAAAAAATAAATAAAAGGTAATTGTGATTTATATATTTGACAATTGCAACTTATTTTGTAATAATTACAACTTTATATCTTGCATTATGACATTACTCCCAATGTGATTTTATTTCTATTCTTAGTATAAAGTTTCTGTTACAATTTTTTTTTTTTATGTTGAGGCTGCCTAAAACAGGCTTCCATAAATCAGAAATACTCTCTGCCTGTGAATCATTTTGCATGGTCACGATTGTTGACATCCAATAGAGTGCCACAGGAATGAGTCCTAAAACCTGGAAAGGAGTTTGCATTTTTGCACTTCCACTTTTATTGGCCCAAAGTCAGTGAGTTTTTTTTGAACGGATATTTGGTTAAATCCCTGAAATAAGGTGTGTGGTCAACACAAGCTCAAGATATGTTTAGTTTTATTCTTTAATATAAAAGAAATAATTCACTACTCCTGAGTTGGGTCTATAAAAGTCTATCACACTCTTCTGTTACATTAAGGAGACTATTTAGATCTGTATCTTTGTTGTTTAATCCATTGTTACACCCTGTAGCAATCTAGTTCAGCTATACTAGGTGTGGGAGATTTTATTTCAAGATAACAATATATTTCACGACACGATATAGATATAATGAAGTAGACCTACCTGAAAAACTTAAAAGCACTAGAAATAAGAAATACTACACTCTTAAAAATAAAGGTTTTCACAGTGATGCCACAGTTATCACGGTAGAGGCTATCTACCGTGATAACTAAAACTAAAAATCAAAATCTATCGGTTTATCGTGACTACTATATTGCCTACCAATAAGCTATGCAGATAAATGCTTTTGAAAATAGACATTTTAGGACATGAGATCAATCCGGGTACAAAAGCATATCAAACAGTGGTGTTTGTTGTTTTTCACTCCAAATATACACAAATATTTATTTTTTACACTCTCACTAAATAACTATGTGGCGTTATACTAACTCAATGACTAGTTTTCACTCGCACAGATGATACAAACGTGTGTCATGGCAGGCAGATGACTGAGATTGGTGTTCTCTAATAGTCATGCCTGATTGTTTGCTGTCTGTGATGTGTAAATCACAGCAGAATTACACCATGAGTTCAGATCACTATAAACACTAAACACTCAATTAAACAGCACAGCTCTTGAAGTGAGCACAGCATGTTGGCTGGATACTTCTATATTGTGTTTATTGTACAGGAAAACAAAGACAACTGTGAATTTCATCGATCTGAGCCGACCTGCTGCCTGCTGAAATGTTACATGCACTGGCCTCGTTTTGTGTCTTCAGATGCCAAGTTGGCACTTAAGGGCCGAGCGTGTGGGCATGTGGATTTATAATGACTCAGACCCTTGAGATCATCGGACTAAGATTCAGTCAGCTGGTGTGTAGGACAGTATTGACGGGGCTATTTCTGTGTTCTGTTGGTGGGATGATTTATGAGACCTGTAGCCAAGAAACATGCTCTCTTATGGGTCTTTTTAAGACGTGTATAGTGGTCCCCAAAACTATTCGGTCGCTTAAATGGATACAGCCACCCTAAAATGAAATTTGTTATTTACTCACCCTCAAGTTGTTGCAAACCTGTACGAGAGTTTCTTTCTTCTGCTGAACTCAAAGAACGATTATATTAATTTATATTATAATTTTGAAGAACGATTATAACTTTGGCACCATTGAGTTCCATGGTATTTTTTTCTACTATGTAAGCCAATGGTGCCTACCCAATGGTTTACTACGGTTTGGTTCCAATTGTTCTTCAAAATGTCTTCCTTTGTGTTCAGCAGAAGAAAGAAACTCTTACAGGTTTGCAACAAATTGAGGGTGAGTAAATGATGACAGAATTTTCATTTTTGTGTGGTGTATCCCTTATTTTAACATGTCTTTGCATTGTACAAAATATCAAAGTGGCGTTCATTTTAAAGAAATGGACACTACCGGTCTAAATTACTGGGGCAGTTTTATTTTATTCAGAAACATTAAATTGAACAGTAAGAGTAAATGTTTGTTTTTCAAATAATAAACATTTAAAATAATGAATGTTCATTTTGACATTTCTATTCATCAATAATCCTGAAAAAAACTATCACAGTTTAAAAAATATTAAGCAACACAACTGTTTTCAACATTGATGATAATAAAGCTTTCTTAAGCACCAAATCAGCATATTAGAATTATTTCTGAAGGATCATGTGACACTGAAGACTGGAGTAATGATGCTGAAAATACAGCTTTACCAATAAAATAGAGAAGGTTTGTTTATTTTTAAAAACAAACATATTTGATTAAATAAATGCAGCCCTGGTGAACATAAGACTTCTTTCAAAAACCGACCCTAAACTTTTTTTTGTACGGTAGTGTTGTTCAATCAAAATATTTCACAAAAAGTGTATTAAGTTTTTAAATGATGAAACAATAAGATGTATATGGGAACTTTATTTGTCAACTGTCTGTGGATCATGTTTATTTTTAGTGTGAAAGGACACCTTTGTGAACTAACTTCATACATCCACTAACAAATCACCTTGACTAGTTATGTGTTTGCAAAGTTTGCTCAGAAAAGTAGTTAGTCTCTTAGAAATTATCATTTGTTCGTGCTTATGTAATTGTCATCGGAAAGGTCTTAGTGCGTGGTGATGTGCTTGGATGTCTTACCGTTATACTCCATATTGCTGGTTTCTGTCACTCTCGTAAACTCTAGCACACTCGGATCCTGTCTTTAAGCTGTTTAGGACCCTCAACCATCTGTTGCATATTTGTCGAGGTTGCTGTAGCAACAGCTTCCTGTAGGAGAGTCTGAACAATGTAATGGTGGTGCGGGTGGTTGATTGTAGCTTTTATTTATCCATTTTCCATTGAGGAAGTTCAATATTTGTTTGAAAAAGCTTGCAAAAAAAAGTGATTTACAGGGCAATGAGGATCAGGAGACTGAAAGTGATAGTGAGTCGTCTGACTCCATTGTAGTGCTTTCTCAAGTGATTTTTCTGGGTGAAGTTACGATGAGGGCGATGAGACATGATGAAGATGTTTAAGGCAAAAAAAAAAAGTTAATTCGGGTTCAAGAATATTACCCTGACATCATGCAGTTTGTCAAAAAATGAGAAGTCTAATGACAGAAGGCTGTTTTAATAATAGAGAAGTGTATCGTTTGAAGAAAATTGTGAACATGAGTAATAATGATGCTTAAATTAAGAGATAGAACTTATGATCTGTTGTGTGTTGAGGGAGGGTTTTTTCTTTTTATTTAGTTTTATTTGAAACTATTAAAAGTTCATGTTTTTACCCTTCGAAATATTAGTTAAAAACTTCAGACTATTTACTTAACTTTTTTGTCAACTTTATTGATCCCACAAGGGGCAATTAGTTAAGAGCATGTATACAACAGTACATAACACAGATCACACACATTTCTCACAACATACAACCAGTCAACTGTGTATTGTGATGCATTATTATTCCGCTAGTTAAAAATGTATTATGCAGACAGTAACTTACAATATTGCTCTGAGCTTGTGCGTGTGACAGTGATTCATGCATCATAAATGTCAGTTCATAAATGTCAGTCAGCATGGCATTGCACGTCAAGTTCGTAAACAGCTTTATTCAGTCCATTTTAAAATCTAATTTTGGCCACCTCTCAGTTTCTCAAATGAGTTAAACCAAAGATATTACCTCAGAAGTAAATGCACTAGAAATCCACGCTCATTCAAGGGTGTGCATCTATTGCATTGACGGAGAGAAAGCACTGACACCTGCAGGATTTCATCTGACGGTACTTTTATTTTACACTACAAAGTGGGAAGCAACCGTGAGAGCAACAGTACCGCATAATAAGTGTGGTCTCCTATATCTACAGACGTTTTTAAATCTGGACTCCAAAAAGCGATGAAATTGTCAGACATCCATTAGTGCATGCCTATGAGTGCATGTGAGGGAAACAACTGGAAATACAGCGCTGGTTCTCTCCATAACTTACTCGACAACGAGGAAATTCAACAGCGTGCATGGGCGAAGGTATAATACGTGTATTTAATTGTATGAAATAATCCCGTAAAAAAGCACAAACACAGCTGAGGGTGACTCTAACAGACAGCAGACAAACGACTAGCAGTGACCGCAGCGGCAATCCACCTGTCACTCTAGTGGCCACGCCCTTAATTATGCAGAACTTTAAGGCTTAATATAATTTAAATGGATGAGTTGTAAAAAAAAAAAAAAAAAATCATCCCCCTCACAGTCGTCATGAAGGGCAAAATTAGCGATAGAGACCAAAAAAACTATTTGCCACTAGGCTATAAACATGTTTTTTCTGCTGTGAAGTTAGGCATTTTAACATGGGGAGATACAGATTTGACTCGCTTTTGCAGCCTGCCTCAAGCGGCCACTCGATGAATTGCAGTTTATTTCACTTCCGTGTTGGTTTCAAGAGAGAGACGGGGAGATTGCGATTGGTATTAAAACTGTTCGTCGTGTTTCCTTTTATTTTTTTATTTAAACTGAGATAATTTCTCACAGACGAAGAACCAAATGTTAAAAGATTATCACTCTGTGACAAGTACTTCCAATGCTCAGGATTTTTTTTTATTTATTTTTTTTCAAGGAAGTTTTTACCTAATCTTGATGCTCTTTTTTGGGGCTGGATGAAAATTTAAAACCTGAATGGAGATGTCTGTATAACCCGCCATTATCATTATTACGGTATCATTATTATTACGGTATCATTGCTGTAAACTCATTTATTTCTGTTTTAAATCCAGAAGTTAGTTCGGAATGTCCCTTTTGTTCTCAAATGGAACAGTTTTTCATGCTTTAGTTTATTAATTATAACTATTATAACTTTAGTTTTAAACTAAATACTTTAGTTTTAAAGGGCACCTATTATGGAAAATTCACTTTTACATGGTGTTTGAACATAAATGTGTGTTGGCAGTGTGTGAGCAAAACCACCCTAGAATGATAAAAATCCACCCAGTGTTTTTTTACAATCTCAATAAATCATATGCACTGCCTCAGAACGAGCTGTTCTGAGGTTCAGCTCTTTGTGACGTAGAACGGGAGACAGGGGGTTGATTGACAGTGTGGCTGTGGCCTAGACCCCGCCCTCGGTGATCTGTACACATCATCCTCCATTGTTTCAACGATGACAGCCGGTAATGTCTCTTGGAAACATAAGTGTTCTGTCGTGGACTCGTGGGTTAATCCTGTTGTTGTAGCTTAAAAGTTAATCCTCAACTGTGGATCGTCATCTACTGTTTGCGATCCACCGTCACATCCAGTAACAGTGACGTTAAGTGTGTTTTATGATTTTTGAGCAAATAGTCTTTTCAGTCAATGTCAGCCAATTCAACAACAAATGCGTCTAAAGTTGTTGTCGTTGTAGGATGTCTGTGTGTAGGCTATATAATTTAAACCTTGTTTGTATAGTGTGTAACCACACGTTTATATATATTTAAAGATATTGTATTAAAAACTGCATATATGTTGTTGTTCTGTATGTTAGCCATCTCCTCACATTTGCCACAGAAGCACCCGTATGACTAGTAAACATGACGCCACAGGTCCCCGTCCCTCGCATAAATGTAATTTCGCTTGTACGTAGCAAACTTTATCACAGTATGTGTATGTAATTTCAAAAAAATTGCGCCAGCATTAGTGTTTATGTGTCTGTGTGTGTGTGTGTGTGTTGCACATGCCCGTCATTTCAAAGGGAACGCGATTGCAACGCTAAAGTACATAAATGTATCAAATAACCATACCGAGACATACTGGTCCATTCTCATTTATGTTTATTCTGCCGGAGTCTCTTCGTGCTATTTATATATTCCGATTCAAACGTATGCTGAATGACATTCAAAACAGTGCGTCTCTCACTCTTAGCCCTTCTGCTTACCAACTACTGCCATAGGTATCAAGTTACGCCCTCATCCAAAGGCAGGGCGGGGATATGCAGCTCATTTGCATTTAAAGCCTATGATTTAAAGCCGTATACCTCCGAAACAGGTCATTTTTAAGCAGGCCCCAAAATGACATTTTCAAATGGTTATAATAAATTAACTGTGGGGTATTTTGAGCTGAAACTTCACAAATACATTCTAGGGACACCAGAGACCAATATTACATCTTGTAAAAAGGGGCATAATAGGTGCCCTTTAAGTTTATATCAAGAGTTTTTATCTGATTTTAAGTTTTATAAAACTGTGCTAGATTTTTGTACTTTTGAGGTGATTTCGTTTAGTTATGGAGCATTGTGTTTTGTTTCTGAAGACGATTTCGTTTTTTTCTTTGTAGTGCCCCCCGCCCATTCCTATTTTGTGAGGGTTTTTTTTATGTTATTGAGTTTTGTGTGTTTCTTTGAGGTGTTAATTATTATTTTTTGTTTATATCGTAAAAGTTGTGTGAATTATTGTGAATAAAGTTCTTTTCAAAATTCAAATTTTCTCTCTGTCACTGTCTCTCTCTCTCTCTCTCTGTGTCTGTGCTACTCTTCCTGAAATGCTATAAAAATGACAAATGCGGATTAATTGTGGATTTCTTTAAGCTTTGCCAAAAATACTTTGCTAGATCATACAGCCACCAAACACTCTTCAGATCAAAACCTTCTTGAGGTGCTGATCATCTAGTAGCTATTATTCCCTCTTCTCTCCCTTCTTCCCTTTTTGTGCATAAAGCCTAGGCTTGTTTCAGATGGAAGTCTTGTTATATGATGTTTTGCATAATCTCAACTAAATGTCAGTAAGATTCAACAAAATTTCCAAAAGAAATTGTTTGATCTCTCATAGCTTGTCAGTCATAAAGAGCAAGGGTAAAAACTTAGAAGCTTTAAAGCTCTTTTTTATTATATAATAAATGTTTTCTAAACCAGTTTGAAACTTTTCAAGAAAATGTTTTACGTAGGACCTTGTTTACAAAGTGCTTCATAAAAGATGTACATTATTGTGGACGGTGAGACTGTTCTGTCTCTTTAAATAAATAACAAAATTTGTCTTATTTTGGTAAGTTGCAGTTTGGCTTTGATGCAATAAAAAAGAGTGTCTTCACTCTGGTTTTGAGGACTGTTGTTTTCAGTGTCTTGCTCATTCATTTATAGTTCCTCCTTAGAGGGGACCAGAAGAAGATGCAGTTTACTCATCTGTGACTGTATTAGTTCTGAACCAATGTGTTTGATAACAATAATTATTACATAAACGTGTCACCATCATAAATGCTATTCTTCTGGATTTTGAATATTGAAAGAAGTCTATCATGGTTTCAACAAATATTAAGCAGCAACTGTTGTTTCTTATTGTAACTCTTACAATGAGATGTTTCTTGAGCATCAAATCAGCATATTAGAATGATTTCTGAAGAATCATGTTCTTGTTGTATGTTTAAGTAACTAATTTAAATTGTAATATTTCACATTATTACTGTTATGCTGTATTTATATAAAAAAAACTTCAGTAGAGATGTTTCTCTTGTTTTTATTCCACCTTTTGTTCTCTCTGAGCAGCATGTTCTTTGAAATTTTCTCTGCTTGAGCCCACACAGTTATTGAAATGCACTGTTTGAGTGCGTAACACAGATCCTTGCACAGTGACGAGTGATTTAACATTTAAAAGCATTTTGATGCCAATTATCTCTGCTGTGCCATTTATTATTTAAAATTTTCAGTCCAGGAAACCCTGCTCTTGTTTCTAGGAAATATGTTTGTATGATGCAGATGTGCACTTGGCTAAAGTAAAGAAAATAGTTAAAAATGGAATGCCATTGCCAGTAGTAGAAGTCGTAGTCGCATCACAGTTTCCATATTGGTAATATATTTGTAATTTGCGGTGCGGGTCGAGAATCAACACTTGCGGGTTCAGTAGTTAAATGGGGGAGGGAACAACTTTTAATGGATAGTTCACCGAAAAATGAAAATTCTGTCAGTAATTACTCACCCTCATGTTGTTTCAAACCCATAAGACTTCCGTTCATCTTCGGATTCGGAACACAAATTAAGATATTTTTGATTAAATTTGAGAGCTGGATCACTCCTCCATAGGCTTCTTAAGGGATTGAATCTGGCCGGCCCAAAAGTTATTGAAGACATCGTTAAAATAGTCCGAGTGACTGCAGTGGCTCAATCTTAAGTTTATCAAGCGACGAGAATACTTTTTGTGTGCAAAAAACGAGCAAAAATAATTACTTTATTCAACTATTCATTTCCTTGAATATTCATTGAATTCCTTGAATATTGAACTATTCATGGCCTTGACATTTCACATGGTGAAATTACGCAAAGCTTCTAGGTTGTACGTCACATGCATCACACGCATGACCAACGTCGGCTAATAGTGAGCCTATACGTTTGACGTGCAACACAGAAGCTTTGCGTAGTTTCACTATGTGAAATCTCACAGAATAAAATCATAGTTTTTTGTTGTGGGCCTATGAATAAAATCATAGGCCCACAACAGAATAAAATCATAGTTTTTGTTATTTTTTAACCAAAATGTATTTTTGATGCTTCAAAACGTTCTAACTAACCCACTGGTGTCACATTGATGATGTCTTTATTTCCTTTCTGGACAAGGACAGTATACCATACGTACATTTGGACTCTCTACATTAACTCTCAGACTAAATCTAAAATATCTTAAACTATGTTCCGAAGATGAACAGAGGTCTTACGGGCTTGGAACGACATGAGTCATTAATGACATAATTATCATTTTTAGGTGAACTAACCCTTTAAGGGGCACACCAATTTCTCATATTTTAGCTTTTCATTATGGCTGGGAAAAAGACCATATTTCCAGACGCTTTGTATGATACCAAACATTTATAGTTGCTTTTTCAATAACTAGGTTTGTGTAGGTTTTCAGTGAATTTTAGGTGAGGAGAAGAAGGAGGGATCAGGGGAGATGATGAGAGAGACTGTAAAAGTGAGAAGTTAGGTGTGAGCTGCAGTCTGTGGTGCCTCTCAGATGTTGCAGTTACATATGCAAGAGTGAGTTCAATGTTAATTCTCAGGAGAACTTTTTTGTTATCTCGAGGGCTAACCCAGACTTACTGGCACCCACCTTGCGTTACCAACCGGCATAAATTGTTGGAATAATCCAGCTCTTATTTTCTTGTGATATTACATAGATGCATGCCACATGACATCAGATGTATTGTGTGAGGTTGAGGTACTAGCTGAAGTCGTTGCAGTGTTTGGCTTCAGGCTGTACAGGTGAGCTATGAGAGCTGTGGAACAGGAACTGCTTTAGACAATAGTGAGGGTGTGTTTCATTAGTGCCACGTTTACCACTGTGCAGTGCAGGAGAGACACGATGGCAGACACACACAGCGAGGTGTATAGTAGCATTGCTCTGTCTCTCTTAAATACACACACCCCTCTGTCCTCACCCGCTTAATTAAGTGCTAAATGTGTGGCGAGGGTGAGCCGTGGCTATTCATAGAAATGTATTAATAGAGTGATTTAAGGGGTAAGGAGGGCAGGGAGACTGTAGGATGTAATAGGAAGAAGAACATTTGCTCTCTCACGTGAGAAAATGAGTGAGGCACGAGGAAAAGCAGAAACGCAGGTAGTGTGAGGAGTGTGACTGTAACAGTCTCTTCTGATTGCTCAGGTCATCGGAGCACCAACTGTGCCCGGTAGAGGTTACTATTGGTGCATGTGTACTTTTTCATGCTCAGTACTTTTTCATGCTCTCCATCAAGTACACGTCTATTTCTCACACGCTCATACACGTGAAATAGGCACACACAGAAAGGCTTATAACATGCTCTTGTTTGTCACTCTTGTTGTTGGCCCTTTTATTGGATGATATTTGCTTTACTAATGGAATTAGCTGGGATTTGTCCTGGTAATGGACTTTGATAGTTTTTTTTTTTTTGCCAGCCAATTACTTTTGTGTATGTGTGAGAAAGAAAGAGAAAAAGAGCACCCGAGGTCCACCCACCACAGTTTTACTAAAAATCATGTGAGAAACACTGGTATTGCTATGCCAATGCAGCTTATAGCTTGTTTTAGGATTCATCACTGTGGAGAATAGTTCAATTGTTTTAATAAATTTCATTTTTTTTGTTTGTTTTTTGTTATTTCATTGGTTATATTTCACTCATTGCTACTCACTTATTACATGGCATTAGTGGTTTTAAGGAATAGGAGTTGGTATACATATTCAAGGGGGCATGCAAAGATGGGGTGGTGTTTTTGTAGTGTGGGCCAAAATGCTAGGGCTGATTTTTTTTTTTTTTTTTTTTTTGTCCCAGTCCAGTCCTGCTGATATGTATGCTGTATTGTTTGCCACTGTAATTTTTTAGATTTATTTAGAAAGATTTATTCAATTAAAAATACCTTCTTAAAGGAATAGTGGCAACACTTTACAATAAGGTTCATTAGTTAACATTAGTTAACTACATTAGTTAACATGTACAATATGTGAACAATACTTCTTCAGCATTTATTAATCATAGTTAATATTAATTCCAACATTTACTAATACGTTATTAAAATCAAAGTTTGTATTGGTTAACATTAGTTAATGGACTGAACTAACATGAACGCACCATGAACAGCTGTATTTGTATTAACTAACATTAACGAAGATTAATAAACACTGTAACTAATGCATTGTTCATCGTTAGTTCATGTTAGTTAATGCATTTACTAATGTTAACTAATGAACCTTATTGTAAAGTGTTACCGGAATAGTTTATAAAACAATCCAAGCTGTTTCTCACACAAAGCTATCATATGGTTTCAGAAGACTTTCAATTGATCCCACAATTTGGAGCTGTCAACTTTTTATGAACTTTTGTGTTCTTTTGCAAGCTTAACATGTTTTTTTTTTTTGTTGCCAATCATTGTAATTGCATGGAAAAGACAATATAATCTGTTCCATGGAAGAAAATCATACAGGTTTAGAACAACATGAGGGTGAGTCAATGACAGATTTTTTTTTTTTTTTTTAAGGGTTTCCACTAGGTTAAAATAGATTTTCTTTTTTATTAGTTTTGATTTGGTTCTTGAAGTCCCAAGATTTTTTTGTGTTTTCAGCAGTCATGACCTCCACTACTGAATCTATGCTGTAGCCCTGCAAAATAAGTCCTATTTTGCATACCTGCAAACTCTCCAACATGTCGCTTGTGAGCTATTAGTAGCTCGTGCCCTGACTGAAGGAAGCTTACCAAGACATTCTTTTCATTCAATCAGAGTGAGCTAATATAGACCGTATTAGCTAGAAACTCTTGTTTGCATCAGGATGAGTAAAGACTGCATTCAAGCCAAGAAAAGCAAAACATTATTTTCATGAGGAATGGGAGAATGAGTTTTCCTTTACAGGTGAAAGATGTGTGTGCCTAATTTGAGGCGCTAGCAACAGTAAAAGCTTGTTATAACTGGAGCCTCCCGACTTTTCCCCTACAAAGTTGCTCTTTTAAAATTCAGAACAGTTTCATATTTTATTTATCATTAAAATCATATTTGATTATTGCGATCTGAAAAACACTGTCCAGCATTAAGCAAAGTTAGCAACAGTGTCACGCAGGCACAGCATGCAGCGCAGGTTTCGTTTGGTGTGAAAACGGAGGAATGCAGAGTGCTGAGGGAAATTAAATGAATGAATGAATCTCTTAAGGTGGAACCGACTTTGTTTACAGAGGTCACCCACTATCAGAGGGTGGATTTACATTTTCGTTTAGCCTTTCTGCTGATTTTCTTCAGACCAATGAAAAAAATTGGACCACATTTTTGTTCATTTTAACCTGTTGATGGAAAATAAGCTAATGTGAATTCTAAAACGCTCAACATTTCAGATAATAAGGTAGCCTGTGTAGAATTTTCTGTTCAGGAATTGTTAATGGAGCAGATAAAATGCCTATATAATTTATCATTTTGTTTCATCCTTTTCATAAAAAATAATTTTACGGCTGAAATATGAGGGTGATTAACTTGTGATTTTATAAAACTTTTACATTTTAAGGTAACAACTTTGCAGGTATGAACTTGAACATCATCTTGTTTTTGTCCCTTCACAGCGTTTGTGTGTCTGTGCATATTTGTCTTGTTGGATGTAGGCTACCTGAGCTGCTTGCTTGACTGAAATTAAATTTGACAATGGGTTGGTTCACGTGATCCTCTTGCGAGCTCATGAGGATCTGTGTTTGTAGAGGCCATTGCCAGCCTCTTTCACTCTCATCTATAATACACATTCTGTTCCCTGCCCTAGGTTCAGTGAAGCCCTTTCAGATACTGCCGTCCTACCCGTCTACTCCAAACGCTCTTCTCAACAAGATTAGAAACATGGAAAATTGCAGTGTCATGGTTTGAAATGCAAATCAAGTTTCTCTCATGTCAGCTTCATTTGGAAGGGGGTGGCTTTTGATGGGGTCACACAACCCAGATTCCAGGTTTTCTAGAAACAGATTTAAATGAGAAGAGCAAAATGAAAGATGGCTTACCCTCCGTGCATCTGCTAATCGGGCGCTATTATTGGTAATACTTTAATGGAGAATCCATAGTAGCTTGAGATGGTGGGGGTGAGTCAGGAGTAAGCTACAGAAAAGCATTCATTTTTATTTTGTCCGTTAGTGTCCCTACACTGATTAACTTCTAATGAAGGCTTGTGTTAACAGATTCACTGTCCAGTTTATCACTTCAGACAGTGACGCATCTGTTCTGAGCCGCAGACTTACAGCTAGAAGCACCATGTGTCCTTTTAAAATGATGTTTATATCTTTTCCAAACACTGTTTTAGCTAAAGATCACTAAATGTGTGTTGAAAAGGTATGATTTTTGCAGATTTTGAGGTTTTACTGTGCAATTATCTCTTGCTGTTTGGTCATAATGGTGTGTTAACTGAACATGTCTCCACTGCAGTCTGGTTATATACACATATGAAGCCTGTGTGCTGTTTTTACCTGACCTGTGCTTTTGAGATGCTGGTAGAATTAACCCACTGATGGCCCATCTTATAACATGATCCACAGCAGGCCATGAGAACTTGTAAACTGTTTGTTGTAGATGTTTGAGCACATAGAAGTTAAGAGAGGCTGCCAACAATGACTGCGCTGTCATTTTGGGTGAGAATGCAAATGATATTATATAATGAAAATAAACCAACAAAACTTACTGTTCCTTACCGTTTGGGGTCAGTTGAACACAGGACAAGATGGTTATTGTCCCTTCAGCCCGTTCTCATCCTTTAACGTCATATAGAACGCTATATGCAAAAACGGCGCTATACTAAGCACATGCCCTTTATCGTTAATATAACACGCGAACCCAAGACGTTATAAATCCTTTAGCGTGAATATGACACGCACACCCTACCCCACACCTAAACTTAGCCCTCACAGCACGTGTTATATTAACGATAACGGGTGTCATGTGCGTAGTATAGCGCCGTTTTGTCATATAGCGTTCTATATGACGTTAAAGGATGAGAATGCCTTGGTCCCTTATAAGTCAAAGTAAAAACAGTAATATTGTAATATTTCAATTATTATTGATTTTAAAATAGCTGTTTTCATTTTTAATATATTTTATGATTCCTATGCTGGCAAAGCTGTCAGCTAGTGTTTTTCCATAATGCATCGCCACAGCTAATCATGCTGGATGCTTATTGACTCACTGACGTTGATGAGATTAACCCCTTAGGTATTGAAATCTGATGCCGTATGACTGAGATTTTTTTTGGTACTCAATATATGGAGGACATTCGGTCTGTGCCTTAAAAAGTATCGAATTCGAGACCCAGTCCTAATGATGGGGGAGTGAAAGAAAGTGAGCAAGAGGGAGATTTGAAGAAAGACTCTGGCTGAGAGACATTACAAAATAAAAATCTATAAAATGTATATAAATATCAGAGTAATATTACTGAAAAAAAGGGTTATGATCGGCCAAGAATTTTAGGACCCACGCTAATATTAGAAAATCTTTCCAGCAGTGCATGTTGAAGAGCCGGAAGGCCTGAAAACGGATGCCAAGGTTGCATTGTTTCTGCTCTATATGCGTGTAACATTGGTTTTGCTATCTTTTACAGAACTAAGATATGCTGTTTTTGTGATGTTAGCTATAGTAACAGGACAGTTTTGAGTGTCAGTGTTTGTCTGGACTGTGCTTCTGGTGACTAACAATGAATTGTGCCTTTTAAAGCTTATTCTTGTGTACTGTATGTTAATTTTATTTTGTTCCTCCTTTTTGACCTTGTCGTTTGTTTGTCAACTTTGCTTTATTTTTCACGAATAATTATTTTGCATCAGCTTGTTTGGGTTGATTTCAAATATCAAGTGTTTCTAAAAAAATCACTTACTGCACCTTTTAAAATATGAATTTCTTTTTACAAATCTTACTGTCCCTAAACTTTTCAATGGTATTATAATATTTCTTGCTTGTTGATAGCGTCAGCTGTAAGGTAAGCGTGTTCAATAAACTGTGTAAATGACATTTAAATGTAAATTAATTCAAATTGGACTCAAAAGAAAGCGAAACACAGTGAGGTGAAGGGCCACCACATGCCACTCAGACAGAGAAAGGGAGAGATACATGGTGGACAGCACAAACGAACAGAGAGCGACACACACTTGGTCACATTTTTAAATGTTGTAGCACATCCAGAAAGTGATTTAATGAGTGAAAGTACATTTATTCTGATTTGTTGTCAGCACTTTTAACGAAGATGGACATAATCGCAGAAATGAATGTGGTAGCTCTTTCTTTTCCTCTTTCCGTCTCCTCTTTGACATGTGCTGTCATGGCATTGGCTAAAGAGCCCCGCGGTGGACTTTGTTCCCTGCTTGTGCCGCCTAGCTAGCTATGTTTTGAAAAGACCTGTCTCTCATAATGGACATCAGTGAGAAATGCTTCCCTATTATACAACACTGAGGAACAGGAGGGATGTTCTTTAATGTTCAAGACAATCATACTTGGGTTTTAGATTTCTTGTGTCTGCAGTCGCGTTGTATTTGATGCCAGGTCATTAAACTCTTATCTCTCTCTCACTCACTAGCTCTCTGCAGTCAGCAATGGCAAGCCAATTTTACTTTTCTTTTTCTGTCCTTAAATCTAACTTGCAAATGTTTTTGCTATATGTTCAATAATAGTACTTATTCTATAAGTAAGGAATAACCTCGGGTGTGCTTTTATTTTTCAATAATTCAATGGCCTGGAGTCATATATTCAGTCACACCTCAAAACATTTTTCAGACAGACTGATCTCATTAAGCAGCGTGTGTATGACACGCCAATTCGTATTTCCATTTTTGGCGTGCTATCAAGACGCATAATCGCTTTTCAGAGTGTTTATGAACGCCGTTGACTTAACGTTATTACTGTATATATATAAATATTTGACTTACCTCAACCATGTCCCTAAACCTATCATCACTGGGGTTAATGGCATTTATGACTGTTACCTTACCATCCTAGGAAAAAAAAAAGATATGACTTACCTCAACCCCGTCCCTAAACCTAACCGTCACTGGGGTTAATGGCATTTATGACTGTTCCCTTACCATCATAGGGGAAAAAAAGATCGCTCCCCAGATGTAGTTCTACATTTTGCTTCGTTTCGCACGGATATTTGATGGCGTGTACAGACACGCGGAATCACTCGGACGTTAATGGCGTAGACATACACGCGGATAGCTCAAACTGCGTATAGATAACACGCCACTTGACTCGAAAGTGGCGTGTATGTTTACGCAAAAGTCATGATGTCATGTTGTTTCAGATGACATTTCACAACATTTCTCATGTTTTTGTCCTTATAATACCCTTGTGTGTAGGACTAATTTCTAATCTATCAAACCTCTGTTGCTAATTCCAAAACATAATTTTGTTACATCTGACGGAGACTTGAGAGCCACTGACTGATAGCAGACAATGCCGTTATTTAGAGAGAGCTAGAATTAAGCGTGTTATTACCTCTCTAGCAAGACATGTCAGGTAGCTTTCACATTGTTAAACTATTTCACTGATAAAATCATCAGAGCAGCCCTGGCGACTCGTTTCTGTTTGAGTGGGAGCGAGATTGGGAGAAAGTGTGCTTTCTGTACTTGTAATTTTGTGGGGAAATAATTTTTATTTTTTATCGTTTACTATATTAAATTTACTTTAGCCATGCCTCTCCCTGAAAATAATTGCACACCGGCTTAGAACATTTAATCAATAATTCAAGCATTCAACAGCCCCTGTAGTATAACCAGAAGTAAATGGTTGATATCTAAAGCACAGATGTAACCAAAACTAGAATTTTTGCTGTGCACATGCATGTTAGGGTCCTCTTTGATTGTGGGAAATTTGAACAATGGACACATCTCTGATCCAAAGATATTGGCAAAAGTTTTTTTTTTTTTTTTCTAAGATAAGACTTTCACTACACCATGCACACTCCACAATGAATAGCTTATTACGTAACTGGTATCATCACAAACGTTATTCTGTGCCATAAAAACTGGCATATTTCATGATATTGTATCATAGGTCATTACAAGATCTATAGAAATGTGCTAATTTCTTTAGTTGTTCGGTGTTATGATAAACTTCGTAATTAGCCAGAAATAAAAATTTGACATTTGTGATAAATAAACTGTGTACTATTAATGAAAATATAAAATATATTGTTTCTGTTTTAGAAAATTTTAACCAGTGCTAATTTAAATAAAATTAATGAATTTAAATGGATGAATAAACATACATGTTGCCCAATTTTTATTTTATTTATTTGCCTTTATTGTATTTGCAATGAACAATTAGTTACCATCATTAGAAATGGGTGTCTCAACTGTACCATGGTTCTGTGTCTCAACTGTATGGGTACAGTTGAGACAAAGTTGAGACAAAAACCACCTTATTTTTTGTTAATTGTGGAAAATATAAACTATGTATGGGTATTATTGATTGATAATATCTTAGTCTACAAGCTAATGAAATGTTAAATGCCATGTCATGTGGAAATTCACTTTTCATCTATTTTTGTGTGAAAAATCAAAACGCAAAAAGTGTCTCAACTGCTCAGTCTACTACCCTGCATATTACAGTGCTTATTGGGTTAGCCGACTATTGTTATTTATTTATTTTTTTAAAGTACTATTAACATACAATCGACAGTAGTTAATTGAATGAATGTTAATACGGCTTGCCATAGTCCGCCTGCATTCAAACAAGGTGGCACTAGCTGAACATCCAGTGCACCGACCGCGCATGCCTGTTGCCTGCGCTGACCGGACGAGACGGTGCCTATTTTTTTCCTCCCTCCATCATCCCCCCTCGGTCTTTCTCAGGAGATGATGCTCGGCTCAGGCACACCTGCTTTTCACCTCTCGGCTCAGGCTTAAGAGTCATTCCTCCCGGTTTTCCGCCAACCTTCGCTGCGGTATTCAGACAGAGCTGCCTGTGTCGGCGGCTGATACTCCTCTTTATATTTTGCTCGTCCTCCTCCCTGCTCTCGGTGAGGGCTGCCGGGGATGGAAGCCCGCGCTGGTCGCCTCTTCATGGACTCGCTGTTGACGGCTATTCTCATTCGCGCTGTATCTCAGAGTTGCTGACTGGAAAAACATGCCGTTGAAATGGAAAAGCGGTTCGCCCGTCAGCTGGAAATTTCCCGTGCCCGTCCTTAAAACGTCCAGGTCCTCCCCACTCTCGCCTGCATATATGTAAGTAGCAGTAATACTATCGCGTCGAAGTGTGTGTGCGTTTGTGTTTTAAAATGATTGTTTATTTTCCGTCTTTAGACACATTCATTAAGGATGCTGCTGCTGTGCTTGTTTCGAGGTCGGTGTCGCCTCCCCTCGTTTCTCTGTAACCTAATTGTGAACGTTTAGAGAGACCCATTTTATAACGTTTAGCGTGTCTCCTCTCGACGCTTTAGTTCTCTACATCCACGGAGGATTTTCATGTGCTTTATTTCTTTCTCTGTTCTCCCCGCGGCTGTTTTTGAGCTTTAGTATGCACCGGGCCGAGATAACACCCGGTGAGGAATCTTTTGTCCTGGCGTGTCGTGCGCCTTGCATGGGTTTGATCGCTTGTGTTGTGGTGGTGGTGGGTGGGGGCCCGGGGCCCGGTGGGGTGCTGATGCTGGATGATAGACGGAACATGACCGCTAGCGCTTCCGCTCCTCTTAATCCTTGCTCAGGCATGTTTAATACACCATTAACTTCAAGTATTTAGGCTACTGGAAAAGGCGCATTTTGTCTTTAACATGAGAAACAGATCCTCTTTAGTGGACCAGTGCGCTCTAGAGTTGTTGTTCATCAGTACCCAGTTAAAACAAACCCCTTAAACCCCTCTCTTACAATTGCAATTTGCAAAGCCTGTTATAATTGTAAAGGTTTTCTTAACTTGTGTAGGTTGTTGCCCAACTTCCACACTCTAAAAAATGGTGTTAAATAGCACTAAAAGTGGTTCATTCATTGGCTTGTAATCATAGGGGAACCACTTTATGGCACCTCTTATGGTTCTACATAGCACCAATTGAAACTTAGAGCATGTTAACCACCCCAGAGAACCGCTGAAGAACCAAACTGGGCTTAGTGGTGCTATATAGCACCATGACCACCGCAAAGAACCCCTGAAGAACCTTTTCAAAGCAACATCAAGCAAATAATTTTAATAAGACACATTAAAAAATACATTTTATTTTTTGTCTGCAGACATTTCAATTGTATTAGATTAATTGGATATTTCTGTAGGCTATTAGGCTATACCATGTTCAAGATGTGTGATTCTTTCATGAATTAATGAAATGGAAAAAAAAATAATATTGTTGATTTCATGTTGATTTGTATAGCGCTTTTCAAAATACATGTTGTTTCAAAGCAGCTTTGCAGAAAATGCATGTTTCAAATGTTACAATCAAGAAGCCAGAGGTGACTGAGTCAAGGGAAAAATCTATGATTTAAAGTCATGTATTCAGACAGGAAAAGTAGTGCTGTCCTTCTACTACATGTTATTACAGCTTGTGATCATAATGAGTGCAATAAAAGTATACGTTTTGAATGTCCATTCAATCTTAATATCATTATATAAAGCCTACATTTAATCTGACTTCTATATCATTATCTAATAAGACCATACTAGTTATTTCTTTTTTATTAATTTTAGATCTTAATTTTCTCTGGCACAAAGTTGAAACCATGACCATTGACCAGAGAGAGTTTAAGGGCGCTGGTCTCTCTTACTGAAAGCGGGTTTGCTAGTTCAGTTTTGAGTTACTACAGGCAAGATCCAAAGTTCATTGTCTTTTTGTTTTGATAATAGTTTCTCCTGTCTGTCTTGGTGCCTCTCTAGATCTGTTGTGCATATGGTCTTCATAAACATAGTTTATTGATGCTCCAGGGGAAATTTATATGTCTTCTGTATCTTCTCAAATGTAAGGTTTGGGGTTGTGTATTACAGTGTTGGGTTCCTACCCTGTAGTCGCCCCTCCCAGAACCTTGCAAAAACAGTCTATTTTTACTGCTTTGGCTGTGTGTTGTGAGTGATTACAGGGTGAGCTGTGGTCTCTGTATTTCTCAATGAGAGGAGAAATGCCTCTTGGACACATGAATCATTCTCTCTTTTTGTGTTTTGAGACAAAATATTGAATGACAGGATTTTATTGTCGGCTGCTAAAAAAATGGAGAGAATTAAAGGAGGACTCTGGCGCAAAATGAACCTTTGGTCTAATAAAACATTGGTACCTCGACCGTTCTTTAAGATGTGTTTTCATGGTAATCGAATGTTAAGAGTTTTATCTCCAAAAACTGTTATACACTAGTAATGGGGGCATTTAGTAAGTAAAAATAAATCGCTAGTTAATACCACTAACAAGGCTCAAAATAGCCCCACTCTAACACAGTAACATAATGAGGGTCCCTACATTCTAAACGAAGCATTGAGAACTTTGTAATTGTACAGACCGTTTAATAAGAAGATGCGTTATTAAGACCGTTCACTTAGTATATACAGGCGGTGCCATCTTTGGAAAATAGTCTCGACAAGTCGAACTACGAGCTACGTGCTGAGTGAGCTGAGCTGTATGAAGTTCAGTGAACTTCTGAACTGTATGAATGGCATTCGGGGTTCGTCTTGTCGAGACTGTCGACGACTAGGTACCAATGTTTTATTAGACCAGAGGTTGATTTTTGCGCAGGAGTTCTCTTTTAATGAGAGTTTGCATGTTCACACCAAGGATAATAACTATAATGATAAAGTTTTACTTTTTTTTTTTTTCCAGCTGATGAATGATAAAACCATTGACGGCCAATCAGTTATTGAGCTTCTAGAATTCAAAGTGGCAGAAAACTCAACTGCCGCACATGCTTCGAATACACAGCACAGTATCATATTAAAATAGAAAGTTCATTACACCAATTAGACTGTGCAATTAATTAAAAAATAACACTAAAATCAAAATATGATTGTGATTTATCAAAATGCAAAGGCTGCGATTTTTGAAAATGTCAAAGTATGATGCTTAAAGGGCACCTATTATGGCATTTAAAATGTTCCTAATATTGTTCTGGGGGTCCCCAACAACAGTTTTACATGAATGCAATGACAATTTGTTGTCTTATAATATGCATTTATTTTTACCTGATCTGCTCACCGACTCCCAAATGATTCATACAACGACTCATTTTTCCAAACCACTCCTTTGCGTGACGCTAATTGGCGGTGATTGGTCAGATGACTCAGTCAGTTATTGTTTGTTAGCCCAACGCATAAACATATTGATAAAGCACTGCAGTACAACAAGACGCTCTATTCTTTATGACAACTCCAATAACAGTGACAAACATTTCACATATTTTAAAAAAATTGACATTGGAGACCTAGAAGCTGCACTGAGCGAAACTTACATGCACACACGCACACACATAATTATTGCTCCTTCCCTACTCGCACCCCAACGCTACAAAACCCATTAAAGCAACAATTATTAATAAAACTTACAGGTTGTGATTCGGAGGAAGCTGATCCATATACACTGGGTACTGAGACCTCCTTCAGGAACAACCAGCTTGCGAATCCACATTTGAATTCATTTATGTTTTTGAACGATTCGTAATTAAAATGATGAACACAATCGGGCTATACTGTTGTGGTATTGTTGCAAATATGAACTCTAACCACCGATTCTTCACATGCTCGTCCCTGGTAAATGAAAACAAAGTGGCTGAACTATCTTTGCATTGTCGAACACAGTGTCTTCTCGACATGATGCAGCTCATGTATGAAGCAGCTCATGTAACAAAGTATTTTTGTTCTAGACTTCAAGTTTACACTTCCGTCTGCACACGCAGTAACTGGGCACGGCCAATATGCTTGTGTTTCGTATCTACGTCACTACGAAACAGCTAATGACTCGTTTCAAAAACAATTCATTTCATAGACTCCGAGTCGACTCTCACTTTTGAAAGACAATAACTTTATATACGGTGCACTTTCAGATATAAATCTTTGCAGGATGTTTTCATTCCCTTAGAGCTATATTCCACACCATATGAACAGTCATTTTCAAAAATCCATGATAGGGGCTCTTTAAGGCCTCATACTTTTTTTTTCATAATTTAAAAAAAATATATATATAGTACAAAATACAAATGTATTTTTCTTTAAATTGCAACTTTGTGCAAAATTGTTCTGCACTAACGTGTGAATGGCACTTGCAAAATTCAAAAGGCATGTTGTTCCAGTGTACTATGTTGAAATGAATGTGTATGCGGTGTAAGGAAGGTGAGGATTCATTTAGTTGCATGTACTTCTAAAGTGTTATCTCAACTCTAAATATACCCGCTGCCTGTTGTGAGGATTTCATGCTCGGTAGGGCAAAGGACAGGTGTCCAATACTCGCTAAAATTCTTGCAAAATACTCTAATTTTTAAAAAAAAGCAACAACATGCAGTCATGCACCCACCACAAAATCCAAGCACACAGTCCTAAGGACACCATCAAGAATGAAATCTTTATTTGTGACTGAGGATTCCTGGGCTTCAGCTTAAAAAGAGTGATGAAGAGTGACAGCCGGAGAGCTTCTGTCGCAGGGGGGAAGAGAATGACGCACACATGGGTGTGTGTTTGTGTTACCACAAGACATACACACGGTCATGGCAGATCTGAAGTCCTGCTCATCAATTACTAAAAGGACCTTGGCCTTGACCTTGTTTCACATTTATAATGATGAAAACTTTGGAATTTTAGTTGTCCAGGAATTTTAGGCTGTGTTTGCTTTGCTGCCAGCACTTTTCTGATGTACTTTATTCTCCTGTGAAGACAATGTCAATCCCTCAGAAATCTCCGCAAGAACTGACAGCAGTTCGCCCTTTTCACATTCACCTTTCACGTTGGATTTTTCGGTTTCAGCTTTTCTTCTCTACCTTGTGATCACAGATGAAAGGATGAGATGTGTCAGACGTCTTGCTGCTGCAGATATAAAGAGAC
Organism: Pimephales promelas; assembly: GCF_016745375.1. The sequence goes on along the minus strand of NW_024121577.1, from coordinate 4,266,909 downwards.
CACAAGCTATTTTATCTAGCATGCTTTGTATTTGGGTTTAGTCAATCAATGCTTTGGTCTCCTTTTTTTCCCATCTTTCCAAGATTAAAAAAAAAATGACCAGCTTTTTTACACTGAACTGAGAGTAAGGACAATGCCCTGTAATTATAATAATATCACAAACACAAATAATATCATAAACATTTAAACACTTGGGTTTAGTTTTATGTCTTTTTCCAAAATGTATTTTCCAAATTTGTTTACCTTAATGCAAATGTCCTAACCTTTTAAGTAAAAGTTTGTTTTTTTCAGAGCAGTGTCGTGGTCTGTTTTGAAGTTAAAGTTCCAGAATATATTTATTACAAACAGCCTGTAGCTAGCTATTTTGATCATGTGACCTCATCAGCTCTCCATGTGGCACACCGAATGACATGTGAGCAGGGTCCAAAATTAACGTTTTGCCACACCTGCCAATGGGCAGTGAATTGAGAAAATGTACCATTCAAAAAAATCATTATATTTTGTTCTTGCATGTTTGTGTCAGTGTGTCAAACTGCACCAGTCACAATCTGCAGTTTGTCATCACATGTAAGGAAAAAAGGTGCACCATATTTATGGTGCACAATATTCCTGCCATTGCAGATGAGCTAAAGTTCATTTTAGGCCCTGCAGTTCTTCATAAAGCAACCAGCGAACTGGTATGTAGCTCTCAATCCCAAAGCCAATTTTTGCTTTCATTTTCTTTTGCTAAGTGATAATTTTAGGTACTGCATGTGATTTTATTAATGGGATTATATTAAATAAGTTAGTGCTGCAGTAGCGTTTCTTTTGCTTTCACTGGTGCTCTTGCCTGTCAGAAATGTAAAGTTTATTTCCTCGTGATATCTGACGTTAGTTATACTCCATCACCTTAATTCAAAAGCATATTTATCCTCTAATGTCAACACTTCCTCCAACATTAACCTGGCAGAAGTGAAGGCTGCTGATTTATTTATTTATTTTTTCGCTTTCTCTTTGTATTATCCATCTTTATTTATTCACATCTCTTTAATCTTGTTGTATTTGAGAGGAAATGGAGGAATCCAATTTTCACCTCAAGATCACCTCAGAGGGGGGAAAGGAGTGATGAAGGTTGGAGAGATGGGATAGAAAAGGAAAGATGAGGAGAAAGCCAAATGGAATGAGATCGGAGAAGGAAAGGGGAATAGCTGTTCTGAAGGTTGAAGATGTTTGTACAGAGGGAAATGGGATGATGAAGTGGTGAAATGGAAGAAATGTAGACAGTGCAAGAGAAGGGTAGCATATGAAGAGATCAAGATGAAAAAATGAAAGTGGAAAAGTTTTTTTTTTTAAAGCTTTAGTTTAATGTATGATCATCTCATACAGCAGCTTTAAAGTTCAATTAGCATTACATCTTTTGATATATGTTTGTATAAATGTGGGAATTCTGAAATATGTCCTCATACCTTCTCAGTCTATTTAATTAAGCTGTAACATTTTACATTCATATAAATTCACTTATTATAATCTTGAGTCACTAAACCACCCCTTTAAGCATATTGTTTTATTACAAAGTGATTGAAGTGTTATAGACACAGATTTAGGTAATGTTTAAATCTCTTTGATGAAGAAATGGTGTGCAGTCCTGGGTCAAATACAGAGCGAATACTCTGATTCAAACAAACGGTTACAGTATGATGCCAACTATGGTTGAAAATCAATCAAAGATGTGCCACTACAGTTGAATAACATACCTTTGATTTCATGCAAACTGCAAAGAAGAGGCAGAGAGATGTTGCTTGTTTCTCTCAATAAGTAATGGAAACAGAACACATTAGTTGACTAAATGATGATCCCTACAACATTATGGGAGTATAAACTCTTCAGCAGTACACAAGCACAAACACATCGGACACGCTTCAGCACACACTTGTCCGTAAGGGGCCTTTATGCACATTGTAAAATGGCAGCTGTGAGATGCTTTTTTTATAGTTGGGGCAAATTAAGTGAAAAATGTCAAGCTGCAGGGATCTGTTTTTCCCACGTCGATATGTTGTTAGAAGGTTTTTGTTTATTGCGTGATATTAATTTAGTGACTGTGACGTTAGTTGCGTTTACACTGATCTGAAATCAGCCTCATCGTGTAAACTTAGCTCACTCGCATTTGGTCATCACAGTCATTTTACCATCATTCATAAGTGTTGTTGTTTTGTTTTTTCATAAAGGGGTAGTATTTGCACCCTTGAGCTGTTATTTATTTATTTATTTACTTTTAGTTAAGGCGTGTAGTCTAACTATATAATAACATTTATCTTATATGGGAAAAAATATCAGTCTACTTTAGTTTATTTACATATATTCTCCTGGGTTAGTCATTCATTTGATCCATTAGTCGATCAATCGAGGAGAAATGATAACCTCATGAGCGTATGTATACATTTTAAATTGAGCACACACAAAGCTTGCCACAGCAACACTGGCAAACATCATATGAACTTTTTGAGATTGCATACAAACTAAATGTATCCTATAATATAAATAGCCTTATCTTAGAAATAAATGTATTTAATAAAAGTACATTTGAAATGTTGGACTGTATACATTTAATAAATAATTTTACAACAAACTGAAACGCGTAAAAGAGAAATATCAGCGCTATCATAATAAGGTCGACAGACAAGTAGTCTCATTTGTGTTTATTCTGCCAGAGTCTCTTCATACTATTTATATATTCCGATTTAAACGTACACTGAATGACATTCAAAACAGCGGTTTCTCTCACTCTCTCAGTACCGACTGCCATAGGTATCAAGTTACGCCCTCATCCAAAGGCAGGGCGGGGATATGCAGCTTATTTGCATTTAAGGTGGTATACCCCCGAAACAGCTCATTTTTAAGCAGGCCCCAAAATGACATTTTTAAATGGTTATAATAAATTAACTGTGGGGTATTTTGAGCTGAAACTTCACAAATACATTCTGGGGACACCCGAGACCAATATTACATCTTGTAAAAAGGGGCATAATAGGTGCCCTTTAACACTGAATGAAAACTCGGAAGTCCGAAAACAATTAAAAGAGACAATTGGGCTATAACTGACTCACCGTCACTGTTTTTTTTTTTTCTCTCTCTCTCTGATCTTTGTATTATGTGAAGGGAACAACATTTTGTCCACGTTGGGGAGTAGTGAGCTCCGTGTCTTGCTAACAATGAAACCGCAACACCGGCCTTTGGAAAGATAGATATACGCTCCAATGGTGTGCAAGTTAGCTTACTAATTTAGCTTCCACACAAACATGTGCATTTGCACCCTAATATCACACATTTAAGGCCATGTAAAATGACTAACATTACGCTACTACTCGCATGTTTTAATTAAGTCATGTTTGAGGTCTCATGTCACCTTTTTGTCGTCATTCTTTACCAGCCGAGCATGTGAACGCAATGGCCAACCAGAGGCGTTTAAGAATCCGTTCAACAGCGCTCACAATGCTTGAGGGAAATTCTGTTTCTTCATGTTGTAAATTGGTACCAAAGTCTGTACTTTTGAAAACACTAGAATATAATAGAATCATAGGGAAAAAAAATCTGATATATTTAAAAAAAACTGTGGGCTTTATAATGGGGTTCAGTTATTTGTGTACTTTTAATGGGAGTTTTGTCTTAGGCCCTTGTTCCGTTCTAACACTGACATTCACTGTTTTGACACTGCCTCCAATGGAGAGCAATTTATTAATGTGACTACAATAGTGTAGGACGTAATGTAATTGTTCCGCTATAAGACCACCAAATTAATTAGTCCTTTAATATACAGAAGAACCATTATCTTGCATCATTTGGCATCCCGCCCCCTTTGTACAGAAATGTCTGTCATGTCATCTGAGGTGCTTGTAAGATATTGTCGCTTCATGTTAATCTGTCAGTATCTGCGCTCTTCATCAGAGTCAGCTGTCTCTGTATCATCACCCTTTCAATCAACACTCTGATCTCCTCATTATATGGGGGATAAATCTGTTTCTGTGCATCACCAAGCAGATCGCCTTGGGAGTCACACGTACCATGTCATGAAATGTGAACCATGCCTTGCAGATTTGTCTGGAAATACATTTTAAACAAACAAACTTCTGCCCACAAATTACACACACTTTGACACCAGAAGTGTGGAACCACACACACGCTCAACCTAGACCCATAAAAGGAGTGGCGCATTAGTCGCATTTCTGCAAGGATGCATTTAAATTGATCAAAAGTGACAGTAAATACTTTTATATTATCACAAAATAAATTCTATTTAAATAATTGCTGTTCTTTTGGATGTTCTATTTGTCAAATAATCTTGGAAAAATATATTATGGTTTCCACACAAACAACATTTGACCGCACAGCCGTTTTCAACATTTAATAATAATAATAAGACATGTTTCTTGAGCATCAAATCAGCATATTAGTGATTTCTAAAGGATCATGTGACACTGAAGACTGGAGTAACAATGCTGTAAAATTACATTAAAATATATATTCAAATAGAAAACAATTACTTTTAAATTGTAATATATTTTTATATTGGATTTTATTTTACATAGAAATATTGTTATAGTTTTACTGTATTTTTGATTAAATGAATGCAAGTCATGATGATGCAAGTCTTGGTGATTTATAAAAAAAAGTCTTTCAATAACATTTTAAAGCTTAAAGCTGCAGTCCGTAGCTTTTAACCGTTTTTGGGGTTAAAAATAATCTAAAATACATATTTGAGAGAATACACAACCAGCCAGTGTTCAAAACTCTCTGCTGGCTGTAGCTCGATTCAAAGCGGTAAGCTTGTAATAATGTTTTTAATTCCAGTGGTACTGGTGGATTTCCGCGGGAGATTCGAGCATGCCTTTGCGTCATTACGTCACATCTGTACACAAAGGAGGAGTCTCGGCTAGTCGGCTATATTGCGTGAGGATGTTGGAGGTGGAGATTTATAGCCTTTTCTCACAGCACTTGATATAATTAAACTTATCAATTTGATGGCGGATCCAGAAAGGTTTAAACGCCAATCACCAGTGGGAACAGATTCACCCGCTGTAAAATGCAAGGCTTTGTTCGGACATTGGAGTAACTACAGAATAAAAGAGACTGCAATTGGACCAATGCGAAAATAGGGATACATATCGGAAGGACAATACATGTCGTCACGCAATGTTGACGTTGTTAACATTAATAATTTGGGAACAAAGTATCATTTGCATTGTTTTGCATGATATGATTAACGATTGTTAGATTTGCTGATACTGCAGTGTCAGAACTGCAGTGACAGCCTCACACTCTCCTCCAACATTGTGTTCATCCACGCTGTGCCGTGTCGAAATACAAATCGGGTAAAGTTGATAATTCTGTGAGTAACTGCAATTGCAGATTTCAAACAGATGGCGACAGAGGAAAAACTGCAGACTGCAGCTTTAATGACCCAAACTTTTGAAATAGTAGTCAAAATGCCTTGACAAAAATCGAATCTTCTTTTTTTTTTTGCCTTAAAACCCTCTGAAGGATTTGCCTCCTAGGCCTTCATTGTACGTGCATTACTACATTTCCTGTTCTTATAACCTGAGAAAAGAGTTGACAATGATTTCCTGAGGTAATTGACAACATGACATGGATACAGTCGAAAGAGCTTAAGCTATTCCTGAAAAAATCCTGTAAGCCTTTAGTTTAATCGATAAACCGACACCTTGATCTCACATTGCACTAGTTTGAACATCAAAACTCAAAGTCTTGAGTCTGCAGTTCCTCTAACAGCAGGTAGGCCTATATGTTCCCTCCCTCAAGCCCTTTTGTCCTAGATTTAAAGTCGTCCTTCACTATAATGTCTTTTTAAGAAGAACAGCCTAGAAAGGGCACAACAGAATGCCAGTTATATTTAGCAACACATTTTATAATATCAAACCAGTCATCTTTCTCTCCTCCCCCCACTCATTTGCTAATGTTTGATATGTCATTATCAGACTTTAGGTTAGTTTTTAATTCTCTCTGAGGAGTGAATGCTCAGGTTAACTGAGCTGATTTGAAGAGGTATGATCTGAATATCGAAAAAAGAGCAGAAGTGTGTGTGTGTGTGTGTGTGTGAGAGAGAGAGAGAGAGGTTTTCTCAAATTCTAATTAACAAGCAGGGATCTGGTCCAGGATGTTGGTTAATCAAAGCAGAATATGTCGATGTGTGTGTGTGTGTGTGTGTGAGGGGAAGGGGGGGTTGTGGTGATGGCCAGCTGTTCTCCTGTCCTGTTCAGCTCTGTTCTTCCTGTTCACCATAATACAGAATTATTAAAGAATGCTGTTAAGCTAATGCTCTTTTGCTTACCCTTGTTCTCTCTCTATCTCTCTCTCTCTCTCCCTTCATCTGTATCTCTTTCATTCTTTCTGCACCATTTTTTATCTAAATCTCTCCCCTCATCACTAAATATCTTTCATTGTCCTTCTGCATAATATTTTGTGGTTGGTTTTGTGCTTAGTGTGAGTTTTTACCGATTTTAGTTGTCTTCTAAATTCTGTCTTAATTTGGTGGATAAAGGTTTGTGCGACGTGCTTTGTCATGTCTCATCTTGATCCCATTAGCACAGTCTGTTGTGTGCGTGTTATGCTTTGCCATTTGATGTCAAATTGTCTTCATCAAACCGAGTTGTATCACTAGTCATCATCATCTAATTTATCAGTAATTTAGTGGCTCAGATCAATCTAAACTGCATAATTGAATGAATACCCTAGTGATTTCTCGTTGTCTGTCAGATTGACGCTTATGATTTGTGTCTGTTTTGTACACTTTTTCTTTGTGTCGCGAGTGTTTGCCTGTTTTCTGGGAATGTGCGTGTGTTTAGTGATGCTATATCTCTCGTTGTTTTTGGCAGCCACCAGCACTCGTTTGTGGTGTGGACCACCCACTCTCTGCTTACTGCATCTCCAACCTATCACCTGACAGGGTAATGCACCAATCAGCTGCCTGTGCTTTTGTGTCATGTGACTGTGCCTGCCATTTGCGTTATTTTTTTTTTTAAACCATAGAAACATCTCATTGTCTGGTAGTCACTCCCTGAGCTGCCTGGCCCTTCCTCCGGAGCTCAGTTCCTCTGGAAATCATCCATTTTCCTTCATGTTGAAACTGGGGTCACGATACAGAACATACATTTTGTTACATTAGAGTGCATTAGTGTCCACCCAGCGTTTTCAGCAGTGTTGGTTCTGTACAAATTATTCGTTTTTCAAAAAGTCTCTGTTAATGAATTATAAATCATTAACCAAGTCAACCAGCTACAAGGTTATAAACTTTGATTTGAAGCAAACAAGACGGTGGTACAAGACTGTATGTGTATATAACGGCTTTACTTGGGGAAAGAACTACAATCCCAAGAAGCACTGCAAATGCTTCAAATTAAAAACGGAAAACCAATTGCTTGATGTTGACTGTGTATACATTGAAACAATGTTTTTTTTTATTGCAAAATATGCATATATATTTTCGTGTGTGTGTGTGTATATATAAATATATATATATATATATATATTAGGGCTGTCAGTTTAACGCGTTATTAACGGCGTTAATGCAAACCCATTTTAACTGCGTTAATTTTTTTATCGCGCGATTAACAGTCTTTTTGTCTTCGCAAACTTTGTCGTTTTTTTTACATGCTTTTGCAACAGGGCGCGGCATGCATCCTGATCCATTTTGGCGTCTCACGCTCGTCATCCACTCAAAGCCGGCTCACAAGCCGAAACGTGTGTTTGCGGTGTGCCTGTTGTTTTGTTTACGGTCTAGATCCACTTGCGCTTTGGTCGAAGAAGCAACAAAACGTCCTCGCGCGGCGCAAGCCATTGAAATGAATGGGTTTCAGAGCGCAGCGCGAGGACGTTTTGTGCCGCACACACTCGTTTCGGCTTGCGAGCTGGCCAAATAGTAACGTTACGTTTTGAGTGGATGACGAGCGCGAGACGCCGAAATGGATGCCCTAAGATTCTGAATGGAAAGTTTACTTTTAAAAAGTTGCCAAATTGTCCCATTGACAAGACCAAGTGATCTGTGTGTTTTGTCGTTGTGAACTGAGCTATCATCATCGCAGCACGTCCAGTCTGAAACACCACTTGATGATGGCCTAGCAAACACACACACACAGATGATGCGAATTCTCCACCCCCTCGTCAATATCAGGACCTCGTCAGTATTTCTTTCACCCTTTTGTTGATAGACAGTGTTACATTGTGTGAGAGATTATTTATATATGTTAGTGTGAAATTGAGCACTATTCCAATGTTATTTTCAATAATAATAATAAAAAACATTTTCACTAAACAAGCCGATCCACTTTTCCATGTTGATAAGAGCATTAAAATGAGAAAAAAAATAATGTAACAAAAAGAAATCAAAAGACATTTAGAATAGATAAAAATGTGCGATTAATCGCGAGTTAACTATGACATTAATGCAATTTAATTGCGATTAAATATTTTAATCGTTTGACAGCACTTATATATTTTTATATGTATATATATTTATATATATGTATATATATATATATATATAATTTTCTTTTTTTTCACAATTCTCTGGTAAAGATTTATTTGCTGAATCAAATAATGTAGTTTTTCCAGAATTTCAGTGTCTTGATTTAAAAATTATTAGGGCTGCTCTCGACTAAAGATTTTAGTCAACCTGTAGTCGCTCATCACAATAATGAGCCTTTAATTGCCTATATATAATACATAGCCTAATCAGTGCTCAAAGCACACGTCAAGCTTTCCACAGCGCACTGGCAAACGTAGGGGGAAAACCAGAAGGAGACTGTCTACTGACATGTTACTCTTATCTGGATGACCAAAAATGACGGAGTATTTTAAGTTAAATGCAAGTGATGGTGCATTTGTCATGCAGTAAGTGCACTCTCCACACAAATACTCGGATGCGCATAATAATATGCGCATAATAGCTCATATTTATGTAAGTTGCCATTAGAGTGAGCGGACTTGTAAAGTTGCTACCACTTACATGTGATGAGCCATATTTGAGATTGATTAACAGACTAATACAATTTTGGTCGACCAAGTCTCTTAGTCGACTAATAGTTAGTCGACTGTATTAAGTTATTAAAAAAATTCTCAATGCCTTGAAAATTAGTGCCACCAATGTATTGAATCTGTATCGTGACGAGTATTACAATATTGTACTGTTTTTTTGTTGTTGTTGTTTTGTTCACCCATACTTCCAGTGTTTTTGTTACAGCAATGAATGTTTGCTCCCAAAACCCCTGACCTTCATCCAGTACAGAATCCAGATAGGGTTGTTTTTCTTTATTTGTTCCTGGTTGGATATCTTTGTTAGAAGCATGAAGCTTGAAACTGTGAACAGAGGGTCTCTGAAATAGGTTAGATGCTATTGTGTTGTAGTTTAAGGCCTCATTCAAAAACATTTTAATAGTTTCCATGGTAAACACTCAAGTACATAGACAAAATGAATAAAACCCCTCATAGTAATATGCCATTGTCCTGCACACAATTGTTTAGCTTTCTGAAAATACACACGCTTTAAGAGCCATCATGGCTTAGCCACAGAGTAACCATAACTTCTTATTATGAGGCCTTTTTTAATATTCATCATTTTATATGCTCACAAGGTCCAAAATTAGTACTTGCCAAGCGCCAATTGTGACAACACATTGGCTTAAGTAAGTAAATAAAACAAAGCCAGTTGGCCGACAACTTTATTTTGCTTTACTTTTTTTGCCTTGCCACTCCAGGACATTGACGTTGGTGTATTTAGGCTGTTCCTGATAGGGGTTGAACGACTTCAGATTTTTTGAAGTCGACTATTATGACATCAAAGTCGAGTCGACGTCGACTAGTCGCTGACGTCATTCATAAAAACACAAGAGATGTGACAGATTTGCAACATGCCACAATTTTCAATTAATTAACAGAAAATTATACAGATGCTGACAGCTCATAATGGGGCCGTTTACACCTGGACACTTCATGCGTTTTTACTAAACTGATTTATCGAAACGATTCCATTTACACCTGGTCACATAAATATGTTTTCGCATCCGATCTTCAAACAACGCGCTATATGGAGATTTCATCACATCACAGAGTTCACATCACCGAAAGCAACAGTAATGAGCTGCATTTTATTGATCATCAGCTAATTTCACAATCAAAGGCCACAATAAGAGAGACAGTGCTGGTAAGATCATTTTGTTTCTTTACTTTTAACGAAGATGATTGGGTATTAAGCGTCTGTGACTTACTTTCACTAGTTTGATTTACGATAGTTTGCACGTTGGCTTTATGAATAGATTCTCAGCTGCGGTGCGTGTTATAGCTTCGTCATATAATGAATATAATAGCACAGGCTGCTCTCACACGTTTTATTTCAGCATTTTTGGGAGAAGTCCAATTTATATGCGGTTTCAACAACCAGATGCCTTTACACGAGTCCAGTTTTGTCTGTAAAGCGGCCCAGACCTCCTCATGAAGTGGTTTGAGCGATCGGATTTAAATCCGTCTCCAATGCGTTTCGGAGGGCATTTAGCTTTCACCTGGTCTTTTCACGATCGGATAGCAATCAGATCACAGAAACACGTGAAGTGGCCAAATTTAGCTAAACAGCCCGCTGTTTACATCATCAGGATGAAAAGAAAAAAAAAAGCTATAAATTCACATCTGCATGTTAGTGATACCAAATAATATTCCAATTGATTGCGGGTGAATTAGATGCATTAATATATTTAAATAGATATATGAAAAAAATAGGCTAATATTTGAATGATTTTAAAAGAGACTGCTCTCATTTCCCGGTAAAACAGAGAGCGTGCGTCATGCTTTTACTTTCTTTTTCAACAATATAGTGGTGCTACGTTAGTAAAGTATTTCCATATGCTTTATGTGCCAATGCTGCTTTCTTGCTGCAATGACCCTCTGGGCTCTTCATCTGTTGTCGTCTTTAACGCGGCCATATACTATTAAAATTAGCGCAATCACATAGTGTCACATGATCAACGCGACTAGTCAACGCCAAGCTTAAAGCGTCACGGAATTGCATTAAGGTCGACTAGTCGGTTCCACCCCTAGTTCCTGATTAGCTTTCGTGTCAGGTCATTGTTTTGCTGGAGAATAAATCCTCCATCACAGGCATCTTGCAGACTCTATGCTTTTTCCTGTATTCATTTTACCCACGCAAGCCTTCTTGTTGTGCAGAGAAGCATTTCCCAAGCATGATGCTACTACCGCAGTGGAGCCGATGTGTTTCTGAGTCAGTTTTATGGCGTATACCAAACATTGTGTTTAATATGATTGCCAAAAATACAATTTTGGCGCTTTTCCACTGCATGGTACGGCTCGGCTCACTTCGTCTCGGTTTGCTTTTCCACTGCAGTTATACTGCTTCATAGTGGGTGGTATGTATTCTAGACTGCTCGTTAAAGTTGCTGAAAAGTCGCTTTTTAATTCCTGGTCGCAATATCCAGTTGGATCCGCTCCTCATCCTCAGCTACCAATGAGAGGAACGTCGACTGCTCCTCGTCTTCTCATGTCAAACCACTGACAACTGCCGTTTATTTCTTTTAGAGGGAAAAGCTGCCCATAACTGCTTGTCTAGGCTCAGTTTTTGTCCGTAATAAAAAATTGTCCATAAAAAAGAATATTGGCGATCTCCGATTTGGCAAACGATCCTGTGCATATCCGTGTTTGCACTCTGGAGAGTGTCGAACTCTATTTACAACGTGTTTTTACAGCTCTGAGCAGTCTAGCCAATCACAAACATATCTGTTGATTTCTTGAACACAATGGACAATCAGAGGTGTTTAAGTTAGAATCCACTAACCGCTCAAAACACTGCAGTTTTTGTTCGGTGCTGATTTCTGAGAATCGTCTCATTAACAAAGCGTAGATGCGACGTAAACAAGATTCATTGTACACTCTAGACCACTTCATTGATTATAATGTAACTTGGTGAGATGAGTAACTGCTTTATAGTGATTATAAAGTGACTTTTTTTGCTGATTATATAATCAGTTCAGAATTTAAATAAAACCTTTTTTTACATGCTTGACCCGCAGCCACATACATGCTGCAAAGTTTCGGGAGAGACATCCACTTAATGTATTTGAGTTGTTCTCTTTCCCACAAAAAATGATTTTGTCATTTAATTGAGTGAACCAGCCATCAATCTGTGACCCTGGCCCACTAAATACGTATGCTCTTCAGCAATATCAGAAAGAGAAGGAAGGAAGAAAGACATGAACCATGTTGGGGAAAGTTACTTTTAAAAGTACTTTTTCAGTTACTTTTTCTTACCAGGCTATGGCTTGATCTCTTTCAGTCCTTGCAGGTGTTTTTTTTTTTTTTTTTTTTGTGAACTTTTTAACAAAAGTTCTTGTACTATTGTTTAATCCGGTAGTGCATTCAACAACAGCCAATATAACCTACACCTTCTTTTTCTTTTAAAAACAGTTATATATTGAATAATAATATAGAATTAAAGCTGCAAGCAGCATTTAGCGGGGTTCAAGCAGTTTAGGCCTTTAAGGCCTTTAAGCACAAAAGCATCAAAAGACATTAAGTTTTAAGTTTCAATAATGGCAATTTACTATAGGGTATACATTGTTTTTAATATTTTTAACAATTATAGCGCCACCTATAGTCCGATCTCCATGAAACTTTGCATGCTTGTTGAATACGTTATGACACATATGCTCATCAATTTTTGTGAAGTTCTGACTTTTCCTTTAGGATTTATAGGCTTTTGGGTGCATTTTGTCATGCCCCCTTTTTTAAATGACCCTGTTATAGCAAAACAAATGACAAAGTTCAACTTTTTTTGATAATTATTGATCTAGAGAGTCCAAAGAATTGTCCCAGACTGGTCTGGTTCCGATCGGGCAAAAAACCAGGGACTAGTTCGCAAAAGTACGTTTTTAACATATTCGTGAATATTTAACGAACGATTTGATTGACAGCAATGGTTCTTGAGGCAAAGTTGTTCAGCATGAGGAGATCTATCAATTGATATACATATTGTGGGGGTGTGTGCAACACCACGTGATAACAGAGCCATAAAACTCGTTAGCGCCAACTAGTGGCCGATTTCTTTCAAAATTCTTACAGACCTCTAGGGGCATGAGTCAAACATGCCCAACGAGTTTCGTTCCGATCGGCCTTCGTTAACCTTGTTTTATAGGTGCTCAAATTTCATTGGCCGATGGCGGCCATGTTTTTTGAGATACACCAATGTCCTCATACACATACATGGGGCCTTGGACAAAGACACTGCATACCAATTTTCAAGTCAATCGGACTAACGGTCAGCTGGTCAGAGCCCTTTTTTAGTTTTATTCGTTTTATAGCGCCACCTAGTGTTCCATCGTGGCGATTTTTTTTACTGTGACCTCAAATTGAACTTATACATACGTGTACCGAGTTTGTTGAGGATATCTCATTTACTTCTCGAGTTATAGCCATTTTAGTAAAATAGGCTCCTCCCACAACATTTATTTTGCGCCCCCTAGCAACCGCAAAGAGACTTTTTCAACATTTTTTTGATAATTATTGATCTTCAGACTCCAGAGAACATTCCTGCACTGGTTTGGTTCCGATCGGGCAAAAAACCAGGGACTAGTTCGCAAAAGTAGTTTTTCGACAAAATTCAAAATGACGGAAAAATTTCCATACCGGAAATGAAATCGGAGATATACGTTTTTTTCGTCAGGTGACCAGCTTTCCAATGATATAAGACACTTGAGTGTACGACTTACGGTCTAGGAGTTATGAGCCGTTTCGCGCAATTGGTCGCTATAGCGCCACCTATGGGCCAATCGGGCTCATAATTTGATAACCTCTCCTCGATTTTTGTACTACCATCTGACAAAGTTTCAGAGCTCTAGCCCTTACGGTTTGGGCTGCACGATGCGTTTTAGGGGAGAATAATAATAATAATAATAATAATTAAAGCTGCAAGCAGCATTTAGCGGGGTTCAAGCAGTTTAGGCCGTTAAGGCCTTTAAGCACAAAAGCATCAAAAGACATTAAGGTTTAAGTTTCAATAATAGCAATTTACCATAGGGAATACATTGTTTTTAACATCTTTAACAGTTATAGCGCCACCTATAGTCCGATCTCCATGAAACTTTGCATGCTTGTTGAATAAGTTATGACACATGTGCTCATCAGTTTTTGTGAAGTTCTGACTTTTCCTTTAGGATTTATAGGCTTTTGGGTGCATTTTGTCATGCCCCCTTTTATAAATGACCCTGTTATAGCAAAACAAATGACAAAGTTCAACTTTTTTTTGATAATTATTGATTTAGAGAGTCCAAAGAATTATCCTAGACTGGTCTGGTTCCGATCGGGCAAAAAACCAGGGACTAGTTTGCAAAAGTACGTTTTTAACATATTCGTGAATATTTAACGAACGATTTGATTGACAGCAATGGTTCTTGAGGCAAAGTTGTTCAGCATGAGGAGGTCTATCAATTGATATACATATTGTGGGGGTGTGTGCAACACCACGTGATAACAGAGCCATAAAACTCGTTAGCGCCAACTAGTGGCCGATTTCTTTCAAAATTCTTACAGACCTCTAGGGCCATGAGTCAAACATGCCCAATGAGTTTCGTTCCGATCGGCCTTCGTTAACCTTGTTTCATAGATGCTCAAACTTCATTGGCCGATGACGGCCATGTTTTTTTAGATACGCCAATGTCCTCATAGGTATACATGGGGCCTTGGTCCAAGACACTGCATACCAATTTTCAAGTCAATCGGACTAACGGTCATGTGGTCATAGCCTTTTTTATGTTTTTTTCATGTTATAGCGCCACCTAGTGTTCAATCGTCGCTATTTTTTTACTGTGACCTCAAATTGAACTCTTACAGATGTGTACCGAGTTTGGTGAAGATATCTCATTTACTTCTCGAGTTATAGCCATTTTAGTAAAATAGGCTCCTCCCACAACGTTTATTTTGCTTCCTCTAGCGACCGGAACGAGAAATTTCAACATTTTTTTGATAATTATTGATCTTCAGACTCCAGAGAACATTTCTGCACTGGTTTGGTTCCAATCGGGTAAAAAACCAGGGACTAGTTCGCAAAAGTAGTTTTTCGACAAAATTCAAAATGACGGAAAATCTATCATGACGGAAATGAAATCGGAGATATACATTTTTTTCATCAGGTGACCAGCTTTCCAATGATATAAGACACTTCAGTGTACGACTTACGGTCTAGGAGTTATGAGCAGTTTCGCGCAATTGGTCGCTATAGCGCCACCTATGGGCCAATCGGGGTCATAATTTGATAACCTCTCCTCGATTTTTGTACTACCATCTGACAAAGTTTCAGAGCTCCAGCACTTATGGTTTGGGCTGCACGATGCGTTTTAGGGGAGAATAATAATAATAATAATAATAATAATAATAATAATAAAAATCAGTACAAAAACAATAGGGTTTCAGCACTTCGTGCTTGAACCCCTAATTAAAGCTGCAAGCAGCATTTAGCGGGGTTCAAGCAGTTTAGGCCTTGAAGGCCTTTAAGCACAAAAGCATCAAAAGACATTAAGTTTTAAGTTTCAATAATGGCAATTTACCATAGGGTATATATTGTTTTTAACATTTTTAACAATTATAGCGCCACCTATAGTCCGATCTCCATGAAACTTTGCATGCTTGTTGAATAAGCTATGACACATGTGCTCATCAATTTTTGTGAAGTTCTGACTTTTCCTTTAGGATTTATAGGCTTTTGGGTGCATTTTGTCATGTCCCCTTTTGTAAATGACCCTGTTATAGCAAAACAAAAGACAAAGTTCAACTTTTTTTTGATAATTATTGATCTAGAGAGTCCAGAGAATTATCCTAGACTGGTCTGGTTCCGATCGAGCAAAAAAACCAGGGACTAGTTTGCAAAAGTAGGTTTTTAACATATTCGTGAATATTTAACGAACGATTTGATTTACAGCAATGGTTCTTGAGGCAAAGTTGTTCATCATGAGGAGATCTATCAAATGATATGCATTTTGTGGGGATATGCGCAACACCACGTGATTACAGAGCCATAAAACTCGTTAGCGCCAAATAGTGGCCGATTTTTTTAAAAATTCTTACAGACCTCTAGGGCCATGAGTCGAACATGCCCATCGAGTTTCATTCCGATCGGCCTCCGTTAACCTTGTCTCATAGGTGCTCAAACTTCATTGGCCGATGGCGGCCATGTTTTTTTACATACGCCAATGTCCTCATAGATATACATGGGGCCTTGGTCCAAGACACTGCATACCAATTTTCAAGTCAATCGGACTAACGGTCATGTGGTCATAGCCCTTTTTATGTTTTTTTCATGTTATAGCGCCACCTAGTGTTCAATCGTCGCTATTTTTTTACTGTGACCTCGAATTGAACTCGTACACATGTGTACCGAGTTTGGTGAAGATATCTCATTTACTTCTTGAGTTATAGCCAATTTAGTAAAATAGGCTCCTCCCACAACGTTTATTTTGCTTCCCCTAGCGAACGGAAATAGAAATTTCAACATTTTTTTGATAATTATTGATTGTCAGACTCCAGAGAACATTTCTGCACTGGTTTGGTTCCGATCGGGCAAAAAACCAGGGACTAGTTCGCAAAAGTAGTTTTTCGACAAAATTGAAAATGGCGGAAAAATTTCCATACCGGAAATGAAATCGGAGATATACGTTTTTTTCGTCAGGTGACCAGCTTTCCAATGATATAAGACACTTGAGTGTACGACTTACGGTCTAGGAGTTATGAGCCGTTTCGCGCAATTGGTCGCTATAGCGCCACCTATGGGCCAATCGGGCTCATAATTTGATAACCTCTCCTCGATTTTTGTACTACCATCTGACAAAGTTTCAGAGCTCTAGCACTTACGGTTTGGGCTGCACGATGCGTTTTAGGGGAGAATAATAATAATAATAATAATTAAAGCTGCAAGCAGCATTTAGCGGGGTTCAAGCAGCTTAGGCCTTTAAGGCCTTTAAGCACAAAAGCATCAAAAGACATTAAGTTTTAAGTTTCAATAATGGCAATTTACTATAGGGTATACATTGTTTTTAACATTTTTAACAGTTATAGCGCCACCTATAGTCCGATCTCCATGAAACTTTGCATGCTTGTTGAATAAGTTATGACACATGTGCTCATCAATTTTTGTGAAGTTCTGACTTTTCCTTTAGGATTTATAGGCTTTTGGGTGCATTTTGTCATGCCCCCTTTTGTAAATGACCCTGTTATAGCAAAACAAATAACAAAGTTCAACATTTTTTTGATAATTATTGATCTAGAGAGTCCAAAGAATTGTCCTAGACTGGTCTGGTTCCGATCGGGCAAAAAACCAGGGACTAGTTTGCAAAAATAGATTTTTAACATATTCGTGAATATTTAACGAACAATTTGATTGACAGCAATGGTTCTGGAGGCAAAGTTGTTTGTCATGAGGAGATCTATCAAATGCAATTGCATTTCGTGGGGATGTGAGCAACACCACATGATTACAGAGCCAAAAATCTAGTTAGCGCCAACTAGTGGCCGATTTCTTTCAAAATTCTTACAGACCTCTAGGGCCATGAGTCAAACATGCCCATCGAGTTTCGTTCCGATCAGCCTCCGTTAACCTTGTCTCATAGGTGCTCAAATTTTTTACAGCCAATACTGGCAATTTACCATAGGAAACATATGGTTTTAAAGCTTTTTAACAGTTATAGCGCCACCTATAGTCCGATCTCAATGAAACTTTGCATGCTTCTTCAGCATGTTATGACACATATGCTCATCAATTTCTGTGAAGTTCTGAGTTTTCATTTAGGATTTATAGGCTTTTGGGTGCATTTTCTCACGCCCCATTTCTAAATGACCATTTAACACCATGCGCAAATTTAAAAAGTTCAACATTTTTTTGATAATTATTTATCTAGAGAGTCCAAAGAATTATCCTAGACTGGTCTGGTTCCGATCGGGCAAAAAACCAGGGACTAGTTCGCAAAAGTAGGTTTTTAACATATTCGTGAATATTTAATGAACGATTTGATTGACAGCAACGGTTCTAGAGGCAAAGTTGTTCATCATGAGGAGATCTATCGAATGATATGCATTTCGTGGGGATGTGCGCAACAACACGTGATTACAGAGCCATAAAACTCGTTAGCGCCAACTAGTGGCCGATTTTTTTCAAAATTCTTACAGACCTCTAGGGCCATGAGTCGAACATGCCCATCGAGTTTCGTTCCGATCGGCCTCCGTTAACCCTGTCTCATAGGTGCTCAAACTTCATTGGCAGATGGCGGCCATGTTTTTTGAGATACGCCAATGTCCTCAGACACATACATGGGGCCTTGGTTCAAGACACTGCATAACAATTTTCAAGTCAATTGGGGTAAAGGTCATGTGGTCATAGCCCTTTTTATGTTTTTTTAATGTTATAGCGCCACCATGTGGCCAATCAACGCCGTTTTTTTACTGTGACCTTAAAATGTCCTCCTACACAAGTGTTTTGAGTTTGGTGAAGATATCTCATTTACTTCTCGAGTTATAGCCATTTTTGTAAAATAGGCTCCTCCCACAACGATCAATTTGCGCCCCCTAGCGACCCTGAATACAAATTTCAACATGTTTTCGATAATTATTGATATTCAGACTCCATTGAACATGTATGCACTGGTTTGGTTCCGATCGGGTAAAAAACCAGGGACTAGTTCGTAAAAGTAGTTTTTCGACAAAATTCAAAATGGCGGAAAAATTTGCATACCGGAAATGAAATCGGAGATATACGTTTTTTTCGTCAAGTGACCAGCTTTCCAACGATATAAGACACTTGAGTGTACGACTTACGGTCTAGGAGTTATGAGCAGTTTCGCGCAATTGGTCGCTATAGCGCCACCTATGGGCCAATCGGGCTCATAATTTGATAACCTCTCCTCGATTTTTGTACTACCATCTGACAAAGTTTCAGAGCTGCAGCACTTACGGTTTGGTCTGCACGATGCGTTTTACGGCAGAATAATAATAATAATAAAAATCCTACCAATTACAATAGGGTTTCAGCACTTCGTGCTTGAACCCCTAATAAAAATCAATACAATTACAATAGGGTTTCAGCACTTCGTGCTTGAACCCCTAAAAATCAATACAATTACAATAGGGTTTCAGCACTTCGTGCTTGAACCCCTAATAATATGATTATCATAATGTTAGAGTATCTTAATACTAAGAGTTTTGCGATTGGGCAGCACACCCCTGACCTTTCCCCTGTCACAGAGATTTTGCTAATGATATTATGAAATGTGGGCACCTCCACAGTGGACCGTAGATGCATCTCCTCAACAATAAAAGCAGCAACCAATTTTTTTTGAGTTCAGTCGAATGAATTGCTCTTACCTGGTGGTGAATGTGAACTGAAATCAATCATTTATAAAGTAGAACAATATTAGAAACAATATTACTCCAGAACAATATTACGTAATGCATATTATTTGTAACGCGTTACAAGTTAGCAGTTGTGGATCTTAAAATGTTCTAACCGTTTGCTCTTTAAAGGGTCATGAAACCCCCCTCTTTCAGCTCAAGTCTAGCTCACAATCTTTTTGAAAAATGCAACTGAAATGGGCGTGGCTAGCTGTGAGAAGAAGGGAGGGAGTGGGTGTGGTATGGCCATCACGTCAATGTCCCATGCATATCGACTGTCACTAAAAAGCAATGGTAAAACGTGAGGAAATGCTAGATTTTTATATGTAGCTGGCAAAGTTAAAGTCTTATGAAATACACTGACACTTTATTATTGTCCTTTCAAAAGTAACTGAATGTCCTGCTACATATATTAGCCTACAGTCGTAATTCTATTTAAAACATATTAATGTTGGCAACATGCATAATTATAATGACATTATAAAATATATAGTGGTTTATATAGACACTATAAACACATTTCAGAAAAAAATATTAATTTTCCGCTTAAAAAAATAATTCCGTGTATAGTCTACGTGCCCTCTGAACCCTCGTAATAAAGATGGCTCTGCGGAGGTGGATGAATTCTCATTTTAGACACACACACACACTCTGAAGGGATAGAAAGTCCTCGGGATACCGCATCACTCGCAAGACGCAACTTGGTTTAGTTGTCAACAAGACGAAGTCCATCATTCTCCACTTGTCGCAGCTCTCTCGCGAAAATGTTCGCGGCACACACTATAGTTTAGATCACGTTTAGATGTGTCCGTGGTTGATGGCAAACCAACCGTCCAGAGTCAGAGTCAGAGTCTAGCCCTGGCAATATCGCAGGGAACATATTCAACGCACTTGGACTTTGCACCATGAAAATAAATACTTGCGTCCCATGATTGCCTCTCTCATCTACTACGCGATAGTTTAACATGTCTGTTGTTGGAAAGATCCACGTGGTGTCATGAATAATTAAGAGGCCGTGTCTTCTCATTGGATAAGAAAACTCAGTCTCATTAATAATAATGAGACAGCGATGAGTCATCAACGCACTGTGAAGTGCATGGCCACGTCACCCGCTCCGATGAAGATTTTAAACCCGGAACACGAAAAAAGCGGAAAAAAACTCAAATTTAACCATTTTAACCTTATTATTAAATCTAACAGATGCTAACATTGTCTTCAATGGTGTTCAACACACATACCTCTGTTATAATCTCAGAAAATTTGGTTTGGGTTTCATGACCCTTTAAGATAAGGCTTGGAAAAGGTCAAACCAGCAGCCTGACCGCAACATCTGGAAAAGAACGTTGTTTAAGCGACATACTGCAGTATATTAAAAATTTATATTGTAACAAAACACCGGTATGAACCGGTATACCACCCAGCACTACATGTGCTCTAAATAGTAATGTTAAAGGAAGGGTCGACAATATTGGAAAATAGCATGGCAAGATAGCTTTGAAAGCATTATCCCACCCTCCCTTCAGAGCGCTCTCTCCAAAGCCACGCCTCCCTTAAAACACAAACTATGCAAAGCCTCATGAAACGCGTTGATGACGTGTGATATCTGGGCATGAAGCCTGGTCTTGAGACTTCCACAGAAGATACGTTTTAATATTTAGACCACATCTATTATTGATTGTGATCAGGATGTGAGAGTTTCAGCCAGTATTAAAAGTGTTTATTCAAAAAAAATTGCCTACCCTACATTTAACATGGCCAAAAACGGGGAAAAAAAAACTTTTTAGTCAGCTGGTAGAACAAGATTTCTCATAAATATTGCTAATAGGTTCCTTTCTGAGAGGCCTATCTTTGACCTCATGTCAGTTGTTGTCGCATTGTGTTGTGAAAATGTTTCGCATTGTGTTGTGAAACTAACATTCTACATGTTGTGTATATGTGTGCGACATGTTTTACTTTTGGGGCGGGTTTTTGTGCTGTACTACTCGTGTTAAATGAATAATCAGGAAACACCACATCTGTTTCATATAATGAATCAAACATTTGCACTCAAACATATTTGATCTTTTCTCACACCATTATCTCTGTACCACTCTCACACTTAATGGGTTATCTCTTCCCTCCAACCCCCC
This sequence comes from Pimephales promelas, assembly GCF_016745375.1. The sequence goes on along the minus strand of NW_024121577.1, from coordinate 4,245,361 downwards.
CCCCCCTTCTCTCTCTGCTGGGCAGATCACTGGTGGAGGATGATGATGCTCAGATGATGAAGGTGTCGCTGGGATGCAGTGAAATGGGGCTGTCCTCCCACTTGCAGGCCTCGAAAACAGGAAACACACGCTTCTTTACCAGCAACACACACAGCTCTGTGGTTTTACAGGTGAGTGTGATTTACGTAGGTCTCTTACTAAACAGTGGGGTTGGTATATGGGGCGTCACCATCTGCCACTCTGTGTTTGGAAGAGTCTGTGAAGGTCATCTCTGCTGTTATTGGCAGTCTAGCTTTATATCACACATAAAGATGATATTATTATTGTTATCAACGTCATCATCATCGGTGGTGGGCAGAGTCCTGCCTAAGATCCATGAGAACATTCATTAGCACCTTTCTGCAGGTCACCTGGCAGGTTTCAGCATGTGCTTCTGTGGGAACAAAGGTGTGAATTTAATTTTGAATTTGCCAGTCATTTCAGGCAGATCAATAAGTGAAGGACACCTGATTGCCTTGTGTGCATATGTTCATTTTTATTTAACGCTCTTGATGCATGGTGTTCTCATTAGTGGACGGCTTTTATGTAAATGTAAGTTTAGAAGAGAGTCATTGTATTAATAGCCCTATTTACATACATACATATATATATATATATATATATATATATACACACTCACCTAAAGGATTATTAGGAACACCATACTAATACTGTGTTTGACCCCCTTTCGCCTTCAGAACCGTGGCATTCTTTAGAAATGTTGGCCCATATTGATAGGATAGAATCTTGCAGTTGATTGAGATTTGTGGGATGCACATTTTAAAATATATTCAAATTTAATATGATTATTTTAAATTGTTTTTTTGTCTTTTTGATCAAATAAATGCAGCCTTGATCATAAGAGACTTCTTTCAAAAACATTAAAAAATCAGTAACACTTTACAATAAGGTTAATTTGTTAACATAAGTTGACTACCTTAGTTAACATGAACTAAGAATGAACAATACATCAGCATTTAATAATCTTAGTTAATATTAATTTCAACATTTACCAATACGTCATTAAAATCAAAGGTTGTATTTGTTAACATTTAGTTAATGCACTGAACTAACGTGAACAAACAATGAACGACTGTATTTTTATTAACTAACATTAAAAAAGAATAATAAAGATTGTAACAAATATATTGATCATTGTTAGTTCATGTTAGGTAATACATTAACTAATATTAACTAATTAACCTTATTGTAAAGTGTTATCAAAATTAATTTTGTGTACATGAGATAAGAGTTTATATACACGCACACACAGACATTCACACGTTTCGTGATCTCTTGATTGCATCAGCAGGTTCAGCACTGACATTAATGTGATGGGGTCACTTTATTGATTCCCAGCTCAATGTCATTGACGGCTGTCATTGATCACCAACCAGCTACTGCTGTGGTGAAGTAGATTGTGTGTATGTGATCTTAAAGTTGCAGTTTATTAAGATTTGAATCAGTTTGTCAAATCAAGATAGTATGGATAAACAATATTTGAACTTATCAGTCTTGACACATGCTGGAGATTTATAGCGTTATTCATTCACAACCTTTTGTAAAGGACACCCAAACATTACACGCTCTCAGTGGGTGTAAAATGTAGTGTAGGCACGTGCACACTTGCCCTGGTTTTGCGGATGAAAGGAAAATTATTACTATGATAGCCGCTTATCAAATCTGGGATGATGACTTTTTTCAGTTTAAATCTGTCACGAGTCACAACAAATGCGTCCTAAAGCACAGCAGCCTTCATCATCCTATAATATCTCTAACCCCTGGAAAAATGATCAAATGAATTAATCAATTGAAAATTTTGGTTCCAGTGATTTGTTGGGAAACAGCACTCAGTTAATTTGATTCGATGTTTGTCCGCAGGCGCTGTGTGTCCTCATTCTGAACGCACACAGAATGAGAGTTTTAGCTGCGTATGCAGGTTTAGTGTTTTTAGTTATGTTTGTTTGGTTTTTTTTTTTACATTTCGTAATAAACAAGTTATGTAAACGTACTGGCAAAACTAGCACAATTAATATTTTAGGTTGGAGTATATTTATTCTATTTTTTGTTTAAAATTCCAAAAATAATAATGCTTATTATTTGTAATAGTAGTGGCTGCAGATAAAGTCTTAATTCTTTGTTTGTTTTTCTTTTTTTGTTCAATTTAATAATATTTTTTTGTTATTAAATATATGTATAATAACAACAACAATGTTTTGTTATTGTTGTTATTATTATACATATATTATTGTTGGCTATATGTTATTACTATACATATAGTCCGTAGATATTACTATACATATATTACATATGCATATTACTATATTACTATACATATAGTCAGCACACACAGTGTTTGTATTTGTAGATGCCTCCGCACAAAATGCTTTTACTGTCACATTAGATGCAGCAAAAGCTTTTTTTATATTCATTTGGCAGGTGTTTTTATGCAAAGTGACTTACGAATGAGGCACATTATGAGCAAAGCTTTTAGTTTTAGATTTTGCATCAGACGCTGATGTTATGAGGCTGGTAAAGACAGCCAGCTGGCTTTTCCACATTTATCATGATTTGTGGCATGTTTGTTAAACTCCAGTCCAGAGTTTGGTGCTTAAAAAGCTTATGTGTAATTTCAGTAAGTGTATCACTGATTGGATTGTGCCTTATTTCATGCCTTAGCACATGTTTGACATGTGCTTTTGCACATGCTGGTGGATCAAGCCTGACGCAGCACTCTGAGAGTGTGTGTGAGTGGACGAATGCTCGATCCTGTTAATTATGGCTCCTCTCCACCGTGGGAGTCCATCTCTGCTGCAGTCCCCTCATGCATCTGACCTCCTGTTCATTAATTAACCCCACAATCTTTTATTCAGAAATGACGCTCATGGGACGCATAGTAATGATACAACTCCTTAACAAGCACTGTTTTCATGGGTGATAACAGATGCTTTAATGCAGAGGTCTCAAACTCAACTGAACTGGGGGCCGCTGGAGGCTGGGTCAGGCTGGGCCGCATCAAGTATTCCACAAGAAAATAGTATTCAACTATTCCAAAAAAGGAGCTAACTGGTCCAATCTTTATTATTAACGTTTCTTCTGAACATTCCTTTCTGTACATGATTGGTTCTTCATGAGCTGTCCTTCTGACAGTTGAAGTTCATTTTACAAACTTTCATTGTCTTTTCCTTATTCACAACATCTTTGTGATACTTTTGCTCATGTCCTTTTTATTTTCTTTATACAACACATTAATATGATATTGAATGTTTTTTGGAAGGCACATATCCTTTTATTAAACTTAGAAAAACTAAGGGCCCTAAAAGCAGTTTGAGAACACTGCTTTAATGTGACCCTTTTGTTCATTCCCTTTGCTCCTCTGTGAATTCGTTAAGTGCATTACAGAAAATATTGTGTTTTATACAATACTCTGTGTTGTATTTTATTCTCTCCATCTCTCAGGGTTTTGACCAGTTGAGGATAGAGGGCCTGCTGTGTGATGTCACATTGGTGGCGGGAGATGGGGATGAAGCGTTTCCTGTTCACCGAGCCATGATGGCCTCTTCCAGTGACTACTTTAAAGCCATGTTTACAGGTGAGTGAGAGTACAAGACATAGGATAACAAAGGATTAGGTGAGGTGAAGCCAAGTTTCCTGGTGAGGAAGGGATAAAGGGAGGAACATGGAAGGTTTTTTTTGGACTGAGAGGTCAAAGTTTGACAGAAGAGAAAGCTAATGTTTCCTCAATGTTATGTACTATACCATACTACCAGCTCTGGATTGTTTTTGCTTGTGTTTTGTATTGTCTCTAAATTTTCTTTTTAATTTTTTTTTAGTCTGATATCATAAATATCAGTATCATACTAGTCTCGTTTAGTCACACCAGAGACTTTCCTTCAGAGCTCTCCCTCCATTCCCCCCTCGCTCATGCCCCAACCCCCCTCCCCCATCTCTCTCTCATCTATCTCTAGAAGTACGCTCTGTTTCTTGGGAGGAAAAAAAAACAAAGCGAGAGAGGTGAAAAAAGATAAAGCAAGAGATTTGCTCGGGGTTATTTGGGAAAGCTTGTTCAGAGATAATGTGTTCAATGGAAAGAACTTCATTTCATTATTTGAATTGAGTTCAGCTATTCCCTAAATAATTATGCCATTTAATACTACATACTACCAAACCCTGAATGAGTTTTTAACACAAAACTATTATGAGAGAGCAGTAAAACAATTATGAAGGAGCAGCACATCGAGGGAATACTCTGATTTGCTAACTAGAGCTGGGAAAAAATTGATGCAAGACTCTGAATCAAGAGTTCAGTTTTTAAGCAACGGTAATATGAACACTAAGTAGGTCGCTTAGCCATTCAGTATGTTACTGTTAAAATGTTTGGGGTCAGATTGATGCTAAATAAAAAAGGGAGATAAAGGCATTTATAATGTTACACAAAAAATGATGTTAAATACATTGTATTTGATGATAAGAAATGTTTTCTTGAGCAGCAAATCAGTAATTCATGATGAATATTGCCCCACATAGGTCCAGTAACTGCACCTGGTAAACACACCCATTTTTATTTATTTTTTTACGTATAATAACAGGACATAAAATAACCTGAGAGACCTTAAATTGTTCCCAACTCTATTCTGATTAAATAAAGAGTTTAGCCCTTGTATTGTTGAATAATTATCTGAAGTTTTGCCTCTTAAGATGTTACAATAAATACATTTAGAACAGACAAAAGTGCCGTCAGGTTACGACACAGCGTTACAGTTTGGCTGTGCATGTAGCTGAGAAAAGTGCTGTCTCTGTTCATCTTGTAATAGGTCCATGGTATTCTAAAGCCCCATTAAAGTCCTGCTACCAGTGTGCCAAGAGCATTTCAGCACTTCAAGACTCCCATAATTGCTGTCTGTTTCACTTTCTTTCATTCTCAACTTGTGTTCTACTTATCCTTTTTGCTCTCTCTCTCTCTCCATCTCCACATGGTTGAGAAATCATATCTGAATTAATGAAAGTGGTTTGATTTATTTCAAACGTGGCTCTTGAATAAGTGGCTCATTATCGTGGTAAAAAGAATTGGTGACAGCTTGCAGTAAGACTCACTTTACTTCTCTCTCTCTTTTTTTTCCTTTTTCTCTCATTCTCCTTATTGTTTCTGTCACTCTCTGCTCTCTGCCTTTGATCCTCTCGTTTGCAAAATTTTTTTGCTGATCCCTCCTCCATTCATTTCTTCCTTGTTCTCTTCATATGCCTTTTCCCCTATTTTATATCCGTTTTGCTTGCATATTTCTTTGCACTGATTATTCTCTCGCTTTCATCTCTCTCCTGTCATCTCTTCCCCTATTTCTCTTTCTTTTTTTCCTCAGGTGGAATGAAAGAGCAGGATTTGATGTGTATAAAGCTGCACGGTGTGAATCGAATAGGGCTAAAGAAGATTATAGACTTCATTTACACCGCCAAACTCTCTCTCAACATGGAGAATCTACAGGACACCCTAGAGGCTGCTAGCTTTCTCCAGATCCTGCCTGTCCTTGACTTCTGCAAAGTCTTTCTCATTTCTGGGGTAGGACACAAATGAGAGCACTTTTATTCTGCTGTGTATTCTTTTTTAGTACTTACACGCGTTTCCTTCTTCCTCTTAGGTGTCGTTGGACAACTGTGTAGAAGTGGGACGCATCGCCAACACCTACAACCTCACGGAGGTAGACAAATACGTCAACAACTTCATCCTAAAGAATTTTCCTTCGCTGCTCGGCACTGGCGAGTTTGTCAAACTTCCTTTCGAACGTCTAGCGTTTGTGCTCTCCTCCAACAGTCTAAAACACTGCAGCGAACTGGACCTGTTCAAAGCTGCGTGCCGCTGGTTACGCTATGAAGAAAGTCGCATGGAATATGCTGCCAAACTAATGCGCAATATCCGGTTCCCCCTCATGAGCCCAACAGAACTCATAAACCACGTACAAACTGTCGACTTCATGCGTACGGACAATACCTGTGTTAATCTTTTATTAGAAGCCAGCAACTACCAGATGATGCCATACATGCAGCCGGTGATGCAGTCGGAAAGAACTGCGATCCGTTCAGACAATACCCATTTAGTGACGCTAGGGGGTGTTCTACGGCAACAGCTGGTTGTAAGTAAAGAGTTACGACTTTTTGACGAAAAAGCACACGAATGGAAAGCACTGGCACCCATGGACGCCCCGCGCTACCAACACGGGATCGCGGTAATCGGGAACTTTTTGTATGTGGTCGGGGGACAAAGTAACTACGACACAAAAGGTAAAACAGCTGTGGATACTGTGTTTCGATACGATCCGAGGTATAACAAGTGGATTCAGGTGGCGTGTCTGAATGAGAAGAGGACCTTCTTTCATCTGAGCGCACTCAAAGGACATCTATATGCTGTGGGCGGGAGAAACGCTGCAGGAGAGCTGGGTGAGTCAGGAAGGGATTTTAGTGTCACAGCAGGGGACAGATTTCCAAGGGACACACTGTGCTTCAGTTGTTGACATGTTTTGTAAATATAACATTAAGATGAGTGTCTTTGCGGTGCTAATGAGGTGTGGACACCAAAAAAATCTTTGAAACGTTTTGTGCGCACACATCCGAAGCACGCACATTGAAACACGCGTCTCAGAGAGTGCATACATGCTAAATTGAGTTCGCTTTCAACTCTTTTTGCGCTCGAACAGACATTCACGCAAAAAAACATGCACGTCTTGGCGAGTATCCTAGCAAACATGGTTGTGACAATGCATGTGTAACAGTATCAGTATACTGGAGCCGTGCATTGTCTCAAAGTGACAACAGCCTAATATTCCTACTGTCTGTGTTTTTAATGTTAATCAAGCAACTAAAGACAAGAAAATCCCTCATTGCTCTTGAATGAACACATTTTGTAACTTTAAACAAGGAATAATCTTTATTTAATTTATAAAGTGATGATTGCACACAGTGTTATTTTACATTTTGATTATTTTATTCAATTTCTGTACCTGAAAACTTCCTAGACCTACCTGGAAAAACCTAAAAAGGATTGCTTAATTTATTGTTATCTTTGCTCTATTGAATTTATGTGTGGTTCTGGTACCCGGCCTGTGTCCAGTCTCGAACCGTTCTGCACATTTCCACTGCAGAAAAGATGGTTCCAGGTCAGAAAGTTGACTGTCTGTGGTGGTCTTGTTGAGCAATGTGATAATGCTGCTCTACATTGCTCTTCTTTATATCTAAATATATAAAACTATGTGCACGAAAGAGAGACCCAGTGTGCGAGAGAGTGAGTGAATCAGAGGTTTCAGTTTCAATATATCTCCAAAAAGGACAGATGAGAGTAACAGAAGTTTTGTTGAGCTGCCAGTGCACTGCACTGCCTGCACAAACACCTGGGCGTGCTCCGTTTGATTTTAGACAACACGTAGCAGCGTTGTGTCACTCAAGCACCTTACATTCCTCAAGTCCGTGAAAACATTCAGCCGGTACGTTCCTGGCCGAGAACAGGCTCTGGCTCCAGGGGCAGGGTTGAACCAGACTAAATGATTGGAGAAGTCTATGAGTTGAATTAAAAAATTAAACAAATGCAAGCATGGACGAATTGTTCAGAATAAGATTTTTAAAAAGATGCATTTAGAGAACCGGTTGAATTTTTTTCCATTTCATGCCAACTTTCAAGGACTTCTACTAATATATTTTTTCATGTTGAGCCTGCTACTGCATCCTGTTGTGCATATCTGGTTAAAGGTAGTTTGTTATAGTTATATAGGTAGTATGTTATTATGTTATAACCATAATATGTTATAGTTTGTTTTATAGTTAGTTTGTCTTTAGGGTGTTGTCGTTTACTTTAGTACTATTTTGCAATTTTGGAATATTTTGGGTCACTACTCTGTCTGATGTAAAACCAATTGAAAACTCTGCACTATATGATAGTTCCACCCACACATTTTTATCTTGTTCATTTTTAGCATGGTCAAATAATTCCTTTTATTTCAGAGTAGGGTTTTGAAATGATTCTCTTAATTTAATCTTAAAATTAAAAATAAACTAATTGTGGTGGAGAAAAACTACAAACTTATTTAGTGAAGTAACTGTGGTGCATTGTTTTGTCATTTTAACTTTATTTGTTAATTATACTTTGGAAGTGTTTAAAATGCATGATTTCAATATGCGTTCAAGACAAATAGCAACGATCTTTACCTATGGTTTTGAGTTCATCGGATTGTTCGGGCACATAAATAAAGCAAAAAAAGCTTACAACAGAAAATGGTAGTGGTATACAGGATTTATGTTAAATTTGTGGAAACACGTTTATGCAGCCCTCTCTGTGGTTTTGAAAAAGTATCTTGCTTTTGGTACAATTTGCTTTGTAGTCATTATTCCAGGGGCTACGGTTGTTTAACTGCATCAGGCAAAGATGGAGCTTAACCGAAGGTGATGGTTCTCACAGCAAAATTGCCCCAATGAAATGTAGGTGATTAAAATGCAGGGGCAAATCCACAGAGCAAAACAGATTGTCAGGACATAGAGATGCATGTGTCCACAAACCAAAAAAGGCTTCCCATCATCCTCAGCAATCCATCCCTTAACTATACACACAAACACACATCTTATCTGTTGTACACAGGTCCATGATCAGATATGTAAAGCAGCCCACAACTGACAGGAAAGAGACAAACACGCACAGATACAGGTGTCACACTATAGAAGTTTGATAATGAACTCTGACATGCTCACTTCCACAGCGAGAGTGAGAAAAACCACAAAACACTTCCAGCCCTCTGGATACACTCTCTATTTACGAGTATCACACACTCAAGCCCCTAGCACTCAGTCACCCTGTGACCACCGTCATGGCAGTCAAGTGGAATTTATTGGTTTAAATTTGAGTTTAATCTTCTTCTCTTTTTAACCCTGGACGGTTTGAGGACTCTGACTAGTGACTACTATAATATTACTGTCCCAGTGTGCTGGAACTCGCCGTTACTGCAGTATGCAGTTAGATACAAATTACAAGTGACTGATTTTAATAAGCTACAATACCCAGACAACTGGGCACAAGCTCTCAAGGAGGAAAAGTGGTTACATTCAACATCTATTTATTAGGATTTTGTTAAATCTCTGCATTACTGATCATTTTTCATCTATGTATTTCCATTTTAACTTGTTTTCAAAATTTGGTCATCTGTCTTAGAAATATGGCCTGACTTTTGAATGTGTCTGTGTAAGGTTATGAAGATCGAGTAAATGTTGTGCGAGTGATATTTATGATCATAGATTGAGGACCGACTTCTCAGTGGTACGTCTGTCTCGTTAATTTACTGATACAAACTGAGAGTTGTATGTTTGATACAGAACAGGCATAGACTCTCCTTTTGTTGTCATTAGTGGAAAACAGGCTGTCTCTATTTAATTGTGTGCTGTATATTTTTATTTACTGTAATGAACATTAATCTAGACCTTGTTGGCTGCTTGCATGGTGTGGAAAAGTCAACCACACCATGGACAGATCAGTTTTTGACGAACTGCTTTTTTTAAAGTACTAACTTAACTGTGCACAGTGAAATTGTGTTCAGTACAATTAAGAAACGGTCTCCCATCTTTTAAGTCTAATTTAGTACTAATATAATAAGTACTCATTTCATGTTGTCAAAGTTCTTTTGCCCTTGCATCTTTTGTAACCAGAAGCCAGACTTTGGTGTGTGATTGGTTTTATATCTGTAGTTTCCATGAGATAAAGAGTACCAGATATTAATAATGTATTAATCTAGCTGTATCAGATCTTCTCAGAGTGATCTGATCTGTGTAGACCAATGCTTTTATAAAACTTCAGAAAAACATGCCTTTGATTTAGAGAGATTAGATAAGAGCAGCCAGCAGTCTTCTGTGAATCTTTAACAGGGTGAAGTAGAGGTTTCTGTGTACAGAAGGCGTCGTCATTTTACCTTTTTTTTTTTTTTTTTGGTTCATGTTGTATAAATTCCTCAATAATGGTTATTTCATAATCTCTGTGGCAGAGTGCCAATGGACCTCAATAGTAATGTGCATCAGTGTCTAAACGTGCTTCTGTTAAAATGCAAGAACATTAGTTTGGTTGTGTATAATTGATTACTAAAGCGTCCCTATTCTCTCTGTTAGTGAGAGCATGACTAATGTAGAAGAACACTTTTTCTCTCCCCTTTAGACCTTTTCCTGGATTCACATTATTAACTCGGCTGTTAGTCTAGTCATTTTTCTTAGCATTCAAGACCTTGTTTCCATCTCTAATTCTCACTCTCTCTTGTCTTTCTCCAGCAACTGTGGAGTGTTATAACCCTAGGACAAACGAATGGTCGTATGTGGCCAAAATGAACGAACCCCACTATGGACACGCAGGCACTGTTTACGGAGGATACATGTATATTTCAGGTACCTGTCACACATCTTTGTTTGTTATTTGTTTGCATACACTACTGTGCAAAAGTTTGGGGTCAATAAGACTTTTTAAATGATTTGTTGCCCGTCTCTTATGCTTGCACAGTAACTGCATTTATTTTAACAAAATATAGTAAAAACTAATATTGTGAAATGTTACAATTTAAAATGACTCTTTTCAGTTTGAATCTGGTTTAAAATGTGTTTCATCTCTGTGATGGCGAAGTTGAATCTTTAGCATCATTACTCCAGTCCTTTAGACAAAACTGATCGGATGGAAAAAATATTTAGTTTTAAGCGTCATCTATAAAAAGAGGGGATTTGAGAGGATTCAAGGGAATACAGTCCTGTAAACTTTGGTTCTGATCACATCAGTTCCCAAGCAAAATAGAGGAGAGGTTGATCATTTGAAGAAGGCGTGCAACACTATTTATAGGCAAGATTTTCGCGCTAGAATGTTTTTTTTTTCTTTTTTTTTCAGCAAATTAGATGCAAGTTAGATTAGCACTTAACCATGAACACACAAGCCACACCACACAAATGACTTTTAGTTGGTTTATTTAGTTAGCAAACATCACTATAATTGTTAAGTTCTTTCCATCGATCAATTTATTACTTTCACATTTCAAAGATTCCATGAGGTTAACTTGTACTACCCTACTTGGTCATTCTGCAAAAATAACGATCGACATGCTTGTTTGCTTTGCGGCCCTTTAAATAAAGTTTTTAAAAAGACCAAGCATTCGATCTACGTCAGAGCATCCACAAATCTTTCCACGGCATCGATGGCAGGGCGGCGAGAGAGAATTTTGCCGCTCTCGCCGGCGACGGTGTGAACGCACAGTCAATCAGGCATCAAAAGCATCGTTGGCCAACTATGATCGCAATTTCCATTGAACTCTATTGGTAACGACGGGACTTGTGACCATAGTTTGCACCCCAGATCTTGATTTGAATAAGATCGGTTGTAGCAGATTTCAGTTACAATATAAAAAAAAAAAAAGAAAAGCACAAAACCACACACATCAACATTTATATGTGCACAAGTTCGAGAAAAAGTAAAATGTACTCATTGTCAAACACATTTTCACAGATAAGATTGTTGGTAAGGTGTCGCTGACAGGAAGAGGAATATCTAGAGGGTGAGAATGAGATGTTCTCACCACACACACAAACTGATCCTCCAGAGATCAGCGCTTGTTCCCTATCTCGCAAAAACGTTTTCAGATGGCAAGAAATTAACTCTCTAAAAAGAGGAACACACAGACACTCTCTCACAGGGTGTTAACCTGCCTTGTGCAGGCTTGTGAGATCACATGCTCACTTTACAGGATTGTAGCTCAAATCCTGCTTTATGGAGATGAGTCCTACTTTCACTGAGAATGATAAACGGGGAGAGAGAGAGACAGACAGATGGTTGGTTAGATAGGGTGGCGAGAGGAGGAGATGTAGTGATGTCATGAATCAGAGGAGTGTGTTTCTGTGTGATAATGAACATTGAGGTATGTAGGAGGAGTGTGATCTCACACACAGAGAGAGCTGTGATAATGCTGCTCAAGGGTTTGTCTTCTGCTCCCACACACGCACATTTACCTCCCCATTCATTAGCATTCACCCTTACACATGCATGAGCCTGATGACTCTCATTCAACCCTCCAGCAACCTCTTAATAACATTCTGAACTCCTCAATGTGGTGTGTGAGCACCGTATATGAATTGGTGTGACTGTAGGCACTAGGCACTAGGAATATTCTGTGCATGTCTCCGAACACACGCAGCCTCCATTAGCCATCAGTATAACCGAAAAATGGTGTATAAACCATTGATAGTTATATTTAATATTTTGATTGATATTTATACTCTTGAATCAAAGCCAGCAGCAAAGGCATCTCTCTTTTTTTCTAAATGCATGTTATTGATCTTCTGAACTCTTAATGCATGCATGTTTAATAAAAAAAAAATCACAATTTTTAATCATGTCATATCTTCTTGTGAAACAACATCAGACTTCTATCTGGTGATTCATGTTGGACGACGACACATATCGGAAACCTGACAGATCCGTTAATGGTTTGAACTAAACCAACATACTTTATTCTACTAAAAAAGATACATTTGTAAAGATAAAGGAAAACACATTTTGAATGGCAGTAATTAACTGATAAATATCAAATCAATTCTTTAATTGCAGGGCTAGCCCTAATCATCCAATTTTGTAGATTAATAAATAACATACATTGATCAAAATTTGAATTCAAATTTTCTGAATCAATTTTTTTGTCATTTTAATTTTAAAGGTAGGGTAAAAATACTTTTTTTCCAAATTTGTTTGAACTTTTTAATTTTGTTTATATATCAATGCATAATTAAAATGTAAGTAATCTGGAAAAGAAACTATATAAAAAAAGAGTGTCTGTAGTCCGCGAAATAAACACAGCTCATTATTCCATTAATTCCCACCCCCTCCCTTCTCGGCTCTTTCCAAAGCCACGCCCCCAAAACGCATGAACGCGTGATGTAGGGCTGCGCGATAAAATGATAACAATAATTATCACGATATAATTTTTCTCGATAAAACGATATCAAGAGGTCGATAAATGTTCGATAATGTTTATGCGCCAAAAACGGAACGAAACTCCGTTGAACCGCGCACCACACGGAGCATTTATCCGTTCGGCTCAAAGTCAGCGAGCTCACGCAGACGCGCTTACTCTGATCGTCTCGCTCATGAGATCCAGTGAGAAGTGCTTGAGTTTAGCGAAGAACACAAATATCAAGCTTAAACCAGTTTAAATGCAAATGAAACACCGCTGACAAAAAAGAGAAACACTGCGTGCAATGATACAGTCAGAATCTGAATTGATACTCAAACCATTTAGCCTACCATGGATTTACTGTAAGGTTAGCCTAGTAATATTAACTGCAACATTAAATGTGGGATACATATTGAATTCAGGGCTGCCAACTCGCACGCATTCAGTGCCAATTTTCACGCTCTCACGCCACACTCCTGATTTCTCACGCTGATATGTCAAGCCTGAAAGATGAGTTTATCTATAGGTTTATCTGTTGAGGCACTCGCGATCCACTAGTTTTACTGCAAATTAGTTAAAATATCCTGTAATCTTATCTAGAGCGAGTGTGCATGCGAGACAGAGGTTGAGCTCCTAACCGCTCACGACAGGAGAGAGGTAAGCGAGACGCAATCCCAGTGGCAAGGAACCAAACCCCCCTGTTGCTGTTTTTGTTAATGAACATAAATGTAACATTAGCTTAGTATTAGCTTGAGTTAGGATGCAGATTTACTGTCAGCTCACTGTCAAATTCGCATTTCGAGACAAAACATGTCATTTGAATATTGCAGCCTGCACTGCAAACTGTGCAGAAGAAATATTTTCCTATTCAAATATTTATTTTAAGGAAAAATGAAAAATGTTTGAATGTTCTACCTCATATTTGTGAAATGTTCACCTGTTTGGCAAGTGTTTGTCATGATATGTTTTGGCAATAGTAGTTTAAAACCACAATTAACACTCTGGTTTATACAACTTTCACTTAGGAGCAAAAATCTCCCTTTAAACTTGATTGAAATAAAGATTTGACATCTATCGTGACAATTATCGATATCGACTGATATAAAAAAAATTATTGTGATAATTTTTTTTGGCCATATCGCCCAGCCCTAGCGTGATGCTGCTGACTGCTCCTCTGGAGGACGCATTTACATAAAGACACCATATGCAACATATGCAAAATGCAATATAAAGACATAGGAAAACATATGAAGAGTTCAGATGCAAAAGCCTCTAAGTGCCATTTGACATTTTCTTCTAAAATGATCATTTTTATCAAGCTTGTATATTTAAGTTCAGTAATTTCACTTAAATGGCAATGAAGATTACCTATTAATTGTCATTTAAGTGAAATTACTGAACTTAAATATACAAGCTTGATAAAAATGGTCATTTTAGAAGAAAATTTCAAATGGCATTTAGAGGCTTTTGCATCTGAACTCTTCATATGTAGAGCATATAACAACAAACCAAACGCGAAAAAAGGAGCAGGTAGAGTTCACAGTGAACATGGGAACAAAGTTTAGGCAGAGGGTAAAGCTAGGTATAAAAATGATCCCCTAAACTTTTTAACCTAATGTTAGATTTGGCGAAATTAAACAAAACAGCTTTCAACTTATTTCAACAGATATGCCTATTGATTATTTATCGTCTCAACCCTGGCTCACGAACAGTAATGTTGTACCAGTCGACACCAGGTTAAAAAGTAAAAGACACTAGAATGGATTTAATGAACTGATAAATATCAATTACTGTGTAGTTTTCTGTCACAAATAAAAGTTGGATAGCACTGCACGGTCCTGCATTCAATAATTTGCATGCCGTGATTTTTTTTTTTTTTTTTTTTCAGTATCAAACATGTGCCGTATCCTCCGACATGTCGTCAATCGCCAGCTGCAAACGTTCTGAGCCACTGAGGGGGCGGGCCGGTGACTAAGATGCCGTATCACGTTTTTTAAAATAAAAGCGATTTGTGATTTTAAAGATTTCAAAATCAAATATTTTCTCCTCTGCTATATAATTTTTGGGTGGGACAAATGCGACCGTCTCCGATGTTGGATATACGCCCTTGAATGATGGTCTTTTGCTGGTGATATACGTACACACATTTACATTCTCACACTTCTCCTCATTCCTCTTCTCCACCCATCCTCTTTCTCTGGAGTATTTTTGGAACTGCTGATCCGTTTTGTTTTTACTCTGGTGTCTGTGTCCTTACTCCTGCATGCCTCTCCCTCTCTCTCTCTCGCTCGCTCGCTCGCTCTGTCTGTTATATAGGTCATGAAGTATTGGAGTATTAAACTCTGCACTCACATGAGTGCTAGTGTGCATGCATGAAACAGTCTTGTGTTATGTGCTGCCTCATGCTAATTTCTCTGTCATTATCTCTCCTTTTCCATACACTAATATCTCCTCTTCCTGTCTCCTTTGCCTATTTCCTCACCATTTCACTCGAGACTTTCTCCTCTTTCTGCTTTATTTGTGTTTCAATCCACACAAATGCACTGAAAGAGGAGACTTGCCGTCAGAAAGCCTGTGTGTGTTTGTCAGTGAATCGTTTTCTTCTCTTAGTAAAAGAAATGGATGGATGGATCGCATAGAGGGCGAAAACAAGAGGGGTGTAGAGAGGAAGAGGAGGGAGGGTCTGGTTGGCTGATGCCCAGGTGCCTGATGGGATGGTTCTTTTTATTTTCAGCCCTCTCTGTAGACATGTCCCGTTTCTTTTTCCTCTAGTCTTTTTTTCTCTGCTTCCCTCTCTTGTTCCTTTCAGTGAGCATGCAGACCTGGTTGTGATTGTTTGTGTTTTCCGAGATGCATTATTAAATCTTAACTGTTTCCTCGGCAGACCTTGATAGAGGTTCTGTGCACGCATTATGCATTATTCATTTCTTGTTGTGTATATCTAATGCTTTCAGAAACGTGTGCACACAAGGTGTGTGTTTTCAGCAGTGAAAGTGATGTGAACTCTCCTTGCGGTTTGTTGTACAGGTGGAATAACTCACGACACCTTCCAGAAGGAGCTCATGTGCTTTGACCCGGATGCTGATAAGTGGACTCAGAAGGCTCCCATGACGACGGTCCGCGGCCTTCACTGCATGTGCACAGTGGGCGATCGCCTCTATGTCATCGGCGGAAACCACTTTCGGGGCACCAGTGACTACGACGACGTGCTGAGCTGCGAGTATTACAGTCCCGCCCTGGACCTGTGGACACCGATCGCGGCCATGCTCCGCGGGCAGAGTGACGTGGGCGTGGCTGTGTTTGAGAACAAGATCTACGTTGTGGGCGGCTACTCGTGGAACAACCGCTGCATGGTGGAGATCGTCCAGAAGTATGACCCCGAGAAGGATGAATGGCACAAAGTCTTCGACCTGCCTGAGTCCCTGGGCGGCATCAGGGCCTGCACACTGACAGTGTTTCCACCTGAGGACCTCTCGCTCACTGGCTCGCCTAATCGTGAGTCTCCTCTCTCGGCTCCTTGAGAATGGATGGAGGGAGAGTGAGAGAGACAGGGGAATGAAATGGACTGGCTGATTGATTGACAGACATATACAGATGGATGAGTAGAAGCAACTCCATCACCGTATAGACGTGCACCCCTCTCTCTCTCTCTCTCTCTCTCTCTCTCTCTCTCTCTCTCTCTCTCTCTCTATCTCTCTCTGTCCCCACAGGAAAAAGACAATGTTTGCACTCCCCACTGATATACGTTTTAATGGTGTCTGTGGTGAAACCCCGCCCCTTCCCTTAAACGATTCCACTTCTCTTCCTCATGAGAGTGAATACTGAAAAGTCCTTCCATCCCCCCTCGATGAGAAAGAAAAATGGAAGAACTCCCAGGGTTGGGCGTAACTACATGTTAACATTGCATTAGGGGGTTTGTTTTGTCTCTTTTGGCAGGCATAACCTTGACTTGAACAACAAATGACTTTGCAATTCAACTTTTCTACCTGAGTCTCCAGAGTTTTGCTATGAAGACTACGTTTCCCTGATCCCTCCTATTCTGAGGTCGCCCACCCCCTAACTGCTCTCTTTCTTCCCTTTATGCCTGCTCATTTTCCCCCCATCTCTGTCCACTCTCAGCCTTTGCCCAGTTTTTTACCCTCATTCTCTTGTCCTCACTCAGGGGGTTAGTTGACCTTCGACCACAGGATACGAAAACTGTTTTAAACTCAGGGGTTGGCCTGCCCCCATCCCTCCCTGCCTAACTGATATTTCATTTCTCTACTCCTGCTGTTGTTATGAACCATTAACAGAATTGTGTTTTCTAAATTTAATAAACAAGATTTTGAGGAATAAAATAATTGTGTTTGATATTCATTATGTTCTTGGTTTTCTTAAAAGCTTCTGCTCTACCATGGCCGTCAAAATCATATTTTGTGAGTACTACTGTCATGGCAAAAGGCTGCTGTTAACCATAATGGACAGTGAAGTGCCTGCTGCCCCTTTAGCTATGATTGTATTCAAAAATGGCCTTTTAGTGTCATATTGCTTTTACTTCGAGATTACTGCACAATTGTGTATTTGATCAAAGCCAAATTGACCAAACTGCATCCAGGACCAGAACAATCCATTTTACAATCAAGAATTCACTACAGCAGTTTTGAGCTTTTATGGACTTGACCATAATGGACAGAGATGCCAAGACTTTCTGAAGCATTAGATTTTAGATGACCATTAACAAATAAACATTTCTTATGGGCAAAATATATATGCTGGAGTATAATTCTCAAAATATCAGTAGTAGACCCTTTAAAGAATATATGTACGAAATATGATAGTTCTATCTATTAATTAAGATGTTTTACATACTACTTTTTGTAGTAGTCTGAAGGGAGACACATCTAGATGTGCAAGCAGGAAGTAACTGATGTGATCATGTGACCTTTCACACTAGTCACATGATATTAATAGATTTCAATCAAGACAATCAATTTTTTCATTTAAAATAAGAATGTCTTCCCCAAAGCCAATAATAAAATTTTTAGAGCTTCCAGAAATGAGAAAAAAAGACAATTGTGACCGGTAGGATTAAATTAAGGAGGCAACAGATTCACATCCTTGCCTACCCCAGAATTCATTGTGCGCCAGTGACGAAAGGGTTTTTTGAGAGAAATTGACGAATTACTCTTTTAAACGCAAGTATTGGGTTTCTACTTGTTCAAATATCTAA
The DNA here is from genome assembly GCF_016745375.1 of Pimephales promelas. Next base: position 4,227,178 of record NW_024121577.1, on the reverse strand, counting down.
TGATACAAATGTAGAAATAAAAACTTTAAGAAATGTTGCAGTTAAAATGTTGAGATATATATATGCGATTTGTTTATTTATTTAATTATTTATTTATATATATATATATGCAATGCTAAGATGCGATTATATATAGTTTATACTCTTTAATATATTCAGAAATGGACCATGGTAAACACATTTAGACAGTTGTGAACCCGGTTGTCTTTTCAGACAGTTTAATATAGCCTTTAAAAGGTCTAGTACAAACATTAGGCGACAAGAACAGTCCTCCATATACTAGACCGCCCCATTTAATAATGCTCTGTCCGACCTTTGAAGGCGTGGCCTTTAAAGTCACTGTCCTTCAAAGGATGTTGCCTTTGAATTTCTGACACAGCCTATGTGACCGTAAGACAAGTTAATGTGTAGCCTTAAATGCTGTTTGTTGTTTTCTGGTGTATTTTTAATGATTTGTGGTTTAATTTCATCAGGAAGGGATATCATCATCATCATCATCATCAATTTCGTAGCCCAAGTGCTCAAGGTGCAACACCCATGATATCTGCAATATTTGTTTACAGGATATTTCTTCAGGCTAAGATGGTAAGTTGAATGTGGGGTCTCTTATATTGATCTCAGTATATCAAAATGGTTAAAATGATTATAACATTTAAGTAATCACAAGCCTCGTCTCTATAGGTAGCCATCAAATTCACTGTGCAACATATTTCATGTCCAAACATAACATGAACAAAACATACTTTTATGAACTCCTACAGATTTCCTCCAAATTTTGAGCCAGGCCATATTCAGATCTTGCTGCTGTAAAGGCTACAAAGTTCTTCAGGAATGAGTCAACCTAAAAATGAGTTTGCATTTTCGAACTTCAGATTTCATCATCCCAAAGTAAATGTCTCATTCAGCTCCCTTGCGTCAAAGATCATGAATCAGGATATTGTAAAAATTAATTCGGGCACTGGTAAGGATCCTGGCTCCCAATATATTCACTAATAATGGTTTGTATTTTAACCCCAATTCCAGGAAAGTTGGGACATTGTGTAAAATGTGATAAAATCTCAGTCTGTGTAGTACAGGAAACCTCTGTTTAATGTTTGTCACCTTTGAGCCAATAGGGTCCCATCAAGTGTTTGGTTGTCAACATTCTTCAAAACATTAATCAAAAACTCTTTCGTGTTCAGCTGAAGAAATAAATGAATATATATTTAAAACAAATTGAGGGTGCACAAATGTATTACTGAATTAAAATTTTTGGGTGAACCTTCCCTTTAAATGTCATCTACTCACAAGCCTGCTTTTATACTTGCGCTCTTGCAGACTATCCTAACTTAAACTTGTCAACTTGTAAATCATTGGTGTAGTTCATTTATATCCTAACTTTAGCTTTTTTTACCATGCCAATTTGTATTTAGGCTTCAAAATTCATAAAAGTTGTTCACATGTAAAGATTATCTTGATGAACAAAATGTATAAAAAAGCACATGTTTTATTTTTTTGTCAAGGGTGATACAAAAATAGCACTATTAGAAGAAGCGTATTGCTCTGCTCAAGTTCACTAAATTGCATGAAATTCACCGGAAAGTTAGGTCCAATGAAATGCACCATTTATGCCATTGTTGTGCTGGCTTCTCTCTGTCTCAGGCAGATGTTCAGTTCAGCTCCCCATGCTGGTGGCGCCCAGGTGAACTGCCATCTGTGTGAGAGTGCGTGCGGTCTCCCGATGAGACATATGGTCAATAATCTATTACAACTTAATCAGGCACAGGGCTCGACCCACGCTCACTCTGTGGCCATGTGGGGCAGAATCAAATGCATATTTTATATTGGTTCATAACTGAAAAGCAACAGACCACTTTGCTCTAGTTAATCAAATATAATTGACTCTTTTGAATAGTGAGTGTTGTCAGTCTCACAGGCATTAGTTGTTAATTTGATTGCCTACTGCAGTGAGTGTATCTCAGCATGGGGACTTTCTTTTGGTGTTTTGGCCCTTGGCTGCATCAGTTGTTCTAAATTGCATCATGGGAAACCAGTACTAAGTGCAGGGTCAAGGATGGTCACGAGAGCCTCGGGACTGTGTGTGGACAATAATACTGAATAAGAGGAGTTTTTAAAGTGCATTTCTCTGATAAATGTAGCTCAACTGGTGGCACCTTTAGGGCAGTGTGAACAATCCCAGCTGCCTTCCATAAGAGTGGGATTAGTATGAAGTGATGCGTGATGTCCTATTTAGTTTTTTTTTTTTGTCCCCCACCCCCATTTAACCAGCCTACTAGAGGATCTTTAAATGGCATACAATGAAAAGTAAGATTTTGCAGTCCAACTTGTTTTTTTTCTTTTCCTCTACACCCCACACACAACTGTCTGGTCTCTGCAATGACGTATTTTCCTTCATCCGGCATCTGCTGTAGATTCATGTTTCTGGGTGTCTGTTATCTTGTCCTGCTCAGACTGCAGCATTATAGAATCAGTTGACAGCTTAAAAAAACATACGTCACAGTTGTCTAGCGAAGCAATGGCAAACAGACAATGTTACTGCTGCTTCAAAAATCACTCCCAGATATTGCCCAAAAGGAAGGATGCACCAGAAAGTATGCATCACTGTCATGCCACTTAAAACCCGTGCGTTTTTCTTTTTTATTAGATTTCAAATCATGTTAGAACATGGACACAATGTAAGGCAGAAGTTTTTTAGTGAAAAATGGCATAATTGCAACTAACTAACTAACAGGTCTTTGGGGTTACTAACTTCCAAGTATCGTCTCAAATAATATTTTACACTATACACTGTGGACTTTAGTGTATAAATTGTACTACACAGAAGCAATTGCTTTTTTTCCATTTGTAGGAAATGTTTCAGTAGTGTTTTTATTTCCAATTCAGTATTCATTTCAGTGGTCATTGACTTGACTACCTTAAAATCAGTTACAATGAGCATACTGATCAACCTATACTGAGCGTAAGCCATTGTTTAATCATTAAAAATGAATGATATGATAAATAATGTGTTAATTTAAAAAGAATGGTGTGTTTTGTTGATGGTGTCAGACCAGGAACCTGAAATCTTGAGGCATTCACATAGATAGCACTGTTATGAAGCAGGGAAGCTGTAAACCATGATGATATAATATATGAAGCATGAAATGGACTGGAGCTTGACCTTTTATTGCAATCTGAATCGGATATGGATGATGTGAACTCAGATCAGCCAAGGTCACCGGAAGGAATGATTCCTCATAAATTAATATTACGGTGATGTGACTCATTAGGATATGCAGGATGGAGCCCATGTTTGTACACTTTTCACACACTTTCAACTGGGGTGGTACCTTTTCAAAAGGTACACATTTTGTACCTAAAGTCAGAGTGGAGTCCATATTACTCCCTCAAAGGTACCAAATGTGTACATATTAGTATACCTGGTACATACACACCGTCCCAGTGTGACAGCATTTACCTTTTTTCTGAGTGTGTCGTTTGTGCTGATGATGGTAATGTGGCATCTGAGTGTGTCTCACAGCTGCTAGTATGCTAATATTGGATTGTTTTTCATTTTATTCATTGGAGTGGGGGATATTGACATGTTTATAGTTGTTTATTGATGTTTTCTTGATTGCTTCTTATTTAAAGCGGATAAAACATTTAGCATTCATATTGCCATAATAAAATGGCAATTGGAATACTTTCATGTCTTATTAGTACACTCTCAGAAAAAAAGGTACAAAAGCTGTCACTGGAGCTGTACCTTTTCAAAAGTACCCAAAGGCTGCATATTGCTACCTTAATGGTACATATTAGCACCTAAAATGTCCATATTAGCACCTAAAGGTCCATATTAGCACATAAAATGTACATATTAGCACCTAAATGTCTATATTAGCACCTAAAATGTACATATTAGCATCTTAATATACATATTAGCCCCTAAAATGGACAAAAGCTTTCCTTTTTGAAAAGGTACAGCCCCAGTGATGGCTTTTGTACCTTTTTTTCTGAGAGTGGTACATTTTAAGTTTTAATATGTACATTTTAGGTGCTACTATGTCCATTTCAGGAGCTAATATGTACATTTTAGGCCCTAATATGTAAATTTAGGTGTTAATATGTACGTTTTAAGTACTAATATGTACATTTTAAATGTTAATATGTACATTTTAGGTGCTAATATGTACATTTTAGGTGCTAATATGTACATTTCATGAGCTAATATGTCCATTTTAGGTACTAATATGTCCATTTTAGGTGGTAATATGTACATTATAGGTCCTAATATGTATATTTTAAGTGGTAATATGTAAATTTTATGTGCTAATATGTACCACTAAGGTACCAATATGCAGCCTTTGGGTACAAAAGTGTACATTTTGAAAAGGTACGGCCCCAGTGACAGCTTTTGTACCTTTTTTTTCTGAGAGTGTAAAATGAACTATGAATAAGCAAATATATGTGACTGTTTAATTAAACGCTTCTGAATGTAATAATTATGTGTGAAAGGGCACGGTTACATTTTACAATATTCATAATCAAGTCGAATTTGGCTTAAGTTGTGCTTTTCCTCTCACTCTCTGTTATATGTCATATGAATGCAAAACGTCTCGGTTTACAGATGTAACCCTCGTTCCCTGAGTAGGGAATGGAGACGTTCTGTCGGATGACGATGAATGGGGTTTCGCTTAGAAAGCCTATCAGCTTCGAGTAATATAAGACCAGCCACAGGTGGAATATTTAAACCCCAGGGGTGGCAAGGTGGCTTGCCGAGGGAAAGGCTTACAGTGGAAATACACATGTGGGGGTCGCTCAGGGGAGGGAAGCACCTAGCTGACGCTCAGGCTTAAGACACTGGGCTTTTGGGGAAGCTCACCTGAGGAAAATACTGCTCGTATCCAGTCCATAGAGTGGAATGGTGAGTGAGCATAGAAACCTGATGAGCGGGTCTGGTACTAGCTGGTTGAAGCGAGTACATGAGAGGACACTGGCTCCACTCGGAGATTAGATTCTGGCAAATTTGTTGGGTGTTGCCCAGCTGGCAGCTCTGCAGATGTCTGTTAGCAAGGTGCCATGCGCTAAAGCCCAAGAGGACGCCACACTCCTGGTGGAGTGGGCAGTCACACCAAGGGGGCACAGTCGACCTTGCTGCTGGTATGCAAAAGCAATGGCGTCCACTTTGCTTGGAGAGAGCCTTTACATTGGAAAGTGTTACCAAAAATAGTTTTGGTTTATAAGTTAACTACTTTAGTCAACATGAACTATAGAATTATCACTATTTATACAGCTTTTATTTAACTTAGTTCATGTTAACTTCAACATTTACTAATACATTATTAAAATCAAATATTGTATATGTTAGCATTAGTTAATGCAGCGTGAACTAACACAAACCACTGTGTTTTAATGAACTAACATTAACACAGATTAATAAATACTCTAACAAATGTATTGGTCATTGTTAGTTTGTTGTTTAATACATTAACAAATGAGTCACCTTTTTGTAAATTGCCCCCCGTTTTTGAAACTATATATTTGATTTTGTGCATCCTTTTTGGCATGATGATATCACACTTGATGTTTTTCTATCCAAAAATGTCTTCTCCTGTCGTCTCAGAAGCCTCAAAGTAACGTCTTTAAACCTTTCCTAAAAACTCTGTATTTGTCATTGTAACAGCTAATGAATTCTATGAATTAGACTAAAATTAAAGTGCCGTCTCTTCTCCTTCCAGGAAGAACAATGTGGCTGTCTCAGGTTTTTTTTTTTTTCAGAGCAAAATAAGCCAGACAACACATTTGTGTGTGTTTTAATAAGTTGCTTTGTGTCCAAATATACAGCAATCCAGAGAGAGAGGGAGTTCGAGAGACTATAAAACTGAGAGTTTCCAGGACATATTGGAGTCCGTATTCAGTCTCCGTCTCTCGCTTATTCTTTTTTTAATCTGACATTCTTCAAACGCAACCTCATCACCTAGTGATTTGGAACGATTGTCAACAGAAACATTGCGTTATATTTGATATCTATTTTCTCCTAGAGGCCTCCAGAGAGCTGGATATATGCATGCACTTACTGCTTTGTTGTGTCTGGAAGGCTATTAATTTACAAGACATCAAAAAAAGTGCACATCCTCCTTTAATCATCGCCCGGATTCTGATTCTGACATTGTGTTGTTGTTGACAGGCTTCATCTGGGTCATTATATTTGTTATGTCTGAAAGCCAAATTGTAGTAATAAGAAGAACTTCAGTGACAGAACCAAGACATTTGCACTGTGCTCATTTGTTATACTCTTGTTTTTAATCTTTAAACCTTCAGACACCAAATGAAAATCTTAAAAAACAGTAATTTATGGCATCCATTCATTTAGATGAAACAATTTCAGCTTCACCATTTCTGTCTTCACACTCTTCTGAACACCTTCCTCTCTCAGTTATTTTCTCACTCTTGCTTTCCATCCTTTGCGTGACCTGTGTGGGATGTTTTGGATTCCCCTGCGGTGACAGTGGGCTGGTTTGCTCCGCTGAGCTTCCCATGGTAATGCATCCCAAAACCTCTAGGCAAAGACTGACAGCACTCAGGGTCGCTCTCACACTCAGATGATGTGATGGGGTCACTCAAGAGTGACAGGACGTCTTAAACCAGATATTCATTTCATATATTTTGAGCATAATCTCATTAATAGGAACACTCATCACTGATTATGACACTCTCACGTTCAAATAATTCAGTACACTCTTAAAAATAAAGGTTCTCTATTGGTAGGCCTATTGATGATTCCACGAAGAACCTTTAACATCCACGGAACTTTTCTATTAGAAAAATTCTTTGAGGAACCAAAAATGGTTCTTTACGGAGCCCCTCTAGTCCCACTTTGGCAAAAAAAAAAAAATGAATTATAACTATCTTGTGGCCTCAAGATAGTAACTTGTGGCCTCAAGATAGTAACTCGTGGCCTCAAGATAGTAACTCGTGGCCTCAAGATACAATCTCGTGGCCACAAGATAGTTATAATTATTTTTTTTTTGCCAAAGTGGGACTAGGGGGGCTCCGTAGTTCTTCTATTGCATCGTATGAAAACCTTCTTTTGGAACCTTAAAAGTGGGGATGCACGATATATTGAAATATATTGATATTGAAATATGATTGGAATCACTTCAAAAAAGGAAAAATATGTAGGATTTTTGCAGTAAAGTTCTTGAAAATACATATTTACTTACAAGTGGAGGTGACTCATATTTTTTGTAGGTGATTACAGACAGAACAGATAGAAACAGGGAGAGAAAAAGAGTAAGTCCATAGAAACCGATCAGGAGAATGAGAGGGAAGAGAGAGGCCGTCTTGTCGTTGTTATGGATGCCTGTAATTTTATGCTTCTTGTCATATGCTGTCACTGAAGAAGCAAAGCGAACTGAAGTGAAAAAGGAAATTCTGCCCCGGGTGTGTTGACTACACCACTGTGATACAAACATGTTATGACATGTGACATGACAGTTTATATCAGCTGACACAAAGATCAAATCTGACATGTAATATAGTTCAGAAGTGAAGTTGATGTGTCTGTTCTCCTGAATGCTGATCCACCACAGGTTCTTGCTTCTTATAACTTTATTTATTCACTTTTAACAGATATGCTGTCAAGGCCTTCCTACAAATCTTGTCTTTTTTCAGGACGAAGCCCAATCTTATTAAAATTGTAATTGTAAAACTTTTAATAAAACTGTATTCAATAATATGCTAATTAACTATGATTTCTGTTCAGACCTGAAAACATGTCTGACACAGAACTGCATGTGAGTTTGTGATGTAGAAGCTGCACAGCTCAGTCCAGCAGTTCAGATGAGTTCAGTGTCTGGTCGAAAACTAGAACTTCCCATACATACTTTAAAGAGGCAAAAGATTTCACTAACTGCTGCTAACATCGATTTAATTTGTAATTTTAGCAGTCATATTTTCGTTGGTAATGGTGACTGATTTATGATGAAAATATCTGTCATTGGGATTATGAGAGGACTGTTCCATGTTGTTAAATTTATTTTTCTGGGTGTTAACTGCTTAAAGGGATTATTCACCCAAAAATGAGGGTTCTGTTTGCATTTTTGACACCACTGTCATTATCTGATGCTGCTTTTGATTGAACTAAATATCCAGCTTTTCATTCTTCTTCCTCTCCGTTTACCCCTATCCAAGCATAGAGTGGGAACTCTGGATCTGGGGCAGCTCTGTTTTCATCTCTGGTTGGCTGAGGGGGGCTGTTGTCATGGTGCCGGCTGCTCAAACCGCCCTGGCCTAGCTGAGCTGGCAGCCATCCTGTCCCTGACAAAATGATTTGAAACTGGGCATGAGGCGAGGTAATGTTTGTGACAAGGGCATTCCAGCCATCTGATAAACCCTTTATTTCAGAGGACTAGCCAGATTGATAGATGACAGATTAGGATTAGAATTTGATCAGTTACTGAAGGGGTTTTAAATAACAATTAATTCCTTGTAATTAGCCTACTACCAAACAACAACTTGTAAATTGCACAGTGTGTGATACAGTATATGTGACTGGAAAAACTGGTTGAGATCTATGAGATGAAGGTCTATGAGATGAAGGACCTTGAAAAATTAACATCTGAACTCTTCCCTACATCCCCCACTCTTGCAGAGATCACCCAAACTCACATAAGAATATACGTATATGGTTTTAATTTGAACAACTGACAGTGCATGCCTGTAAAATTGAAAAATAAAATACAATAGGTGATTTCACGTTTCATTTTCACTACAATCTCGAGATTAGAGGCAAGACTGCCAATATTAAAATGAAAGGTCATACGTGAAAAGAAACTGCAATACAGTTCTTACCAAGCTTTTTATTAACATTCACGCAATGATAGTGACAAAATTCTAATTTCCTATTTTATTTCACAGTTTTAGTTTTCATTTTCCAAGACGACCTGTATGTAAATGGTATGTTAATGAGTGGGTGGGGTTTAATTACGCCGAAAATGGAGGTTATGATCAGTTTAGCAGCAGAGTTAAACCAGCTAGCAAACATCTCAGATGATGACTTCATTTTGCTTCGAGTTGAATCTGTCTTAGATGCACTTGGACACTTTGCAGCCGTCACAAACTCCGATGTCTATCTTCGAGTTGTAAGGCAGCAAATTGTCCGGGGAGTCTCGTCGGCCTGGATCGTCTAAGGCAGGGATTTTCAAACATTTTGTATGTGTGGACCACTATTTGTAATCAAGAATTTTCACGGACCACCTCATAATACACATATTATGATATACATATTATATTATATGTTACATATTATAATCAGGTTCATTTGAACAACAGGCTTATTTCCATAGCAATGGAGTATGAAATCTATAGTAATAAGAACACTTGGATAAGTCAGCATTTCAAAACCTTTGGCAATTTTAGGTGAATCTTCAGAGTTCTACAAGTCCTCAAAAAGTAGGCTTGAGTTTGTCCACTTAACAGCACATCCAGAAAACATTTCAGAAACACAAGATCAAGAAACTAACGTAAACTGGAAATTAAAATAATAACAGGCCTTATTCATTCCATGTATAAACATTTTGTTTCATATAGGCTTAAACTGCCTATAAAGGCTATGTGATTTGATGATGAGAACATATTTGCCTCTGCCGTATAACGTCACACATTTAAAAGAAAACACAGTAGGCCTAAAAGCCATTGGAGTCTATTTGCCAGCCCGATATGAACGTAATATCCTCCTTTGTCACCCTCCACATCTTTCCCTTCCTCTTTGTATCGTCTATCTAATATAGACCTATATTAAAAACAAACAACTAAATAAATGCTCACCTAATCTGTTGCTATCCTCTACGGAACGTCCGCGTCACGGACACCGGAGCTAATCGCCGCCATTATAGTCAATGCTCTTAAGTCCACCAGCTGCGGACAGAAGCATCTCTCTGCTCCGCTCTGCAGAGAATAGGTAGCAGGTCTATTTTCGCCGCTGAATAGCTTTTGGTCATAGCCTGGGAACCGGTAAAAATAACTACTTTATTCGACTATTCCTTTTCTTCCTTGTAGGCCTGAGACGAGAGTTCAAGAGATTTCCACGACGCATGTGTGAGAACTGCGATCTAACTCTACTCCTTCTTGTTCAGTTCTCGCGTGTGCGTCATGGAAATCTCTTGAACTCTTGTCTCAGGCCTACAAGGAAGAAAACAAATAAAGTTATTATTTTGGGGTTTTTTTCCCACACAAAAAGTATTTTCGTCGCTTGATAAATTTAGTTGAGCCACTGTAGTCACATGGAATAGTTAAACATTTTCTTCAATGACTTTCTGGGCCGTCAAGTTTCAATCCCTTAGGGTGGCTATGTGGTAGTGATCCAGCTCTCAAATTTAATCAAACCAATAGAATCAAACCAATCCACTGATTTCAATAGAGCCTTCCAGGCGAAAACCCAGCTAAAACTATAAAGATATTTTTGATGCAAACGCAGTAAATTCAAGCAGCTGTAGTAATGTACTTGTGTTTGTGAAAAATATACAAGACATTTGTGAGAAAATATTCTACAAGTGTGCAACTCTCATTGGATGAATTCACATACTGGTTTGCAGATGAGCAAAATTTATCTGTGACTTCACATATTTTGATGCAGGTGTGTAAATGTGTTTTGCCCCATATTCACTGTAGCAAAAATGTGAGTTTACAAGTTGTAATTTGTGATTTGTAGAACAGGATTTGTGCACCTGCAATGAAGAATTTGAGAAGGTGTAACTGTTGGGATGTGTTAAGAGAAAAAGGGTATTTTTAACTTTTAAAACATTCTCTCTGTGAATTCAAATTTACTGTTACACATGTGTGACTAATATTCTCTACAACTATAAATTCCACTTTCACAGGCGTTTAGTTGTTTTGCATCAAAAATATCTCCATAGCCGAGCCAGATGAATCTCGACATTGTCATCCTGTTTGTTGACATGAAAAGCTACACTCAATACTATAGGCTACTCTATACCTCCCCTAACCTATAAACCTGTAAAACGTCCTTGGGCTTTGGAAAGGCACTATAAAAATTGTATTATTTTTATTTTATTATTAAATTTTTTTTATAGGGACAATGCTCATTGCTCAACAACAAACTACATGCTGTAAACAAGCCAGAGTTAGCTACGAGTGCTAGTTTCCATCTGTTGTCCCAGGCCAGGTCTTAGCTCTGACAGAGAAATCTGCATTTCCAATTTTACTTTGTGTATATTGAACTATAGACTACAGTCCCCTCTGGTGGTTGCTCTGGTTATTCTATTGGCCTTACCTTTCTGTTTTATAAACTGGCACAGGGTGGAGCAAGCCCACAGAGTACCTTAAAAACAAGACAGGCGTCAGCAAAGTGTCTGAAATTTTCAAAGCTAAACATATTGTGTTTTTTGATTATGATAGCTAGCTTATTTCCCTTATGGTCCAATTAAAAGTCTGTTTATTAAGTGACTCCAATGGTTGCAATGTTGTTTTGTTTGCTTGCGATTAGCTAGTTAAGCAGTAAAAAAAATGTGAAAAGATCACATTTAACACAAAGATCACAATTAAGTTGTATCCATTTATTTATTTATTTTCCCAGATGGTAAATCCTTGAGAAATCTGGCATTAGATGTGTGCATTTAGTTTACACCTATTTTCCCAGAAGTCCTGTCTTTCCCTGGGTATCAGTCTTTGATGTGTTTGCAAGTGGGATGATGATAATTAGCAGTGCTAATATCTAATTAAGCAGAGAGCATAATATTAACTAACTTCCTCGCCTAATATCTAAATGCCATCTGGTGACCAAACATGGAACGACATGTTGGTAGTCAGAAGGACAGCAGGAGGCATAAGAAACCCACCCTGGCATTAAAATTGGCGAGTTAAAATTAATGCCCACACTGCATAATGAGACGAGTTCCCAATCTAAAGCAAGAGACCACACAGTAAAGTGAATTCTTTGCAAACTTAAAGTCTTAATTAGTAAGCATTATTTGACATGCATCCAGCAGCAAACTAGCATGTGTTGTGGTAAAGGGGAGCTGTTTCTCCTGGTACCTTCACAGACACATGAAACATGTGCTGACTGCGCTCACATGCATACTGCTATTCAAATTATTTTGTGACGGCCTGCTTAAAAGGAACTCCCCATAATCGCTATATAACTCTAACATTGTATGGCCTAGACCTATTTCAGAGTCTCTTCCTTCAGGTCTATTTTTTCTTATTCTGTCTGTGGAAAAAGTGAACCGATTCAGATTGACTGAACTTGTAAGCTGTATGTGTGCCAGCACATGTTTGCATGCGCTAACAGACTGAAATAACTCTTGATTATCACTCCAGTCAAACCACTGTGCTTGTCTATTTTTTTTTCATAATTAGCCTCTCCTGGCCCATATTCCCTTAAGACTCAATGCATTGATAAGAACATTAGATCATTTCTGCTCAGTACAGCTTGTGTTTAGTGGTGTAAGGAGTTTCAGTCAAACAGCAGCTGTTACAATGCATACTAGACAATGAGGTTGTCTAGTATTCTGTATAATCTTCAGTGGTTTCCTTTCACTCATTCTGCATTTGTCTCCTTTGACTATAATTTGATCAGAAAAGACTCTGAGACTCACTGTTGTAATATGTGTTCCTCCACAGACAATTGTGCTGTGAACCTTGTTTCATACAGTATATATTTTTTGATTTGAGATCTTTATTTTGAACATGTAAATAATAATAAATAAAAATACAGATATTAATCAATGAAACAAGGAATATCAATTAAAAGAAACAAAACAAAAACAAACAAAAAAACAAAAACAAAAAAACAACCCTCTATTTACATGTGCAAAAAGGGGTAGGAAGAAGTAAAACTTATGTACTCCTACCCCCCTATACCATATTTAAACAAATACCTAAAAAAATAAATAAAAAATAAATAAATAAAAATCGAAATAAGTAATCAATCTATAATCCATGAAAGTATTGATTCAGAAGTTCTATACACATAAGGATGTTTCCCGATACATGACTATATATAATATATTAGCATTAAAGGGGTCAAGTTATGGATTTTTATTTTATTTTAATATGTTTCTGGAGGTTTTTTACATATAAAAAACCCCATGTACATGTGAAACACATTTACTTTAAATTTACCCTCTGTTTGAAATGATTCAGACAGATTTTTATATCGGCATATCAACGCCCACTCGTTATTGCACGTGAGTGTTTTGAAAGCATTATCCATATAGAACTGCCATTTACAGACAATGCATTACAATCATTTACTTAAATAGCCAGGACATTTTTTTTAAAAATATTTATTCATTTAGCTAATACTGTATAACTCGGATTGTATTCGTCTGAAATGAAGAATGTCATATACACCTAGGATTGCTTTGGTGTTGGTAAATAATGGGCTAATTTTTATTTTTGAGTGAACTATCCCTTTTATCTATGAAACTTGCAGGATATTTTGAAGGTACAAAATGTCTAAGAGCAGCAAATCGCAGTAACTTTATGGACACACTCTCCATGACCTGTAGAAACTAGACTGCCAGCCCCTTTAATAGTGTCTGGACATGCTTGCAATTTTATCAGATTACAGTTTCTATGCTGATAACTTTCAGGAATTGTATTGCTCAATTCACTGAACTACCAATGAAGTGTGTTGCACAACCACATCCTCTATTTCAGTTAAAACAAATATAGTGTAATCTAATTAACAAAATATCCGGATATTATAATATCCAAAATAATATTATGTTAATATTATATTAACATAATATTAAGTCTTAAAGTGTTAGTTCACCTAAAAATTTAAATTATGTTAATAATGACTCAACCTCATGTCATTCCAAGCCCTTAAGACCTCATTCTCAATACAATGCTGAATAAAGTTGTAGTTTTTGTTATTTTTGAACCAAAATGTATTTTCGATGCTTCAAAAAATTCTAGCTAACTCACTCATGTCACATGGACTACTTTGATGATGTCTTTATTTGCTTTCTGGACATGGACAGTATACCGGCGTACATACATTTTCAATGGAGGGACAGAAAACTCTCAGACTAAATCTAAGATATCTTAAATTGTGTTCCGTGAAATTGTGTAAATGGAGGTCTTTCGGGCATAGGACGACATGAGGGAGAGTCATTAATTACATAATTTTCATTTTTGGGTGAACTAACCCTTTAAGTTTTCTGAGGTCATTTGCACTTGCACTGCAGGTGCATTTAAAACAAGAGGAGGAGTCCATGGATACCAGGAGACCTGAAAGTTGCTTCAGGTTCAGTTACACAGACGAGTAGACCAATATACAGGATTGCCATGGAAGACTCCAACTATTAGGAAATATTATAATGCTGGATGGTACGATTGATTAATTAGAATTTATTGTTCCATAGATCGGTGTAAAAGAGTGCAATTTTCCCCATAGGTTTTTTTTTTTTTTAAGTCTTTCTTTAAGAGTTAAAAGCCAATATTCTAAACCAACCAGCTGAATCACATTACAAACTTTGATCATCTGGAGCAAAATAAAAATAAAAAATAGGACAAAAAAAATTTGGTTAGAAGACTAAGACCCGTACCTAACAGATTTATTGGTGGAAAGAACTACAATTTCATGAAGCACTGCAAATTACATTATCAAATAAAAAATGATGTAGAGATATTTCTGTTTGCAGTTAGTTTGTTAATTAGTTCTGTCATTCCCATCCCCTGCCTGTTGGTTTCCATGGTTTCTGATTGATTTGAGTATTCTGTTCTGGTGTGTCTTGTTAAGGATCTCGTCAGCTCATTTGTTTTCCTGTGTATTTAAGCCTTCAGTTTATGTATGTTCCTTGTCTTGCTACGCCCGCTCAAGACACAAGACCCCAGACACACCGTGGAGGTCGTCACCGAGATGCCCATCCCTGTGAGTCCCTGATCTCCCGGTGCTGCCCAGGAGGCATCTTGTCACGTCTAAGCCACCTTGCCACCCCATTTTCCAGCCCCATATCTGCCTCCTGAGCGCCAACCCTCCCTCCCTTAAATACACATATAGTATTTTACATTTATTGCAAATTATGCACTTATGTATACATACAAATATTTAAATATTTTGAGAGTGTAGGGAGACTATTACATCATTTGCAGTGTTTCATGGGATTGGGTGGGAGTTATCAATTTCTTTTGGTGATAGTTTACATAATAAACAACTTTAAATGATAGTTTTATATTTCACCATTGTTTTTAATTCAATTGTCATTTGCAAGGATTAATGGGATTGTAATTCTTTTCATCACTAAAGCTGTTCATTTTGTATAACAAATAATAGATTGTAATTTTTTATTCATCTTGTAGCTGATTGGCTTAGTCCATGGTTTATAACGCTTCAACAAAGACTTTTTAACAAAACCTATGGGGAAAATGAATAGAAAAAAAAATGTATGGAACCAGCACTGCTAGAAAGGTGAACAGGCACTAATGCAATATTCTCTGAATTGTGAAGATTTCTTTGCAGAATCGTGGATAATGTTTTTCCACCAGGATTCCTGATTTTAAAGTCCGCCTGAAACTGAAGTTGCTATAGACTTTTCTTCACTATTGTGACATGAATCCAACTGAAACAGCTTCTTGAACAAGAAAAAAATATGGGGCGGGCCTTGAATGTCCATTGGGAATTGATTGGATCGTTGTGGTTTGGTGAGTGGCTGGTTGTCCCACCCTCTTGCCAATAAACACGTCATCAGAGAAGAGATGTCACTGTAAGAGGAAGGAGAGGTTGATTTGATTAAAGATCATGAGGGCACATGATGCTACATAATGCTATATTTCAATTGCTGATGGCTTCAACAAAAGCATATAGACTTTAAAGGATTATTGCCCTAAAAGGAAAATGAATGGGATTTTTACTTTTGTAACACAACTGCTGTGTTTTATACAGGAGTTAAAGTAATCTGTTGAAGTAATAGGATGTAGTGGGTAGAATGTGCAATTAAATCGTTTCAGACCCCTGATGACACAGCTCCGTTCCAGCTTAATACTATTAACTGCTGTGTAATAGGGACAGGATGTACTTTGTAAAACAAACAAGACAAACCATAAAGTGTTAAACAACAGTGCATTTAATAAACACACCCAAACTAAACATGTCATTCTGAAACTGCTGCCCCAAGTTACATTTTGACGAGTCAGACACAATGAAGCTCAAATACACAAACTGTGATAAAACACACACACTCGCACATATGCACACAACAGCTACACCCTGACATTCATGCTTATTTCATTTTCCCACTAAACACACCCTAGGTCTGATGTATGCATGACATGCGTGCTTGTTTTTCTTTGCAGCTGCTCCCTTCTGCAGCTGCTTTCAGCACACCAGTTAATCACCACCAGATGTGATGAAGAGAAACAGAAACAGAGAGAGAGAGAGAGGTTGAGGAGCATGTCTGTATGACAGATTGGATCTAGAGAAAATGGAGAGAAATATAAAGACAGGAGATTGTCAAAGAGGGGAAGGACGTGAAGTGGGAAGGTAAAAACGTGTGCGCAATAATGTCGACATGTAGCCTGCTTGAACAGACCACACAAAAAACAACAATTATTATACTCATGTAGTCATGTGTCATTCAATAATTAAGCCATTAAAAAAACAGGCCTTGATATTGAAAATAAAAAGACTTGCACTTTTGTGTATAATATCTTTAGTTATGCATGAACAAATACAAGTGTTAGAGCATTTTGACATGTTTTCCTCCCTCTGTTTACTCCATTTGTCCCTAGATGCCCGTATGTTCAGCTTTCCCACAGAAAAATATTCCCTTATGATTGATTCTCTCTGGAAAACACATGCTCATTATTAAAAACATATATTTATAGTAGTATAAGTATTTAGACTGGTCTGTGAATGCATTTCACAGCACTTTCATGTACAGAAATGGAATGACATTTTGTAGTTTATATTGGTATATATGAGCCAGTTATAGAGATCAGAAAAGGATATGATGTAGTTGGTTGGCTGTGTTTTGTTGTGCATGTGTGAGCCTGTCTCGGTTTTCTTTTTTTTTTCTTTTTTTCCAGGGAGTGCAGAAAAAAGGACATGTTCCAGTTCTGGGGGAGCTTCACCTTTACACTCTGAGGTTGAAATTTGAGCCCTCCTGATTCCCACATGTACTGTAAGTAGGAAGGCCTTGTAACCAAACACTGTTGCACCATCAGATGTTTTTAAATGTACTTCATACTGGTAAGAGGCTTGTATCCTGTGATCAGAAGAGTCATGTCAGAAAAGATCTCTCTCAGTTTCCTAACTCTTGCTTGACCCTTGAAAAAGAGGAAAATCCTCCCTAAAAGAATAAAAAATTGATATGTCACATTTAATACCTCAAAACTCCAGTGGGGATTCTGTGTCAGTATCATCTATCCGGTGTTTCTGAACACACTTCCTCAGGAATTGCAAATAATCCTGACAGCAGATGATCTGTTGATATTCTGTTAAATTGTCGAATGTACATGTAAATGTTGTAGAAATGCTTTTGTCTCGCTCACAGTATTGTTCTTTTTGTTATATGAAGGTCTTATTAAACATTCTTGGAAATTTAGTATTTGCTACTTTTAACCCTTTGATACACATCATGGGTTTAAATAGACCCGACTGACCCGACTTTCACACGTAAGTTTAAAATATTCTAACTGATCCCCTAGTGTGAGTTTTTCTAGGCGACCGCTTTAGAACCTGTCACTTTAATGTTTCCATGGTGACGCGTCACGGAACCACAACACAGCGCTTAATGATTGGTGATCTGCTTTTGTCATTTTCCATTTTTTATGAAAAATATTCACAAATATATTAGCTATAACATCAACCACTGATGTTCCGATTGTCAAATATGTTCAAGTGGATGTGTTCTGTAACTGTTGTTTAAACACCTAAATTAACGATCGCGTTAGTTGAGCTGCTTCAAGCTGCTTCAAGTTTGCACCGAAGTTCATTTTCTTAGTTCACCGATGTAGCCTACGTCTGTGGAGGGGGAAAAAATGCTTTGCGCGGTTGCAATGATAAATGCGTCAGTGTACAGAGTCATTTGCGCCGGGTGCAAGATAGGGCCTTATGACTCAAAACAAAAAGGATATTATGATGAAATAACCTTGACCACAATGCCATGACAGTGTTTCTAAGGCGGGTGTATGGAAGTGTGTGACTGTGCGTATTATGAATGACATGAACTTTGACTCTTACTGTCATTAAGTATGAAAAAAGCAGACTTCCTTCTCTATGATTAGAGCAGCTACACACACACACACACACACACACACACCTGCCTCCAGGATGCAGTAAATCTTTTTAGTGGAACACCAAATCCACATTTCTGGTTATTACAAACTGAGATTTTCATTTAAATTAGTATTCCACTGAAGCTTGAAGCACGTCTCCAAATCTCTGAAATAAAGAGCCTCTTGTTCACCAATATACCAGCATGCCAGAGGCCACGACTGAGCTGTGTTCAATGTAAGTATTGTTTACCATAAAAACATGATTTCTGCTGCTAGGATAGTAAGAACCTGTTTCAGCATAATTTGAAGTACAGTTGTGTATGAAATACTATCTCTTTTATTAATGGAATGTCAATGAGTTCAGGTATAGCAGTTGCTCAACATGAATCTGAATGAGTGTGTGCATGTGTGTGTCATGTCAGGTTTCTGACCTGCACATGTAGCTGTAATCGCTGTGATTCATCAGTTATGTGCACATATTCCAAACACATTCCCTGTGCCAGTCGGCCTAATAACTGAGAAAAGGTGGAGCGATGAGGGAGAGAGGGGGATGGGGTTAGAAAGAAAAAGGAGGTGATTGTAGGGGAGAGAGAAAGAGTTGCTGTAGCAAGGCGATGAAGAGCAAGGGAAAGAGGATAGCAGAAATTTAAAGATTGAGTACAATCCTTTTTTTGGACTCCCTTATTAAATAAGGTAAGAAAGTAATGTTCATATCTTTTGTTTTTCCCAATACGTTAACCTTGCGACTTCAGTTTTGATACAAAAGTAACTGAGACAGCAATCAACATACAGGCTCAATACAAAAGCCTTTTACTCAAATTACTAGCCTTTTATCAAAATACCTAAAGCTCTGAATTCCTTTGTCACATGGCTGTCTGGTGTTTTTCTCTTTAAAACTTATCAGAGTTGTTTTTATATGAGCTCTGTCTGGTTTACCCATGCAAAAGAATGTTAATCGATATCTTAACCAAGGGCAGATGACACTAAATACACACACTCAGGCACGTGTGCGCTAACTGGTTTGTTTTTCACTAGAGAGTAATCTGGATGGCTAGATTGTTTGTATTCACTCTGCTAAATGTAAACCGTTTTCCGAGTGCCATTGGTTGTTTACTTCATATTAATTCCTCAGTCAGTTTAGTAGTGATTCTTCTTTCTTACTACACTTCATGTTTATGGGGGGAGGGGGGTTGGCAAATTGGCTTATCATTTTGAAATACAACTGAATGACAACACAAGACTTTCTTATAATCTTTAACCATCTTTAATCTGCTATCTTTAATTTTTTTTAAATTAAGTAATATTTTATTTTTAACAACACAACTTCAAACATTAAATCTGACACAATTTGATATTTTACTCTAAACTCAAGTCAAAAATGGTTAATGCAATCAGTTAAAGGTCTTTGAAACATTCACCCGAGGAATGAGTCATAAATCATTTGAGTTGACCACTGATCTGGAGCTACATTTTGTTCAGTAACACACTTTTATTACATTCCGATGCTATCTGAAAATATATTACTGAACATTCAAGAACTGTAGTTCTTAAGGTAACACTATAGGTCAATAATTGTTCATGAAATCAGTTAAAGATAATTGACTTATAATCCATTCACCCAAGGAAATTAGGTGACTCTGATCTAAAGTTCCATTCGTAACTCGTGTTTTTTCCCCCCACCAGATATCATGTTGGTGTGTCTACATTCTGTCATCCTTCTCCTCCTCATCAACTTTCTCGACCTGTCATCATCATCTCAGAATGTCACTCGACCCCGTTCCCACATCTCTGAAAAAATGTACGATTACAATGATTACGAAGAAACTACCATTGAGCCTCTCAGCTTGTCTACCTCTGAAGTCCCAGAACTCCATCCATGCTACTATGACCTGTGTGTGGAGCAGCAGCAAACCTGCAAGGAGCTTGCAGCAGTCACACCATGCCTCTGCCCAGGGTTGAGCCCTAAAGACAATCCCCCGAGTCCACCGCACCTCTCGTATCTAACTCAACAGGATGACAAAGGGGTCGTGGTGCACTGGTGTGCTCCGACCTCCATTGTCACCCACTACATTGTCTTGGTGAAAGGCAAGGATAAAGGTGGGGAGATCGAGGTGGAGGAGAGGAAAAGGGCAACAGTATTGCAGGATGTGGCAGCTGGTGCGCTCGTGTGTGTAAAAGCGGTGAATCTAGCCGGCGTCAGCACAGAGAACGGGCAATCGTGTGCCACATTTGAACCCCAACTTTCAGACTCTGGACTTGCGCTGAAGCTGGGCATTATTGGAGGTGTGGTGGGACTCATAGTTCTTCTGATTCTGGCTCTGCTGCTGTGGAGACACAAAACATTGCGGAAGTCTACTGCACGAAACGAGACAGGGGGAGTTCTGTAACAGAAAGGAGCTTGTATCTGTTTGTGTGTGGCCATAAATATGCACTTCATATTGGTATGAATGATGGGAGTAAATGAATGACTGTGGACTGATAGCCACTGTGAGCATGCTGTATAGAGGAAGTGTATTAATGAGTCAATGAAAGAGGGGTGCAGAGAAGGTGGACGAATGACTCAGCACATTCTTCTCATTTGGTCGTCAGTGTCTGACAATGTGACTACCTTTAATCATAGGCACCTTTTCAAGACCTTTTCCCAAATCACCAACACATTTTTAAACTTGTGTTTGTTTGTTTCTTCTTTCTCCATGTTTTTTTGTTTTTGTTTTTTTGATGCAGAATTACAATTTCTCATTTAAATTTAAGACTGGGTCAGATCAACAGCACATTTTAGGTAACTTTTTTAAGTGTACATTTTTGCTAAAATAATCTGTGTAAATATTTAATCTTACAAAATAATAAAAGATTTTTTGTATTTGGAATTATAGGAACTATAAGTTGAACTTTTGCCTGTTGTGTTCAGTGTTTTGCGACACAAATGAATCACAGTGTGATGCGTATTAATGAGTGAAAATGTGTTTAGAGTTTTGCAAAAAGAGAGCATGAGATTTTGCAAAGTGTCTAACTGCCTAAACTTGTTTAAGATTTTGCAGAAAGAGTTATTTATTCGACAAATTGGTTTAGAGAATTTAGTTCAGAGAATGGGGTTTAGTGTCTTAGCAATTGTGAAAAACTAATGTAATTTTAACCCCCACGTTTTTTTCCTTGTATGCAAAATAAGCTGAACTATTCAGAGATGTGGTTTTCCTTAAACCACACGCACCACAACAAGAACGGAACTTTCCAGTTGCAGAGAACTGAATACGTCACACTAGACACTATTTATGTCTGTATGGTAATTCTGTCATAAATTATAGTTATTTTCCCGCTTTCTAAAATACAGAGGATTACATTGACTGCAGATAACAAGAAGCAATAGTATTAAAAGGGCTGACTGTATCTGTTTATTCTTCTAGAATGATGAATAAGTATACTCTTTAGAAAAGTATTTTGTCTAAAGAGAAATGTTTATCGTTTCTAAAAAAAAAAATTTCTGCCACTCTTGAGTTGATGGTAAATTTACACTCTAAAAACACATACTTGAGTTGGTGGATAGGTGCTGCTGTTTGATATAATTTCTGCGGTAAATGAAAAATGTGGAAAATCCCAGGAATTTATAACTTTTTTCTTGGCCCTGTGAAGAATCTGGACTTACCATACCACCCCCTCATTTTAAGTAACTGATTTTAAACAGAAGCTGTAACTGCATGGTCAAATGGACAGCAAAAAATAAAATCATTATGTTAAATACTTTGAAATCTAATCCTGACACAATGTACTACACTTTTTTTCTCCATAAGTCCACTTTTTTTAATCGCAATAAAAATAGGGTAATACAGACTCATATAAAACACTTGAATCTATAAAAAAATTATATAAAATATAAGAAGTGGGGGTCACGGAGCAAGAGGATGATGATTTGTTTCCTACTAAGATGTTTTATTTTATTTAGTCCACTGTACATACATAGCAATCTGTGATCCATTCACTTAAAATTATAACCAGCTCATTTTATTCAGCTGAAGTAATTGTCATGAAGAGTAACTATTGTTCGATGCTTCTTTAAAAAAGATAGAGTTGGGCCTATAAATACAATGTAAATATACTGCATTTCTTACTTTTTCATCATCACACCTTCCTCCATGAGCTAAACTAGCTATCCTTATCCGATCACTGCACATTTTTCCCAACTAAATAAATAAAATACTAAATAAAATTTTTAAAAAATGTGTTTAGGCTGAGAGCACTGCTGTAGCTGTAACTAAAGCCTGATGTTCCACAGCAGAGCCTGATTTAACCACTGTTAAAAATTCCTAAAAATTAAACTGCCACTTTACTTTATTGTGACTTATGTGTCTTTTTCCTCTAGTATCAGTCACAAATTTTAATACTTCCTTCTAAGCTAAGCACAGCTAAGTCAGAAAGTGTTGGGCCACACATTCCGGTAAGCCCAAAGAAAAGTATTACAGAGCGCTGGATGACGCATATGCATTACCACAGACCCTGCTTTTAACACTGAAGTTCAAAACAGTCACTGTAAATGCAAACCAGAACCAGAAGTATTCATTGGGAGCTTTGTAAAATGGGTTTCCATGGGTGTGTGCTGCAACCACAGATAGGCAATGCCAAATATGCCCAGGTTGGTGTAAAGCTCCGTCACTGCCACAGCTCTGGAATGATGAATCATGGTTTACCATCATACTCTCACATGGATGAGTTTGGGGCAATGACAGCATAAAGCTACTTGAACAAATTTATATAACAAGTTCGTCAAGGAAGAAAAATGGTCTGTGGTCTGTTCCACTGAAGGGACACACTTTGTGGAAACACTTGTCTATCTGTCTACGTTGTTGTTGTTTTTTAATTTAAACAAAGAAAATAGAAGCAATCATTTTTTAAGGGGAGGGTCTAACCAAAACAACAAGCAAAATGGTTAACTAGGAAGGACAACTAAACGACCTGTACAAGTCCTGGACAAGTCCTTCCACTGCCTGACTAACCAAAAACAGGGATAAATGTGTTACAAAAGACAAAAAGTGACACAGCTTCCTATAACATAAAAAAGTAAATATACGATAGAAAGGCCTTAGCCTACCTTTTAATTCCGAAAACAATGTTATAAAGAAAGAGAAAAAAAAAACACTACCGGGTAGCAAAAGGACTAGGCTACAGCTCTGTATTGAAACCAGAGCACACACAAACCACAAGGTGTGCGGATTAACTGCAATACGCCTTATTCACGGCAGCGCCATCTTTGATTTTTAATGAGAATGAAAGCGAGGCTGTGAGGGATAGACTTGCATCTCTTCAATGGGCTGTATTGTTATTTAATGTGTTTTCGGATTGTTCTGCTCATGAAACACTGGAAAAATATCTTTCTAAGAAATTTCAGATTTCACAAAAAACTCCTGACAATGTAAGTTGTGGAAAATTGTGAGTAATCTAGGAGCTTTATTCTGCTTTTTACAGCGGATGCCATTGGAAACACGGTAAGTCTATCCCTCACAGCCTCACTATCACACCTGTCATGGCGCTGCTCTGAATAAGGTCTATACAAAAAAATAAACACACCAGTTTTTATACTCAATCGAAAGAACACAAGTCTATAGTGCAGAGGAGGGAGAAGTGAACCAGTTAGCTCTCAGCACATTCTTTACAAGCATCTGGTGTGGCTAATTAACTACAATGCAATCACAGTGAGGGAGACTGAGAGAGACAGAGCACATAACAAAAAATAATACTCAACACAGAGTAAAATACATATCCAAAACCCTTTATACACATAATCCATCATTGGGACGTATTAATCATTGTATACTGATATCTGCCAGCAGATGGCACTGCAGCACAACCTGCCCAAGAACACAACAGCTCACAATAGACCTTATTCACATCAGTGCCATCTTTAGAATGAAAGTGAGGCTGTGAGGGATAGACATGCATCTCTCAGGGTGATGCTCTGAATAAGGTCTATAGCACAGTGAATCTCAACCAGGGGGCAGGGCCCACTGGGGGGCCTCAAGATGACTTATTATATAAAATAAGACAAAATAAGCATTCAAATAGAAAAGGTAGAACATATCACCTTTGAATATTGTTGTGGACAATTGGGACATTGAAGTCAAAAAGGTTGAAATCCACTGTAATAGTAGCACTGTTTCATTGTAGGAAGTGAGAAATGTTACATCAAAATTATGGAGAAATTAGATTTTTGATCTCTGTGTAAGTAATATGCAGTTTTGTGGAATACATGTCTAATTATGAACGGGTTACCTTTTCAAACAAAAGTTTTTTTGTTTGTTTGTTTTTTTTTTAACTGAAGGGATAATGTTACACACACACACACACACACACACACACAGTTATGTTTTTTCCTTCCACAGTCATGATTGTGTAGGCCTACATTACAAGAAAGATTGTATTTTACGCATAAACTGCAATATCCAAAAGCTGAATCAAAAGATCTTAATTCTTGTAATTCCCTTTTGTTTATAGTCAACCCCATTTTCACCTCAAGGGTGTTCCATAAAACCAGCAAACAAAGATAAATTATTCTTAAGTTATGGCTTACACTCCCACAGCTTAATTATGATAATTTGCAGAATCTGTCATGTGAACCAGACAGCATGAAATGGACAATTTTTCATTCACTAGCGACCAGACACTCTATTTAAAAGACTTCTGAAAAAAATATAATGTCAGTGTATATGAAGTAGAAATTTATGTTTGAGTATTTTAATTACGATTGTGTATTACTGTATTATGTTTGCTGAGGCCCCCAAAAAGGCCCTCTGATTGAGAACCACTTGAATAAGTTTTTCTGTCTGACTAGCTTATTTCTGTCATAAGGCCATGTGAAGACGTCAAACTTAAAGGTTTTACATTTTACATCAAGACAACGTCAAAGTTTATCTAGACGAACTTGCCTTTCATACGTCATCGTATGTTGAACTGTTAAAAACACTACTTTGCATCAGCAAATGTTTCTTGTGTAAACAAGAGTTTTGTGTACAGCATGGTAAGCAAACATTAACAAACAGTAATAAATCTCTCGCTCTGAAAAAAAAATCGTCATTTTCATGCGCTTTGTTTACGCCAGACTATGTCATTATACCGCGACCACAACTTTGACCAATCAAAAGTCAGGATTGACCTCCGCGTTTGTACAGTGGAATGAAGGCTCTGGCTCGTAGCTACAACATTAATGCAGATTAAAAATAGTATTGTCGTGAGCTTTCAGTGTGGTTATTTATCGAGCTTTCAACAAAGGTCAGGCAGTGAAAGGTTCTATTTGCGAGAGGAATGTGTGGGCTAGTTTGCTAATGGCAATGCTATAGTAGCTAGTCAGGCTCGTCGTCTTTAGTTTCCCATTTCTGAGTGGTTAGAAATAATTGTCGCAGTGAGACTCCAAAGGATGGGCGTTTCATTTTTAAATAATTGATAAAATCGGTTTCTTTTTCGTTTGGTTGTACAGCAGAATAATTCGCAATGAACTCAAAGCGCAACAACGGTGAAAACGGGGCGGGCAGAATCAATCCAGTGTCGGTACCAACAGCAACAAATAGCCCATCAGCCAGCGCATCTCACCGTAAACAAACTATAATCAACTCATCCCCTAAGGGGGAGAAGGATGAGTGCATGCAAAACACGGTCCGGGACAAAAACTTCTCCATCTCCACACTCAGAACTCGCCTTGGACCGACCATCCGGTCCACTCTGTCCGCCGCAGTGGACACCCTTCTGGGCGAGATCGTGGCAGTGCTGTCCGAGACCCAGCGTGAGCTGTTGACCAAAGAGCAAGAGAACGAGAAGCTGAAGGTTCGGCTCGAAGTCTCGGAGAGAGAGCTCAAAACGTTACAGGAGTGTCTGTGTAGCGCTCAGAAATTAATCGACCAGCTTCAGGGCCCCTTTGGAAACCCACCCATGCCTGGACATCACGTCTACGCCACCTCTGGACCCTTAAACTCGAACCGCTTAACCCATCGGAGTGCGCCCGACCCGGATCCGCGCTGCTTTACTGGAGCTGAACCCGAATTGAGTGGCGCTCTGGGTGATGCCATACACGGCTTTGACTCCAGAGAAGAGTTCAAGAGCTGCCACCTCTCCATTCAGGCGGATGGGACGGTTACGAACAGTTTTTATGACCCTATATCCGTCCATTCGTCTAACATCTGTTCAGACATGAACCGACCTGGTAAGGCAACAATCATTTTTACACAAGTAGGTACTGTTGCTCTTATGAATGGTTGATGTGCCAACTGTCAACACAAAGCCACACACCGGGATTAGACATTTCAATTGGCTAATAAGTAAACGTGCTTAGTGTGGCAACAACAGGGTTAAGGGATACACAACATGTTGGTACCATATCGGTTATCTGTCGACATTAGATATTGTTATCTGCCGATATTGGATATTTAAATGTGCATCCATATTTTCAGTTTTTATATAGATTTAAATGATCAAAGAGTAATAATTTAATCATATTTCTTTCTAATATTAAGTCTAATCTTTAGTAAATCTCAAAATTATAGTTGTCATACTGTATTTTTCATACCTAAATTGTTGCATTTAAAATTATTAGATTCTTTTGATAAAATATTATAAGTAGACAACTGATAATACTGTTTTTTAAATCTCATAATAACCATACAACTTTCGTTTGCTTTTCATGTAATAAATAGCCTAATTATTAGACTCAAAAAATAAAATTCATGAATATTTTAAAATTGTTGTTACTATTAAAATATTCGTGTATTTTATGCAGTAGAAATATATGTGGAAATTTTAGATTTTAGAAAGAACAGCTTTTAGTTGACTCAGTATTATAATTAGTTTATGCGATTATGAAATTGGCATGTCAAAGTTTTGACTGCGATTTCTCATGACATTGCTCTTTCCTACCAGTGTGTATATTTGTGATCTGTGTTCCAGGTGAGATGGCAGATGACAGCAGAAGACTCACGCACACCAGACCCCCCAACCCTCCCTCACACACTAGCTTCTCTGTTAAAGAGGAGCAGGTTTCTGCCTCTGGACAGGTGTGTGTGCTGGGACGAGAGGCACCCACAGAAGCTGAGCATTCAGCTCAGAGCGTGTGTGATCTGGCATACGTCCATGTGGTCGAGGAGGAAGGAGGCTCCCGTTCACACCATCACCCCTCCAAAACTACACCACCGCCCCCCTCCAGGCCTCACAATGGACCCTCCTCCAGTAGTTCGCCTACGCAGGGGACCTCCGGACTTAGATCGGCCCAGAGAGATGCTCCTGGTTTGGGTATGACTCCCAGGAGGAGCCCAGGGGTGGACGCCTCATCGCCAGAAGAGCCTATGCGGCGCTCCATCTCAGAGTTGATGGGGGAGGCACCTGGAGAACGTCCTCACTTGTGTTTGGAGTGTGGCAAGACCTTCCGTCTGATCTCCAGCCTGAAAAAGCACCTGAGGATCCATACAGGAGAGAAACCGTACCCGTGCACCGTGTGCGGCCGCCGTTTCCGTGAGTCTGGGGCTCTTAAAACTCACCTCCGCATCCACACGGGTGAGAAACCGTACTCCTGCTCCGATTGCGGAACGCAGTTTCGCCATCTCGACGGCCTGCGGAAGCACCGCCGCACACACACTGGTGAAAAACCGTACGTGTGCAGCGTCTGTGGGAAACGCCTCAGTCGCCTGCAGCACCTGAAGCACCACCAGCGCATACACACAGGAGAACGGCCGTGTTGCTGTCCACTCTGCCATCGAGGCTTTAAAGATCCGGCCAGTCTGAGGAAACACCTCCGTGCCCATCAGGGGGAGCCTGGAGCGGATGAAGCAATAGGCATGGCCGGTTTGGGAGAGGCGGACGGGGGATCCATGGATGATGAGGATATGAGATTCGGGATGTGGGGGGAAGAAGAAGGAAACGAAGGCGAGCCTGTGGTGGACTGTGTGTAGTCAAGCAAACAGATAAGAAAGTGAAAAGTTCACTTATAGTGAATTTAGAATCAAAATGTGATTTTAACTCTACAATCAAGGTTCTTGTCCTGGGTTAAAAAAAAAACACTTTCAGTGGCAACATAAAAACAAAGCTCATTATTTGACAATATGGTTATGTAACATGATGACTTTTCCTAAATATTCACATATTATATCCGATGATGTCACATCATATAGACCAGGACAAAACCACTGCAGGTCTTGCAGGCTTTTCCTTCTATGTGTTTTAGTGTTGGAGCTGTTGATGCTCCCGTGGGACTTAACAGGGTATTGTATGATCGGTTACTCACAATTATGGGTGTTGTCATTGGTGTAATAATCATTTTAATATGCCCTCTTCAGAGAAAGAGCTATTGCATAGGTGTTCGAAGATGAACGCATTAAAGCCTTAACTGTGGTTGTATTGCACAGGCTGACATGTGCAAAATGTGCATCATAATATTGTTTTAAATGAAGGTAACTTTTTTTCCTTTTTATCGTTGCAGGCTGCAGAATATTCATTCAGTTTACCTTGGAAGTATATTTGGTTTATTGATAGATTTAAGAGCCAAGTTTGGAGGATGTTGTGTTCAGGGTGAAGAGTATATCACATGGTGCTGATCCAAACAATCAGAAATGTTCATGGAGTTCAGCTGACTCATCTTGTAAAAATGTATTGTGCAGATCCACTGCTAACACAAATCAAGGAAACTTTAAAAGTGGTGCCCTCGAATGAATGTAAGAGGGAAAGACTGTCACTGCCAAATTGCTTTTTTGGTTGGTTCTCCTCCAAAAATGGAGACGCTGTTTCTGTCACGGCCATGTCATCAATCTGTGTGGTTTTGTGAATATTTTTTTCTCCACCAATTTTTTTTCGTTTTTATATCTAAAAAAAAAAAATGTCATCTTGTTCATTCAACGTGTATATTCTGTACATAGAACTGAAATAGGTTTAGTCTTTAACATTTCATGCCAGAAACTGGAGCTTTAAAAGATCCATGACAAGTGTTTTAATAACTTTGGACAATTTAAACTTTTCACTTTGTTATAATATTGCATTTGTTCCTGACTGTGCGCACATGTGAGGTTGAATTTAGAGCTGTTGTTGTAGATGTTTGAAGATTGTGTATTTGGTTCAACAAAAAATGATTGCAATTAACACCCCAAAAAATGCTCAGTAAATATGCGGAACTGAATGTTTCTCCAGCATTAAACTTAATTGTAAGATATCTAAAAACAGGCCATTTTTGATAAGAAAACTAACATCTGCTGAGAATTCCTTTGCTGTAACAAAACATCTCTACTTGCTTATCCTTCAGTATGTATTTCCAGTGATTATACTCTTTTATAAAAAGGGGAATAGTCGTCAGCTCCCTAATATCTATACCCTTCAAGTTCACTCTTAATAAGAATGATGTACCAACAGTATTATAAACATTGACCATTAAAACTTTCAAATGTATTAATTATTGATATAAATATAGAGTGTATTTGTGTTTCTTTGTGTTGACTCTGGTTACACTGGGATGTTGGGATGTCTCACTCACAGGATACAACATAAAATAAACTACATATATTTTGAATTTGAACAAATTCATGTAAAAATTGATGGATTTTCACTCTTGGAAAAATGAAAACAGCTATAATGTTCAACAGGGCAACATCAGTTATCATCAATACATTTGGGCTTAATTGGTTCATTTAAGGATCAATAATAGGTATCCTGTACTCATGTTTAGATTTATTGCAGCAATATTGATTTGGATATTTATAGACATCAAAAGTGATCAGTAAGATTTTTTATATGTTTTTGAAAGAAGTCTCACACTCACTAATGCTGCATTTTATTTGATCAAAACATACAGTAAAAATAGAAATATTACTGTTATTATTATAATTTAAATAACTTAAATGTTTTATATGTTAAAATGAGATTAATTTCTTTGGCAAAGCTGGATTTACAGCATCAGTACTCCAATCTTCAGTGTCACATAATCCTTCATAAATTATTCTAATATGCTTATTTGCTGCACAGTTGTTGGAAACAGTTGTGCAGCTTATTTTTTGTGGGAACCATTTTACATTTTTCTTTTCAGAATTCTCTGTTGAATAGAAAGTTCAGAAGAACAGAGTTTATTTGAAATAGATATCTTTTGTTATGTTATTGTCAAATTTTGGTCAAAAAAATTTTTTTTTTACTGATTTACAATAGTCTAGAAATTATTTTAAATAGTCTAATATATTAATATGATACAGAATGTGCTTTAACTAGCCTATATGTTTAATTGACCATCAAGCAGTACCCCATCAGTCAATTCAACCCAAATACTTTCATTGTAGTGCCACTGTGCTCTTTTGCCCCAGACGATGAGACATCGGTCAGCCAAAGTCTGACCCACATTTAGTTGTTTGGTCAGACTCAGAGCTCTCCTCCCTTCTTGGTTCTGAAGTGACTCATGTATCCGCTGAGGCATGATTATAGTCTCTGTGACGTAAGTCAAGACCACTCTGCTCTTTGAGCCCACACCCTGTCCAGACCTCATTGTCCCGGCTCTCCATGCTGCGGTAAGCATCTTTTAATGTCACATTGAGGGTAACGTTTGTTTGGTTGAACACTCATCCCAGTGCTCTGTATCATCAGACAGTGTAATACAAGCAGGTGCACCACGTGATGCAACGCTGTCAGAGCCTACAGACTCGTGTGTCAGACGTGTGCTGCTTTCCAGGCAGGTTTTTGAGCAGGTAAATCATGACTTCAAACCACGACTCTCGATTTTGTAGAATTCCAGCCCAGTCACTCCAAAGTTCAAACTACCTTAGCGCAAAGAATTGTGGTAACTGTTAGCCAGATGTAAACAAACCAGCATGGCGGACCTTACGCGGCTTGTGCGCATTTGTAATAATTTCTGTCGCCAAAGCCGGTGCTTACTCCGTTTTTATTTGAGGGTAACCGAGGAGGAAAAACGGTGCATACATTTATACTTATGCATTTTATTTTACTTTATGTATGCCATTGTTGTTTTGTATGGTTTCGTGGGTCAAAAACGATTTAATATACTGCAAATAGTCTAGTTTTTTATGTTTATTTATAATTCATTTAGGTGGAAAACAAGGCTACCAAATAAGTACGCAGCAAATTAATGTAAGTTTTTTTTTCTAATGTAATTTTTAGTCGAAAATTTCTAGTAGTATGAATGCAGACTCGGAGTCTGCAGCCACAGTTCCCCACCAATAGGATCATTCACTCGAATCATTCGCTGATTCGAGACACCGAATCGGATAATCGTGAGTATCGTCAATTTTATTTAGCGAATCGTACTCATTCGATTTATTTTTTTTTTTAAATCAATCTATAGTTCATCGATATAAAACATATGAAGAGTCCATTTAATATTTGTAATATTTGTTTTAGCACTCTATAAGTCTAAAAGTCTTCTTATTCTCTATCAGGGTAAGAGAATTGAAAAGTAATTTAAGTTCTACTAAAAAGTTCTACTACCCATAATAGCCCGGTTCTATCAACACTGCATTGGCTGCATATTAAACATCGTATAGATTTTAAAATATAGTTGATTACTTACAAAGCACTAAATGGTTTAGCTCCCCAGTACTTGAGCGAGCTCTTAACGCATTATAGTCCTTCACGTCTATTGCGATCTCAAAATTCCGGCCAGTTAGAATATCAAAATCGACTGCTGGTGGTAGATCCTTTTCTTATTTAGCACCAAAATTGTGGAATAGTTTGTGGACACACTCTGTCAGTTCAAAGCTCGATTAAAGACACATCTTTTTGCCCTAGCATACACATAATACATTATAGACTTCTATAATTCAATGTTAGGCTCCATAGATTAGGTCAGCCGGAACTGGCCACATCCAGATCTAACGAGGAGCTTAGCCTGGACCCGATGACGATGACAATGCAGTGCTGAAGTGCCAACTAGCCTCTCCCTATGGAGGATTCCTTTCAAGCGTTGTGAATTTAATTTTGTGTACCTACCCCGAAGTGATAAAATAAAACAAAATTCTGTATAAAATTTATAGACATGACAAGTAGTTTGTTCAGGCATGGTTTTGTAGGGAATTACAAACCTGTGCACATACACTCACCGGCCACTTTATTAGGTACACCTGTCCAACTGCTCGTTAACACTTAATTTCTAAGCAGCCAATCACATGGCGGCAACTCAGTGCATTTAGGCATGTAGACATGGTCAAGACAATCTCCTGTAGTTCAAACCGAGCATCAGTATGGGGAAGAAAGGTGATTTGAGTGACTTTGAACGTGGCATGATTGTTGGTGCCACCTGAGTCTGAGTATTTCAGAAACTGCTAATCTACTGGGATTTTCACGCACAACCATCTCTAGGGTTTACAGAGAATGGTCCGAAAAAGAAAAAACATCCAGTGAGCGGCAGTTCTGTGGGCGGAAATGCCTTGTTGATGCCAGAGGTCAGAGGAGAATGGTCAGACTGGTTCGAGCTGATAGAAGGGCAACAGTGACTCAAATAACCAACCAAGGTGGGCAGAAGAGCATCTCTGAACGCACAGTACGTCGAACTTTGAGGCAGATGGGCTACAGCAGCAGAAGACCACACCGGGTGCCACTCCTTTCAGCTAAGAACAGGAAACTGAGGCTACAATTTGCACAAGCTCATCGAAATTGGACAATAGAAGATTGGAAAAACGTTGCCTGGTCTGATGAGTCTCGATTTCTGCTGCGACATTCGGATGGTAGGGTCAGAATTTGGCGTCTACAACATGAAAGCATGGATCCATCCTGCCTTGTATCAACGGTTCAGGCTGGTGGTGGTGGTGTCATGGTGTGGGGAATATTTTCTTGGCACTCTTTGGGCCCCTTGGTACAAATTGAGCATCGTTGCAACGCCACAGACTACCTGAGTATTGTTGCTGACCATGTCCATCCCTTTATGACCACAATGTACCCAACTTCTGATGGCTACTTTCAGCAGGATAATGCGCCATGTCATAAAGCTGGAGTCATCTCAGACTGGTTTCTTGAACATGACAATGAGTTCGCTGTACTCAAATGGCCTCCACAGTCACCAGATCTCAATCCAATAGAGCATCTTTGGGATGTGGTGGAACGGGAGATTCGCATCATGGATGTGCAGCCGACAAATCTGCGGCAACTGTGTGATGCCATCATGTCAATATGGACCAAACTCCCTGAGGAATGCTTCCAGCACCTTGTTGAATCTATGCCACGAAGAATTGAGGAAGTTCTGAAGACAAAAGGGGGTCCAACCCGTTACTAGCATGGGGTACCTAATAAAGTGGTCGGTGAGTGTATATTCAAACTAACATAACTATAGAATCAATTCTTAATGCGCATGTGAACGCCATCAGCTTTTATCACAGGTTCACATTTAAAGGGGACATATCATGCAAAATCCACTTTTTTTAGGCCTTAAATGCAGTTTGTTGTATATTTGGAGTGTTTTATAAGTACAGAAAAGATGAAATTATTCTCTTCAGGTGCTGTGTTTATATCTTTATATTCTGTTTTGGTCATATTTTTCAACCTGTTCAGATTTTTCTGTTCTCTATGACGTTTTTTGAACTATCACGTCACCGTATTTGCAGCGGAACTGCCAAATAAGGACACTGACTACCGGTCCAACACTTCGAGCAATCCGCCATTATTATTTCTCGCTCCGATTTTGTAGTCGGAGCTCAATGATGCAGAAGTTACGAGAGGGCAAGTCAAAATGTTCGATTGTTGGATCATGTAGTGACCTGAAGCACTTCAAGGATTCCCACTTCAACAACCTCCGCCAGTATAAAGAAGGGTTTGCCTATTGACTTCGTCTGAATGAGAGGTAAATTCCTTCTATCTTTGGAGACGACGAACAGAGCATTTCGATAAGCTGTAAATATCGTTAATAAAAATAAAGTACTTTACTTTCTTAATGATCATTTAGCTGCTTTTCTGATGCTTTTCTAAACGTATCATATTATCAATACAGATTGTTTGTGGTAAGATTAGACCGTAGTCATTTATCTTGTCAGTGTGCTAGTTTTAACAAGAGAAATAGTCGACTTTTCACTAATAACACAAAACAGTTAACTTACATACCAATATATCCATATGAAGAGGTTGTTCTGCAGGTTTGTCGTCGTCTTTATCAACTCGCTCGCTCTGGCTCAAATATGTAAGGCTTGATGGACAAGTCTTCTGTTGTTGACATTTTATTAACGAGTGAATAAAAATGTTCTTTGAAGGTATCGTATATATTCATATATATCTCTAATCAAACTACAATAAACGTGGGAAGTTGAACCGACCGTGAACTCAACGACAGGCGGGGTATGACGCATCTCCTTTTTATTTAAAGGGGTGATGAACTGAGAAATCAAATCAAAGAGGTCATCATATTATAAGAATATCCTGTAAGTTTCAGAACTGAAAACGTCCTTGTTAGTCCAATAAAAGCTTTTATTGACACAGCCAGTGGCGGTTCTACTCTGAATTACACCCAGGGCGAGACCCCCTTCGAGCGCCCCCCCCCCCCCCCCCAAAAAAAACAAAAACAAACCAAACAACAACAACCCAACAATAAAATCACATACCGTTCATTTGAAAAACACAGTTAATAGAATCCAGTTATTTTGCTAGTTTAATCTAACTTTAAAGAGAGGAAGTAACCATTAGCGCATTGGTTATTGCCTTAAATTATATGCATGGCACACTTTTAGTTATGGCTTGTTAAACAATATTTGTCACGAAATGGAGTTTTTAAAAGTAAAAGGGTCTGATAGATACTTATTTAGTAACACAATACTTATCTCTTATCTCTTAAATAATTTTGAACAGCTCTCATATTAAACACTATCCAAACTGTTATAGACCTAAAATAGCTTTTGTAGCCCTATGTCACTCTTAAAATGTTAGAATGTTAGAAAATAGAAAATTGTACTTTGCATATAGGCTACTGTAAAAAGACAAAGTTGATCATTATGTAAATTATTTTCATTTCATGAATATAGTGACCAACATGATCACATACACAAAAAGCCTAATACACAATCAATTCACCAAGTTAATAACATTAAAGATTTGTTTTAAAGGAGTGTCTTTTATCTTAAAAAAAGGTTAACACAAAAAGAGATTTTATAAAAATATATACCTCATATTTCAGCATTCAATCATCTCTATAAAAAGAATGAGTCAATAAAGATACATTCCTGACATTTATAATGCACAGTAGCTTATCTTTTATTATTAATAGTAAAATTCGGACCGATTTGCCCATGGCTGTCGTTGTTACAACCATGCACTGGGCTCTCCACAAACAAGTTTTAGTAGCTAATGTATTTCCACCACAGAAAAACGCTTGCTGAAGCTCTGCTAAAAGATTTTTTTATGGAGAAGAGAAAAAACACCCAAGTGTTTGGGTGCACGAGCACTCCCATACTGAAAAGTTTATGAGCGCACCTCCCGCGAGCGCATAATGAGCGCGCTTCCCGTGCGCCTAATCGCCTATTTGAAACGACCTCGAGCGCGCAAAAGACGCGATACGTGAACTAATCAAGAAGAGACCCCCTTGACATCGCTTCTGTGCACGGCACCTTCTCAGCAATTAGGGGCGCCATTGGCAATAATTGAATCGAAATGGTAAAAAAATAGAAAACCTTCGAGGCACAGAGGATTTTTTTAACTGCTCGTGCCGCCCCCCATGTGACATGAAGAAATGCCGCCCCGGGCGACTGCCCGGTTCGCCCGTGCCTAGAACCGCTACTGGACACAGCCTCTAAAAACGACTCGTTTTTAAAAGTGGGGAACTATGACGACAAAGAGGATAAAACACCACCCCCACAGAAGATGATCAATGCCTGCTTCACCACGGCAGGTTTAGCCCCACCCACCGATTCGCGCATTACACACATAGCTAAGTAACATACATGTTTACCTCGTGATGACAAACTGGATCTCTACCGAGCAATACAGAATATTGTGCAGTGCCTGGTTGTGCAAGACAGTCGCTGCATAAGCTTCCTGTGGATTCCAATAGGACTGCATGGATAAAATTTATTTTTAATGATGTTCCAGCTGATGAGGTAAAACATCGTCGTCTGTTCACTTCATTTCACTGAGGATTGTTTTGTCAACAAGACTGGATTTGCAGACCAATTAAGAGTAAAGAACGGTGCTGTGCCGTCTATATTGGATCTGACAGGAATATTGTGCAACACACGGACTCTGGGTTGAACATGTATGGGCGAATCCGGTTGCCTTTTGACAACATAGGACGTTTTCCCCCACATACACCGACGGGTGGGTGAAACTCATTATAATATGCAAAACTGTTCTCCACTCGCAGCAGTGGGTGTTTACTTCCAAGTCTTCAGTGCGACACGCCCATAAAAACCGACTGTTTTTTAGGTAGGCTCACAACCAGGGTACAAAATAGCCTATTACTTGTTCATTTTGATGTTTTTGAATGCAAAAACCAAGCGAACGTTATAAGTTGACCTCAGACAACAATATAATAACATTTAAAAAGCCAGTTCATGACCCCTTTAAAGGGGCCGCTTTGAAACGGGTCGCTCAAAGAAGCACATCAGAAAAGGAGTAGAAAAGGCCCTGTGGAGCTATAATAATGAGGAATTCAGACCCAAGCATTGCAGTTATGTTTTATATAGACCACAATGGAATGATTTATATGTAAAAATGAATTATTTAAAAGCATGATATGTACCCTTTAATGTCTGTTTAGAGACATTCATGTACATTTTTACCTTACAGTTACTGTAAATACGGCCGCTAGTTCATAAACGCCAGAGGAGAACTGGCCCCTGACTGAGTCTGGGTTCTCCCAAGGTTTTTTTTCTCCATTGGGTCGCCTGATGGAGTTTTAGGACACCATTAGGTCACTTGATGGAGTTTTTTGGTTCCTTGCCACTTTTGCTTTTGGCTTGCTCATTTGGGGATATTCAAATGAATTAACCAATCAGTAATACCATTGATCAGCTCTACCAAACGTGGATGTTTTTCCACTAAGAAACAAACATTGTTATTATGTTTTGATTGATACTGTGAAACTGTTTTGATGCAATCTATATTGTGAAAAGCGCTATATAAATATACTTGACTTGACTTGTGTCTGTTATTCGCCAAGATTATATCTTGGTAACAGAAGCACACATTGAAGATGTTTAGATGATCTTTAGAAGGTTGTGGTTTAAAAATAAACATTCTGACATTAGAGGGTTGTGGTGGTTTAAAAATTATATTTTATTCTGGTGCGCTTAAAGGGGTGTTCAGAATTTTGGACATTGACCCTCATTTCTACCAGAAAGACTGGGGAGAATTATTATTGTGACAATGAATATTTATTTGAGGTCAGCAAACAATCAAATTCCCGTCCGTAATTCGCATTCCGGTACGAAATCTGAATATCCTGCCTGAAGACGAAGGCAGGGGCGCAGCCCACCCCCTGCGAAGTAAGGAAGGGTGCCGTCTGGTGGTGGTGAGGAGAGGATGTCCTGGCGTCTTCAGGGTAGAGGGGAGAGCCTATCTGGAGGTGGTGGGAAGGATGGAGGGGAGGACCCGGCACATGAATGTTAGGGAGATGAAGGAAAGGTCCTGTCATGGTGGATGGAGAGAATGGAGGTGGTTAAAGCGACAGCATCTGAGAACTCAGACATGTGTAAGTACATGTGTAAGTTTATACTGGCTATTAGGATATGTTTGGATAAATGAGAAGGTAATAAATGACATGAACGACTGAGTCTTCCTGGTAGAACTTGCGCTGGCTTCATTTCCAAGTTAGCCTTAGTGTCATTTATCAGTGGAGACAATTTTCAAAAAATTTCATCCAACCCCTTCACACACAGGCAATAAAAAAAGGATTCATTTTAGAAGAAAAGTTACATTTAGCCCCTTTAACTCATGTTTTCTTTTACGTTCTATTTTGGACTTTATGGATGGTTCGCCATTAAAAATAACAGTGCAATGCAGCCTTTTAAACATGCCGGGGAAGTGACAAGCGCCTCTCATTGCTGCTCCACCGTTTCTGCTGATTTCATTTACGCGATGCTGGCTCTGAATGAAAGTGTGTGGTGGAAATATTGGCCTAGAACTTTTGTCCCTCTCTGCTGTTATAGTTTTTCAAGATGGCGGAACTACATGGAAGCCTCTGTGTAGCTACCCGTCCCATGTACATAAAGATAATAAATCCATTGTTTACAAGGATAAGTCCAATAAATGGCCCGAGGTATTTGTACACCTTTGAGGACATTTTTATGAATAAAAATATTGATTTTAGATAATAAAATACCTAAAAATGTACACATTGTCCCTTTAAATAGTATAATATTTTGAGACTTTATAAGTAGTGTTGCTTTTGATATTCATTATGTAGGCCTATGTTTGTATGTTAGAAAAATGGAGACATGGCACGGAACGCAACAGCTTGCTTTTTCTGTTCATGTGATACCTTTCTGTGTGCATGTGTATTTTAGCATAAAAATTCCTGTGTGTTTGAGCAACTGCGCATGTCTGTTGTGGGTTTTGGTGCTGCATGCCTCTCTGCAGCCAAAAATGTAAGATCTGCCTGTGAACTCTCTCCATGTGTATGTGTGTGAGAGAGTGAGAAGCTCTCATGCAGTCATTTCCTCAGTGACTGAAAGCAAACATTCTCACTCTACTTAAAGGAAGTGACTCAACTCACTTTCTCTGTAACTTCACCTCTCCATCATCCTACTCTACTATCTTACTCTCTTTAATTCTCCCTCTCTCCCTTTTTGTTTACACACGTCCTCTATAAAATCACATTCTCTGCAGTTTTCCTTTTTGGGGGTCAAATTTCAAAAGTATTACATTGTTGTCTTTAGTATTTATTTGGCCACATTACATTTGTGTGAATATTCTTCTCTTTCTTTTGCTTGGAATATATATATATATATATATATATGTTTTTACTGTGTCCAGCTCATCCAGTCGGGCGACCATCGAGACCATGAATGAAATCAGAATGTAAAAAAAAAAAAAAAAAAAGAACATGACAATGATCCTTTGACTACTGTAAAATCAATATGATTTTTGTTAGGGATTTTTGTGGTTTTCATGCAATTGTTGTCAAATAGCACCAAATGTATTTTCACAATGTTGTTATACAAACAGTCTGAACAAATAAACAGTGTAGGCTAATAGTACTGTCACTGTACAAACAATTGTATTCTGTGGTATTTTTGTCTTCACATGCTAAACAATTCCAAAATGCATGCTTACATAATAACACTGATGCCACCATGGGAGCGAATAGGTCATTTGGGTTTTGCAAGGTAAGATTTGGAACTCGCCTGTAGTGTGGTAAATTGTGTTCTTGCTCCCCTCAGATTGTAAACACTAGAAATAAGTCTGGCACATACAAATGTTTGACCCAGGGCACCGCAGCTGTCCTTGCCACTGTCGTTTTTTGTGTTTACTGACCGGAACCGCAGCGGAAGATCATACGGGGAAAAGGTGACGACGAAGAAAAGCACCGACAACAAAACCACTTTGAGTCCCGCTCTTGAACTGCACTGGCCCTGCGCCAGCACGACTGCCTGAGGATTGGCTCTGGCTTTGCCTCTCCTCCTCCTAAACTTTCTCAAACTGCGATACGCACACACACGCCATCCACGAAGCGACTGAAAGCAAGGAGGACCTCGCCTTAAGGAATGAGAAGTTTTTCAACTTATTCCACTATCAGGCTGTCATTTAAAACATGTAAGAATATTTAAAAACCTTTTAAAAATGTCCAAAATGCACTCGGTGCGGATAGTCTGTATTGCTTATCCAACGAACCGGATGTAATTTTTCAAGTTTTTTACTTTAAACGGGACAGGAAGGCATCAGAAATACTTTCTACGCGAGAACTTTCATAGCCAGCGCTGCCTGGGAAAAGAGCGCGTGCTTGCGTACATTTTCCAAACTGGGCTCCAGCCACGTCTTCGGCGGCCGTGCCCGTAGGGACTGCCTGGTCCGCTCAGGCTTTACGTGGGTATTCTGTTGGTGGTAGCGTGAATGCCCTGTGTTGGCATTGAGGGATGCCAGCATGCCCTCGTTGATTTTCTCCCATCTGCTCCTCATCTGGCTCGCGCTCCAGCGGCTGGCTCTATGCGCCGAGCGCGCGTCCACTCGCGAGCGCTTCAAAGTGGTCATCGCGCCACTCATCTGCAAACGGACATGCCTGAAGGGCCAATGTCAGGACACCTGCGAACAGGGCAACAACACGACGCTTATCGGTGAAAACGGACAGTCGGCCGACACACTGACCGGGCCTGGCTTCAGAGTCGGTAAGACAATTCAAATACTTTTTTTTAAACGGTTATTATTCGGTTCAATTTGATGACAGAAATGCTTACGAGCTCTTATTAAAGTTTTCCACACTTGGATACTTTAGAAGAAAAAAGAAATGGCCTTAAGTTAAAGGTATAGTTCACAAAAAACAGTTTGCTTAAATTACTCAAACTAATTATTAATCTTCACGCTGTTCCAAACCTGTATGATTTTACTTATTCGGTATAACACAAAATAATACTTTAGACAGATTTTTGGTGACAGTCTCAAAGTAGTGACAAAGGCTGTTCTGCCTAACATCTCTTTTTGTGTTCCACTGAAGAAATTAATACAGGTTTGGAATGACAAGTGTAAATAGATTTCTAACAAAATGTATATTTTTGAGTGAAATATCCCTTTAAACTTAATGTTCGAATATCTGGCACCAGCACATGAGTTTGTGAGTGGAAATCCAATAATAACCCCCTCTCTTTTTCTCCCTGTATTTTTCTCTCGCTCTTCTTAATGGTTTCTGCATATTGTCTGGTTGGCAGGGTAGCTCTCGCTCTGAGCTGTATCAGATTGGATGTGGTAAGGCATGGTGCCATAAAGTCTACGCAGCAAGTTCTGCACGGCATAGCCTACATACACAAGCATTTTCTCGTCTCTTAAACTCAAACATACTGTACATTTACATTCCCTTTGTCCACGTAAACACACACTTGCAATCGACACACCACTAAAATATTTTGTGTGTTTAGTGAAACCCCCGTCCTCAAGGGCTGGTGTACCAGTTTATTATTTCAAGAAAAGAATGTCATAAGCTGATATATTTAGATGGTGTATTTTTAAATATGTGTGGGTATGTTTAGCTTGACATGTTTGTCTGGGTTTTGCATCAGTATTGTGATGAAAGTGATTGCTATTTTAGTACTCTCATCAGGTTCATTTAGTATGTGTTGTCTTTCTTTCTCCCCCTCTTGCCCTCTGGTGTTATCCAATTTTGTCTGCTGGATGCCCATGTGCTTTTGAATGAGTCGAGTCCAAAAATAAATAAATGGGGTAAAAATAAGGGCGGAAGCTGAGTCACTGCTGAGTGAAAGCTACATTTATGGAAGTCCAAAAAGAAGTCCATGCACATGAAGCTCAAATACTTTTACTTCGAGCATCTGTGGTTCGTGGTGTATGAGAGTGTATAAGGATGTGGGATGACTTGCTTTCTAAATAGCAAACATTATCTCTGCCATATTCTCTGACTCATATACAATTTTGTCAGAATCTGGTTCTAACACAAGCACAGCTTTACAATTACAGTCAGACAATTATTTTTATTATTTTTATTTTTTATTTAATACAGATATTCGTACTTTTCAATTTTATAATTTATTTGTTAATTACTATTTGGTCTACAAATAAATTACACTGTTAATTGGTCTAAAAAAACACAGGTAGCTTATTTGATGTATTGTTTGGATCCTTTTTCAATTATTTTAGCTTAACAATTAGACGGCTCAAAACAAAGATGAAAATAAATGTGTGAACTTTGCATAATATATATTGGCTTAAATAACAACAACAATAATCATAAGTAGTAACTAATAGGTTATTATTGTACACTACCATTCAAATGTTTGGGGCTGGAAAGATTTTTTTCTTGCTTTTTAAAAGTTTCTTATGCTCACCAAAGCTGCATTTATTTCATAGAAATCTTTTGTAACTAGTGTTTGTTGCTGTGTTTCTTATGTTCCCTTTCAGTTAAGTTCTCATTTAGTTATACCACCATATACGTGACAGACCCACATCAACAAGTATTTTATGGACTGCTTTTCACAGAACAGCCTGGTCGCTAGAGGATTATGTGGAGGAGTACCTGGAACATTATCACAAGGCACACTGGGACAATTCAACGTTCTGGAGCAGGATGGACAATATCCTCTGCCAAATGATGATATTGGATGAGGTCTTTCATCGATTATGCAGAGGACAACAACACCATTTACTCTGACTCCCCAGGATGATCAACACCTTCAGCAGCTATCTCTCTGCCCACTTCAGAGAAACACCTAATCCCAGCATGGAGTGTCCCGGAAACACAGAGAGAACTCAAAGGATCTCCCACCTCCATACCCGCCATGGAGCCAGAGTGTGAAACAGTGCCCACCGCAGACCACAAGCTTGAGTTCTCTCCATTCCTGGAGATAGAGCTGGTCACCGTGTCTGTCCTGAGACTGGAGTCGATTGCCAGGTCCATCGTGGAGTTAGCGTCGGTGAGACATTCCACCATAGAACCAGTAGAGGAGGGCTGGCTCATTACAGCAGAGCCAGCTGCCATGCTTGTCCTTGCTCCTGAGCACACTCCTCTGCATTCTGCTGTAGTGTACATAATGGATGACCTGGTCCCAGTGTTCACCCTAAGAACACCATCACCTCTGGTACGCCAAATTCTCAATACTCACCAGCCTCGCTGATCTCCCTCTCCTTTGCTCTGCCCGTGCTGTTGACTTCCATTAGCTCATCCACTCCGTC
Organism: Pimephales promelas; assembly: GCF_016745375.1. Next base: position 4,184,200 of record NW_024121577.1, on the reverse strand, counting down.
TTGGATCCAGTCACCACCAGAGCGAAGTGGGGAAACTGATTCCATGGCTTTATCTTGGGCCTCTAGGTCCGTTGCTCGACCTCGGCCTGTTGCCTGTCGCCTTTGCTGTACACTACCTTAGCTCCGCCATGGTCTGCAATAACTCAGGCTCCATCGGGCCCGCCGGCTCCAGCTTGGTCCATCGTTACCCTGATTTCGCTGTGGACTTTCCACCCCTTCAGCTCCTCTGAGCTCCCTCGTCCCTCGGCTCTACCTTGGTCCATCGTTACCCTGGTTTTGCTATGGACTTCCACCCCTTCAGCTCTTCTGGGCTCCTCCTTCCATTTTGGTCCTCACTCGCTCTGGTGTTACCCTGTTCTGTCGGGCCCCGTCTTCGCCTTGTCCACTCAAATCTGTGACATTGCCTAAGACTACCTGGTCTCCAAAAAGACTCTGCCCAAAAGGCCCATCAGGGATCCAGGTCTTTCTCGCCCTACTCCAAACCCCCCTGCCCCTCCTCCATTTTACTGTCCATTACACCCCTCCGCGACCTTCATCCTACCTGCTGTTCAATCGCTCCAGCACCACCACCTCGGGCAGTCATCGGTGGTCTCTGCTCCTTTGCTGCCCGACCTCCTCAGCACCGCGATCCCCTTCAACAGCGAGGGCTCTCCGACAGTGTGTCCCTCCGTCCTCCCGGATATCAGCACCAGTGTAACATAGTTTGTTGTTGTGGGAAGGAGGAACCGGGGAGCGTTCAAAGGCTTTAATAAATATAAAATAAATAAACACAATGCACGGATGACTGCCACCACACATAATAAAACAACACATCAAATAAAACAATTCAGGGCTGGTCCTCTCCCTCTGTGATTATTATTATTAAAATGTTTATCTTGGATTACCTGTGTCAGGCAACTTCTTAATACCACCATGTACGTGACATAAACATTATAAGTCAATATTGATTTGTATATCTATTTATAAATGATAATAGTTCCCATCTCTATTATAAAGGAAGCTGTGATTTTGTTTGACGAGTTAAGGGAAAGTCATTTGTACATCATAAGTGAATGATGAAACCTGGACAGAATCTAGATAACCCTAGACACTTTTTTGAATTTTTGCAATTCAAAACCCTGACCCTACACCAATATGATCTTAATGTTAAATCTGTAATATAATGTGGACAGACTTTTCTCACGCAAGTCCTTTTGTTTAGCATGACACTCTTGAGTGTTTGTCTCTCTGAGATTATGAAAACAAACAAGAAGCTCCCTTAAGCCCTAAAACATGTTATCATCAAAAATGGTGGTTGAAAAAAATAAAATTAACCCGACCTGAATTTTTTCTACAACTTCTGGTTCTAAGGGTTAATTAGGGAAAACTACTCTCCTCAGAAGGTCTTTTTGTTACATTTATGTTTAGTTCTGTCATTTCATTTTGTTGTAGTTTGGTTTTCCCTTTGCCGTTTGCCTTTGTTTCTATGGTTGTGAATTAGTTCTACACCTGTTCTGTTTTCCGTTGATTGCTCCCTTGTGTATTTTAGTCTTTAGTTTAGTCTGTTCATTATTGTGCCATGATTATGTGAATTTGTTATTGCTTTATGTATTTCCTAGAATTTTTCTTTTGAATAAATAAATAAATGTATATATTTTTTTATAAATCTTTGTTTGTGCGTGTCTAACGAGTTAAAGACAAAATACTGAACCAAGATTTGATTCGTTGCTGCGTTTTTTTCCCTTTTTTATGAACTTGCCGACGTCCAACTGCTCTGCCTAGACCTGGAGCAAAATCTAGAGGACCACTGCAAAGACTTAGATCTGGCATGTCTCACACAATATCCAGATCGCTCTCTTTGTGTGTGTTTTACTTTACCAGCCTCAATGAGTGATCCAAGGCACGCCTGCCCAGTGTTGGTCTTTTGGGAGATTTGGCACCTATATGGAGTGGGTGCTGGTGAGTAATGGATCTCCGTTCACCATCTGCCCCGCAGAGGAGGACATCACCACTCCCACTCTGGACCCAGAGCCCAGCCACCCACCTTCCACACACTGCACAGAGTGTATGCCAGAGCCCGCTGCAGACGTAGAACTCGAGCCGGCCACAATGTCAGTGCCAGATGGAACAAAGACTGAGCCAATCATCACCCTGGAGCTCAAGCCCAACGGATTGTCTGACCAGGTGTGCGAGCCGGCTACACAATCCGTCACTTTGGGTGTCCTTTTGGAGTTTCTGGTTTCTATTATCTTATGAGGAAATGCAAGAGTATATTGCCTTGTATCTCCCATCTTCGGAGCTCCAATTATTCTGTGTGTCTCCAAGGATCCCGCCTAGCCTCCCTCTCTCTCCTCCTTGGTTCCACCTCTGCAGGTTCTCTTCAGTATCTCCTCCTCTGACTCCTCTCTGCTGTGTGGATTCATCTCGTGACTTCTGGTCTCCAGCTCCTTCTTGTCAAGGCTACTTGCTTCGCCTCCAGCTGCTGAGCCTGTCACTCCAGCTCAGCTCATCGGCTTGTTGGCTCCACCTTGTCTCCCCTCTCTCTCGGCTCCACCTGGGACTATCGCCCTTATGGCTTCACCTGGCTCCCTCGTCCCTCTGGCTTCACTTTGGTCAGACGTCACTCTGCCTTCGCCACGGACTTCTGGGCCTCCAGCTGCGATTCGTCCTTCCACCCCTTTCGGCCATATTGGGCTCCGCCTTTTTAAGCCTTTAGTTCAGTCTTTTCCATGTTCGGTATTGTTTATGTGAATGTGTTATTGCTATATCTATCTCCTAGTTTTTTAGTATTTTTTATTAATCTTTGTTAATGTGTGCCTAACACGGTACACTTTCCTTGTCTAGAGTCTATAGTTCATGGTGTTCAGTGGAAATAAGCGCTGTAGCTATGCTCAAACTGTATTAAATCTATAATCATCATCCTTACGATAAACCTTTAATCTAATGCCAACAATGAATTTGCCATAAAGTATTTTACCTTTTACTTAAAGTCTGACTCAGTTTTCAAGATGATACATAGTACATTTTTCTCTGACTTAGTCATGTGGTTTCAGTCATGGAATGCATGAGAAAGCCTGGAAGATCAGGCACCTAAAGAAATACTCACATGTGGACCCATCTTATTTGACTAAGAGTCTCTACTGTACTCTACTCTAATCTAAAAAGATTATATACTTACAGACAGGTTGATTAGCAGGTTTTTTAGTATGGAGAATGCAACCTCTCTTTTTGTGTCCTTCTGTCTGTCAATGCCAGCATGGGTTCTGTGGTGAGAGGTCTGTAAACCCCAAACCATCCTCCACTTCTGCAAAGTGCCACAGAGTGCCCATAATGATGCCATCATGCAACAACTGCATTACCCCATGCCTATTTCAGTCCTCATTCACACACACCCTGCCTCTCTTACACATGCAAATGCCACATATTTTCTTATATTTTGGTGAGTTCTGTTCATTTCTTTATTTAACTGGGTTCTACTTAAAGCACAGTCTGTGATCCCTCTTTATTGGACTACTGTGGTGTGCGATGGTCAGTGTATGCTGTGATTTAGAGCGCTCACAATAGTAAGAGCCAGATTTATTACATAAGTAGATATACATGAAGTTTTTGGGGCTAATCAGGCTTTATTCCTGCGCTATGCATGGAAAAACTTTGCAGCAAGCCACAAAGGAGCAGTTTCAGAGTGGAAAATGTTGCAGAAATCCAGTCAAACATTCCATAAGCCTGCCAATCCTTGTGTGTTTGTGAGTGTATAATTCAGTGGCCATCTACCATTTGTTTTATATTATGTGTGCAGTAGTTACTAGTGTCTGTCATCAACAGTCTCATTCATTTCCCCTCGCCATCTTTTTATCTAAGTTTTGCTTTTGTTAGATTGTATTTTCCATTCTTCCTTAAAGTCAGCATGAAACGTAAGTTGCAATAGTCTTTTCATCCCTATTGTGATGTATATCCGAGTGAAACGCCTTCTCAAAGAAGTAAAAATGTAGGGCGGGACTTAATTTTGTCCAGTGGGAATTGATTGGATGGTTGTGGTTTGCTATTGCTGTGATCTCATGTGTGACTAGCAGGTTGTACCGCCTTCGCGCCGATAAACACGTCATCAGAGGAGAAGAGGTGATGAGGGACGGGAAGTTATTTTGATAGATTATGAGGGCAAATAAAAAAATGATGTGCGCGGAACAGATAAATCATTTATAATAAATACTGCTAGGCTATATTTATATTCCATAAAAAAATATGAATTGTCTATTTTGTTATCATTGTGACTTAAAACATTCCATGCACCTACTATACTGAAGATAGCAAAGAGGAGTGTGACAAATTTAGGATAATTGGTCTTGCCAGTCAGAGACTTTAAAACTCAAATTAGAGATTGTGTTGGAAAGTGATAAGAGAACACTATGTATAAGTGAGTATCTGTGTTTTAGGGAGAAGGTGGCAGCTGTGGGATTTTTTAAAGAGCAATATTGAAATTCAGGGCCTTAAACAAGCGTTCTGGTTTACTCAGAGTAAACTCACTGCTTCTCACTGTGGGAATGAGGCCAGTTATTTAAAGCAGAACAGAGGAATGTGTGTGTATATATATATATATATATATATATATATATTTATATATATATGCAATCCATTTTTATAAGGCGTCCCCTCCATTGTCCCTTTGTGCTGTTCAGTATTTAAAGGCATAGTTCAACTTTGACTTTTGTCTTGGGAACAAAAAAATATTCTGTATTTTGAAGAATGTCTTAAGTGTTTTTTTTTTTGTCCATGCAATGAAAGTCACTGAGGTCCAGTGTTGTTTTAGATCCCATTAGTTTTTATTGTATTGGAAAAACTAGTTCAAAAACATTGACATGAGGGTGAATAAATGATGACAAATTTTCTATTATGGGTGAACTTTAGTGAGGGCAGATGGCAAATGTAATTTTACTGTGATGAAAACAGCTGTGAGGGATAGACCACTGTTTTAGAACTAGATCATACTAGGCATTTTCAAAGCTCACTTTCAATACAAGTTTTTGTTTATTGAAAATTTCTTTGGAAAAAAAAACTTTTGTGAGTTAAACAATTGGCATGATGTTTTGATGTCTCTGTTTGATCCCTTACAGCCCCGTTTTGCTTCCTGTCATGTAATTTGGCTATACCTTGACTAAGGTTTATCCCTTTAAGAAAGGCAAAGCCATTTAAATATTACTGGTGGTTGATAACATAAATGTTCCATAGACTAATCATAGATCAGCTGGAGGCAATGATGTCAACCGTTATGTTTGGACCCGTGTTTTTATTTAATCTGCGATTGCAGGGACTCTCTATTCCAGGGCCTGGGACAAAACTTCTGGTTTTCTCTATGCAAACAGAGACATCAAAACATCAGTATTTTCTCAGTCAGACTAAACCTTACAGCTCCAGTTAACACACGCACACACGCACATGTCCTTTCAATAAACACCCACTCTTATCTTTTCTAGATTTTGTCTAGAGGTAATTGTTTGAACTAGTTCAAAAACATTGACATGAGGGTGAATAAATGATGACAAATTTTCTATTATGGGTGAACTTTAGTGAGGGCAGATGGCAAATGTAATTTTACTGTGATGAAAACAGCTGTGAGGGATAGACCACTGTTTTAGAACTAGATCATACTAGGCATTTTCAAAGCTCACTTTCAATACAAGTTTTTGTTTATTGAAAATTTCTTTGAAAAAAAAAACTTTTGTGAGTTAAACAATTGGCATGTTGTTAATTTAGTGTACAAATCCATTTCTATCCCTTACAGCCCCGTTTTGCTTCCTGTCATGTAATTTGGCTATACCTTGACTAAGGTTTATCCCTTTAAGAAAGGCAAAGCCATTTAAATATTACTGGTGGTTGATAACATAAATGTTCCATAGACTAATCATAGATCAGCTGGAGGCAATGATGTCAACCGTTATGTTTGGACCCGTGTTTTTATTTAATCTGCGATTGCAGGGACTCTCTATTCCAGGGCCTGGGACAAAACTTCTGGTTTTCTCTATGCAAACAGAGACATCAAAACATCAGTATTTTCTCAGTCAGACTAAACCTTACAGCTCCAGTTAAACACTGACAGATAAAGTACCATTCTGGATTCACAGTAGCACGCTCCAAGTAAATATATGAGGTACAAATAGCTTCCAAATAATTTTTTCAAAAACTTTCAAAAAGGAATTTCCAATGAGTCATTTAATCATAGACATAGTGTATAGTATTAAAAGTTAGTGTTTTGGCATGCCTGGCCTATTTCCCCTCTGTAGACGAAATTTCCGTAATATTCCATCCTTAATGTCTCGTTTCCTTCGTCTATTCCTTCGTCTCCATAAATACACAAATACCTGTCAAGCACTGATGATGACATCACAGTCACGGTCTCTTGCTGGCATTCCATCCATCCACACTGCCTACATTCTCACATCTCTGTTTAGCTTTCAGGAACTGAAACCTCTGCTGTTGTTGCCAAGGTTACGACATGTCCTGGTCCCCTATGTGACAGTAGGGAAAGTCTTGTTTAAAAAGTTTGCAAGATGCTGTCATAGCAGGAAAATGTAAACATTGAGATAAAAGAGCGGGATTGCCCCGTGTGCTGGTTTTATCTGCTGCGTTTGTTTGTTTGCTATTTTTACATTTGGTCAGACTCTTGACAAAATTGGAGGTACTTTGAAGCTTTGAAGTTATTTCTGGGTTTTGGAACACTTAACAGCATTTCAGCAACTTTTAATACCACAATTTTTCCCCTAGTTCTTATGGAAACCAAAATGTTTGAAAGAAAATGCCTCTGTATTCTCAAGAGAAAGCGTTGGAAAGGCATATACATATGCCTATGTATGGCATATGCATACAGTATATACATGCAAGAGAATGTTAATGTTAATGTTTGTGTTTGTGTAGTATTTTTACATCTGTGGGCATGCTTATGCATAAATACACAAGCTAAGTAAGTACAGTACAGTAGAACACACGCACATGTCCTTTCAATAAACACCCACTCTTATCTTTTCTAGATTTTGTCTAGAGGTAATTGTTTTGTAAATCTCTGACGTTTTTATGATTTATATTGGGTGTGTGCTTGTTGTTTTTGTTATTTTTCTGCCTACAGAAATAAACCCAGTCCCACTAAAGGCTTTTGTCAAGAAACTGAATTAGGTTTAGTATTCTTTTGCCCCACCTTTTGTTTTGACTCTAATGGCCACTTCTATATTTTCATTTGTTTGTGTTTAGAACAGCAAATTATAGTTGCTAACACATCATTTAATGGGAGGGTTTGTTGGTGTGTTTGCTAGTAACTTTGTTATCAGATTACCAAGTTAGTTGGTTTTCGATGCGTTAGTGGGTGTGTTAAGTGGTATGTTTGTGGATGTTAGATTTTAGTTAAGTGAAGAAAAGTTACAGTGGCTATTGTATTCTAAATTAATTATATTAAATATTATAATTATATAATTTATGACCAATATAATCTGATCAGTGTAAAAATTGTATGTACACACAGCTTTTACATTACCATTAAAAAGTTTGGTTCAGAAAGATTTTCTTTTTAAAATGAATAGTTTCATTTAATAAGGACATGTTAAATTAATCAAATCTATTTTCTTTACTGTGTATGTTAAGGTATGTTTTACTGATGGTTTTTGGATCAGCCTATAATCAGTTTATTTGGAGTACCAACGCCCAATTACATGTCTGAGCATTTCTTCTTGAGCTTTGACTTTATATGTTCATATATTTTTAAATGTGATATTTTCTCTTAATTACTCAATCCAGGGGTGAAGTAATGATCTGAAAATTGTTGGCTCATCAGTATTAGATGATGTTACTAACATCAGTCATGCAGTTGCAGGTCAGTGGTTGCCCAACCATATTTGGATTACTTTTGGTGTGTTTATTCAATCCAGTGCCAAAGTAATCAGTTGGCAGAGGTGTTTACCTGGTCTTAAATTTGTTGTTTTGCATAGTTAGTTACATTTTTTCTTTTATATTTTAAAAGTTTCTTTGACGACATTACATTGTAAGAATTTGGCAAAAATATTTGTTCCCACATCTGATCAACCCCCTTCCCTTAATTATGTTTCAATGGGTCTCTCATTAACCACACTTGCTTATCTGAACTGAATAACCCTGTGTTTGAAGCATTCGTGACTAATGTTGACTGGTGCTAAAGTGATTAATCTGTGTGAGGAGGTGGATGAGTGTGAAAGCCCTGCTGCTTTATTAATGAAAGAGCTCCTCTCTTTCTCTCTCTCATATACTTGATGTAATATATATAATATATATATATACATTCATTATATACTGTATATAATATATTCATTATATAATGAATATAATGAATAAAAACCATCAGGTTCATGGTTATGTCATGTGTCTTTTTGCCACAGAGAGCCCATGCTCTGAATGTATATGTCTGAGCTTGCTGGCATTTAAGCCAGGATATCTGAGGAATGTGAACATATCTTTGCTTCTTCACCACTGTACCAATGGCACTGTATCACTGCACTCATGACTCTCACTCTCTCTCTCCTCTCTTGCTCTCTCTCTCTCTCTCTCTCGCACACACACACACTCACACACACGCCCTCGCACGCACGCACGCGCACACCCAATGGTCTAGTTCCTGCTCGGCCACTAGGAAAACGTCTCACACTTGGCACCTTAAACACGTGTGAATGTTTTAAACACTATTTTTTTTCCTTTTTCACTCTATTTCATTTACTCATTTTGCTATTCATTTATTTTTTTTATTTTATCTGTACTTCCAAACCTCTATCTGAAAAATTATTATATTTCTAGTTTTGGAAAATAGTTAATGGCCAATCATTTAAAACTAATTTAAAAGATTTTTGTGTTCTAAGAAATTATTAACCGTGTGTGTTTCTCTGTGAGTGAACTGTGTGTGTCACGTCAAGTCAAGTCACCTTTATTTATATAGGCCTAGCACTTTTTACAATACAGATTGTATCAAAGCAGCTTCACAGTGATAACATATAATAAAACAAAGTTTGAAAAGAAAATGGCATCAAAGTCCAACTTATTTAAGGCAGATCAATAATCTTGTTGAATATTAAATGTCCCCAACTAAGCAAGCCAAAAGCCAAGGCAACAGTGGCAAGGAACCAAAACTCCATCAGGTGACAGAATGGAGAGAAAAAAAAACCTTGGGAGAAACCAGACTCAGTCGGGGGCCAGTTCTCCTCTGGCCAACGAAGGAACAGTATATGATTCAGGCAGCATTACAAGTCAAATTGGATCAATCCAGTTCACAGTTCACTCTAAAGAACTTTAGATTCTTGTGGCCAGTAAAGACGGTGAAATGTTGTCGAGCTCCCTCTAGCCAATGCTGACACTCCTCAAAGGCTGCCTTCATGCTGAGGAGCTCCCTGTCCCCCACATTGTAGTTCTTCTCCGCAGAGTTAAGCTTACAGGAGTAATATGAGGATCTGGATGGGACATGATGGGTGCTGTGGTGATGGGTTGTTTAAGGTGAAGAAAAGCTTGGGCTGCAGACCCGTTCCAAGGGAGACGGTTGATTCCCTTCTTGGCCAGGGATGCAAGAGAGTTAGCCACTGAGCTTAAGTTCCTTATAAAACAAAGGTAAAAGTTGGAGAAGCCAAGGAAGCGTTGAAGTTCCTTAGGGGTGGTAGGTAGGCTGTGGCAATTCAAGGACTGCATGGACCTTACCCTCCACTATGGCGACGCACTCTGAGCTGATTACGTACCCCAGGAAGGCGGTGTACATTGTCTGAAGAACCGCTTGCACGTGCTTCACATGATCGTTCAGTGTGTCCCAGTAGATCAAAATGTCATGAATAAAGATTATAACTGTCCTATGGAGCATGTCTGAATCCATCATTTATAAATGACTGTAAAATTGAAGGACTATTGGACAGGCCAAACGGCATAACCAGATATTCTTAGTGGCCTGTGTTGGTGTTGGTGGGAAAGGCCGTCTTCAACTCGTCTCCCTCCCTGATGTGGATGAAATTATATGCACTGCACAAATCTAGCTTGGTGTAGTACTTAGCAGTTCGTAGCATCACCAGACACCAGCGGCAAATGGTAGCGGAACTTGACAGTTATGTTATTGAGGGCCCGATAGTCGATGCACGGCCGGAGACCCCCGTCTTTCTTTTGATTTACTGAAGGCCTCCACTAGATCATGCTATTCGCGGGGCAGAACATCTAAAATGGAATTTGCGGGGGGTACAGCCACTGAACGAACAGCCAATGGAGAGATATGGTTTGCTATATTGGCGTGACAGGTGTCGTTTCAGAGGGGGATCTCGTTGGTCCTCCACCCGATGTGTGGTTCATGCTTACATAGCCAAGACAGACAGAGAATGACAAGAATGTGTGGGGAATCGAGAACGTAGAATTGAATGGTTTCATAATGTAGTGCTCCAACTTGTAAACAGAGTTCCTGGCAGTATTAGTATTAGAATGATATCTGATGGCTCTTGAGACACTGAAGACTCAGTTAATGATGCCGCAAATTCAGCTTTGCCATCACTAAATTACATCTTAAAATATGTTACAATAAAAGACAGTTATTTTACATTGTAAAATATTAGAGTTTGTGGTGTATTTTTGATCAAATAAATACAGCTGTTATGACCCAGAAATTGATCTCAAGAGACTCTTATTGACATTTAATAAGAATAAGGGGCTATACAAGTACTGTATTGCATACCTCTGATAAGAAATGTTTGAGGTCATAATTAAACCTCTTTTGATTGAAGTATCTTGATAAATCTGAGCACAGTCGGAGACATTAAGATAGAGGGGTTTTTGTGTGTGTGTGTGTTTTACGTAGATGACAGATTGAAAGCAAAAGTCTTAGTTTGCTCTCTAATCATGTTGACGACTGGGAGAATTATAGATGAAAAACATCTCATATAATTTTGATTTGGCTCAGGATACTTTTTTTAATTGAGCTTTTACCTAGTTTTGACTGAGGCTGTAGTAACCCACTGTCATGTGATGTACATGACATTGGGTTAAGATATATCTTACATCAAACCAAGAGTTTACTAGTAGTGTGATGACAGAATTTAAAATATTTAACGGATGTTCAAAGATCTTTTAGGAATCATTTAATCTAAGGCTATTTTTCCTGCATATCTCAGATTAAAGCATTTTCGGGCCCCGGTGTGTGAAGATGATTTATCCACTGATTTGGCAGGTTTATGGATTCAGCTGCCTGCTCTTTATACTGAGGTGTGAGGAAACTGGAATGAAGCTTTCAGCTTCTTTCTGTAAATACAGTGATTTTCAGCCTTGCCGTGGATTAGACGAGCACAGCAGACACACCCCTGAAAATCATCACACATTATATACGCCCCACCCATCTACACACACACACACACTCATACACTCATATTGGGTCTGTTAAATGCATTACCATTCTCTTTGGCGCAGACAAAGAGTAAGAAAGTATTTGACATTCCTCAGGAATCATAACCACATATTGTGTCAACCAACACATTGTGAGTTTTTGCCAATGTTCTGGCCCTTCTGGGATTACAATAAATATTTTATAAGGGGAAAAAGCTAAATTTTGGGTGTAAGAGAGGATAAGATACTACAAAAGCATTGCATGCCCCAAGAGCTAAAAGCTGCTGCATGGGAAAAGTCACATATATGTGTGTGAATTAGTGGTGTAGTGAAGTCCAAAGCTGTATTTTTGAAACCTCTGTCTGTCTGGAGTACTGCAATTAACTCAACAAGCACAGACACACTGAAACATTCCCACACACATAGACAGGTTCACACACACACACAAGCCTATACACAAACTTATGAAAACATATCATATGCACATCATGGACAAAAACACAAGCGTCTACATAGAAATATACACAGTATAAACACATAAATAAACACAGTATATACTCTATATATAATCATTACACACCCACATTAAAGATTTAAGGCATTAAAGCTTCTCGGTACTAATGCAGACACAGACAGAATGGCACTTTACATTCAATATGTCTCTGCCATGATCACTGGCCATTAGAAAGAGAAAGTAATGAATCGAGCATGAAAGGAATAAAGAAAGATTTTTTTCTTCTGCTTTTAAGGTCATTTTTGTTTTATAGAAACTGGTTGGTTGATGTCTGTCATATGGCTTGTTTTTTCATTTTTTTCTTTAAGTGTTTCTCTCATAATCACATTCTCATAAAGTCGTCCTATTTGAACGTAGAGTAAGAATGGTGGTGCTGTAGGAGTTGTGTGTGGGTGGTAATCATACGCACGCAGACAGACTCCCACCATCTGTAATTGTTTCCGTGTGTTGTCCTCATCAAGCTACAGGAGAAGCCACAGTCTGCTACTACCAGCCTGATCATATGCCTTTGTGCTCCTCAGACTCACAGTGTCCCCTGCTTGTCTGGAATCAAGAATCTGATTTAGTTTTTTTTTTTTTTTTTAAGATCTTTGCAGTCTACGGAATTCATGTCATGATACACACGGGAAACGGTAAGACCCAATTGCAGGATTTTATTAGGGTAATCCGTACTCACAAAAACAGTCCAGGCAAGGGTCAAACTCCAAATAGTCAATCCAAACACAAGAACCAAAACAAACCAACAAACCAGAACTTCAGAATTGACATGACATGTAACAACGACTCTGTGACAAACACTGAACAAACAGGGTATATAAACACAAATACTAACGAGGTGACGGGAAACAGCTGCGTGCAATGATCAATTAGCGACAGAACAGGATGATGGGAAATGTAGTATTAGTGAATGACACTGTGGTGGAAGAGGACCTCTGGTGGATACCTAGGGAAACACAAACCAGACACTGTGACATAACCCCCCCCCCCTTTATGGAGCATCTACCAGACGCTCCAATACACAACTACAAAACAAAAGAGTCCAGGAGGGAGGTGGAATGGTTAAGGACCAGGGGGAGGGATGGGGTGTCAGGTCCATGAAGGGGAACAGGAACAAAAAGAGGTGACGGCTTAGAAGGCGGCCAGGGCGAAACAGACGACAGTCCATCGGGTGGCCAGGGCAGAGAAACGGCAATGGCTCAGGCACAGGAACAGGCACAGGCACAGGAACAGACACCGGCTCAGGCACAGGAACAGACACTGGCTCCGGCACAGGAACAGACACCGGCTCAGGCACAGGAACAGACACCGGCACAGGAACAGACACCGGCTCAGGCAAAGGAACAGACACCGGCTCCGGCAAAGGAACAGACACTGGCTCCGGCACAGGAACAGACACCGGCTCAGGCACAGGAACAGACACCGGCACAGGAACAGACACCGGCTCAGGCAAAGGAACAGACACCGGCTCAGGCAAAGGAACAGACACTGGCTCCGGCACAGGAACAGACACCGGCTCAGGCACAGGAACAGACACCGGCACAGGAACAGACACCGGCTCAGGCAAAGGAACAGACACCGGCTCCGGCACAGGAACAGACACCGGCTCAGGCACAGGAACAGACACCGGCACAGGAACAGACACCGGCTCAGGCACAGGAACAGACACCAGCTCAGACACAGAGACAGACAGCGGCTCAGGCACAGGAACAGACACCGGCTCAGGCACAGGAACAGACACCGGCACAGAGACAGACTCCGGCTCAGGCACAGAGACAGACTCCGGCTCAGGCACAGAGACAGACACCGGCTCAGGCACAGGAACAGACACCGGCTCAGGCACAGGAACAGACACCGGCTCCGGCACAGGAACAGACACCGGCTCAGGCACAGGAACAGACACCGGCACAGGAACAGACACCGGCTCAGGCAAAGGAACAGACACCGGCTCCGGCACAGGAACAGACACCGGCTCAGGCACAGGAACAGACACCGGCACAGGAACAGACACCGGCTCAGGCAAAGGAACAGACACCGGCTCAGGCACAGGAACAGACACCGGCTCAGGCACAGGAACAGACACCGGCACAGGAACAGACACCGGCTCAGGCACAGGAACAGACACCAGCTCAGACACAGAGACAGACAGCGGCTCAGGCACAGGAACAGACACCGGCTCAGGCACAGGAACAGACACCGGCACAGAGACAGACTCCGGCTCAGGCACAAAGACAGACTCCGGCTCAGGCACAGGAACAGACACCGGCTCAGGCACAGGAACAGACACCGGCACAGAGACAGACTCCGGCTCAGGCACAGAGACAGACTCCGGCTCAGGCACAGAGACAGACACCGGCTCAGGCACAGGAACAGACACCGGCTCAGGCACAGGAACAGACACCGGCACAGAGACAGACTCCGGCTCAGGCACAGAGACAGACTCCGGCTCAGGCACAGAGACAGACACCGGCTCAGGCACAGGAACAGACACCGGCTCAGGCACAGGAACAGACACCGGCTCAGGCAAAGGAACAGACACCGGCTCAGGCACAGGAACAGACACCGGCTCAGGCACAGGAACAGACACCGGCTCAGGCAAAGGAACAGACACCGGCTCAGGCACAGAGACAGACACCGGCTCAGGCACAGAGACAGACACCGGCTCAGGCACAGGAACAGACACCGGCTCAGGCACAGAGACAGACACCGGCTCAGGCACAGAGACAGACACCGGCTCAGGCACAGAGACAGACACCGGCTCAGGCACAGAGACAGACACCGGCTCAGGCACAGAGACAGACACCGGCTCAGGCACAGAGACAGACACCGGCTCAGGCACAGGAACAGACACCGCTTGGCTGTGACAGGAATGATAGTGGACAGCTCTGGAACAACCAGATCAGCCACCTCTGGGCTTAGGACTACCGAAGTCAGGTCATCTGGCACCACCAGGCTAGGGACCACCGAAGTGGGGTCCTCCGGGACCACCAGGCTAGGGACCACCGAAGTTTCCTCTGGGACCCACCGGGCTTCGGACCACTGAAGTCGGGTCCTCTGGGATGACAGCGGGCTGTTCGGGGACGGCCTCCGGGATGACAGCGGGCTCTTTGGGAACGCAAGGAAGGGACGAAGTCTTCCCTCTCCCGAGAGCGAGTTAGTTTTTCGAGAGCGAGTAGACGCTGCTGTCTCTCCGGAATTTACTGGGAGCACAGTGGTCTCCTCAGTAATTCGAGCCCATAACACAAAGCACTCGAAAATATTCATACGAGGTGGAAGCTCTCCAGATTGAGAATTCCCCCCTCTGCTGCCTCGTCTCCCTCTCTGTGGCAGGAGAAGAGACACAAAAACCCATGCCGCTGGATCTATGCATGATAGAGTCCTTCTGTCATGATACACACACGGGAAATGGTAAGATCCAATTGCAGTATTTTATTAGGGTAATCCGTACTCACAAAAAAGGGTCAAACTCCAAATAGTCAATCCAAACACAAGAAAAAAAACAAGAAATCAATAAACCAGAACATTGAAAGTTACGTAACATGTAACAAGGATTCCGTGACAAATACTGAACTAACAGGGTATATATAGTAGTGATGTATGTCTCGAGACCGATCTCAAGACCACTTTTATGTGGTCTCGGTCTTGTCTAGTTCTCGCTGTCTCAGACCGACTTAGTGGTCGGGGGTTTTTGCAATACAATACTACAATATCCACGACGATATCCGTAATGGATTGAAGCGCGTGTCAGGGTGACAACAGTCCGGTGTGCGCGAGCCACATAAGAGCCTATGAGAACACACTCTATCCGCGCCACTGATCACAGCACAACAAGCACTTTGATCATTTAATTAAAAAAAAAAACGTATCATGTACAGTCTTTGATGTATTAATATTTAGAAAAACACATATCAGTGACATGATGGGATTTAACTTCATTCAGGAGATTTTGGGTAACTGCTCAACTGACAGATAACTTTGAGCACACTGCCAACGCTGTGTGTGTAGCCATATAGCAACAAAACGACTAACTTTCCGATCTTGCACTTAAGCCTATAATTTTGTTTTTAAAAATATAATTATGTATTTAAAAGTTGCAGAATGGATTCATTTGGAGACTTTGAAATTGGCAGAGATAGGCAGGCCACACAAAACAAAATCTTACAAGTTATTGCTTAATTTTAACACTTTATTTTCCCTCCGGTCTCGACTTGGACTCGGTCCACCAATATAATTTAAGCATCTTGCTACCATACTCATCATCCAAGCGTTAGTAATCCCACTGGGGGGTATATCTAAGCTTGAGCTGAAGCTGCTTCATGAATGCTATGGAACACAGGTTGGTCTCTTTTTAAAGAATACACTCGAAAGTGAAAAAACTTAATGCAATGAAAGCGTAAAAAATTCATAGAAGTTAGTTAGGCTACTGGAAAACTAAACAGACCAATTTGGAAGAAAAGCAACGCCATATGTCTGACCAAGTTGTGTTCCAAATTTCCAGTTGATATCACAAACATTGAGCCAGATAAAAAGTTAAAATGATGTTGTAATCGTGTTCTCCCAATCCTCCCAGACTCATGTGCAACTGCATACACAGACGCTGTACTCCACCGGCACCATGTGTCCTAATACCCAGACCATGACAGTTAACATGTTAAAATCAGTGCTTGCATTAATGTAATACCACACTCAGTTACAACTTAGATTTTCATTTTACTCTTTATATATATATATATATGTTTTACATATCATATGGTTTACTTTTTTCCTATTGTAAATTTTGGACTTACACTCTGCATTAAATATCAGTTCTTTCTAGGCTTGCATTACTTTCTTAGGTCATTACTGTCCCTTATGTTATGATTTTATAATGGAATGTTTTATTTGTCGTTCTCTACTTTTCATTCAATTATCACCAAATATACTGTTGATTAATTTAAAGAGTTTAAATAGTTCTTCATTGAACACAACAGAATAAGAAACAGACACTGGATTTTCCCCTCTGAAACCACCAAGCTGGTAATAAATAATGATGTTACTTGTGCCAGTGTTCCAGAATAATCCGGTTAAGCCTAGTTTGAAGAGCACTGTAACCAAACCACAGTCTGACACACAACAATATAAAACAGATAGTCTGAATACATGTTTAAATCAGGTCTTATGTTTTGGTGACAGTGAAAAATAATAAAATACAGTTTGCAAAAGCTTTGCCCTCTCATAAATAATTATTCTGTCCTAATTTTTGTAACTTTTGCAGCACGTTTCATTTTTTTTAATCTCAGTGGATGAAATCTCTCATAGGCTCTTATCTATATATACACAAATGTGTCAAAAAAAGTTTGATTTACATCCTATCGTTCGTTTATATGTCTGCTATATGATATACAGTACAGTAACATATATCAACCATATGATAGTTCATAATAATACTATATTAGTATTGTCAAACCCTATGTGTCATGCCTAATCTGTAGTCTGTGTGTGTTTGCAGTGGTGTGTCCTCTCACCTGTATGAATGGAGGAGTGTGCAGTACCCGCACACACTGTCTCTGTCCACCAGGCTTCACCGGACGCCTCTGCCAATTCCCACTTCGGACTCAAGCTTCTCGAGGCAACAAGCAGCCTGTCTACACCCTGCAGGTGCCCATCTCCTGTACACCACTTGCTCCACTGACTTATCTGTAAATGCACCCTTAGAAAAATCCAATACTGTTTTTTTCCAGTTGCCGTCTTGATTCTTAACAAACAAACTGATGGGGCAGAGCCAGTTGTGATAGAAATAATATTCTGAAATTCATCTCATGTCCTTTAAGAGTTTTGTTAGATCCTGATGTTTTTAGAATAATAATTGACTGAGAATAAATGAATCTCCCAGAGTCTGTCAGAGCCAGGCGGCACAGGTGGGCGGCAGCAGATGACACAGACGCACTCTGTGTTCACTCTGCAAGGCACTGGACATCACTCTTCTGAAGGTAATTGGTGCACAGGACATTTTCACTTTCCATTTAAACTGAACTGTGGTCTCATTCACATACATTCAAGTATGTATGTGTAAATCTGGTGTGAGAATATTTTATATTTCTGGTGTGAAATATAATGATTGACTAAAGCTCGTTCTATAACATTCCGTGCATATGCTCAATATGGGTTGGTTAGTCTGGCATATGCACAGGGAAACATAGCCGTCTAGGTCTATGTTTAGTCTAGACGTTTAATGTTGTTGTTTTTTGCAGTGTATCTGTTATTGTTAACTAAAACTAAAACTATTAATAAAAGTTTTTGTTCATTGAAATAAATCTAAAGTAAGTAAAGTAAATATACATTTTAGATGAAAGCAAACCAACATCACTCGTGTCCGTATAGAATACAACCTTTTATTGTCTTGTTTCATTGAATGGTTTGGCGTCAACATACCTTGATGCCTTACTGAAATGACATACAGGTCTCTAAAGTCTTTTGATCAGTTGCTTTTTACTGAAAAGTTAGGGGTGATCAGGACTTTTTGGTTGCTGAACCTAAACTGTGGAACTTGTTTGCACATTAGAATGCACAGATAATATCAATTTTTTCAAAGTTAGTTAAAAACTCACCTATCATCTTAGGCTTTTAATTCTTTTGGGTGCCAAGTTATGTTTTATGTGTTTTATTTATGATATTTCTGTATTTCTCTCTTTTGTTTTATGTTTTATCTGTATTACTCTTGTCTTATTATCTCTGTACAGCAATTTGGGCTGACAATAAAATTACAAAAGTACATAACAAAATTACTAAAAACTGAAAACTAAAAAGCAAATTCATATTCAAAATATTAATAAATACTAATAAATAAATAATACTAAAATAACAGTTTTGTATTTGAATTTGTGATCAAAATGATTTTGTGGTGAAGTAAATACTACAGAAAAAACAATGTAATTTACATGAAAAAGTTAGTTCAGGCAAGGAATAAAAAATGAATTAAATTCTATATTACTACTCTATTCAGGCGTGTATAATTGAAAACGTAAATATCAACGTTATAAAATTAAGTAAACTTACTCAACTTTTCTGATACTTGTGTTGCCAGCCTTGCACTGGGCCTTGAATAATTAACAAGGTTGATTTTTCTCTATTTTCCAGCTGTATTTCCACAGTTTTTTCTTTGCTTTTGTTATTAAGATTAGTAACTCGCCATTTTGTGGCACTTGGAGTTCATTTTCTCCTCAAAACGACACATTCAAACACAAAAACGATCCATCAAATTTTACCGTCATTGTGTATTGTCCACCACTTATTGAGGTCTCTGCGTTCACCTGACTTTTATCTTCTGATGTGTATATTGTGTCTCACTCACACAATATGTATTATATTAAATACTTAGATGTCTCCAAGTAAAGCATATACTGTAAAAGTGTGGTTTAAATCAGTGTTATATTATTTAAGTTTAACAGTTTTTATTGAATTTCTATTAAACCATGTAGCATTTTCTACTACAGCACATGTTGGGCCAAATCTCTACAAACATATTATGGCTGTGTTATACAGATATTCATCAATATGAAATATACATTTGAGTGAAATGTATTGCAAAGGTAACTTCAACTAAATAGATATTACTCAACCTTTTACTAGCCAAGTTAATTACTTATTTTCACTTAACTTAGTTATGTATTTTACTTAATTTCATATGTGAAATTTATGTTAAAAATATGTGTGCAAAAACTTGCCCAAGAAAAATGTAGTACAAAGTAAATTGACTTATTGTTTTGTTTTTTTTTAGTGCATGCTTAGTGGTGTCTACACTTCATTATTATTAAGAAGTTATTTAAAAATTAAGTTTAAAAACTGGATCTAGATAACCCGCTTATTGTTTAATTTTTATTCATCTTTCCAGTGCAGGTCAATGTCCGTGTTGTTCACACGCCAGACACTTCAGTTGTCATTCATCCTCTTGACCAATCGGAGAACAAGCCTCACGGTACTAAGACTGTGACCCGCCTCCCTCCACAGACACATAAGCCCAAGGGGAGGTGCTTCCAGGAAACCACACCCAAACAGGCTGTGAGTGACAGAAATAGATGAGATAATACAAAAAATTAGATTTGCCCTTGAATTATTATTATTTCAAATAATAAAAATAACCATTTTAATTCTATTTTTTTCTTTTTGTAGTGTAGTAGTAACCCTCTCCCTGGTCTGACCAATCAGGAAGACTGCTGTGGCAGTGTGGGTAATTCCTGGGGCCAAAATAAATGTTACAAATGCCCTTTACTACCTTGTAAGTTATTTTCTATTATATAACAATGCTTTCTTTTGGAGTTGCATTTTACTGTCTCTGCCTAAGATCAAAGAGTGTTACAAGCCAAAAACAACTCTTTCCCATTACCCATTACCCAATAAAGTAGAGAGAAAAATTCTTCACTCTACAGTACTTTCCCTTTGTAACCTATTTGATGTCTCAGAGCTCAGACTGTGATCCTGGCCTGGTGAACCCATCTGTGTGTCAGCGGATGTGTGTCAGTGTTTGCGTTGGAGTGTGTGTGAATGTCTGCGAGTGTCTTCGTGCCTCAGCAACATCACCATATTTTCCTATGACACGCCCTTTGCAGTAAAAGGAGACAAAAGTGAAGGATGGAAAGAAGAATTAAAAAATGTTGGCTTTGGCAAAAGCCTTTCTGGAAAGCCACTCTGTCTCTGTTCTCACATGTTCTTATACAGAAGAGAAAATATCAGCTTCAGAGAAATGTTCCCACTGCAGCCCTTTTCTCTCTTTTTTATACACGCAGAAATGAACCACATCACACACAGCACACCAAGCTACCAGTTTCTTCTCAAACGTTAAATTAAATTCCCTCACAGACACTTCTTTCATCAATTCTCTCAACACTTTTTTGCCACTTTCAATTATATTTAGCTTTGTTTTAAATTCCCCATATGGGTTTGATGTTTAATTGCTATGCTCTGGCTTAATCAATCAAAGCAGCCCATACATATGCTTTAGTAAATGCTAGGTAATTCTATGGATTTTTTTTATTCAGATGCAGGGAAACACCACACTATAGTAGAGGACTTTGGCTCCACATGCCCTCAGGGATACAAGAGACTCAACAGCACTCACTGCCAAGGTAATCTGTATGTACTTGCTGAATTGTGTATGTTGTATTGGTTTTACAAATCGTAGGTATGTTGGTTGTCATAAACAAATGTACACATCCCTAAGCATTACATGAACTCAAACAAGACACCATAGCAGAAAAATAGTTTATACTTCTTTTTGCTGAATAGCCAGACCAATGGTTTTTATTTTGTGTGTTTGATATTTAATTTTAAATCCAACTGGTTTAAGGTCACAAGACAGAAGGGTTTTTTTATTTTTTATTTTAGACATAAGATTAAAATTAAAATTATCAAATTAAACTTGAACTTAAGACAGTTCATAAATACATTCTTGGCGTAGAATAATTCTTGGCATCCACAATAAAAATAAATGAAATATTTGCCAGTTTACAGTAAATGTGAAAAAATTAGTGAGGATGAAACTGATGTGAAGTAAGGGGAGTTTGTGATAACCATCAAAATTCATTGGGCACTAGAATCCTTACAGTAAAATCAATTCAAAATCATACTAGTCAAAACTTTGGAGCTATTTAGTCACACTCACACTATCTAGTTATTATCTTAATATAAAAATTACAATATTATTAATAATAATTGTTATAATCAGATCATGTAAAGCCACATCTATTGAAGAGACGTCATATGTTAGAAGCTCCTAATCACTTTCAGTAGTATTTGCATTTAGTCTGATATAGATTTTGATATAGATATAGAAGTTCCTGTGCTAAAAAGGGTTTTAACCTAGAAATGCAAGTGATGGTAGGGTAGTCCTGATATCTCTTTCAGAACAGGAGAGAGATACAGAAGTCAATGACTTTCTGCCAGTTAGGAGACAGTTTGTATTACCATGGTATATAGATCTGAATAGTTTCAGCTTCAGAAGAATGGCACAAAGAACATAAAATATCAGATCATTTAGTGGTAAGCTTCTTTTATGATTTCATTGGTTGGGATGAGGCAAGCAAATAAATTGTACACCAGCAAAATGTCTAACAACATCTGTCAGGTTTTAGTGCAAGCAGATGCTTTAGGTCTCTGATATATTGTATGTGCCCTTCTCAATGAAATAATTTCTCAGATTCAACCAAGGATGTCTATAACATTGGTTCTCAACTGGTTCGACCGTGGGACCCACGTTTTCCCATGGACATTTACCCAATTCTTTAGCAATTTAAACGAAGCAAATTTATTTCTCAAAAATAGTTGACACCTACACTTAACTTAAATTAACTTCACTTAACATACATATAGCTTCTTATAAATTATAAGAATATCACTAACACTGATGAATAAACACTACAATGTAATGCAGTCTAGTCTTTGTTAAGTAAATTGTTAGTAAATTGGTATAGGCTACCATATACTTCAAATAATATAGAAAATAACATAAACTGAAAACAAAGTGGTACTTTAGTTTAAAGTGGCTACGTTTACATGCAACCAAATAATCCTTTAGTAATCGGATTGACGGCTCAATTAGACTGAAAAGCCCTCATGTAAACACCGTCCTTAATCGATCAAATTGAGCTCGATCCGAATTAAATTTCGATGTATTTGAAAGAGGTGGTTTATTCCTTTTCTAATCCGATCGAGAGGACATAAACACTCTCTAAACACTTGATCGGATTGAAAACTGAAAATGAAAGGACTGCACATGTGCAATGACGTTGAAATAGCGTAATGACATATGAAACTGTTCTCCCTGTTGAATAAAGGTGTAATATAAATGAGTGTCCCATCATTCTAAAATTCTCCTTTTAATGCATCTGTGAAGTGAAGCAGGAGAACGTCCCACCAGTCGGTTTTTGGATTCTCATCCACAGACGACTTTTGGGCACGTGATAAATATAAGCAGCACGAAACAACATATCCTCATTTACTCCAAATTATGACCATAAATGAATAAATATCAAGTCTGCTGTTTAAAACAAATAAAGAACCAATGTAGGAGAATGGTTATTGTACATGGTTATGGGTTATTCCGCAAACAGAGGAAACTCAGTATTCGTGCATTGTGTGCAGCTTGTGAGATACATACAAACAAAATCCTCCCCAGCCAAAACACGACTTGCCAGTTACATAATTGCATGCTACTTTTTGGTAATTTCATGACTTACTAATTGACCATGTAACTAAGGCATTACATGCTCGTAATTTCATTTCCTCTTTATATAGTGAAGTGATTTACACTAAAACTGTATTGCGACTAGTGCTGGGCGGTATACCGGTTCATACCGAAAACCGGTATAAAAAATATATATACTTTATATATTTGTTACGATGTTCATTTTTAATATACCGCCATACCGATGTTTTTTTTTAATTACACAACGTTCGGAACGAACGTTACGCTGCGCAGCCGACACAGTTTCAGACCGACCCTTTACAATGTTGCACTTCTAAGCAGCGGCGGAGAGGCGAGGGTAAATCAAACAGCAGTGCTCTGGTGTTGTCATAGACAGGTTATGTTACAGGGAAGGAGGATGCTGCAGAACTATGGCGTTATTCTCCTGTCAAATGTCGAGAGTGCACTATTGTAGCGCGAAAGGAAATTAATATAATGCGCGAGCGCGAATCTCAAATATCTCAGATGCGCGAGCGCGAATCTCTGCTTCTCTCAGATACACGTTGCTCTTTTCTCTGGGCTCGCTGAGAGAATCCTGCATTTTAAAACGTGTTCAGTGCAATCGCGAATCTCATCTCTTCCCCAGCTAACAATTTTAGGTTATAAGAACATTTCATAACGTTACCATTAAGTTAAAATGTTATTTCTGAATCTTCTAGGAACATTCAAAACGTCCAGTTTTTTTAAAAGTTGTATTAACGTTCTTGCTTGGTTATAAGAATGTTATTAGAATGTTGAAAGAAATAACAATTTTAGGTTATACTGGGCGCTGTTCTATTCTACAATATTAACTAATGACAATAAAATAGATCATCCTTAGTCAATTTATTGCAGTAATTCCTCTCAGCCAGTAGAAAATGCTTTGAACACCTGATTATGCATGAAAAAACAACAACAACAAAAACATCATAAACCGGCTTAATTCTGAAAAAAAAAAAATGTGATATCAATTTTTGGTCAAACTGCCCAGCACTAATTGCGACCTACATTTGGGTCACCACCCGCTGGTTGAGAAACAATAGTCAATATAAAAGCATCCTTTCTTCAGTTTATCATCAGATATTGAGTCCAATAGAACGTATTTTATCTGAAAAGCTACTTTGCTATCATAGTTGAGGTATGTTAACAGATCTGTGAGCAGAAAATCAGAAAAAGAGTCCCACAATTTAGCAGGAGAAATGAAAGGTACAATGTCATCAGAGAAAATTGAACAATATAGATTTAAGATTAAGTTGAACATCAGTTAAATTGTACCACTACTGCTGATGATAAACAAACTGCATACTGTTTAGGTATTATCAGATAAAACAAGCATTTGCTTTAATGTTGCAGATGAGTATGAAAAAAAATACCCATAGATATTATTCAGCTTCAGTGTAATCCAGATAAACAGAGAGCTACACACTTAAGCTACCAGACTGAATGCAAGAGAACACTATATGTAAAGATCAAAATCAGATGTATTTTTTTACATCATTGGCAGAATAAATTATTTTATAGAAAAGTCACTGTATAGCATTGACTTGAGTGCTTTCTCTTTTACATGAAATGTCTCGGTTGGTTTACCAGAATTGAATTGAATTTGAACTCGCCATTTTTTTAATACATATTTTTACAAACTTATTACAAATACTAATGATTTGATTGTTGTTCTCTTGTGGACTCATCCTTTCTCTGTCTTAGACATAAATGAATGTATGATGCAGGGGCTGTGTCAGAATGGAGAATGTTTAAACACACAGGGAAGTTTCCGCTGCACCTGCAAACCAGGTTATGTATTGACAGAAAGGACACGCTGCATAGGTATGACATTAATGCATGTGTAAACTCGCACATAACTCATATATAATGTATGGCCAACAAGCACCATATAGCCACTAAAACATCATTAAGATCTTTTTACTCTCTTACCATCAACAGCAACAGTTGAGCAGGGGCTCTGTTACCGTATGGTTACGGAAGCAGGGAAATGTGAGCACGCTCTTCCAACACGTCTTTCCCAGGAGATATGTTGTTGTACTGTGGGTAAAGCATGGGGAAGCAACTGTGAGAGGTGCCCACAGGATGGTACAGGTGAGTGTGCCTTGTGAGAGGGGACGTGCGTGTTATTTAGAATTTTATAATAGCAAACAGGATGCAGAATTGCAATTCAAATCTGAATAAAAGAAATAGAATTAACATGAACTGAAAAAAAACATAACTTTTAACTCAAAAAAAAAACAAAAAAAAAAAAACCTTGTTTGAACATTTTGGGGAAAGTTTTTCAAACTTTGATGTTTGAATATTTTTAGGCCAGTTAGAGTTGTTTAACATGTTAACACCTATAGACATTTATACTTAAAGTAGTTTATATATTTCATCATATTTAACAAATTAACTTTTGTTGACCAGGGTGGAGGAACAGTTTATTTCTCAGAATGAGAATTTCAGTTCAGTAAATTAATAAATTCCTCCTCTTTTCATTCCAATTCAACTTCCTTTTGTGGCAGACAGTTGAATTCAACTCATTGCTCATTTATTCCGAATTTTGCTCCATCATGTTGTGTAAATATTTTTGTATATTTAAAGAAGGTTTGTGAAATGAATGTTTGGTCTTTCTCTCTCTCTAATGCTTCCTTCTCACTCGCTCTGTCTCTCTAGCTTCCTTTAATAAGATCTGTCCAGCGGGGAAGGGGATGTCTTTCCTGACTTATCATGGCACTCTGTCCATTCAGCCCTTCCTGACCAGTATTGACATTAATCCTGACACTGGTACAGCCATTAAGAATCAATTCTGAGATATGGCTTCTATAAACTTGATTGCTGTGATTTTATTAACAGATTATTTATTGTATCTTTGTTTGTGTTGCAGAGGTCAAGCCTCCGGTAAGATTCTGGTTTTCTGTCAAAAGTGCTAAAATCTTTGATAAAAATATTAAAAAGTCGGATCAACTATAGACATTTCCCTTAATTGACTTTGCCCTCATGTCAACAGGAAGTCCCCATTCAGACGACCACGCCCATGCAGCTCTCACCAATCAGCACGCATGGACACCCAGGTACACTTTCGAAAGCATGTGTTTCTATGTTGCTCGGCTGGTATAATAGGTTATCCACAATTACTCACAATTTTTTTCTCTACCTACCTCTCTATTTATGCTTCCATCTCTTCAGTCATTGTAGCCAAGCCAACAACTCCTCCCATAGTCCTGGTGCCTCCTGAGAGTGGCTCACTAGAGGTGACCCAGACCCAGGTCTCACGTGAGTTCCATGACAACTTGTCAGTTAACAGGCTTGTTTGAGATGTGCCTTGCCTCACCTGAAATGTATGCGAGAGTAGGCGGCTGCAATGAGGGGAGTTGCACAGTGTTGATAATAAACTGGATGAGTTCTGTTGCTTTTATATGAAAATAAATATAATGAACCAGACACCCAGTACTTATAAGTACTTATTTAAATACATACCAAAGACCTGTTTATCAATCATTTTTACTTCAATTATATATATTTTTTTATAAATATGACAACAATCAAATAACCCATATAGAGATCACTCTGTCAGAGAGTTTGGCAATACTCACACATAGACCAGAGGTTTTCAAATCAAAGTTTAAAAGAGAACAATACATCTTGGTTGTTTAAACCAATGAGCATTAAGCTGTGTCGTCAGCAAGTCGTTTCCCATCATGCTTCTGATCAGCGCAGTTGTTGGAGAGCAACTACTGCTCTCAGCTGCAGAATCCGACACATCCTCTTTGCGATCGCAAGGGTTTTTTGACATACATCAGTCATGACTTCAGAGCAAGACGGGCCGCACTCAGACACATTTCAACCGGTGGTCGGTTTTGCGCAGATTTTGCTCATCTCAAACAAGCCTATAGACACAATATTGGTTCATGCAAAGTTTGTTTTGGTAATAGGGGTCATGAACTGAGAAATAAAATTTTCCTTGAGGGTTTGACATACAAGAGGTCATCATATTATAAGAATATACTTAAAGATTCAGAACTGAAAACTTCCTTGTTAGTCCCAAAATCATCTTTTATTGTTACCAGGCCCACCGAAGGACTTGTCCTGTACTGTACGTCTTTATGACGTAATAGAGTATTGAAAAACCGCCTCTACAGAAGAAAATCACTTAGAACCCATTGGCGTTTGTGAGATGAGGAAGAGAGAAGAGCACAGGGTCACTCACTGGAATAAAAATAACATTACCTTCCAAAGGATCTATTCCTAATGTTGGGAATGTGGTTATTTTAAACAATGTGAATGTCTCAATTGAAAATAATTTATTCGTATTTGGTGCATTTGGTAAACTGATTTACCAAATGATTCTTTGTTAAATCAGTCCCCAAACTCTGCACAGACTTTACCGGCTTTTACAATATAGAATCGACAGTATTGCCACAACATGTAAGTAAACCTGTTCATGTACTGCTAGCTACAGTCAGATGTTCTTTGTCCTGGCTGTCACTAAATCAAACCAGTGACCAGTTGACTAAACGGTCAACTTCACATTGTTTCTCTTTGTAGGGTGTAAATAATCTGTTATTTCAACTGATTGAATTATATATAGAAAGCGAGCAAAGAATGTGTTTATTAGTAACTGAGCCCTGGACTCGCGGTGTAATAATCAAACAAATCTCTTATTTACATTGTGTTTCCACTGTTAGTTATGATGAAAGCATTAGTTGGCAAATGCTGGACGCAAAGATGGATGATGCCCCTTCACTCTCTTTGGTGAAAAGTGAAGCGTCCAAGGTCCTTATATGGCGCTGACATCTTGAGCAGATTTGGGACCTGCTTCTGCCATAGACAGTAAAAGAATTGGACACAGCGACCCCATTTATTTCAACAAATTATTGTTGAGAAAATTGAGGCCGTTAAAAGCTGATAAGCCAGGCGCACTGCGCAGGCTCAAACTGAGATTGTCACATGAACAACCTGTATGTCTTCTAGTAGCTGTTCCGAGTGAAATCTGATTAATTCACTTCCGAATCTCACAGAGACGGAGAGAGTGAGTATTAGCTGTCCATGAGCTAGCAGCAGGATCAACTTTATGACTCTCAATGGGCTTCTCCCTTGACTTTATGCCTCCATTACCCCCCGATTGCCTGCGAGCTTCTCGTCCTGTCTATATGGTAATTTCTCTACTGTGTGACGGAGAGTCGATTCGTTATGATGCAATTGTTAGCCTATTTTTGCAAAAACTGCTTCTACTGGGCTGTAACGTAAGATACAAAGTAATGAAGCCTTTTATACATTGTTCTGTTGGGCACCTCAGATGTAAAGTTATTCGGTGTCAAAGTCAAGCCAAAATGAATGGGAGTCAATGGAATGCTAACAGCAGGTGAAGTTCTGCTACAATGGTGGGTCCCACGAGGCTTCAACTTCCGGCTGATGGATTACCCCCTTGGCTTCTGCGCAATAGGGGATGCGGGACCCAAGTCTGCGCAGTAGTGAGCAGGATGTATAGCGGTGATATCAAGGTTCCGTCCTCACTCCCGCAGAAACGGTTAATAAAAAATTTATTGTGTGAAATAAACAGTTATGGACATGTAGAAATTAAAGTTGAAGCTCCAATCTCCTCCCGAAAATCCCCCCAAAAAAAGGCTTTTCTGTCACATTCCTGTTTATATTGCATCAAATAACTAAGTCAAAACTTAACTTTAAAAAACGAACACTTCCAACTTATTATATCAGCGTGATAAAAACTACCTTCTATCCGGGGGGGTGGTGGAAAGCTTTACTTTTCAGCACTTGGGCCCTGTCCCAAATCGCGCACTTCATGTGGACTTTCGGACTCGTGGACTTAGATTGCGCGTGCTCGCTGAGTCCATAGGCCGTCCCATTTAGCATTTTAACGCTCTGAAGTGTGCTCAGCAGCGCCCCCTTCGTACCTTTAAAGCGGTCTTCCGCGAAGCCCAGATAGATGCAGGCTCCACGCACTTTAATTACTCAGGAATCCTTGCGAAATGCCAATCAGAAAACGGATGGTATTTCTGTCACGGCTGTAACACATGCTGTAACACATGCTGTAACTATAAACAAGGCTGAGAAGAGAATGTCTACATACAAATTATTAATATTTAATTAGGCTATCATATGTTTTTTATGACACAGGTGTACATTTGACTAGTTTTTACTTGCAGTTTATACAAATATTATCAACTAGTGGTTGATATCTCAGACATAATAATAGTACGTTAAATAATACGATCGCATTATGATTCATTAGCCTACATAAATAGAACTGAATGTCATGGCTTTACTGAGTTATATAAACATCGTATAAATATTGAAACCTATGAATTTTTCTTAAACTCATTTTCATTTTGTGTCAAAATTGAACATTATGTATTAATATATAGCACAGAAATATGATTTCTCCACATGAAAAGACATCTTGCAAAAACGAAAGTAAAAACAACAGCAACAATCAGCAGCAGCATATCGACCCGCAGCTCCTGTCCAACAACAACAACCAGACCTTCTTTCTGTTTCCAGCGTGATGATCGAATCTGTCCCAAAAATACCTCTCAATGCGCCCTCACGCACTCACGCTAAGGGCCCTATAGGTCTTCACTACATGACGTCACCGAAGTGTGGACTCTGAGGTAGTCCATAAGTCCGGAGTGTGCCATTTGGGAAAGGGCCCTGGTCTGTTATCTGCTGCTATGCTCATCACTGCAATCTTTCATGCCTCGATCTAAATATAATGCATGCCATAGATCTAATTGTAATGCTATAATTATCACTTTTCACAAGTAGTTAACATTGAGAGCTATAATTGTAAAAAACATGCTAAAAGTTTTCGATAGAGTTCCACATGCAATCCTATTTTGATACTATAACCTATTTCAAATACAAAGCTAATAGCCTATCACAGCAGTGGGTGTTTACACTGAAGTCTCTCAGCAGACACACCCCTTCAAGAACGTTCAAATCAGAAGGCTAAAATTAGGCTGGGAAAAATGCCTTTCATTTCTAAATTAGGCCTAAGGTATTTTTTGCAGTATAAGTGCACCCCAGGAAACATTATGAAACAATAAAATGCAATTCAAATGTAGTTCATGACCCCTTTAATGTGAAGTATTTTTTTTTCCAACCATGATTATGGAATGGATGTGTTTTGTGTTTGGGTATCACAGCAATGGATGAATGCAAGCTGAACAGGAATATATGTGGTCATGGAGAGTGTGTGAACACACAGAATGATTTCATGTGCCACTGTCACCCTGGGTACCGACCACATGCACAGAGAAAGAGTTGTGTTGGTGAGTACATACATGTAAAACACACATACTGTACAACCAATGAAATCACAGATGATGTACTCTGAATTCAATGCCTGCATTTGTTGTGCATAAAAATATTACACAGTACCATTCAAAAGTTTAGAGTTGGTAAGATTTGTTAATGTTTTTGAAAGAATATATAAGTATATATAGGTATACTATATAATGAGCAGCAGATGCGATTGCACTTCAGTTTTTTGCTGAGGAGCTGACACCACTTCAAGACCGACGAATAGGAATCCCTACCAAAGGGCCACAGCTGCTAACCCCATCCAGCGCCCGAGTTGAGACATGCGACAGGAGCATAGACCACCTTGTCGGTTGATGTACGCAATGGGCGCAGTTTTGTCCGTATGGACCAGCATGTCCTTGCCCTGTAGCAGCCTTTTTAAGGGGCTGAGAGCGAGATGTACTGCTAGCAACTCGAGGCAGTTGATGTGCCAATGCAGTTGGAGGCCCATCCACAACCCTGACATTTCATGCCCATTGTACATGGCACAGCTGGTGGCAGAGGGATCTGTAAACACCACAGCATGCCTGGACACCTGTTCCTAAGGCACTCCTGCCCGCAGGAATAAGGGGTCTGACCACGGGCTGAAGGTCTTGTGATTATCACCCGGTGAGTGCCGTTATGCCACGCCCATCTCAGGACTTGCCCGTGAAGCCAGTGCTGAAGCGGTCTCATATGGAGCACCCGAGCGGTGTTATGCCATATGCCCCAGGAGCCTATGAAAGAATTTCAGTGGGACCGCTGTCTTGCCTTTGAACGTGTTCAGGCAGTTCATCATCGATCGAGTGTGCTCCTCTGTGAGGCGTGAACATTTTTAATGGTAGCTTGTGGAAACTCCGATTCAGAACTTGCTGGTCCAAGATCGGTCATAAACCCGGTAATAACCCACTGCCTTTCTTGGGTACATTGAAGTAGGGACTGTAGTGCCCTGACCTCATATCGGCTGGAGGGACTGGCTCTATCGCGTCCTTCGCCAGTACGACTGCGATCTCTGCTCACAAGACATGGGCATCGGCTGCTTTCACTGTGGAGTGGATTGCACGAAACTTGGGGCGATGCCGAGCGAACTGAATTGCATAGTCGAGCCTGATGGTCTGAATAAGCCAGCGAAACGGACTAGGGAGCACTAACCAGGCTCGCGGAGACCGTGCAAGTGGGACCATAGTTGAAATCTTTTGAATGGTTGTGTGTAACATATCAAATATTTTATCAGTATTACATAAAAATATATATATTTCAAAATTGTAAAAAGATATGTACAATGGTCTCACTCTCTCTGTAGATGAAAATGAATGTGACTCGAAACCATGTGGTAGAGGCACCTGCATTAACTCCGTGGGTTCCTACAGATGTAACTGTCAGCATGGCTATGAACTTGTGATGCATAATGGGAAACGCAAATGTATTGGTGAGTGACCAGCATTCATCGGCTATTCAAAGACAGTGGACAGCTTGTATACATTTGACCATATCAATACAGATGGTGGCCAACACTTGTTTGCATGTATCTTTTCAGATATAAATGAGTGCTCTGAGCCTGATATCTGTGGCGTTGGAGGGTATTGTACTAATTTGCCAGGTTCCTATAAGTGTGGGTGTATGCAAGGCTTCCGGAGCAAATCCCGCAGACAGCCTCTTTGTGAAGGTGAGGACACCAACCTTAAAGGAGAACTCCGGCAAACAATGAACCTTTGGTCAAATAAAACATCGGTACCTAGTCAATCGTTCTCTGAGATTTGTTTTCATGATAATCGAATGTAAAGATTGGCAGTGGCTCAGTGGTTCATGTGGGTTGTCTACGAACCGAAAGGTTGGTGGTTCAATCCTCAGTTCCACCTGGCCAAGTGTCGAGGTGTCCATGAGCAAGACACCTAACCCCAGCTGCTCCCGACGAGCTGGCTGGCGCCTTGCATGGCTGACACCGCCGTCGGTGTGTGAATGAGCGTATGAATGGGTGAATGTGAGGCAATATGTAAAGCGCTTTGGTGGCCATTAGGTCTATGAAGGCGCTATATAAATGCAGTCCATTTACCATTTACCAAAGAGTTTTATCTCTAAAAACTGTTTAGCGTATAATGCTAGTAATGGGGGCATTGACTAAGTAAAAAGAAATCGCTAGTTTATACCACTAACAAGGCTCAAAACAGTTCACTTCGTGTATACAGACAGGAGCCATCTTAGATAATAGTCTCGATAAGTCAAACCACGAAAGTCGTGCTGAGTGAGCTGAACTGTATGAACGGCGTTCGGAGATCGACTTATCGAGACTATTTTCTAAGATGGCTCCTGTCTGTATACGCGAAGTGAATGGAAGTGAACTGTCTGTATAAAATATCTTCTTATTAAACGGTCTGTCTCACTTACAAAGTTCTCAGTGCTTCGTTTTGCATGTATGGACCCTCATTATGTTACTGTGTTAGTGTGGGGCTATTTTGAGCCTTGTTAGTGGTATAAACTAGCGATTTCTTTTTACTTAGTCAATGCCCCCATTACTAGCATTATACGCTAAACAGTTTTTAGAGATAAAACTCTTTACATTTGATTATCATGAAAACAAATCTCAGAGAACGATTGACTAGGCAAGGCAAGTTTATTTATATAGCACATTTCATACACAGTGGCAATTCAAAGTGCTTTACATGGAAGAAAGTAAAATAATCAAAATAAATCAGAATAGTTAAAACAGTTTAGAAAAAAAAAACAAAAAAAAAACATCCTTGCGGACACATTAAATTGTGACTAGGTACTGATGTTTTATTAGACCAAAGGTTCATTGTTCTTCGGAATTCTCCTTTATCTGTGCATAGACACAAATCACATGTTAATTGTAGACGCCTGTAAACAGTTCATGTTCATCCAATATGGTTTATTCAGTTTTTTAATAAATGGCTGTGAATGTTTGTAACTTATTTTCTTTACTGTTGCTGTCTCTCTAATGCAGACATTAATGAATGTTCAGACCCGAGCATCTGTCCCAATGAACAGTGTGAGAATACTGTTGGATCCTATGAATGTATACCCTGCCAACCAGGATACCAAGCACAGGGAGGAGTGTGTTACGGTCAGAATACATACACACATAAACACACATGCTACCATGCATGAACAGTTTAGCTTACATGCATTCACAAAAACATATGTCTAAGGATATTCCGACTACCATCAGCTCCTCACACAAGCTCCAGGCATTTCACGACTATACAAAACAACTCTCTTTGCACTACCCTCTGTGTGTCCTCAATAGAACAAAAAAATATTTGTCAATGGATTATAAACATTTGTTTTATTGAATTTGGAATAAACATTATGTAAAATGTGTTACTTTCAGCATTTTTGTGCATGTCATTTAATGTCTAATTAACTTCTAGTATTATTTTTATCAGAATGGTTTCTGCTATTAGCCACATTCTTCTCTAGGTATTGGACATTGAAAAACCATGTACACTACCATTTAGGAAGATTTTTTTATTCCGCAAGGACACATTCAATTTATCAAAAGTGACATTAAAGAAGAAAACCGGCGAACAATGAACCTTTGGTCATATTTTGTAGTATTAAACACATATTTATACCGACTTCATCAGGCCCCGAAAATTCTTCACAAAGAATGACCTTTCTCAGCTGCCATAGTTGCAACTCTTGCGTCATCAGAACAATGTGTTCAACGCATCACCGTTTCTGTTTAAAAAACGTTGTGCAACATTTTGTCCGGGCTGAATGCAGCCAAGGGAACACATGGCAGAATCACATGACTTTGAATAGGTGATCACATGACAGACATGAAACATGACAAAAGGCTTGTTCGACTTCATGCAGCTCTGCGCAGACCGATCGTTGGCTGACTTGACACAGTGCATTCCGGTTAGAAATTTTGTCCGACTTGATGCAGCCATGACTCCACGTGACTGTGACGTATGCCATCAAAGTACCGCGAGAGCGATTCGAGAGTAGCCAGAGGACTCGGCTGCACAGGCTCTGATGACGTCACAGCTGTTCCACGATTCGCTGGATTCACCGCATGGCAACAATCACGTGCGTTTCGTGTTTATTCTCACACCATGACGTCATCAGAGCTTGTGCAACCGCTCTTGAGAAACTGCGCTGATGGAGTTCTCTGGCTACTCTCGAAATGCTCTCGTGGTACTTTGATGGCATACGTCACAGTCACGTGGTGTCGGCACTGTATCAAGTCGGACAAAAGTCCGAGCTGCATGAAGTCGAACAAGCGTAACACCAAATCGTGACATCAAAAAATCCTGAATACCACAAAATATTAAGCAGCAACATTTTTTTTCTTCAACATTTAGAATTATAATAAATGTTTTTTTGAGAATCACATCAGCATATTAGAATGATTTCTGAAGGATGCTGAAAATTATGCTTTGCCATAACAGGAATAAATTATGATTTAAAATATATTCAAATGGAAAAGAATAATTTGAAATTGTAATAATTGTTTTACAATATTACTGGTTTTTACTGTATTTTTGAGCAAATAAATGAAGCCTTGGTCAGCACAATCTTATGTTTGATCAGCAGTGCAAGTCAATAGATATCTTTATCTACCTGATGCAAATAGGAAAGGCGATAATGTGGGATGTTTTTGACAAATAAATTTGACAATAGTGTAATCTTACAAGAGATGTCTGTCTTTCTCTCTATCAGATGTCGATGAGTGTCAGAAGCGTGGTGTGTGTCTGAACGGCCGTTGTGAGAACTTGGCAGGATCTTATCGATGTCTGTGTAATGAGGGCTTCCTGCCTGAGGCTGACAGCAAAGGCTGCAGAGGTCAGTGGCACACAGCCAACAAAACTAAACAGCATTCTGTTAAATGGAAATGTAATCTGGCCATTCTAAGGGCCAGTTCACACAGAACGGTTTTTTGCTGTAAAAAGTGCAATGTCTAAAAACACATTTTTTAAAAGTTTAACTTATTTTAACTTAAGCGCCACATTTTGCTGTGTCATGTGCGAGACACTGTGAAAGTCCATCTAGCGTGTGGAAATGTAGCGTAGTGGAATGGAAAGACACTTTCTGTGGGAATGGACCCTAAATGATTTTAAATGAGATTTTATTACTTCCTGCACAAGTTAATTCTAAAGAGAATCAATAAATAAACTGTGCAAAACTTTTTAGTTCATGAAATTTTCATTTTCTGAGGTTTTTAAATATTAATATGAGTTCCCATAGACTGTATTTGGTCCCCTCGTGTCTAGAATTTTCAATCGGTGTAAACCGAGCTTTGGCTATTTTTCTCTTCTCTGCATATGTCTGCATCTCAGACGCGCTGATCTTTAATCTCCCCTATATAACGTCATATGGGGGAAAGGTTACTCCCCTTTCTCTGCTTTGCCCGCCCGGAGAATTTGGCCCGACCATGAGAAAACGAGCTAGGAACAGGAGGTACGAACACGCAGGCGCGATTTTATGTTTTGCTAGAGAAATAGCTTTGAGATTTGAGTTTTTCCTCGAGAGATATCATGGCTTGCAAACGAGCGAAGCATGGCAGTTGCTCAGTGTTCGGATGTACAAATGAACACAAAAGTATTTTTTAGTTCCTTCATCCGAGCCTCTGAAGAAACAATGGGTTAAATTTTTTTTTTCTCTGGAAATGCGCCGACTCAACTCCCAAAGTTTTGTATGGTCCAAACGGGCAGGAGACAGGTTAGTTAATGTTTCTCTCAAAATCGTTCGATACTGTTTATGCATCAGTAAGTCAAGCCAGTGACTAAAATGTCAACTTAACATCGTTTAGCAGGATGAAAGTAGGATGAAAATAATCTTATTTAAAGAAAGTGTTTAGCAGGATTGATATTCAAAACGGCACGCGCTGCTTTGTTTACGTTATGTGTATCTGCAGCCGGCAGCGTCAGTTTTCCTTTTTGAATGACGACTATAGACTAATATATCTGCAGAAATAGACAGTTGGCTCATTAAACGCAGGCGCAGAACGCACATTCTAGCTGTCAGTCGCCTGTAGTTCTCTCGGTGAGTTCAAGTGCAGCTTTTTACCCCGATGAGAGCGGACGAGTTCCGGGCTTTAGAGAGAACAGAAACTGCGTTACACTGCACAACGAAGCTCTTACAGTACGTACATCATCATGTCTGCATTGGTGAAAGCAGAGAAAGCAGAAACTGCATTGCAATAAGATCTTCATTCTCACGATCGACAGACTGTCATCTGCTGCTCAATGCTCATCACAGCAATATTTTATATGATAAGAATTTAAATACTTCAAAAACTTCTCACGATTCAGTAATCTCAATATCTGTAATATTAAAAACGTATAATAGCTGTAGTAAAAGTATTCGAGAGTAATACGTAGCTATTTCATATGCAAGCATGTCAGCCAATCACAGCAGTGGGCGTTTACACACAGCAGACACACCCCTTCAAACAGAGCGTTCAAAGCAGAGGCTAAAATCAGGCTGGGAAAATGCCTTTTATTTATAAATTATGACTATTTTTGATCTAAAAGACATACTAACATTATAAGGGCAAGCCAGGAAACATTATAAAATAATAAAATAACCCCATGTCAGGGGACCTTTAATACATAAAGAGAGATTTAAGCATGTGTGTGATTATGCAGTCTGTTTGTCTCTCCACAGACATCAATGAGTGTCAGGATAACCGTCTGTGTGCTAATGGTCACTGCATTAACACTGAGGGATCATTCCGCTGCCAGTGTTACTCTGGTTACCAGCCTACACAAGAGGGAAGTCACTGCGAAGGTCAGCTCATAATGACTAATACAACACCCCAAGACACAAACTCAATACTGCACGTAACACTGCAGTGTCTGTACACTTAAACAGAAAAGTACAGATTGTGTTGTTAAGGGTGGAATAGACTACATGACTTTTGCCCTGATTTTTGCCCCCGTTTGCACTCCAGACGATTTGACGCTAGTCTGCAGATTTTGGACAAAATTTACAGATTTCACAAAAAAAATTGCGTAGATGGGCACAGACTCCAATGTGATTCTATCCAGTCAGAGGATTTGAAACATGTTGGATATTTTGAGATGACTGTAGAACACACATTGATAGTAGCGACTGATAGTATGCGATCCACAGTCGTTTAGTGCATGATGTTTAGTGCATTCTCTGAAACAATTTACAAAGTTGGAAATTGTATGATGCCTTGAAAGCCTTAAAAGTCGTGTAGGCCTTTAGCGTGGCTGACACATAGTTCTGACAAATTGTTGAAGCTGCAGTCTGTAACTTTTGGCACTCTAGCGGTTAATAAACAGATCTGGATACATCTTCTGGAAGAACATTGTACCTGTAGCTAGCTACTTCTCTCTGTTTATGTCTATGACGAGTCACGACAGTCTAAAATAGTCTTAATATAAACACTTATTATAGGTGTTGCATAGTGATTCAGGATATGACAAAAACACAGTTTGATAAATGGATTCATGATGTACTTGTTTATTAAATACATTTAGTAAATCTTTAACACAAACAAAGTTATGGAGCTTATTATAATTATTACCCAATTCCACAGAGCAGGCTTAAGCCTGGTCCCAGACTAAAATGCATTATTGAGCTGTTTTAAACTTGCACTGATATATCTTAACATATGTCAGTGGCATTGTTTAGTTTTTTTCAAGGTATGTTTATAAAATCTATAAACGCCTTAATTGTACTAAACCCTAATCCTGGCTTAATCTAAGGTAGTGATGAAACACGCTCTGTAGAGCAGTTTGTTCGCTGCCGGCCACGGTAGAACCATGACGTCACAATATGTCGACCTTCATAGAAGGGGGTGCCTGCGGTTATGTAGATATATATGTCTCATTCTAAGGTAGTAAAAACATTACGGTTTATCAAGTAAATTCTTTATACACCTCTGAAAACATAGTTATGGATGTCATATTGCATTTCTGTTAATAGATACTCAAAATTTTTACTTTAATCGTAATACATTGAAATACTGTGTTACTCCCTAAAAAGTAACTGTGTTACTTAATTTCTTTACAAAGTAATGTGTTACATTACTTTTGAGTTACTTTCCCACCTGGGCTGGGCTGCTTGTTTGTTTTTGATAACAAAAATAAAAGAAATCTTCAGAAATAAAAAAAAATGAAACAAATGTGATCTTTATATAAAACTCATTTTTGCTTATTTATGGTCCAATTGGATCATCGCAGGTCAGCAGCAAAGACAGTGGTTAATAAAGTGAGATTAAATACATAAAGTATATATGTGTTATTTAACATTGCATAATTTTCTGAGTTCGCACTGTTTTTCTATTTGTATACCTTTTTTAGGGAATATTGAATTTGTTTTAGTGCCAGTGAGATGAGTAAATGTGTGCTCACATTAACTCTAGAACTACATACATGTTTACCTAGGACACACATCTCCTCTGCTGCACTTACTCACGATTTCTCTCAACATCGGGACCTGTCAGTCAGTGAATGGCAAAACAAACTAGCTTAAAGGGTAACTAAACCCCTGGTCAGAGCCTGACTCCACCCACTAGCAATATTTGAAAAATGCTGAAAAAATGGGCAGACCCCAGCGGGGCCAGGGGGCGTGCACCTGAGACCCGCCGTGAGTGACAGCTGCTGTCAGACTCTAAAATAGAGCGAGACTGGAGTGACTCAAGTAGCTGCCTTTGCAACAGAGCGGCCATTTGAAGTCGAGGACTTTTCTCCCTCACCTTCACCTTCACCTGAAGTGGATGAGGGTGAATTGTATGTAGACACAGGGCCAAATCCATTCGAGCTGCTGGCTCAAACTGCGGTCTTAACTCCCGCATCGCGACCGGTTTCTGATGAGTTATGTCGTCGAGTTGATCTCAATAGCGCACGCTGGCATATATTCATATTGATATTATGCCGCTATATGAAAAAATCCAGCAAAATGCACCGGCTCGTTTGTCGACCCCAGAGGATTAACTTTATCCTAACCATAAATTGTGATTAAAATATCCATGATCACTCACATCAAGACGCCGCTGCGGTGGAGGAGTACATGCAGGACGAGCAGTGTTTGGCACTGCGTGTGGAGAAGCCCATGTCCACCTCTATTCCATTACTATCCTGATCACTGTACTAAACACTGATAAATCTATGCTAACTTGAAGCTATCCTAACTGTACTATGCTACTAGCTACACAAAATAATCTAAATTATCTATATAATGCTATGCTAAATAGATGCAACAATACTCTATCCTGGTCGTTTTCAAAAATAATCTAAATAACTATATAAATGCTATGCTAACTAGATGCTATTATATGCTATCCTGATCGTTTTCAATACTCATAAATCCAACTCCTGACTCGCTACAGTAGTTTTGACGGAACCAGATGCTTTTATACCAGGGGCTGCCAAGGGCGTGGTGAGCTCGCACCAAGGGTGTGACAGAGTCGCGTCTGAGAGTTCGCTACGTCAGCAAGTACCCCTACTGCAGGAGCTTTCCGTTTAACCTGAAGAGGGCAGCACTCAGACGTTTTTACACCATATATTTGAAAATCAAAACACTTTATACTCAATTGTCAAAAAATGTACTCGAATCAATGAACAGCATTTATGAAGCTCCATTCTTACAGATCATTAACTAAAAAAAGTTGTTTTGGTGTTTAGTTACCCTTTAAGTTTAAAAAGGGACTCAGTTTGGTGTATAAATATTTTTAATTTTAAACTGTATTTCTTTCGTAACATTACAAATGTCTATATTGTTACTTTTGATCAATGTAATGCAGCGTTGCTAAATAAATACAGTTTGTTAAACAAAAATGTACTGAGCTTTTGAATGATTGGGTGCATCTTTTATAAACCTAATATAGCTGAAACATATCATTAATGCACACGATATGTGATGTGAATCAGTAATATTTTTCTTGATCGGTTTAGATATTAATGAGTGTGAGCGAGCCTCCAATTGTCAACGAGGACGTTGCATCAACTCGATGGGCTCTTACCGTTGTGAGTGCCAGAAAGGATACATGCTTGTCAGTGGCCGAAGATGCCAGGGTATGGGATTTCGCACATTTTACATTTCCCAATTCTCCGTCCTGGGCCCAGACTTGGTCCTCTTGTTCACCCTTTGACTCTTTCTCTCTCAGACATAGATGAGTGCGCTGTGGAAAGGAGTCTGTGTCAGCCTCACGGCATATGTGAAAACAGACAGGGTGGATATGTGTGTGTGTGCAACGATGGTTTCATACTGTCAGAAGACAAACACAGCTGTGAGGGTAAGAGTTGCTCTAGTTAATAAGTGTGTTCGGTGATCAAATGAAATTGCTTTTGTCTTTTTTTAACATTTGTTTTTTTTCCCACATAGAGGTTGAGATGTATCTGAATGATAAGAAGGAGTGCTACCTAAATCTGGATGACACTGTGTTCTGTGACAGTGTCCTAGCAACCAACGTTACTAAGCAGGAGTGCTGCTGCTCTATCGGTGTGGGATGGGGAGATCACTGTGAGATCTACCCCTGTCCCGTCTACCACTCAGGTGAGATTACAGACAAATACAGGGATTTATTGAAGAGGTATTGGTCCGTCAATGGGTGTATGGGTGTTTGATTGATGTTGTCTGTTGTAGCGGAGTATCACTCTCTATGTCCGGTTGGCAGAGGATTTTACCATGAGGAAGGAAAGATAGATTATGGATTAGCCATGCACAGAGGTATATGCGCACACATATGTGTATTCACACACACAATCACACACTCCCTCAAATAATTACAGAATTTCTCTCTTTCTCGCTCTCTTCGTAGATATCGATGAGTGCGTATTGTTCTCTAATGAGATCTGTAAGGAAGGACGCTGTATGAACACGCAGCCTGGCTTTGAATGCTACTGCCAACAGGGATTTTACTATGACAGCAATCTACTGGAATGTATCGGTAAAATCACAAACACAAATATATGCACTTGACTGTCCAAATACACACTTGCGTGGGTTAAGTAGATTTTAAATAAAATGAATTGTTTTATTCATCAAGGATTGACAGTAAAACATTTGCATTATTATAAAAAATAAAAAGAATTAAAATCTAATTAAATACATGCTGGTCTTTTGAACTTCCCATTCTCAAAAAGAATCCTGAAACTGTTTTCATATTGTTTCATGAGCAGAAAATCAGATTTCTGAATGATAAGGTGACACTGAAGACTGAAGTAATGATTCAGCTTTGCCATTACAGGGATAAATTACTACTACTTCTTTTTTTTCTTTTCTTTTTTCTTTTTTTGATATATGTTAAAATAGAAAATAATTACTTTAGTTTGTAACAAAATTTTACAATATGACTTTTCCTGTATTTTTGTTCAAATAAACTTTGAACAGTAGTGTATAAAGGCACAATATTTTGTACAATGCTATGATTTGTTTACAATTGTTTTAGTTAAATGATAATTGTAAATCTTTTTCTACTTATTTTTCATGCATTGTAATATATATATATATATATATATATATATAGTTAAAATATATATTAGAATTAATTTTCCTTTCTTTTATTTTGTGATTATAGTGTATGAAATGTGCTGTAGAAATAAACTTGCCTTGCCTTCCTTCTACCACTAGCGGGTAGTATTGCAGCAAAGACAAACTTGGCTTTCACACTAGTAGAAAATTACTTTTACTCTTTTTATGAAATCATCTAATATAACAACCACCATTTGAACTATATAT
Source organism: Pimephales promelas (assembly GCF_016745375.1). The sequence goes on along the minus strand of NW_024121577.1, from coordinate 4,142,204 downwards.
ATATATATATATATAGAGAGAGAGATACAGTATATATATATAAGAGTAAAAGTAATTTTCATAAAACTAGTGAAACTAGTGTGAAAGCCAAGTTTGTCTTTGCTGCAATACTACCCACTAGTGGTAGAAGGAAGGCAAGGCAAGTTTATTTCTACAGCACATTTCATATACTATGGCAATTCAAAGTGTTTTACATAGAGAGGAATTAATCACAAAATAAAAGCAATGAAGATTAAAAGTTATTCAAACTTTTTGAATAGTTTGTAATAATAAGTTATTATTACATAGAAAGGAATTTTAATAATCACACTATAGCAATCCATAGAGCTTTGCATAGAAAACAGACAAAATAAAAGCACGGGGAAATGAATTTAAACTAAGATAAATGATACAGTTATAAAACGAATTAGAGTAAAATGAATTAAAATGGTAAAAAGATGATACATAGAATAAACTTCTCATCTGGCAAAACACCAGTCTGTATCTTATTTTTATCTTATCTTATTAGTCACCACAGTGATAGCAAGGATTTTTTGTCTGGATGGATATTTTTTGTCTGCCCCTAGAGAGCAGCAGAATGGCACAGCACTTCTAACACACAAAAACATCAATAAACCTTAAATCTCTCAAACTTGTTGAACTCAAACACATTATCAAATTCCATAATAATATTATTTTTCTCTCTTTCCCTCCGTAGATGTGGATGAATGTCATGATGAGTCCCTGTGTACCAATGGTCATTGTGTGAACACTCGAGGCTCATTCTACTGCACCTGCAACCCACCCTGGGTCCCTGATGCCGTCAACAAGAAGTGTGTCTTTCCCACAGTTACAGGTAATGTATAATGTGTCACATTAAGAAGTAAAGCAAAAAGCTTTTGCCCCGTGTGAGGCTCGAACTCACGACCTTCAGATTATGAGACTGACGCGCTGCCTACTGCGCCAACGAGGCTGTGACCCGCACCAGCACAAGAGGTTTTATATAGTGTCATAGCCACATGATTCTGTCACTTAATTCCAGTGACACTGGTGAACTCAGCTTGAAACAAGGAATCTATTAAAGAGCACCAATCATGGATTTGTGAAAATGACTGTTCACGTAGTGTGGAATATAGGTGTAAGGGAATGAAAACATCCTGCAAAGATTTATATCTGAAAGTGCACCGTATATAAAGTTATTGTCTTTCAAAAGTGAGAGTCGACTGAGTCTATGAAATTAATTGTTTTTGAAACGAGTCATTAGCTGTTACATCGTGACGTAGAGAGTTCATTGGCCGCTCCCAACAACTGCCAGCGCATACGGAAGTGTAAACTTGAAGTGACGTCTAGAACACATTCAAATACTTCAGCTGAATCGCATCATGTCGAGAAGACGCTGTGTTCTACATTGCAAAGACAGTTCAGCCACTTGTTTCCATTGTCCAGGGACGAGTATGTGAAGAATCAGTGGTCAGAGTTCATATTTGCAACGATACCACAACAGTATAGCCCGAACCTTGTGTTCTCATCATTTTAATGACGAATCATTCGAAATTCAAAAACCTAAATTAATTCAAATGTGTTGATTCGCAAGCCGGTTGTTCCTGAAGGAGGGCTCAGTATCCAGTGTATATGGATCAAATATGACTTCGCTCTATATAATGAGCACTGTCCCTCAAAAGCCGCCGCGATGTGAGTTTCGCCGGGAAAGCTTGCTCTTGACGGAGACGCGAGTAAGGGACCGTGTGGAAAGTGCACTTTTTCTGACACGTTTGTTCAAACAAACACTATATACAATTTTCAACACTTGACAAGCTATAATCCTGGTTATGGGCGTTACGTTGCCAATAACCAATAACAACTTACTGGGTCATTTGACCAATCGCCACAGATTCGCGTCACTCAAAGGAGGTGTTTGGGAAAATGAATCGTCGAACGAATCATTTGGGAGTCGTTGAGCAAATCAGTTAAAAATAAATGCATATTGTAAGACAAATGAAGTGTTTTTTATCCTTGCATGCAAGTTAAACTGTTTTTAGGAACTCCTAAAACAAAAATAGGAACATTTCAAATGCTATGATAGGGGCTCTTTAAGACCAGTGGCATTTCAACAGGCATATTTATTCAAAAGTTATTAGCCTTTTTTGAAAATTTTTATAACTTTTGAAATATAATGTTTTGAAATATTTTGAGTACCTTCAGGGGATGGTGTTGTTGGCACATTTGTTTATTATAGCATTTTATTTCACAAAACTATATTGAAGTCAATGGGAATTTCATGTTTTGTTCTATTATAGCGCCACCAAGAGGCTCAGTCCCACAAATTTTTTATGTGTCCTCAGAGTGAGCCCATACATATGTGCATCAATTTTAGTGAAAATATCTCTCAGAGTTATAGACATTTATATGAAAAAACACTGAATGAGTGACACATGACTTTGAATTTTACTACTCCTTACTATCAATATTTTCGCATTTGGGTATATGGCATATAGCTATCGACCTGTTTCCAAACTTCTGACGCTGGTTTCGTCTCGATCGGACAAGCGGTTTCGAAGATATAGCCAAATGTTTTTTCACGCTAAATTGCAACGCTACACAAACCGTAAGACGAAACCCAGCATGTTTGGTATCGTTGGACTCGGCAACGATTCGGGAACTCAAAAAGTTGACTCCTGTGAAAATAAGTCGACCACACCCAAAGTTATAAGCATTTGAAAAAAAATCACCACTAGTTGGAGCTGTTTCGAAACTTCTCAGGCTCCTTCAGGGCATCGTACTGATGACCCATACAGAGTTTCGGAACTATTTTCCCATGAAGATAATTTGTAAATGTCCTAAATTTCCTAATAAATTTTTGTGATTGGATGCAGTAAAATCGCATACAAAAATTGACAACTTTAAAGGTGAATTTCTCAATGTTTCGATTTTTATTTTATTTTGGTAAACTCAGATTCTAGATTTTCAAATAGTTGTACCTCTGCCAAATATTATCCTATCCTAACAAACCATATATAAATGGAAAGATGATTTAAGATGATGAATAAATCTCCAGGGTCCAGGGCCACATAAACAGAAAATAGTTATTTTACATTGTAATAATATTTCACAATTTTACTGTGTGTTTAATCAAACAAATGCAGCCACTTGGTGAGCTTAAGAGACTTCTTTCAAAAACATCTCACTGACCCCAAACTTTTGAACGGTCATATATTTTTGCTTTAATTATAAATTAAATACAAATGTAATCTAAATGTTAACCATTAGTAATAATTGTAGACTCAAGTATTTCCATTACGTTATGATCTAATCTTTTATTGGTCATGTTTCACTGTTTCAAAAATGTTTTTGCTGTAGGTGTGGATGAATGTCAGGACCCTGCTAATTGCAAAAATGGCCACTGTGTAAATACCCAAGATTCCTATTATTGCCTCTGCACTCCTCCCTGGATTCTAGCCACCGACCGCAACAGCTGTGTCACACCTGAGGAACATGCGGGTGAGTATAGATTCACGAGATCATCACCGCCATAATAACAGATGCCACAAATTTTTACAATGTAGCGTTCAAAAGGTAAAGCACATTTTTAATGTGGCCGAGAATTTGACCGTTGTCCCTGGAATAGTGAAGATGAAATAACTCCAAGCATTTATTAAAGTTCTCACCAAGACTGTGTGCTTCTGATATCTCTCTCCTTGTCTTCCTCCCTCCTTCTTTTTTTCTCTCTATCTGTCCTTCTCTCTGTCTATCTCTTTAGTAACGGGTGTGTCTGTGGTGCACCTTTCAGATGTGAATGAGTGTGAGGATCCCTCCTACTGTAGGAACGGGAGATGTGTCAACACTCCCGGCTCCTTCCACTGCATTTGCGAGCAGCCACTCACCTTCAGTGCAGCCCTCAAGCAATGCGTCTATGATGGTGGGTATCACAAGTAACCAGCATGCAGACTTGTGATGGGTTGAAAAAGATCTTGTTTCTTGTTTAGCCTTCATGTGGCTTGCCAGTCCTGAAGCTTTTGCTCTAGGTGTCGGTTGACCACATGACTGCTGAGCATTTAAGATGTTTTAGCTGTGTTAGCCTTCGAGTTGGCTTCGTTTCCACTTACTTTTCCATGTCTTTCTCATTCTGTGAACCCTGTGTATTTTGTTTATATTTTTATGTCCTCCATCATCTCCTCATCTCTGTCTTTCTCAGACCGCACTGCAGCGCATAAGGACATATGTTTCCAGGAGGTCGACGAGGATCTCATGTGCACGATGCCGCGGAATGAGCTAACGGTGACGTACTCTGAGTGCTGCTGTCACTACGGTCGAGGCTGGGGCCCAGAGTGCAGGACCTGTCCTAATAGAAATTCAGGTATTGCAAAGAAGTCTCTAATGCTCACCAATGGAAGCAAATACAAGACATAACTATTTGAAATTTAACAGCCACTGAATACTTAGTTTTGAAATATTTTATTTTGAAAAACATTTATCTGAATTTATTTGCTCTGAATTCACCCCTTTTGAAATTATTTCACTTTGGAAACCATGCATCTGAATTTATTTGTTTCGATTTTACCTCTGAAGTGTAAACAGGCCTATGAAAATTCTTGATTTCCATTTTAAAAACCTGAATTTCAATTCATACTTTTCAATGCTCACAAATTCAGATGCTGAATACAGAATTTCAGATAAAATAGACTCGTGTTGATCAAATTCGACTGCTCAAATTCAGATCGAAAAATACAAGTTAAATATTCACAATCACATGGTAACATCTGGGCTACCCAGGATAGGAATAACAGCTGAGCCTGTGTAGAGACGGAGCTTATTTAGGCCACGCCCACGCTGGGGGGAAACAATCGAGAAACAATTGCGAGAGGCTGCCTCCTTATAAAATATAACAAAAGACAGAAAATGCCTAAAAGCTGCTGTTTGACAATGTGTACAGCAAACAAGCTAAAAAAATGGAAATACATTTTTATAAGCTTCCGAACCGTAAAAGCCAGCCTTTAAGGAGACAAAAGTATTGGCTACAGGCAATTTAACACGTCAAGCATCAGCAGGAAGAATGGGTAAATTGAATATATCTCCTCTTCTCAGGTCCACATCGACATGGTTAAAATTATGAATGTTTTTTGTTGTTGTTTTTAATACAATATTATGTCGGTTTCTAAAGTAAAATAATTTCAAAGGGGTGAAATCAGAGCAAATAAAATTCAGATAAATATTTTTCAAAATAAAATAATTCAAACGAAGTGTTCAGTTAAATTTCAAATGATTTGGCTGTTAAATTTCAAATGATTTTATTTGATCAAAAATACAGTAAAAACAGTCATATTGGGAAACATTATTGTAATTTAAAATAACTGTTTCCTATTTGAATATATTTTAAAATGTAAATGGCAGAGATGTATTTTCAGCATCATTACTTTAGTCGTCAGCGTCACATGATTCTTCAGAAATCATTCTGATATGCTGATTCGGTGCTCAAGAAACATTTCTCACTATTATCATTGTTAATAACTGTTGTGCTCCTCGATGTTTTTGTGGAAAGTCTTGTCAAAATTCTTTAAGATTCTTTGATGAATAGATTTTTATGGATCATTTGAAATAGAAATCCTTTGTTAGATTAAGAAAGCTTTACAGTCACTTTTGATCAATTGTATGCATCCTTACTAAATAAAGGTATTAATGTCTTCCTTTGAAGAAAAAAAACCCTAACTGACCCAAAAGTTTTGAATGGTAGTATAAATAACATTAAAAACAATTTAGCAGTGTTGAATTTTCTGTTTTATTTTTACATGTATCCATGTGTAATATATATATATATATATATATATTTTATTTTTTTTATTATATTTACACTACCCATCCAAAAGATTGGGGTCGGTTAGATTAAAATTCATCAAAGGTGACTGTAAATCTTTCTTAATCTAACAAACGATTGACTCTCTGTGGTCATTAAAAATCCCATGACACTTCTCATCCTGGCCACATTCCCTCCATTGGCCTTTATCAATCATGGCCTCCTCATAATAACCTCCATGTTTTCACTTGGCTCAGAGGCTGAGCGGAAACAGAAACAATACCGGCAAGAGTCAGGACAGGGAATCAACAGTAGTCTAACAATCCCAAGATCAATTACAGAAGGGTCAATATCTAGGTAAACGCTTAGAAATGTCAGTCGGGACCAAACAAGACTTCGAAATGAGTATGACTATGAATGCTGCTTAAGTTGAGCAGATCAGCATGGGAAAAGTCAATACTCAGGTGAGGGTGCCCTCCGGTGGCCATCAGAGAGAGCCACAGAGGTCTGATTCATCACAAAAGCAGTAAATAAATGCTTCATTCATTTATTGATTCATTCCACATTTGTGTTTGGTGAAGCAAGTAGAGAAAGCTGAAATTATTATCCGTCAAGGTTGGATTTAGACTTTGTTGCAAAGAAAAAAGTTAACATAAAAATGCAGTTGCACTGTACATTTGAGCACCTTTTTGATTGAATACAATGACATATAAAAACATTTAATGAATGTTATATTCAAGTAAAAAAAAATTGCAAAAATAAAGTTCCTTTACTTAGTTTTGGTGTGTGTACGCAGTGCTTTTTAACAGGTTATGTGAGATGCATTTGGAGACCGAGTCTGATGGAGAGGGGGACTTCCTGGCAGCTTTCTCCTACAACCCAGGTGACCTTGACAGTGTAATTGACTTTGAACTAAACAGATTGACTCAAAACCGGCATTGTTTCACGATCAGCTCTGTCACTCTCGTGTGTTCAGAGGGAGACAGTTCAGAAGAAGACTCAGACGAGTGTAGCTGCGCTAATGGACGGTGTGTGCGGTCCTATCTGGGTACGATGTGTGAGTGCAATACTGGATATGTACTGGACCACTCGCGAACACGCTGCACAGGCGAGTATTAATGCAGATAGTCAAGCACAGAAGTCATGCTACTGAAATCAACATATTTAATCACTTGTAAATGTACGGACAGACTTAATTTAAGGCTCTCTCTCTCTCTCTTCCTCTAGATATTGATGAGTGTGCGGGCCGGGGGACAAGGTCGAGCCCCTGCAAGAATGCACGCTGTATTAACACCCATGGTTCATTCAGATGTCACTGTAAACAGGGATTTGTTGCACGCCAACCTAACGTGTGTATACGCGCTAGGGCTCAACAGTTCCGCAGCCCACACACTTTCTCTCATGTACATACATAAATTTGATACGCCACCACTAATACACGTCATCAAATGTAGTATAACTGCAGAACATTTTGAGCATTTACCCACGTTTCACTTCCTCGTGTCCTGTTTATCATTTTCTTATTTTGGAAATGAATCATTAACTTAAATATTAATAGGTTATGTTGCTTTTATTGTATACTTTTATTCACATCCCTCCTAATCTGTTTGCACCCATTTGAAAATGTGTTTGTTGTTGTGTTGGAGGAGGGATTGTCATTGGATGACATGTCTTTTAACTTAAGTAAGCTCTTTTTATTATTTTGCAGCTCAGCACGTTATGGCTAACTTTATTATAGCTCACCATTTTGTTAAATATTGTGCGTTTTCTGTTTCTCTAACTTTGTAAGAATTAAAGCGATTATTTTTTTTCTTATTGCTTTTGGCCCTCTGTCAAACAGTTTGATATCAACGATCATTTGATTTTTGTGATATTTCTTTGTTTGTATTAATGTCTGTTTTTGTTCACCATTGATAGTGTGTAGTTCTATTCATTTGTGTTGTACATTGTGTTCTTTATTTGATAATGCAGCCATGGTCATCTTTCTTTGGCTGCACTGAGCATATTAGCGTGTTTATATGAAGTCCATTGACAGATGGCAATGATGGTTTTGGTTTTCTAAACCATTTAATTTGTGCAAAAAAAAAAAAAAGTTCTACTGAAGCGAAATGAAAAAGTTTGTTTTCAGTTTCTTAAATACTTTTTGCTTTCTTTATGAGACACAACTGTGAGAAGTTATTTTTCACACACAAAAAAAACAGACAGAACCGCAATACTATAGCAGTAAGAAAAGATGACATCTACCAAAGAAATGAAGATTAATTAATAATAATAAAAAAAGAAGTCAAACCCTCAATGCTGAGTGCTAGCTGACTGATTCTCTCTCTATCTTTAATTTTTTGTTTGTTTAATTAATTATAGTTGGGATCCAGCAAAATGCTTATGTGAATTTCCAAACAATAAGGCTGAGAAAATGGGAGATAATTATTGCACTATGAAAACACAGGGTGGGAAGCCTTGCTTGTCAGCTTGGTTATTTGGTATATGTCAGATAGTATCCCCAAGTGAACACAGAATATTAGTCCCACTCTTAATCATATCAACCACTTGATGTCAAAAGCTAGAATAATTTTCCTTTGAGTAATGACAGCTGCTTTGAAAATGGCATCAATACACTCATTAATTTACTAACTACCAGCTGTAGTATCAACTGCTCCAAAGGGTGAAAGGTCAAGTACCAGCATACCTGACAGACTCCGAGGCAGGCGGAAGGCCGAAATCCATCAGTGTGCAGTGTTAGCTATTTTTAATGTATCTATTGTGATTAGCCATGATGTGAATAAAGGCTTTTTAACTTTTTTTTGGACCGGAAGAAGTGCCTTGTATTCTTTTCTAAAGTGTTTGAAACCCAACCTAAAATCTGGGATTACTTAAGGTCCTTTCAGAAAGTAGCATTTCGAGATGCTTTCTGATTTAGCAGCAATAGTAATAGAGTTGCTAAAACACAGTGCAACTACGATGAACAAAATGGTCGGCTCTTAGATTTGTATGATGTGCTGGTTTGCACTGCAGGCTGTCAATAACAACCTGTGTACACAGATAAAGAATAGCTTTTCATAACAACGTGCCAAACTGAAGTCAAAAATGTATTTGTGTAACTTGTTGCAAAATAACATTCTAGCACTTGTTAAAAGCACATCTGAGGCTAATGAACAATTTTCTTCACATTTTGAAATGAATTTTCCAGTGAGTCAAATGTTAGTATAGGTATAAACATACTAATAATTTCTAGTGTTCTTCCTCCGCCTAGTGGCAAAAACAATCTATTTTGTTTCTGGCACTAGAGGGCAGTAGACTGTGGTCTATCTTTCATAAACCTTTCACTTTTATAAAGCAATTATATTTTTGACGTTTTTCTCCCCATATCATATCAATCTTTATAACGCATTTCCAGTTTCTCTCTCTTTCTGCCCATGATGTAGATGAAGGTCATTAGTAACGTTACAGACGAACAAGGACCTGTGTGAGTTTACTACATTCGCAACCTACCAAAAAGTGTGCCTTAACCACTGATTAGTGCACATGACTGTACACTAACATGAGTTTTCACGGGTACGATCTATAGACTGTGGTACCATCACACCGGTGTGATCAGTCTTGGCTGGTCCCTGGAGCGTATGATCACACCAGTGTGATCGGAACATAGGATTGAGTGTTTACCACATAATGTTTATTTTAGCTTTAAGACATTTAAATACACATGAGTACTAGCAAAACAATGATTTTGAGTTACAAAATACACTCGGATGTCTATGTAAGTGGCAATAATGAAACGTTTTATTCATATCAGATACACATTGTGTAAGTAGATTTACGTTGACCCTATTCTTCTCCCAGTTCACTGGCCACTTACTTTAATAACAGATCCGATTCTCTGAACAGTAAAACAAACTAAAATGGCGCCGCCCATTGTGCACATAGAGCTCAGCTAACGCGATCATTATAAAGATGTTTAAACAACAAAACCCATCCACTTGCACATATTTGACAATCGGAATATAAGTGTTTCATGCTATAGCTAATAGATTTGTGAATATTTTTAATAAAAAGGAAAAATGACATAGAGGCAGATCTAAATAATTTCTAAATAATGGTCGACTTGAAAAACTCACGCTGCGGGTAGATGGTGGGCCGAACGCGTTTTTCGTGTTGTTGTCGATCGATCTCCATCGATAGATACGCTTCTTTTATGTACGCTATTGCGTCATTAATTTGTTGGCAAAAAATAAAATTTGTTGGCAATTCTGGTTTGATCATATATTTTCACAAACGTATGTTTTATTTGTCAATAGTCCTAGGCAAATCGCGGGACAGCTCTAACGTAGCTGAACCAATCGGATTGTAGTTTTTAACTCATTAAAAATACTAACCAATCGCAGATGGCCAAACTAGGACCCCGACATGAGCGGGAGTGACATAGCGGAAATGTCATCGTAGGTCTATATTTATATATTTAACATTTAGCTATCAGTTAGAATATTTTAAATTTACATTTATAAAAATATTTGCCCCGTGTGAGGCTCGAACTCACGACCTTCAGATTATGAGACTGACGCGCTGCCTACTGCGCCAACGAGGCCATATTACCATAGCGTACAGGGCCACAGTATCAACTGACATCCACTGTTTGTTGTATTCCGTTGAAGTTATGGGCTCACAACATCTGTTTACATTTCCAACAACAATGCCATTCTTGAATCGTGAAAATAATTGTTTGGTCAAGAACCAAATATAGCCCAGCTTGCAACTAAACAAACAAACTACTAGCTATCTAACGCAGGTGACCGATCCGTTAAGTTACTAGCAGCTAATTTAGGCATTCCGCCAACCAGAGTGGACACATATCGCGGGCTGAGAATGTTCGCAGTTAGATTTTGTGCATCAACACAATTTACAGGTAATTAAATTCTTGCTTTGAATGAGTGGCCTCAGGCACACTTCCCCCATAGACTGTACTTCCCCTCTTAATGTAACATTTTTGTAACAAGGAATATAAGATCTGGTATCGTGTTGTATTCGGGTAACGTTAAGCAGAGAGGGAAAGCAAATAGTGAGGACTAGAACTCAATTTCAGGATTAGACTTGTGTCTTTATTCCTCTGCTTAACAAAACAAGCAATTGTGGTTGTGGATAGTAGATTATTAGATTATCACTTTATATTGGTTGTATTTTTCTCGTGCTTAAGCTGTTTATCGAGTCTGGTCATGTTTAAGTTCGATAAAAAGTAATTGTAGAAAATAATATGCATATTACAAGCACATGCTAAAAACTAACACAAAGGGATACTTCATGCTTGACCTACAAATTCTATCATTTACTCACCCTCATGCTGTTCCAAGAGCAAGACTACATATAGGCCTACGTATACATACGTCTGGTTCGATATCTTTGTGGGGATTCTCCATAAAATATTCTGAAGAATGTTGGTAACTGAACAGTTTGGGCTACCATTGACCTTTATTCTGTGGACAAAACCATATCTTTTTTTGTGTCCCACAGAAGAAGAAAAAAAAGTCATACATGTTTGGAATGAAATAAAGTAAATGTTGAGAGAATTTTCACTTTTGGTTGTAGTGCCCTTTTAAGATCTTATGCTGCGGAAACAAAATCAGAAATCATATTTTGAATTCATATTAATGACCTAGTTATTCATTCAATTAGTTGTTTATTTACATTCCAAAACAAATACTAATTTTTAATTTATGATATTATTAATCAACATTTGTATAGGCTGCATATCTTAGTACCCAATAAAATCCTTTATAAACACAAAAAGAGCTAACAGGGCACACATAACAAGGATGCAACCCAGAGTGATGGCAGCATACAAAGTTTTATCATGGGACAGGGGTATCTTCGCCTGGCCACGTCTGCCTTTTATTGTTATCCCTGTACCTGCTGTACGTAATCGCTTTCCCACTGTTTTTTCTTTGGTTCCTTTAGCAGGTTGAATCATAGTAATACGATTTATACCAGTAGCTTCATTTATTTTTGTTGGACAATTTAAAGTTTTTATAGCTTGAGCAGATTCTTGTGGTCTAACTGTGGTTGTTTCAACTTTAGATGGCTTTTTTCCTGTTGTTTTTAGTATTTTTATGATTGTGCTTGGTGCCGCTTTTGTTTCAGTTATAAATGCTGCAGTATTGAATGTTACGGCTGATTTAATTTTTGTTGTTGCTTTTTTTTCAGATGTAATTTTTGAAGTTATTAATTTAGTGGTAATGAAATGTGTTGCACCGTCTGTCATTGGTTCAGGTATCGGAATTGCACTTTTGATATGAGCTGTAGTTGTAGTTTTAGCAAAACTGGTTGTCCCTGATTCTTGTTGTAGTACTGTGATGCCTACTTCTGTAGGTTTCCCAAATATCCCCTCGTCTGTTTCACTTTTATGTGTTTGTTTAAAATCACTAACAAGTATTCTCTCAGGTGTGGGTGTTTTTTGATCTGTATTTGTCCATGTTTCCTCATCGGTACTTTCTTTACATTTGGTGACTGTTTCACCTGGAGTTGATTTAGCTGTTTCTAGAGTTTCTGCCTTTGTTGTTACAGGTAAAATGGGTGTCTTAAATTTCGTCTCAGACATGGTGATTGTTCCCCCAGCTGTAGTTTCCACTGACCCAGCTGCACTCACTGCTGCTGAATCAGCTGTTGTTTGCCGAGAGAGTTCAGCTAAAGCAACGGCAGACGATGCTCTTGATATCACAGATGTTCCCGACATTTTTTTCATTGAGGCAGTCCCAGGAAAGTTTGTGATTACTTGTGCCTTCTGCGTGTTCAAGACACCTTCAGCCACAGCTAATCCACCCGCTAATGTTGTAGTCTCTGTTTGAGCTGCATTTGAGCTGGTTGTGAATAGATTTATGGAAGTCGAAGACTTCATTTTAATCTCAGTTTGTTCAAACCTAGACAAGCACAGAAAACCTGTAAGTGAAGAATTCTTTCAGGGCTGTCAGATATTTTAAAGAACTATAAAATTCGTACCCCTTCGTCCAAGATGCCAACAGTCCAGTCACACTGATCACCCCTAAAAACATAGTACTGAATAGATCAGTAAGAAGGAAAAGGGATTCATTTGAATGATTTTGCTGTTATTATGAATTTACTGTGATGTGTAGCCACCAACCTGTGATGATCAGAGCACAGACATATCTGGAAGCCATCTTGTCTTTCTCTCTTTGTATGGCCTGTGTGGAACATGCAAATAACTCTCACAATTACTCTTTAAAGCCTCCACAATTTTAAAAGTGTTCATTCATATTTGATTGCACTTTACGAGGCTTTATTAATAAATCAGGTTATTTCCCTGTAGTGACGTCAAAACGTAATAATTTTCGTATTTAATTTATGTCGGCTGTGATGTTAAATAAAGCATTAAAGCCGAAGAGTAATTGCAACTAATCTTAGAAGACTTACGGCTCATATTTATTCTCTCCTGCAGTTACAGATGTAGCATTTTGACTGTACCACCTCTTGTGCTGCAACGCCATACATTACCAACTCCATTACAGCAAAACGCTCACTCTATTTAAAAAAATTTCATTTTTGGGTGCACTATCCCTTTAAATCCACAGTAAGGTCTACACACTTCAATAAACCGGTTAATGTGGTTACATGCTGGGCGAAATCAGAGTTTGCGGTTAAAAGAGGTTTCACGTGCATTGACAGATTATTATGCATAGTCGGGTTAAAGGGATAGTTCACCCAAAAATGAAAATTCTGTTAATCAATTACTCAACCTCATGTTGTTCCAACCCTGTTTTGTTCATCTCTGGAACACATATTTTTGATGAAATCTGAGAGCTGGATCACTCCTCCATAGGCTTCTTAAGGGATTGAAACTTGCGCACTAACTCTCGTCGCTTGATAAACTTAAGATTGAGCCACTGTAGTCACTCTGACTATTTTAACAATGTCTTTAATAACTTTTGGGCTGGCCAGTTTCAATCCCTTAGAAATTGGAGGAATGATCCAGCTCTCAGATTTCATCAAAAATATCTTAATTTGAGTTCTGAAGATGAATGAACGTCTAATGGGGTTGGAAGAAAATGAGGGTGAGTAATTACTAACAAAATTTTCATTTTTGGGTGAACTATCCCTTTAAGAACATGTAAAAACGCAGAAGAACGTGTTGCTATTTAGGACTTTGTACAAATTAAGTTTTAACTTTTAAATGTATATTTAAATCATATATACAACTAAACATGCCAATAAAAGAAGTTGATTTTGAAGTGAATTTTGCTTGGCTTTTTAAAGAAATGTTTAGCGTTTCCTCACAGATTTGGATAAATTAGTAGCATCTTTAGGATGTTGTGATCCAGATATGACCATACAATATATGTATCTGCAAAGCTTTCTGATTGAATAGTTTTATTTATGAAGGTCCATTTAATCGTATTGAATAGAGTTATAACTAAAACCAAAACAGTCCACTGGTGTCTCAAGCTTTTTGTTTTGGCATATTAATACATTTTTTCAACATAATTATATCAAACATTTTTACAGATAAGAATGGGTGTTCTGCTTGAATTCAATTATTCTGTTTAGAGCTAAACAACTTAATAAGCCCTAATGTCTTAGAATGTTTTTTTTTTTTTTTTTAATATTTAGAAATCACTATCCTAATATCTAGGATATAGAATTATGTGAACAGTAATATCATGTTTCTTTAGATATATTATATTTCAGATTGTAGGATTTCTGTAATAGTTCTTCGTTCATTGTTCCATATGTATACCATGTACCATATGTTAAATCCCCTCTGTTATCGAACAGCCAGAAACATTTTAATAACACTCATGTCACAAATGGCTAATTTTGTTTTAAAATCGCAGGTATAGTGGTATGTCCGAAACATAATTAATAAACACATTTACCTGTTGGTGGACTATGCTTGCAAGGAATAGGCCTACCGGTAGCACTGTCTCCAAAGGTCCTGTGACACTGAATGTTAGGAGGACACGTGCCATTTGATTTGCATTGGGAATATGCATGTGTCCGTTAGATCGCTGCTCTTATCTATTATATTAAGTACTTTTATCATCTCTCGTATTTGTATAGATGTCAAATTGTAGCCAGATGATTTGAACATAACGTGACGCAGACATTTTTGTGGGAATACCAGCGGTTTGGTGGTTTGCTCAAGGAAACATTAATATTATTTAGTATTTAAATAATATCACAGTGAAGTATTTAAAGTCAGGCCGAGTTCAGTACACAATGTTATTATGTAAATCAACTGCTATAAATCAGTTTAGCCACTCGGGGGAGCCATCAGCCATCGCCGCGGCACACGGTGAACCCAACTGTGTGGGTGCTGCACTGGGATGCTATTGATGATGATATTAGTAACAGTTTGACTGAAACGACATATTAACATTTAAGTAAATTGTGTCCTTTCTTATTTATCCTTCCATTCATCAGCCTCCGCGTTGCACTTGTCACCTGTATCTTTCTCTTTTTGTCTTCCCTCAGTATAGGCCTATAGCATGTGATTAGGTCTATTGTTGTGAGTCATTGTCCAGCTCAGAAATATTTTCTCTTTGTCTCAGTGCAGTATGACTCACGGTTCTTAATCAGGTATATAGAGAAGAGCCTTAGTTTGACAATCTGTTTATCTAACTGTATCTCTTGTAGTTGGTAATACTGTAGGTGTTTACTGTCATTCAATGGGACTGCTGTTATTAGTTTCTGAATTGTCCTGTGTGTCTGTGTCAGATTATTTTACTGGTTACCGTCTAGACCACAACAGACATGTTATCAACGTGCACAATATACAAAGTTGTTAACCATTGTGTGAATGTGTTTGAATCAATTAATGACTCACTGTATGCATATGCAATCACATACAAAGTATGTACTATAAAGAACTTACTTTGTGCTTACCATTCAATAGAGTATGCATGTGTGCATAGTATGCATAGGCAGAGTTTGGACATCCCTGATAATGTGACTGTTATTTAACAATATATATCCATACATACAATTTAAAGTGTTGCTATTGATTGGCCACTCATCATACATATTGATTTTCGCATTCTCTACTTAATGAGATGCTTGGTTTCAGACACAGTCAGTCACTTGTTCTGTTTCGTAATTAATCAGTGAGTTCAAACGAATTGTTTAGTGGATGGTTCAATATCTCAAACAAAATCACTTACTGGCATAAGAAATGAACAATAAAAAGACGTAGAAAGATTCACTGAGAAATTTCCACCATTAATGCACTGACTGACAGTCTTCGTGGAAGGCATAAACACACTCTATCAAGGACTGAAACCAACTGTTGTATAATTTTCTTTATATATAGTCTGAAGTTTAGAAAATAAATCAACGTATGAAATATGTGCATTGAAATAACAATACCTGCTCATGTGGTGCTTTTTAAATTCATATTATTTATGCAAAAAAAAAAAAAAAATACAGTTCTATTTGCAACATCTTTCAGAGGACTCACCAGAGAACAACAATCCTTTAGAGTCTGTCACATGTTTATATAAGGATCTCACATGCATTACCTCATTGTGCCGATGATGCAGATGGATCTGCATTTGAATGGTTATGTTTTACACAGCACAGAATAACCACCATCCCATATTCCTATATACCGGTTGCATAGCAACAAGAAACACCTCATGTTCTGACAGCCTGTTCTTATTCCAGTTGCAGAGAGAGAAGAGAGAGAGGTGGGGCAAGTGATATTTGAATATACAAAAGACATAACTTGGTTATGTAAGCTGCACAGTCTGTTATGTGGTGTTATATTCAAATGGATAAATATATGTGTTATTAATAATTAGGGCTGTGCAAAAGTTAATTGCGATTAATCGCATCCAAAATAAAAGTCAGTGTTTACATAATATATTTGTGTGTGCTGTATATAATTATTTTGTATATATAAATACCTATGCATGCATGTATATATTTAAGAATTATTTGCGCTTAAATTTTGTATATATTTATAAATACATAATCTATATTATATAAATATTTTATAAATGAATAACACATTTTCTTAAATATATACATGCATGTGTGTGTATTTATATATACAAAATAATTATATAGAGCACACACAAATATATTATGTAAACACAGACTTTTACTTTGGATGCGATTAATCGCAATTAATTTTTGCACAGCCCTATTAATAATAGTACACTCATATTATTGTGACTGTGTGTACAGATCATCCTCACGAGATAATGCTGGCTTTGTTTGCATGCCTCAGCCCTAAGTCGTAATTAGCATAATTAGAAAGGCGCTCTGACATGAAGAGGTCAGCAAGTCCAGAGGTGCCTAAAATATAGGACGCACACATTCAAGTGTCTTAAATGCTCTTAGTGAGTTAAAAAACGCCTGCTGACACACATACAAGGAGTTGAATGAATTGATATGGTCGTTCGAAATATATATATGAAATAAAGTGATTATTTGGTCACTGGGAGATCCCAATTGTTTTGACTCTGGAATGCATAAATCTGCGTTTCAACCTGCAGAAAGACGAGCAGAACAAACCTCACACGCTTCATCTTGCTAAATCTCAGTTGACCTGATTCATCTACAGCACAGCCTCAAACTCTCTATCTGTTTCTCTCTCCCTCTCTATGTTGTTTAATTCTCTTTCTCTCTATCCCTCTGCCACTCTATCTTTCTAATGAGGTCAGAGATTGAGTTTGTATCAAAGTCACTGCTCCAGCAAGTGAATCATGCAGTGTGTGTCTCTGGGCACACTATGATTGAAAACAGCATCAATGTCACTATACACATTTCAGAATGGGATGCTCTAATGAACTTGTGTATATGAGAGAGAGGGATTGTATCTGTCTGTGCGCCCTGGTTTCAGATGGCTATTTTAGGTCGGTGATTGATTAAAATAGTTCTTAGCCGAAGTTTGAGGCCAGAACTTTTTTGGGGGGATATCTAGGTTATTTCATGTAACTTTGTCTAAACTGAGTGCGTTTAGGGAATAACGGCGCCCTGTGCACTCAGCGCGAGAATGTGTGTCCTTTTTCTCATCACTTCCCCCTCTCATCTGTTCCCCAGTTTTAATTCTTTGTGTAGTTGTATCCACTGTAAGATATCGGTGCTAGATTAGTGTTCTACTGAGTGATAGCACAATCTAAAGATTATGTAATCCAGCCTACACACACACATTTGTTTTTCTATGACGGTGTGGTCTATTTATTTATTTATTTATTTATTACTGAGTTAATGATATTTTCTATCACATAATCTTACTCCTAAACCTCACAGAAATCTTTCTGCATTTTTATATTTTCACTATAACATTATTTACTATGTTTATAGAGCTGTTTTCTTTGCGGGGAGCATTGGCTGCATTCTGCTCCCCATAATGTAAGTGATTTCAGTGGTTTAATATCATTGTGGGAACATTTGGTTCTCACAATGTAGGCAAAACTTGCCCCCCACACACACACTTGCGCAGCCATCTGTAGCACCTTGTAAGAGATATATCATTTGACACTGTCCACACAATGCATTCTGTGAAGGATCCAGAGATAAAACTACCAGAAAAATAGGCCTAACCAACTTGTCATCTTCCCATCCAATTTCCCATTCTTTCTTCTCCTATTTTCCTTTCAGTTCTTTTGCCAATTTTGTCAAACCATTTGTGTTCCTTCATTTATTCAGTCCTCTCTCCTATCGTTTGGATAGCCATTACAACACAAATACTCACAATAAGACACTTAATAACAGCTGTAACACCTTCACATCAAACTACATCGCACAAATGAAAAAAAAACAGATATATCATAGGCAGGATCACCCTCCTGATTTATTCATGCTGTATGTTTCTGAGGAGAACTACTAGAGCTGTTTTTAGTGTTGAGGGTAGCCTGGTTTCTTCAGTAATATAAGTCAAACTAATTAAAATGCTATCACAGTGCATTCTTTTTGGTTTCAAAGAGACTCTGCATCTAGTATATCTCCTACAATACATCCATTCTATATCCTATTTTTGTACCAATAATTCTTGTGGTCTAAACTGGAACAGCTAGGTGACCTTCAAAAGCTTGTTTCTGGAGGATAGGTAGAACTTGGTGGTGTGAAAATGAGAAGGGAGAGAAAGAACAGAAATAGTTTGCTTGTCCCAGTGAGATGACTTGAGGAGGTTGTGAGAGGAATATAAATATCTTTTAGTAGGTCGAGGATAGAGAGAGAGAGAGAGAGAGAGAGAGAGAGAGAGAGAGAGAGAGAGAGAGAGAGAGAGAGAGAGAAACAGATATGAGAGGGAAAGGAAAAAGGGTACAATTCTCTCACACCGACCACTGGATGTTCAACATGGCACCTCATGGCAAAGAACTCTCTAAGGATTTGAGAATTAGAAATGTTGCTCTCCACAAAGATGGCCTAGGCTATAAGAAGATTGGTAACACCCTGAAACTGAGTTGCAGTACAGTGGCCAGGGTCATACAGAGGTTTTGGTTCCACTCGGAACAGGCCTTGCAAGGGTCAATCAAAGAAGTTGAGTCCCCGTGCTCTGCGTCAGGTGCAGAAGCTATAGCCTAATATACATAGGCCTAGACTTATTTCAATATTTATTTAGAATAAATATATATTATAAATAAGTATTATCTGCTCTCCAAGGCTGCAGTTATGTGATCTAAAATACAGCAAAAACAGTAATATTGTGGAATAATTGTAAAATTTATTTTAAGTAACTGTAAGAACGTGCATATGAAGGTAAGACCTTTTTCACAATTTCTTTAATAATCCACACTAGTATACACAAAACAATGCAGGCAAACTAACACAATCTCTACACGTTAACATGACCGGACAAATGAACGCGGAAAAGACTGCAACTAAATGTAACTAAATGTAAATTTGGGAAATAATGACAAACACCTGGATAAATTCATCTCTATGACAACTCATAAGTGGCAGGGAACTGGACAAGGAAATGGGCTATATGCACGCATTAGTTCCGCATTTGACGCAAGGATGCTCGTCAGTTTCCGGTTGAGGAGATTAAAGTGGAGGAAAACCGAGGAAAACGGGATTATGGCAGAGTCTTCAAAATTTACTGTCCTCCCGTCTTTGAAATGAAACTTTTATACGTTTAGATGTAATTTTATATATAGTTATGTTTATTTAATATAATTTTAAAAAGAATCATAAACACAACGATGGGTGTCTGTTTTGTGTGTTTTTGTGACTAACGTTTCTTGAGTATAACCATGGAGTTTAAATTTCAATATAAATTGTCTGAATTGCATTGGACTCGGCGGAAGTTATCGAGCATCCTTAAACCTTCACCGGAAATACCGCCGTGCGCCAGAGCCCATTACCAGGAAATGAATGAATACAAACTAAAAGACCATGAAAACGAAAAAACAAACAAACAAACAAACAAAAAAACCCTTAATATCTGTGACAGCAGTTTATTCCTCTGACTGTGACCAATGCTAAATTTTCAGCAAATGGCTTTTGTATCATATTATAAATGTCTATACTGTTTTGATCAATTTGATGAATCCTTGCTGAATAAAAGTATTAATTCATATCTTTACACAACTTTTTGAACTATTGATAATAGTAAACGTTTCTCAGCAAATCAGCATATTTTTGCTGTTTTTTTGGATCAAATAAATGCAGACTTCTTTTAAAAACATTTAAAAAATCATACCAACCTAAAACTTTTAATTGGTTTTGTGTGTGTGTGTGTATATATATATATATATATATATACACACATTTTGACAACCCCACAACCTGTCCCAGAACCTCTCTCCACACACACACTGCTATGTCTGTTCGAAGTCCCAGTACCTCTGGGACAGAGAAACTACAGACAGACAGACAGACATTAAAAGAGAAAACTGAATAAGAGTGAGAGACTGAATGTGCTGTAGTGAGCAGAAAGCAGTTCTATGTAAGCAGAGCTTCAGCCAGTCTGTCCCGGCTACAGAGGGCCCCAGTGCACAGATACACAGCGCTGCCCACTCAGCTCTTTTCCTTTGTCCCCTACACTATTGTGTGCTCTTTCAAAAGAGGGGACCAGGTAGGGATGGGGAGGGGACCATTGTAGGTGGATGGGTGGAGTTTTAGAGAGAAAGAGAGAGAGAGTCAGACAGACATTAAAGACATTTTTGCACTGCATTAAAAAGAATATTCAACTCCTTAGTCAGGAATCTGTAGGCTGATCAAAAATCAGTTTTCATCATGTTTATCAGTATATCAAAAGAATACTTGAGAGAATAAGGCTTGTCTTTGTGAGACAGTTATGAGAGTGTGTGGATCTAGACGTTCATGTCTGTTGAGCAATAAGTCTTGGTCCAACAAAGAACTCTGATAATGAGCAACGGCTAAAATGATCTCTAGTACATGCAAATTTACAAGTGATTAACATGTGAGACCCAATGGAACAAGATCATGGCACGAACATGCTCAGTTGGCAAATAATGTTTGAATACCTATCTGCTGTTATGTAAATATCATTTGACAAAGTCCATTATGTGCTCCATTGGCAAGATGTGGGAACAGACTAATATTCAGTAATCTTCATCAGGACCAGTTCAGAACATGTGTTTTTCCTATTGTGTAAGATCATCATCTGCAATATGTTTCATTCATGTCTAGGTGTAACCACTCACTATCAGATCTGGCATGTCCTGATGCATTGTTTATGTGTTGGGTTTGAGATTACAGATCAGCATGTGGGGCACATGCCCAGAGGCCCCAAGCAGTCTGACCCACCCCCAAATGGATCGAAGACCCCATCCCCCAGTAAATCACCCATCTGGAAAAACACAAGAGCCCCTGATTCTTTAATGCATCTATGCAAGCCTATGTAATGGAAGGCCCCATCTCTGTCACAAACAAGAGCAAGGGGCCTCTGAATTCCTATTATTTACTAATCAGTCAAAGGCATCCCTTCCCAATAATAAAACATAACAGTGGATACTGGTCGTTTAAAGCTATATGGAGGCCCCAAAGTCCATTGTTGCTAAAGTCTGCATGAAACTGAAATTACGATGATCTTTTCTTACCTTATATTATGATTTATTATTTCCGAGTGAAATGGTTTCACAAATTAAAAAAACAAACAAACAAAAAAAACAAACTGTAGGGTGAAATTTTGTCTGGAATTGATTGGATAGTGGGATTGTTGTTGTTTGTTTATTGCGGAGATGTCATTAGAGTGACAGGTTTCTGAAAATAAGCTATTATTGCCCCGCCCTCACCATCAGAAGAGATGTTAATGTTTTTGATTCAAGATTAAGAGGGCACATTAATTTGAAAATAATAACAATGTTGATGGATAAATCACGTATATGAAACCTGGCAATACCCCATAAAAATAAGAATTGTTCACTTTGATATTGTGATTTTAACATTTTCTAAGATGTAAAACCTAATGGCATGTCCTACCAGATGCGATGCAACAACATTCAAGTCACAAGCAATTTGTCTGTTCATACCAGATGGAGAAATGACTGATTGCAGAGCCGAAGCCA
This sequence comes from Pimephales promelas, assembly GCF_016745375.1. The sequence continues at coordinate 4,119,956 of NW_024121577.1, read as the reverse complement.
TAATGCGACAGCAGTTTCAGGACAGCTGTGCCATGCCGACAGTCTCAGACTGGAAGTTAGGGCAGAGGAGCTGCCGAGTGCCTAACCCACCCCAACCGCTAACCCTAAACTTAAAGGCCCACTGAAGTGCCTTGGAGTGCGCCGCTTTGTATGATGCGTTGATGTAATTTTCACTGAAACAGGAAGCTGAGGCGGGACATATCGAATGGCTCCTACCATTTTTCAAATAGCCAATAGTGTTATAGTTTACCTCACAGATTGCAAGTAATACATAACAGAACCATGGAAGCGAATCCAAACGCTGATGATATAGATTCAATAGTAGAAATGTGAATACATTTTATTCTTAACTAAGTGACAGTTTGAAAAAAAGAATAAAACTGGAGTGTTTGAGTAACCGAATACACATCTCCAACCCATATTGCTTTGTGATGTGTCAACGGTCGCTTTGGCCAGGTGGTATTTATAGCATAGGGAGAGGGAGACTTTAGATTAGAGAGCATTTGTTGGACAGAAGATGTGATGAGAAGCTGAAGTCTGCCATAAAAATTACACATTTGTCATTTTTGTCACATCTGTTGAACATGATTGAAGTTGAATGCACAATAGCAGGCACACAAACACTTTATATTTAGTAAATCTTACTGAAAATGGCCAAATAAGCAGTTTATATTCTAAAATCTATGTTTAAGTTTTGTTCTTTGTAAATTAAGGGTTTGTTACAAAAATGTACTTAAAACAGACGACAACGTTGTCAAAACTATCCCGGTCCACATGGATCTGCGAAATGTAACTTAAAAAGGCTGTATTATGCCAAGCCAGTAGTTGGCAATGTCACTTTTTCAAGAAACACATAATACACATGCGTATGATGTCACCGTTTTCACAAATTGATGTTTTTGTTGTTTACATGGAGGCGTAAAAGCATCGGTTTCAAAACCTTGCACTTTGTTTTCAAAAGCTTGCGTTTTCAAGCCCCCATAACGTATTGTTGTGTTAATGAACAGTCAACAGGCAAAAACACATACAAAGTTTTCCAATTTCTGTTAAACATGGTGTTCTGTAAAACATTTGTAAAACAAAATCACATTTGGATGTAAATGGTCTTCTTCCTGATATAAATGCAAGAGTCTACAACAGCAGATCAATTTTATGAGATTGCCAGGGTCCGGAGTCATCAAACACAGCATTAGCATCTTCATCTGACTTTATTTTGGTTAGGTCCAAATTTATTTGCAGTTGTTGAACATTGTAAACAAAAACAAATAAACAAACAAACTAACAAACAAACAAATAGGTGAATATTCATTCTTGCCAAACAAGAGGCAAGCAATACCATGGGTATTATCTGCCAAAATTCATCAGGAAAACTTTGAGATTGAGGTATTACGTTTGTTTTGATTTGATTTATTAATGTATTTACAAAATAACAATTAAAAATGCCCTAAAATAACTAAATTATATGCTCGTTTTTGTTGTTTAAAAAATATTAATTCTAAAAATATTTAGTAAAATATTTAAGTCGCAGGGGTGGGTGGGGATGTTATTTCTTTTCCATGTTAATCAAATATGTAAGTAAGACGTAAAATCATTTTTCAAAAGTTATGATATTTTGTCCCGGGCCCTGTACATTTTGGCAGTGGCACCTTTGATCCAGTCTTTGGGACACTGTTAGCTGTGGACCAAAGTTTAAGCATAGCCTACAGTACATGACAGATTGGACTAAATAAATAATATCATATATTTACTACAGAAACAGCCCAAATTGCGTTCTGTCACACATAGGTACAAATTTACTGATCTCATTTTCTATGTCTAATTTGCAGAATGGTGGCAAATATCCATCTGCAGGGCAGGCAGACAGGCAAGTAGGGTAGGCTGTCTTCACTCTTCACTAGGGCTTTACGATCATAGGCTTTACGAACACTGTATTTACCAAACAAGAACGGACACCAAAATGAATTCGCTTCTTGTTGTGCGTTTGTGGGCGCGAAATGCGTTTAACATACTAATCAGATGTGTTCCGCTCACTCGCGTTGTTGTCTCTAGTGTGTAGGCGCTCGCGCTGTATGTATGAGCGCGATGATGCGACTGGGCCACCGCAACCCCCCCTCGACCATTCATTCTTTCGTCTGTCAGTCGGACTAAAGAAAGACGAGAGGGACACGATCGAGGTCGCGTGGACACCAAGGCTGTATGACAATTACAAAGGAATTAAAAAAAAAATCGAAGAGAACTGAAATAACGGTTTGAAATCGGCGTGGTTACCTGAGCTCACCGTCACGCGAGGGAGTCGCTTTATGTTTCATAACCGCCCGCGCTGTTCGGGCTGAAAAAAATACCCACACTCACACAATAATGCGGATTTAAAGGAAAAACTATCGAGTTACCGGGCTTTTAAACGGGAGGAAAACAGAAACACCTATATGATCTGGACGAAACCATTCCGCTTTGTCTTCGCTCAAGAGAAACGTTGAGATTCGTTGGATTTGAAAATACAGCCACGCCATCGGTAAGTCTGCGGATCTGTAACGATCTGTTCATTTAGAGATTAAGCTTTAGTTAACACGATTCACGAACTAATAATGGCCACCACATATTACACGGTTGTCAAAATTGTGAGGTAATATAACTGTTAATGCTCAGTTATCTCACACTGGCGTGTGTGAGTGAGCGTGAATGACCATGCTGCTCGCCTTTTGTTTCGGCGTGTGTCTGTGCGTCCACCGCGCACATTCACTCCTGCTCAGACTACCATGTGAGCTTTCCACCCAAACATTACGGTTCAACACACTAATGTGAGGGATATCTGTACGAGCGGAGGCTATCTGGCGTTTTAAATGCAATGCTATGTAATGTGATGTAGCTTGCATCTCGGGCTTGCACACATATCTGCTGTGTTATTTTGATTCATCAAAGGCGGTGGAGGCAGGGGGATGCATGGCCTCGCTAGCTGTTGCTCTGTCTGAATCCATACTAGAAAAAAGAATCACTACGATATTGCCAAATTATTGTGGAAGGAGAGGACAGGTAGCTACTAAACCTTATGCACTTAAGTGTTCTGTACAACAACCTTTAATGATAGTGTATTGGACGTATATCTCTTGCAGATTAGAACGTTTAAAGATTGAATTAAATCGGACGTGGCAATTGCATGCTTTATAAATAGTGTGATAGGGCGAGAACACGGGATTTGATGACATTAACGCAGCATGCGGCGGAGGATGGAGGGGGATTACAGCCGGATCTACGGTCAGCGCTCGTGCTGCTGTTGACCGTCAGTGTCTCTTTCAGTTGGACAGGATCTCATCTCGTTTGTATTGGGGATCTCGAGGCGCTAGATGGTATCCGTGCTCTTTTGAGCACATTGATTTATTTTTAGTCCCTCTACTGGACGTTTGAATCATTTTTCAGGTGACATGACAAAATATTCCTCCAATTGAACAGCTGCTGATTGTTTGTTGAAGTTCTCTCCCTGTTCTTTCTTCAAGGCTAAACTGGTTGAGTAAAAAATACTTTCTCTATCAAGTTCTGTCCAAACAGTAAATTTGTGAAATGTTGAAATATGGTTCTTATGTAATCATTCACAGTAGGCCTTTAGTTTTTGATAAAAATGGAAGGATTGTTTTAGTCTCTCTGTGTAAATATTGGTTTAAATCCCATTTGTCTTATGATGTTCAAAGATAGGTCTTAAAGTGGCCCTTGCATATCTCTCTCTCTCTCTCTCTCTCTCTCTCTCTCTCTCTCTCTCACACACACACACACACACACACACACACATGCTGACCTCATTAATTATTAGCTTATCATTAGATATTCCCATAATGCAGTTGTGCCATACTGAAATTACTAGGTCTGCTTGAGCTAAATATGACATGTGATATACAGTTTAAACCTTTAAGGAAGAGTTCACCCAAAAATGAAAAATCTTTGTAGTTCCAAAACTGTATGATTTTTCTTCTGCAGAACTCAAAAAGAAGATATTAAAAAAAATAGTTGGTAAACAAGCAGATTTGGTTGCAATTGACATCCACTTTATGGACAAAAACATTTTAAAAAATATTTTCATGTTCCAACAAAGTAAATAAATAATACAGGTTTAGAACATCATGACAGCAAGTAAATGATGACAGAATTTTATTTTTGTGTGAACTATCTCTTTAGCATTTCTTAGATTTTCTCTGAATATATCAAGGGTAATATAACAAATACATAAATAAAAGCACATGGGAACAGGAGCTCTCAGGTTGAACAGTGTGTGCAAAAACTACAAACTAGCAAGGTTGCCCATGATCTGCTGCCAACGGGAAGTTCTTTAAAAGAACAGAACTCAGACCTGTGGCATGCCATTTGAGCCAAAAATGAAGCCAGAACTTAGTTATAGGCGATTCCATTTGTACCTGGGCTGATCTCTCTTGGTCTACTTTTCATTCACCTGTTTATTTTTTTTTAGCCTAGTCAATTTGAGAATTATAAAATTGCAATGAAATGTAATATAAAATGTTACGTATAAATACTTGTTAAGCATTTTATTTATATAGAACTGAAGGAAGATCAGATCAATAGTTTTTAGTGTGCTTCTCATTTTAAATCTGTAGACATGCTTGCCAACTAATCCTATTCACAACATTTTACCTTATACTTTTGTATTGAAATTGCAATTGTTTTTTAGAAATGTGCAAATGGTTCATTCCTGTTTTGAAGTATACATTCTGAACTCTTTGATTTATTTGCACTGCCCCAAAAATTGCTAAGATCTTGAACCCCAGATTGGCGTGGAATCCGTGGATGGATGGGCAGATTGAAAGATAAATACATAGTTGGATACATACTAGCTGACAGATGGACAGACAGATCTGCTCTGATGTGCTATTGAACCATTGGCTGGAAGTGGCTGTGTTTGCTGGTTTGGTGAATGGATGAAAAGATAAATGGATGGATGCATCAGTGTTGTGGCAAAGAGGAGAGGAATGTGACATTGGCCCCTTAGAGTGCTGACAGTCTAAATCTCCCCCATACTCCCCTGTCTGTATGTTGCTGTGAGCGAGACCACTATTGTCTCGACGCACAGGGCGCTGTGTTTCTGTAAGCCAAGTCATCATTACCACTGCCGGTGCTTTTGTTTCCACTAACGCCCCTACATTCCTACCCACTGCCACACTAGAGCACGGAGAACTGAGATGGGCATGGCTGATTATTTGATTGGCATTTAGGGTTAGTGTGAAGGTGAAAGTTGTAAAGCTTTAGGTTTCACAATTTGACTTGTTTATTTTTAATATGGTGTTGGGTACTCTGTCTGACAGAGCAGGGTAAAGGGGAGGCTTTTTTCCAATGTAAAATCAGCTGGAGAGCTGCCCAACATCTTTTCCATTTGTAAATCAGTATCTCCATTTGCTTTGAGGAAATGCCTTTAAGTGATACCTGCCACATAACCTGATGCCTTTGTCAGGGATATTTTAGTCTCTTTAATTTACTTTATCTTGCAGTTGCAAGTATTTTAATTGTAGCAGTTTTGCAAATATACATTTTGGCATGTGTTCATGTTCAATAAGTGCAGTAAATATGATATTTGGGTCTCACCATGCAGTGCAAAGGGTGGATCAATCCAGGTTGACAAACATGGCCAATAGAAGTTTAGGTGTTTAAATAATAGCAACAATGTAGCAAATTAATAGGCAATTTTGCACATGTTTTTGCTGTACTTCGAATTTAATTTTGATGTGATTGATGGCCTTTTACACGTCTCAAATTGATATTGCCTGGCAGAAATTAAACCTGTTTAAGGTTTATTAGGGGTGCACCGAAATTTCGGCCGCCGAAAATGTTCGGCCGAAAATGGCATTATCGGTTTCGGGCCGAAAAAAAAACCCCAGCCGAAAACGTAAACCGAAAATTAATGTCACACACCCGCCCCTCCCATCTGTGCGGAAGCGCTTAGGTTTCACTCACGTGCGCAAGCGCTAGTTTCACTCACGGTTGAGCTGTTATCACGCGTCTGCATATCAAAGATTAACCATGTCAGCGGTATGGAAGTATTTTAAAGTTTCAGATGAGGACACCAAAGTTGCAATTTGTAACATTTGTTCAGCAAAAGTCTCAAGAGGGGGTGCGGTGCCAAAGAACTTTTCGTTGAAGGAAGAGACTCGACGGGGAGCGCAGCGCAAACGGTGCCTGAGAAACGCTTACGTACAAGTGAGGAGGCATACACTCCCTCACTTTCTGAGATGTTTGACGAAATTTTACAGAAAAGCACGCCGATTCGTAGCGGTGTCGGAACAAGCGCAGCCGCACAACAAATAGAGACGTATCTAGCTGAACTACCCATTGCCAGAAGCGACAATTCCCTTGACTACTGGCGCGCGAACAAAGACCGGTTTCCATTGCTTGCGCGGATTGCACGCAGGTATTTATCTGCCCCAAGCACCAGCACATACAGTGAGAGACTATTCAGTGCAGCATCACATGTTCTTAATGAGAAGAGGAACCGTCTTTCCTGTCAAAAAGCTGAGCAACTTTTGTTTTTAAAGAGAAACCTGCCACTTTTGCTTAAATAAACAGCAGTCCTATTTTCTGTGTGTGGATAGCAGTTACATTAAAATTTGCGTAGCACTGCACAACTGTGTTTCCAAAGGCTACATGGGCCAAAATGTTGTTTACAGTTTGAGTTTGGATTAAGTTCTATTGCTGTTTTTGCACTGTTGTTTTGCACAGCAATTTAAAATGTAAGGAAACCATGCAGCAGCAGAATAGAGGCCCACTGCCATTCTGTGATTTTGTGTGCAGTTATTCAGATAATTGGGGATCTTTTTTGCACAACTGTTAAAACAATTTTATTTGGTGGAACATAAAACTTGAAGAATAATATTATTTGGTATTATTATTTATGTTTATTTATTGTTAAAGATATTTTAGGTTTTTTTATGTAGGCATAACTGTTAATAAAAGTTTGATTATTCTATTGGTTTTGTGATTTTTCAGATCCATTAAATTCAAACAATTTAAATATATATATATATATATATATATATATAAATATAAATATAAATATATATTTTTCGGCTTCAGTTTCGGTTTTCGGCCAAGTGCATCCTAAATTTTCGGTTTCGGTTTCGGCCCAGAAATTTCATTTCGGTGCACCAAGGTTTATTATAAGTGCTTCTTTATAGTAGGGTTTTTCACTTTTTCATGTTAGAGGTCTTGGAGAAGATTTTTACTTCAAAAGTGTCTAATAAAGCACTCTGAGTATTACTTAAATCATTATTCACAATCAAAAACTATTACCTTCAACTACAATATAGCATACTATTTTGGAGCGCAGGGACGACACCATGAAAAAAAAAATGTGCTGTGTATTTTCAGCTATTGGAGTTGCCGTATTTGCTGTTGGTTTTAAGTAGGGCTGCACGATTAATTGAAAATAAACCGCACGCGATCTGGCAAAGATCATGAAAAGGATATGGAAACGTGTATAGCCTACTGCTTGAAAATGGACAGCAAGCAAGCCTCTAAAGCTGTTCAGTGTATTAATTGATTGCTATTCAAATTAAATGCCAAAAAGATTATCAGTATCACAAGGTAAGACTTGGCTATTGTTACTATTTGTTGTTTTTAAAACAGCACTTTTTCAATTGGTGATGAATACGCGTGCCTTCAGATGCTTCACACATTTCTAAAATAACGCTGGCTTTGTGTGTTTGTTGCTGCACATATTGAAGAATGAATGAATTAGGAATGAATAGTAAAAGTGTTTGCATTTCATACTGTCATGTGTAGTAAAGGATGTAATCGGGAATTCCGTACCAAAATGACTTGTTTTTCACAAGTCACATGGTCACGAGTCCAAGTCAAATCACAATTCTTTCTCTGCATCCCAATTCGCCTACTGATATACTATGCCCTAAAAATGTATTCTTTTTGTGAAGTAAAAGTACATGCTTTTAAGTGTGTTTAGCAAAAGAGTAGACAAGCTTTTGTATTACTATCACGTGACGTCACACAATTGCATCCTACCAGTTGCGCTCTGTCACATCCTGACACCGTAAACTGGCCTCTCAATCATCTTGTCAAAGTTAAAATCTTTCACGTTTCATTTAATTTCCTACAGTATTGGAGAGAAATTCAGTAGCATGTGTATTTGCAGTCGCGGGTCTTGCATATGGAGAACTCTTCTCATATTAATGCATGATGATGCACTTAAAAGTAAATGGCCAAGCGTATCTTTATAAAAGTTCACATTGTTATTGCAGATAACAAGAATAACATTAAAAGATATTTTTTATTAGGTTAAACTATTATTAGTCACTCAAACCTTTATCTAAACCTTCACTGTTGGTTGAGCTTATCTGCCATGTTGTATAGGGTTTTTTAAACACTTTTTACTCGTGTTTGTAGTTTTGAACCGAATCCTCCGCCAAAGCGCAATAGGTTGTGGGCAATATTAGCCTTTAGGCTAAAGTGTGCACGGATCCACACTTCAAAAATCTACCAGAAATAGACCATCCGGAGACTTCTCTTTTCAAAATACTTTGCCTTGGGACGCACTTAATTTAATCTCACATACTATTTAGGATGGATAGTATTGGGACGCAGGGTTATTTATTTATTTTTTTGCGACACAAGTGCTACAGACTCAGTCACAGACTTGAGTATTCATCTCTGCAGAGGGAGGTTGGTTATATTGTTAGATATGATATTTTTCACACTTTGCCAAGGAGTCCCCTAGGATCACTTTAATTTGACAGTTGCTTTCCAAATATGTGGCAGAACATGTTATCATACAAAACAATACAACATTGAGGCTATTACTACTTTGTCATCTGTCTGTAGTCATCATTCTTTTAACACATTTAAACTTGTACAAAACTTTTTCTTCCTGTTTTTCTATTTGAAAATTTAGGAACCGTGTGAAAGCACAAATAACTGGGTTCTTTTTCACTCAAATTTAAAATAATAAAATAATAAAAAATGCACATTTTATGGTGATCTTGCCCTCAGCACTAGACTGGACCAGGCCAAGGTTTAGTGGTAATTAAGAGGGATGGGTCTCTCTCTTGTGTAGTACAGTTTGTCTTTAGTAAGCAAGAATAATTGAAATGCAGGCAGTCTATATGATTAGCACGTTTATAAATACAGCTGTGAAGTCATACAATAAAGTAAATGTAATTTACTCAATGAATGCTAGTCATCACCAAAAGGCATTATTTTGATTTGTTATGAACAGTAGCATTTAATCATGCAGATTGCAGAACCTTTTTTTGTTCAAAGCAGCTATATACTTATATATGGCATGCCTTTGGTGTGAGAGATCCGGGTCCGAATCCACTATAAGACACCAATGTGTCCCTGAGCAAGACACTTAACCCCTAGTTGCTCCAGAGGCATGCAGCCTCTGACATAGCAATTGTAAGCTGCTTTGGATAAAAGTGTCAGCTAAATGAATAAATGTAAATGTACTTCTACATTATCACTGACAAAATATTTGCCGTGTCACCACCCTGTCTGGGTTTGTTCTGTGATAACAACCGGTTGGATGTACATTAGTTAGCCCTTTCTTATCTCATATAGGATACATTTGATTAAGAATGAATGCGGTAGTAAAATGTGCCAGTGGTCAGCTTCAGTGTATGCAGAGCAAACAGAAATGCACAACGAATAATAACTATGATGGGGTCTGTCTGTCATATTGCATAACATGATAAAGACAAGAGAACAATATTGTATTAAACGTTGTGAATTCATTGGATTTAGTTGCTGTGTTGTTCCGGGAAGAGCACATCCACAACATGTTACACATTGCTAGCAGGCATCAGAGGCAGCGTTGGTGACAGTTGTATTAATTAGTCATTATATTTGATTGCTAAATTAGTAATTTAATTAAATGATCAATCACATTGACTAATTTTACAGTCTTGCTAGCCCATTATTTACAATAAAAACCCATCTCGTTCATTTGGTGTGAAACATAGCATTTTAAGCTGCATTTGCATAACCTGTCATGGTGTTGTCTATACTAAGCATTAAGGTAAGATTTATTTAAGCATTATATAGCAATTATCATGATAATTTGTGTAAATTGACAACCCTAAATCAGTGCAATGAAACTCACAAAATTTATGAATAGTTTTTTTTCCGTATATAGCCTGGTACCTTTTTTTGTCTAGTCATTTGTGTCTAGTGTTCAGCAGATGGTCCCTGAATGTCTGTGGGGATGGGCAAATGTCTAAACCCAGGTGCACACTGTAAGATTTTTGCTGTTGTATGAGCTTGCAGGTGATCCAATGATCATATGAGAGGAATTAGGAGATGAGCTGAGTACCTTAAAAAGACCTCCCAATAATTTTTAAAAATGTTTTAAAAAATTGGGGAGTCAGCCTGAATTTGACCAGTGTATAGGTTCTTCCCTATTCCCAAATCATTCAACATATATGCAAAAATACATCATGCAATCAAATCACATGGGCTAGAGGGCTCCAGACTAATGGCGCTTTTCCACTACACAGTACCAGCTCGACTCGCCTTTGGGTTCTTGCAAAAAAAAATAAAAAAAAATAAATTTGAAGAAATTGAGAGAAATTAATCTAATAATCTCTATTCCCCCTCTCTCTTTATCTACCCCTCTCTTCGTCTTTAAATGCCCACAAAATCTGACTGAGCATCCCAGAAAAAAGTAAAGTTATAGATAGCCTATGTGGAAGTTGTTAGTCAGCTATTTGTATTTTTTGTTGCTGTGCACTTTACTACCTGTGGTCCTTTAAGTGTATTAGAAAATCTGATGGCTGACTGACTCAAAACATTATTTTGGCTAGGCTACAGCCTTTTTTGTTGCTGTTTTTAGTTTAAGTCTAAAGCTAAATTTAAAGACTCAGATGTTCTGTCTTTTGTTTATTTTATTTTATATTCTACAGGAAAGTTGTACGTCAAGCCCTAAGCTGCTCCCAGTAACCAAGCACAAGCTGCTAGTTAATATGCTGGACATGTTGCTTGCAAATAAATACACAGGTGTCAATTCATGATACATTGTCTGCTCTTAAATGTAATTCTTAATGTACATTATTAAGTATAGTTTAATAAGTAATGCTACATGATAAATAGAAGTCCTCAAATAGACCCTGTAATTGGTGATCGTATCTGGTGATACAGCTTCCAGTAATCGGGGATAGGTGATCGGCCCCAAAAATCCTGATCGAAGCGGCCCTAAATGATCCATATAACGGATACATATTGCCTCTTGTTCGACCCCTGACACATCCTGGGTTCCATCAATTATAATGGAGTACGGCAGGTTGGGCAACCCCTGAACAGTATTTGCAATTTCCCTAACAATGGAGTTGGCCTTGAGATTCAAAATCTCATTTTGAATTTCAGCACTGATATAATTGTTGTTGGGCTTTCTTAGCCAGACTTTAAGCACATCATCATCCTCTGTTCTCAGTTGCAGAAGTTGCCTTAGATTCCCTTCATCATTACCATGGCCATGCAGAGCTAGACCTTGGCGGACAAGAAAACGTATTGACTTATATTTTGACCAGGCATTATCTAGCCTCTCTCTGCTGCTGCTCCTTCACTGTGAATAGCTGTGTTTCAAATTTCAATGCTTCTTTTTTGGTGGGTGTATGTTGTTATCACCACATTATGAGCCTGACTCCGCTGGTGAGTTGAAAATTTGTCAATGGCTCTTTTCCAATTTCAAAACCCAGTTGAGACAAAAGCTAGATCCATATTTTTGGCAAAAGTGCTGCTTTGTTGTTTGAAGGCTTGCATGCATTGAAAACAAAATATGCCTTTGGCACTGGGAGAATAATGAAGCCTTGGATAGTCTACTTCTCCTGAAACCTGAGTGTCTTATTTAGAAGTTGCCGTTTTGCAATGACTCTTGGGTCAGGCTGGTTTGCCTTGTTATATGTCTCATCTTGACTCTCTCTCTCTTCCCTGCCTAATCTTGTGCCTTCTTCCTTTCCCATCTCACTCCCTGGCTCTCTCCCTGACTCTGTCTCCTAGAAATTAAATAAGGTGTTTGCCATGTTCCTAACTACTGGCACCCAAACCTACTGTAGACAACAGCAATACCACTGCCATAATCAGTGTTGAGCAGTAACGTGTTACTCAGTAACACATAACTGTAACATTAATATTATTAGTAACCATAGTAGGATTTATTTTTAATGAAAAAGTAATATAACAAGTATCATAAACTAATTACTTTTGATACCAATAAGTAAATAAATATGACTTTTTAAAGGGTTAATATGTAAAAAGTAACTTATTACACTTCCTGAGTACACCGTTGCCATGAAAAACAGCGTTGCCATGAGACAGTTTTGTTCACTCCTGAGCAATTTAGTCGTTTTTAAATCAATAAACTAATTTTTAAATCAATATTTTGTGTCAAATTATTGATTTGGTAGGTAGTCATATAATAAGCAGGATAATGCAGAGCGAGGCGTTTGTAATAGCAAATACAACAGCCTGTCGGGCACCCCCTTCTATGAAGGTTGACATGTAGAGCATCACAGTCCCACCCACAGTCTGACAGAGTTTTGGTTCCGGAAGTAAATTTACTAGGGTTGGGCGATGTCTATCAATTTAGCATTAGACGATGTCTATAGTGAAACATCGCGATGGACGATGATATCGGGAGGGAGTCGGGGGAGGGGGTATTTTCGTAATATTCTCATATTCCACATATAATATATTTTCCTCTATATCTTATCAGCAATTTCGAATTTGGCATGCTCTGCAGCAGCTGAGCACAGAGCGAGTCTATGGAGTGAATGTACAGTGATATAACTGCCAGATTCAAACTGCGTGCTTTCGCGCTATGGCTGGCGCTGAGCCAAAGACGGACGCGCGCAGCCCTCGTCATCGCTATATCACAACTGTTCAGTGTTTTTAACCAAATAATATTTATTTTAGGTTTCAGACATTTAAAAACCAGTATATTTATAATATATAATAGCAAGTTTGTAAAATACACAATGGTGTTTATGGAAGCAGAAATAATAACCCATTCAAATATTTGATGACGGTTTTTATTCATATCAGAGAGACACAGTTTAAATTATTAGAAAGTCAACTCTATTTTTCTGGGCCACTTACTTTCATGTATTTCGGGAGAAACTGATGAATTCCTGCACTGTAATAGATCCAACAGACAGAAATGTCTGATCTGCGGCCCAAACACGGCACCCATCTCACGTTACAGATCAAGATTTTTTTCTTTCTTTTTTTTAAAACGACAAAACAAACTCGCTGACACATTTGAGAATCGGAATATAAGATAGTTCATCATGAAATGGTAAGCAAGTTACAAGTTTAGCAAATATTTTTAAATAAAAGCACTAAATGTTCCAAGCGCTACGCGTCACCATGGAAACGGGGGGGGGCACGATGTTTAGCCGATGCAATCTAAACATCGTGATGTCAGTCAGCCATCATCGTCCATCGGCCCAACCCTAAAATTTACCATTCATTTCTACCTTTGACGTTTTGAAAAAAACGTATCTAAAGAGTTTTAGAGAATGTCTGAGAGTAACCAGTATACGGCTGAACTCATAAGCCCACATAGCAGAATAAGGATTTTCTTTACAGATTTGGAAAGGGCTTGAACTCAGCTTTAATATGATCGTAAAACGTCTGTAATATGTCAAATTTCACCATGTGGTGTTGGGTTTTCCCAGATCGCATCACATTGTGTGTAGTAAATGGTGTCTAGGGCAAGGGTTTTCAAACTTTTTGTGTGTGTGGACCACTATTTGTAATCAAGAATTTTCGCGGACCACCTCATAATACACATAATAAAATATATCTACACAGCCCTATCTGAATTAATCCACACCTCTTAGTAGGCTAACTAGCACTAAAACTATAACTGGTCATCACATCAGTACAACAAGCTTGTTAAAAGTTTTCTGCACACAAGGGCTGCAACATATGTAACTTATTCATTTACTCAAGCGCCTGAGGGCATAATCAGGTTCATTTGAACAACAGGCTTATTTCCATAGCAATGGAGTATGGAATCTATACAGTAATAAGAACACTTGGATATAGTCAGCATTTCAAAACCTTTAGCGATTTTAGGCGAATCTTGAGAGTTTTACAAGTCCTCAAAAAGTAGGCTTGAGTTTGTCCACTTAACACATCTACAAAACATTTCTGAAACACGAGACCAAGAAACTATCGTTAACTGGAAATTAAAATAATAACAGGCCTTTTTTCATTCCATTTACAAGTATAAACATTTCGTTTCATATACTATATATAGGCCTAAACTGCCTGTAAAGGCTATGTATGCGACGTGATAATAATGAGAGCATATTTGCCTCTGTCCTATACACAATTAATGAAAACACAGTAGGCCTAACGTTACTCCAGGTTAAAAATAAAATAAAGTTGTCAAAACAAGGAAAAGCCATTGGAGTCTATTTGCCAGCCCGATATGAATGTAATATCCCCCTTTGTCACCCTCCACATCTTTCCCTTCCTCTTTATCGTCTGTCTAATATAGGCCTATATTAAAAACAAACAACTAAATAAATGCTCACCTAACCTGTTGCTATCCACAGATCCAGCTTGAACGTCATGGCCGAGCCCCACTAGCCTGTTTAAGTAATCACACAAGAACTTGACAATTTAATTTGCATTTTATGTATAGCAGGCCTACATATTTTTAAAAAAACTTTTTTTATGTGAATTTCCTGGTTAAATGAAGGTAAAAAAAATATTATTTTATATTTTATTTAGCTTTTTCACGGACCACAGTTTGGGAATCACTGGTTTAGGGAATGTGGAGGCGCGCGCGCTGTTAAAATCATGTCATTTTTGCCGCGCGCACCTTTGGGCTCATGCGGATGCGTTGACTTTAAACAATGCTTTATACTTTTTGCAGCTCAGCCACAGTAACAGCTCATATTTAGCCAGCTAAACTTTTACTACCCTGTTAGAAAAAATATATAGTTTCATAGTTTCTTGTCCCACCCATATATAATGGTTCTGACGCCCATGATTCAGAGGGTGCAGAAATGTTGCTGATATTGTATTGTATGTATACACTGACTGTATGATCTAGCATAATGCTCAGTTCAGATGTTGGCACAGACATTGGGATGATGAAACCATATCATCTGCTTTTGATTTACCTGCTCAGGCAGCAGAAGGAATGTGTCTGTTGGGATGAGAGCATTAACACACAGCACACACTAGAGTCTGTGTGTGTTTTTGTATGAGGCAGACTAATCTTATAACTGTACGTCTGATTGCAGTATCTCACAAAAGTGAGTGCACCTAGTGCTGGGCGGTGTGACCAAAAATTTATAACACGTTTAAAATTTTTTTATTTTTTTTTAAATTAAGCCCGTTTACTGGTTTGACGTTTATTTTTTTTTTCATGCACAATTAGGTGTTCAAAGTAGTGTTGCGTCCTCTTCATAACGCTGATATGCTCTCTCTCTGAATCCACTTGTTGACACGAAAGGAGGAAAGAGCCACATATGGAAATATTTTGGATTAGGCTAATGTCACGTTGCCATAAGAGGCCGATTACATGCAAATTCGCAATTTCAAATATAGGCGCGAGGCAAGCGCGCTCATAAAAAAAAAACTAAAAGAATAAGCACGCGCAAAAATATAATAAAAACACGTGCGATATGTGAACGGCCTCTAAAGTGCTTTCGGGGTAGTTTTACGAGTACATGAGCACAGTAGTATCCACCCGACACCAGAGTACTACTGGTATTAGTATGGACGCATCCCTATTTATGTCATTTAATGTCAGTGCCAGTTCTAGGCGTATTCTTGCCTTTATAACTCAGCAGGTTTTAAAAGCCTTTTTAAAATTAAATATGAATGCAGTTTTAGATTAAATAAAAGTACAGTCAAGTCAAATAAAACATGTTTTATCTCCTGTATAGTTTGGTAATGCTACAATAAGATACCATTCATCAACATTACTTAGTTCACATCAACACATTGAGTGAACAATATATTTTTACAACATCAATTAATGTTTGTAAATGTTATTTAATACAAACACTTGGTTGTTCATGTTTGTTCACTTCATTCATTGTGCATTAAATGAATGTTAACGGAATAAAACTTTACAAACAACTTTAAAAATGTGTTAGTGCATACTATTGTTTATTTTAGGTCATTTTATCTAATCTTTTTCTAAAGTGTTTATAATGCAAATGTACAGTTTTCATACTTGTAACCATAATAAAAACTTTAATGTAAATTTAAACTAAGCTTTGGTACCGAAATTGGTACCGAGAACCGTGAATTTTTACTGGTATTGGTACCGAATACTGAAATTTTGGTACCGTGACAACACTAGTTCAAAGCATTTAATAAAATTACTTCTTAATATTCTAATAACATTCTTATAACCAGGAAATAATGTTAAAATACAACGTTTATATAACCGGAAAATTAAATGTTCTCTGATGACGTTCGAATGATGTTCTTATAACCAAGAAATAACATTAATACAACATCTTAAAGCTGGACGTTTTGAATGTTCCAAGAACATTCAGAAATAAAGTTTTTATAACTTTATGAGAACGTTATGAAAAGGTTCTTATAACCTAAAATTGTCATCTGGGGAAGAGGAGAGATTCCCAATTGCACTGAACACGTTTCATGTGCAGGATTCTCTGAGCAAGCCCGAGTGCGTGTGCAGGGCTCCAGACTGCGACCAAATGGTCGCATTTTGCGACCAAATTTTGAGAGTGTGCGACTGAATTTTACATCCAGTCGCACATGTGCGACCAGTAAATTTGCCACACGTTAAACGCATGGTTAAGCGTGGAAGGGACGCGTCAATGAATCCGTGACAAGAATCGCGCGCGTAAACGTCTGTGGGAAGGAGAAGGAGACCAATATCACAACCTGCTACGTGCATCTGAGCAATAAGCGATCTATCGACTCGTTACCTAGCAGCGAATGCAAACAAAATGAAAGTGGAACGAAAATACGATACTCGTGATTAGGACCGTCGAGCAGCAGCACCAGCGACCCGAACCACTGACAGTAAAAAAAAAGCCCCGAACTTGCCAGTCGCGGGCCGATCTCGCTCTCGTGACACTGTTAGGAGATCCAGTGAATGAATCCATTGAATTCGCTTCAGAATTAATAACATCAACACCACGAGATCCAGTGACAAACATTCCGATTCGGCGCAGAGTTCTGTTATAAACCATATATAGTAAGTGGTTATAAATAAGTTATCATATCAACAGCGCTGACGTGGAAACCAGGATAAACACTTATAGAAGGCTTTCAGTCCACTAAATCAGCAGCTCACCATGGATTTAGGCTAATGTAGTAACTTAACTCTAACCATAAATATGATAATGTGGAAGAAATAGTCAAACACTTAAAAGTAGCCTATACACATCTTTTTCTAGCACTTCAAAATCAAAACTATAATATCATATATAAATATTTTATTTTTTGTATTTTTTATGTGATGACCAACACATTTTTTGTTCATCCTTCAAAGATTGTCCTAAAATAAACATTTTTAAGATTTTTTAAGACTCTTATTTAAACATTTATTTAAAAAATAATAACACCATTGTAAACAGTAGGAATGTTTATTGGCTATTTTCACTCCATACATGTTTTCAAATTAATAGTTTTTTTTTTTAATTTAATATTAGGCCTAAGACATTATAAATGATAACTAAAGTTAATTTCATCTACACCCTAGTGTCAGCCCCAGTGCTACTAGATTTTTTTTTCTTTTTTTTTTTGTAGAGTTGAGTGAGTGTGAGTTCTCAGTTGAGGTGGTGCTGCTTTCAAATTTGGGTCTGGAGCCCTGTGAACTTAAAATAAAACAGCATATCATAATGTTAAGTCTATTTATTATTATAGAATTTGTCAGTATTACAGTTGTTTTGGGGGAAATTTGAATAATTGCTTTGCGAGCTGATTTAAGGTGTGCCCCTAAATTTTCTGATTGCGCTCCTAAAATTTTCAGTTAGGGGCAACAGCGCTCCTAGTAAAAAAAGTTAGTCTGGAGCCCTGGTGTGGCACATTCTATTCCGCTCGCGAGCAGAGATTCACGCTCATGCATTATAATATTGTACATTCGTGCTTCACTAGTGCAGTCTCGAAATTTGACGGGAAAATAACGCCATTCTGCAACATCAGTAAACCAAAAAAATCGAGCCACTAATTCACAAATGATTGGTATCGCTCAACTGGACACGCTTAACTTCTGTAATATTTGCACTTAAAACGTTTCGCAGGTCAATCACAGCGCGTATCAAACTAAATTAGCCACACCACCAGTAAAAGAGGAGGAGGAGGGAGGTTGATGCCGTCGGGTCGGATGGAGATGATTGGCGGGCCTCCAGTTGAATAGCCCTGCTGTAGCCCATCAGAATTATATAACAATTACGCTATCCATCCCATAGGGAAAACCATGTTCTACCAAAATTTCATTAACAGTAGAAGTGAAATTTTATTTGTTTCGAAATTTGGGTACATGTAAATCACAGGTGGGAATTTTGGTCCCGCCAGCGAGGCACGCAAACATGATGCAACACACTACAATGTGAGTACATTTCACACTGGGCAACTAAATAATGTCTATCATTAGCCATTGGCTAATAAATTCTTAGATTTTAATCACCACGTGTGTGTTAGATGCCAAGTATAAGTTTAGCATAGATATATTTTCACTCGCTGAACACTGACTGAGCGCTTGAGAGTTGCGCTCTTTGTGAAGCGTTCGTTCAGTTTGAGCGAATCTTTAATATGACTCGGGACTACCGAGTGGTCTTCGGGACTTAGTTCATAGAGACTATGCTGTCAGTATGGGATAGAGAAATGATTAGTTCATCTCTCGAGTAGGGGTGTAACGGTACACAAAAATCACGGTTCGGTACGTACCTCGGTTTTAAAGTCACGGTTCAGTACGTTTTCGATACAGCAAAAAGAAAGAAATGCCAGAGAAATTTCCTATTTGTTTAAAGAAAAAATATTTTTAAATAAGTGTGAGTTTTCCTAGATCTTGAAACTTTCAGGTTTATAAATAGGGGTCATCTTTGAAGGATGAACAAATAATGTTTTGGTCATCACATTAAAAATAACATTTAAATATATATTTATGTAATATTTGAATTTTGAAGTGCTGGAAAAAGATGTGTGAAGTACTTGAAAGCATTTCACCATTCCAGCCAAACTGGTTACAGTTAGTCTTACTATATTAAATCCATGGTGAATGTTGCTGGTCTGTGGACGTAAAGTACTAGTTCATTCACGGCACAATGTTTCTCCTGGTTTCCATGACAGCGCTGTTTGATCTAATAGAGATTTACCGTTAATAACGTAGAAATGTGAATGCATCTCACTAGATTTTCGCAGCGATGTTATTACCTCAGTGGCGAATTCAAACGTTTTCTTTACCGGATCTCTTAGCGCGGTGTGGTAACAGTGTTGCTTGGTCGAGATCGGCTCGCGCTGCACAGATGTTGCTGGTCCGAACTGATAAACGATCCGTGAAGCACATAACGAGGAGCGCAGTTTCGTTCTGCTTTCATTACCCTTGCCATTTGGATGTTGCGCAACGTTGTGTTGGCCGCGTCAGCACGAATTTTGCCGGCAAGAAAAATGGTCCAAGCAATCGTTCGGTTTGTATGCGTACCGAACCGGAAGCCTCGAACCGAAACGGTTCAATACGAATACATGTACCGTTACACCCCTACTCTCGAGTCTTCTCTATTTAATTAGCCTAATCGTTTCTGTTTCTCATAATTTGGCCTTTTCTTTGCATCGCAATTTGTTTCTTACATCAAATGTTGATCGCATGTAGAATGTTTGGGGAACTTGGGTATTAACATGTAAGATTTTAAATACATTCTACTGAAATGAATGAAATGCCTCAAAAAATTCATTCAATAATGCCCAACTCAATTAGCCTGGATGCGCCCTCCTACGCACTTCCGCTCAATTTCATTTTACTTCTGTACTACGTCTGGGATCGCTCCATATCCTTAGGTTTCCAGAAACCAATTTTTTGTAGGACCAATCAGCGAATAGAGGGAGTGGCTGAGAACGATGACGTTGATGTAAGCGCGTCAGTTTGTGTTCAGTAATGGCAGCGGAGAAAGACGTGAGAAAAGCTATTTGGTCCGTTGTTGGAAAAGAAACTGCCGAATATACAGAATTTAAAGCCGGATTGTTATCGTCTAATCTCTTGTTGCACAACTGAGGACCAAGTGAAGGAGGCAGAAAGTTTGGAAGTTTGTGCTGGGCAGCTCGTGCACGATGACCGACGGACGGTTTAGCCTGGTGTTCGGAAGCCCCGAGTCCTGGCTGCTAAACTATGGTTGAAGATCCGCTCAGGAGTCATGTCAGTCGCTCATATTCCCAACTGTATATTTACTGATTCTTGTGATAAATAGAACATTTTGAGCCCCTTTGTGTACTCGTGCAGGAGGTTGGTGTGTCAGTTTTACATGTTGTAAATCATAGAAATTGGTTGTGATTTAAAAAAAAATAATTGTCATAAATAAAAATGTGAAAAACCATACTTTGAAGATACTTGATTTTCAGTTTTAGATGGCAATGGTTGATTTGTTTTACTAAAAAAAAAATAAATGCCACATAAAAATTTACAAACACATACTTTGAAGACCATAATTAAGGTAATTAAGAATCAATAAGACGTAATATGAAAAATTGTTGTTTATTACACATCTGCAGATAGAGACAAGACTGATCATTCACTGTAGCTGCTAAGGCATGTGCGGCAGATCAGAAAACGACCACAGTGGCGTATTTGTAATGATTAGACACAGCTTCCACCGTTGAATGAATATATCACTGTCCTTCGTGTCAAATATACATTTCGAATTAATAATTGTTCCTAGATTAACAAAACCTGCGGCGCTCGTTGACTGAAATCCTATTGTAAACATAATCCTCTGATCATTCGGACTTGTTGTTTCCAGCCATTTCGGCGCGTGACATACGTCACTCACGACACCCCGTTAGCGATTGGCTATGGCAGATCGTGAGTGACTTTGGGCAGATCCAATAGATTTGAACTTTAATAGTGAACCCGCCTACAAGGAAGTAAACGTTTCTCAATAGAGCGGTTCCAGACTCTATGTGGAAATGAAATGAACTAGAGTCTGGTTGAACCAGGCTACAACTCAATGTAAATTCCATAATAATAATTGTCAGTCAGTTTACTTTTGAAATACATTCATATAAACTCTGTTCTCCTCTTTGCAACCCTTATTGATTAACTCAGATGACGCATTACAGTATTGACAAGACAAACTAAAACCAGAATTGCATAATGGGGACTGGATAATATGCACTTATATAGTGTGTGTGTGAATTAAAGTCCAATTTAGGAAGTGTACTGAAACAAAAATTTTTTCTTTCACCTTATGGCGGATTTTTCCATATTGTTTGTATGCATACGGTGGTGGGCTGGAGTGTGTGTGGGTGGAGGAGGGGATGGTGGTGCATGTGTGTAGGAGTGAAACAAATTATGTTTTTTCTATTCTCTACTATCACATAGATCCAGTCAGCATAACAATCATGTACTCTAGCTGTACTCAATTAAGAGAGGTAGAGGATGTAAACAGGGTTAAAATAGAGGCTATTTCTGTGGCAGTGGGGTGCCAATATGAAAGACCATCAAGAGGAGGACAACAGAGAACACACACACACACACACACACACACATGCGCATATAATGCCCAGGAGGCATATGGTCTCTTATTTGATCTCTTTATTAAAAGTGTGCAGCCAAAAACAGATCAGCCAGCTGAGACACAGAGAAAGGAAAGTCAGAGTAATGAGGCTGTGAAGAAATGATATTCCACTGGAAAATAAAGGCTGTAATATGTGTGTTGATGTTGGTGCTCTTAAATCTAGTTGTGTGTATAAATATAATTTAATAAATTAGTAAATTTAAAAAATAAATTTAAAGGGGTGATGAACTGAGAAATCAAATCATATTATAAAAATATCCTGTAAGTTTCAGAACTGAAAACGTCCTTGTTAGTCCAATAAAAGCTTTTGACACCAGCCCCAGCAAACGACTCGTTTTAAAAGTGGGGAACTATGACGTCAAAGAGGATAAAACACCACCCCTGCACAAGAAGATCAACTCCTACTTCAACATGGCCGGTTTAGCCCCGGCCACCGATTCTCGCATTACACGCAATCACGCATAGCTAAATAACATAGATGCCTACCTTGTGATGACAAACCGGATCGAGCTACTGAGCAATACAGAATATTGTGCAGTGCCTGGTTGTGAAAGACGACAGTCGCTGCATAAGCTTCCTCTGGATTCCAATAGGACTGCAAAACTTTATTTTTAATCACGTTCCAGCTGATGAGGTAAAACATCGTCATTTCACTGAGGATTGTCCTGTAAACAAGACTGGATTTGCAGACCGATTAAGAGTACAGAACGGTGGTGTGTCGTCTATATTGGATCTGACAGGAATTGTGCAACACACGGACTTTGGATCGGACATGTATGGGCGAATCATTCCAGTTGCCATTTGACAACACTGGACGATTTCAAAACCATTCCCCCAAGTGCATCAGCGGGACTCATTATAATATGCAAAACTGTTCTCCACTCACAGCAGTGGGCGTTTACTTCCAAGTCTTCTGTGCGAGACGCCCATTAAAATCCACCATTTTTCAGGTAGGCTAAAAACTTGGATACAAAATAGCCTATTACTTATTCATTTGGATGTTTTTGAATGCAAAAACCAAGCGAACGTCATAAGTTGACCTTAGACAACAATATAATACAATTTAAAAAGCCAGTTCATGACCCCTTTAATATAAATTAGAATATTAAATTTGAATACAATATGAAGTATAATTTGAAAATTGTCTATCAGTAAGCTGTTATCAGACAACCAGGCCTGTCGCAATAATCAGTGTTTCGACTTATCGCACAATGGGTTACATGACTGCGATCATTTTTGGTGACGCAATATATTGTCCATGTTTACGTGATAATCAATGTCACCAACATTTTGCTGATCGTCATGTCATCTCGTCTGTTCTCCATGTCGTAGGCGACAAGTGGAGCTCAGGCAGTTCCTCCATACACAGAGCGGTCATCGACTGGTGAAAAAAGGTGTCATTTGAGGCATTATAGTGTTTTCCTGACAGCTACAGACAGTTTGGAAGACAAGTCTAAATGCACTTGATTTCAAAGCAGCAAACAACTGTTTCGGTGCAAATATAAATGTTACAGAGCAAAATGGTGCACACTAAAATAGTTTTAGCCGATATGGCCTGTTGAAGCTTCTGTGTCTTTGTTTATATCTGACAGCTTAGTAGGGTTTGTGTTTTCAGGAATAGTGTGCATCCGTATTTTACAGAGAAAAGAAAATTGCCTTTTGTGCATTTGCAAGCGTGCTTTTTTTTAATTTAGCATATTGAGTTTTTTGACACTGCCATTCTTTAAACATTTCCATGATTTAAAGAATGAAAAGGTTGTTGTCATTTGATTGTGTCTAGGACTACTTGCCTTATTATGCTTTTATGTCCTGATTAAATATCCAGTGCCATAAAAGTGTCTTAAAAATGTCAAAATTTTGCTTATTGCAATTATTTCTGGGACAATATATTGCACAACAAAAAGTAGTTACCGTGACAGGCTTAGAGAAAACACAATACATCATTGCATCGGCACAGAGCTCCAGACTAAAATGGTCACAATTACAACAACAAAAAATGTAGATAGGAGCCATTGGCAACAGACAAGAAAACCTCATCCGTTTTCAGCTGGTGCGGAGGCGTTGGCTAATTATATCTTTAGAGATGAGCAAGAGTTTTCTGCACCTCTATTCAGAAGCTTTCTGCCTCTGCAACAACGAACATCTGATTCACTATTGAATGACTTGATCAATCTCGAACTGACGAACTCAGGAGTGATTTTAATGTAAGCATTTTTAGACTGAACAAAATCAAAAGTGATGAAATGGATGAATGGAAGAAGAAAAAAAAACATGAAAAATTTCCATGGTTTTGTAACTGATTTAAAAACCGTTGTAAAAAGCTGTATTTATCTGTTTTAATTTTTAAAAAAAAGAGCATTTGGTTTTGGAAATGTTTGGTGTGCTTTTAAATCTCTTTTACTATTAAATCTCTCTAATGTTACCATTTGTATTTTACAGGGCTCTAAAGGTGAAAAAGAAAAAAAAGTAAACAAAATAGTTCATTTTGAAAATATTACTCTTGGTAGACAATCCAGATAAATAGGTTTTGCTGTTTTTTTGTCATCTTACCCACAATGCTACTATAGCCACACCGTTGTTTGTCCTGAGTGTGAATGCCTATTATTACGATAGATGCCCTGACAAAGGCATGAGTGTGTGCCTTTATCTCATGCAGCCTGGACCCTGCAGACATACTCTGAACATGAGGAGCAGTCAGACACGCGCACACACACACACACACACACACACACACACACACACACACACACTTGCCCATTAAAACTCTATCGATTTCCTCTGCTCCTTTTGTTGTCTTGTCTGTAGTAGCAAGAATCAAACAACCAATTAGAAATGGCCAAGTGTGTGTCTCTTTGAGATTTTGTGTGAGTTTTGTTTCATTTTATGGACCAAACACTAAGACTTGCTCATTTTTATATTACAAGCTCAATGTGGTTACAAGGTTTTGAAAAGAGAATTTCTGAAATTTGAAACGCTTTTGTCTTTTTTCCCTCTTCCCTCTTTTGCACCTCGCTTTTAAATTTCTAATCCGACCTCAAAAGTAAAGTGCGCACGGCCACACAGATGCCATTAAAGGTGCCATAAAGGTACAAATTGAGCTTTTTCAAATATTTTTTTTTTAATCCTGTGAATGTTGAGCTTTCATAAAATGAACTGAAAACACTCGCTCTGCTCTGCACAGTTATGAATGCCTGTGTGGCCATATGCATGTTACTTTAGAATTAGTGCTTCGGGTGCGGCAATTGCTTGAATGTTTTTTTTTTTTAATTTGTATTATTCTTAATGAAAAACACAATGACAAACTCGCTTAAATAGACGCTTTTACATTTCTCTTTGAAACCAATCGCCTTGTCAGTCAAGAACTGAGGTGAAATGTGATCTGTGCTGCGACTCTTGTTCGGCTAACACTGCATTGAGCAGACATGTTCAGTTTTTAATTTTAGTGTCTGTTCTCTAACTTGAACTACACTTTTATTAATTTATTTATTTTTTTGCTTAGGGAAAATGTACTCTGTGATAAACGTTCTTCACCAAACAATGAGCAAAATGAAGTAGCCTGTATATTGAAGGGCAGAACGTTCTTTAGGCACATGCACATTTTCTCCTTTGAACATAATAAATCGGTTCACATTAAATAAATATTTCTCTGTATTTGCGTATGATTTCATGATTGTTATAATTTAAAACCTGTATTTGATTTTTAACAGCAAATATTATTTTGCTCTGTCTTTCTATTTTGCACTCTGTTTGATTGATTGTGCACTGCACTCAATGAAGTACTTGAAATTTTAACAATTAAGTAGCCAGCAGTTAGGTGACAATGTTTTTTATAACTGAAATGCTTGATTTAAAAGAATAAAACAATAAAATGTAAAAGGAAAGTCTTTTTGTTTTCTCACAGAAATGCATTTTTTGCAACTTTAAAATGTCACTGATGGTCAGACTATAGCACAAAGACCCCGAATGACTGATGATTGAAGATGATTTTTATTATATTGTAGCTGTATATTATTTGTAAAAGGCAGGACTAGGGTGGGTCATTGGTTTTTTTTTAAGACATCGTCAGTTACTTTTTATATATTTCTGTTCCTCATTCTCTCTTGTAATATTAATACAAATCTTCTTATCCCTTTCTGCTCTATTCTTCTTTTCTTCATAGACGCATACATTGTGTCATGAGCTGGACTGGAATGGGTGTGTCTGATTTGCTGTGTTACAGCACCCCCCACCCTACCAGATTGGGATGATCACTACTCAGATTTTAACACCCTTCAGGCAGGTTTTTGGAGAGATACACTAGAGCAGGTTGAAGAGATTTGGAAGGTGGGACCTGCTTTGTGTCTGGAAGGGCCATGGGAAGGGCTGCACCTGAGTCCCTGTCCTCAGGGGAGTGTGTGTGTGCGTGCATGCACAGAATTTGTTCATTACAAAAAATTGGTTAACTGACCCGCCATTCTGTCCTGGGACAGGGAACGGTCTATGGTTACCTCACCACGAGAGTCTTTTTTGGTACGGTATAGACGTGGCTCGTTTTAATGAACAACAAAGTCTGTTGTATGGTGCTTTTTGATCTTTTTGGATCTTGGCAGCTTAAATCACCAGTCAAGATCTCATTGTGTTCATCACAGCAGAAAGATTGAGGTTTGGATCAGTAGACTGGAATGTTCATTTTAGATTGAACTATTCCTTAAATGTCCATTGCTTTGAATAGAGCTACAACCCGAGAAGAGGAAGTGTTATTTTTATTCTGCAGAGATTTGCCGATATATTATAACTGAAACTGCTATTATGGAAAAAAGTTTTCGTTATTATATTTTTTTGGGTATAATATGGGTATTATATTATATATTATATTTTTGAAATAGCCTACTAATGGTCATCAAAGACTTTGTCAGACAGGGTTTCAATCTTAAGACAAAATATGTTAAAATATGCTATAGAATTTGTTAAATCTGCTCTACAATAATTTTTATGGTCAAAGTGTGACTAGGTGTAAATTATGAGCAACCTGAAACAACGTATTAAAACCTGTTTCAAACAGTTATGAAACTGCTACTGAGAGCTGTGCAAATAAAAATGCTTATTTAATAACGTGCCTGGTAGATATTTGAAAGATGGTGTGTGTGTGTGTTGCGTCAGTAACTGAGGAGTGTGTGGGTGTAATCCAGGATAACTGCTCTATGTACAGTCTCTATTTTCAGCACTTCCTTATTCTACACGCTAATGGGATTTGAAACTGCCTTCCTTCTGTCTTTGTTTGGGTTGAGATCCCTCCAAAATACTGGTTTATCTCTCAGTGTGCCTCATGCACACAAACTCCCCCTCACACACATTCATTCTGCTGTATCACAGAAAAATATACCTGTTTCTTCTCAGACCAAATAATGATGCAACATGTACACTGTCTCTTCTATCTGTCCATCTATCTTTTACACATTTAGCCCTTGAGGTTTATTGACTCGTTGTGTATTTTCTAGGGTTAGGTACCGTTCACATTTTTACCGACACCTGAAATTCGTACTAGATAGATAGATAACCATCTTATTTTCACTTTAAATAAAATGCTAACATTCACTTTTCTTTCATCCAGTGATAATTTGGAGGGGAAAAAAACGCGATGGAAGCCTTATGTTACTATAGCAATGAATGCAACTTTAATTGTGTGGAAAGGGGCAATTAAATGGCATACAGAATGTTTTTATTTTTTTATTCCATTGCGCGACGTTGTCATCGTTTTTAACGTAAACACCATCCTAGACGTTACTGATTGTTGCGCTTGATCTCATCTCACTTCCATATTTTGTAGAGTAGGTTAGCGTGCATGACACGGCTTTCTAAAATCTGGCACTCAAGTTAAAAAAATAACTTTTAAAAAATGTGTCTAGACCTGCGTCTCGAGATTTTATCCACAAAAACACGTCCTATGTGAATGACCTTGCCCTAACTGACTGAAAGATGAACAGGACATTCTTATTGTGCAGTTTTTTTAAGCAGACAGTTTGCCTCGTCGTACATTCAAGCAATAAATACACATTCTTAAGGAATCAAAAATCTTATCAGAGCTCTGTATTAGAGCCAGACTGATATATCGGCAGACCGATATTATCGGCCGATAATATATTAGGCATTTTCCAAACTATCGGTATCGGCAGTTATAATGGCCGATAAATTAATATTTCAAAAATAACATAAAAACAGACGAAACATGCTGTTGTATAGTTTGTCCACCAGAGGGCACTCTACACCGTTCCTGTTGGCAACACTCGTTGAATTGTTCACGATACATACATTGCTTGAATAACATTTAAAAGATCATCTCCATCAGTTCTCTTAACTCAAATAAGCATGACAAAATTTGTGACCATCATATCCAGTTTAAAAAAATAAATAAAAAAAAACAAATAAAATATCGGCCGATATATCGGAATATCAGATTTTAAAACCCAAAAATATTTGTATCGGTATCGGCCTTCAAAATCCTTTATCGGTCGGGCTCTACTCTGTATTAATATTTACAAGTAAATATGAAGATACAGATTCACGAAGATTGCTACAACTCATAATTTACACCTTGATGGCAATCAAAAATTTCTGTCCGTTTTCTTTTCTTTTTTTTTTTTGTCAGCCTTTTTTGCTACAGACTGAATTGCTAGTAGTCTATGTAACGCAATGTACCGTTAGTTTCAGTTAATAAAGGAAAAATCCTGTAAATTTCTGGTGTTATTTGTGATTGTTTGGGGCATTCTACAGCCCTTCATCAAACCTTTCAACACAGAACCCATCTCAGATTGCTTTTAATCAATGAATGCACAAATCGTAAAAACATATCAACAATATCTGTTCCTAAATTTGGATTGGCGGGGGGGCAAGGCAGACATTTGGGTGGGCTCAGCCCACGCCTGCTTATGCGTAGAACCAGCCCCGCACACACACGTCATTAGGATTCTTAAAGCTACAGTGTGTAGTAATGGCACCGACATGTTTCAAGTCAGCCCACACAGAAAAAAAAAATAAAAATCAAACACTAGAATACTATTAAAGCCTTGTTAGAGAGTATCTAAGAGTTAGAGAGTATCTAGAGAGTATCATTTGTCCTGAGTTTTTTCAAAAATCTTAGTTCAGAGTAATGTTTGCTTGTTTGTCTAGATTCTAACTGTGTTGCAGGCAGCAAGTAAATACATGCCCTCATAAGGTCATCAATGAATCTGAAATTTACCATCATGAGCACCTGGGGTTCCTTTTGTTTGTGTGTCCCTGGAAGGCCTTTTGTATCCTCTAGAGTCGTCCCCCATCCTTCTTGCTCCTCTTATGACTGATTATAGATAGAGCTGTCGGTGAAGTGATGTTCAGGGTGAGGCGAGTGGATTAAAGCTGGACCCTGCTGGGAGAGAATGGGCACATAGACACACGCATGCTCACACTGATCCAGATCACCAACTATATTCTCAGAGAGTCCAGTGTCCTTGAGTACAGGTGCAAATAACATAAACACGTTTCAGTGCAAAAAACATAAAAAAAGAAAGAACGGTGTATGAGTGATGCACATTTTTCCTGATCTTTTGGCCCTGGAGGTTTGTGATGCCCTGAAACATTTATGGGATAAACTTTGTCCCACAGGCAATTCTCTTTTTCCTTCCAGAATCTCTGGATTCTAAGAACTCATCTTTATGTTGGGATTAGCACAAGGGATTGCTCAGTCTGAAGGAGGGCATGAGGGATTTCATTTAATCTGTATTTTTGTTTAGGTTTGAATTAATCTTAGTTTATCTTCATGTTAACTATTTCTTCCTGCACTGTTTAGTGCTTTTTCTTTTAATGTAAATAAAGTGTGTTGCCTTCTGGAATATTTTGCCCTGCCATAACATTTCAGCAGCACAAAGATTACAGATGCAGGGTCCAAAATTAATCTGCCAAAAATGATTTAATTAAGAGCATTTACAGACTACGTATATATTTTTTGACAGCCATGAAAGTGCTTATGTTTTAAATAAATATAATTTAAAATGCAATTTATCGTGAGGGGACAGAATTTCATTCATAGAATATCAAAAATCAGTTTTTAAAAAATAAATTGTTGCAGTTCCTAATACAAAACCTCTTTTTTTTCCCATTTGTCACTTGTTAATTATGGCCCGTGTTCAGATGTCATTGTGATATCTTGTGCAAATAAATACTAAACTCGTGCAGATTGCCGGTGGGTTCAGTTTGTGTTACCAGGTTAGACTAACCTCGTCCTCATCCTCATTTTGTTATTGAGATATCATATCTATTGTTGTCCCTTTTTCAATCTGCTTTCAGTCATATTTGAACGTAGTTTATATAGTATTTGTTTTGATTGAATGTATTGACCCTCCTTGTCCAGCATACAGTATAAGGCTTGTATTTCTTTGCTGCTAAATGTGCAGCTACTATGATGCAGATGTGATTGATATCCTATCCTCCAGCTTTTCTCTCACGTTTACTGAGATGTCTAATAAAGAGTCTATTTGTCATCGTCTTTCTTTGTACTTCTCTGATTTCCAGGGCAGCTGTTGAGTTTCCTGCTGAGACCATGAGTACCATCTCACCGACTGATTTCGATAGCGTCGAGATCCAGCAGCAGTACAATGACATCAACAACCGCTGGGACCTCACAGCCGAAACAGAGTGGGATAATGAGAACAGTTCTGCACGTCTGTTCGAACGTTCCCGCATCAAAGCTCTCGCAGGTCAGCTACATTTTTTTTTTATGCATATGAGTCGTGGTTTGGTTTTTGCACCAATTTGCTTCCTGTATGTGTTTTTGTTTGTTAGCATGCTTTCTTCTTAAACAGCTAGTTTTCAACAGGTTGCATCATCTGATTCTGTCCAGTAGGGGGTGGCATAAGGCAACATGTTAAAAAAACTGTTGAACCACCTTGAATGCATTCTACAAGCTCTTACAGTGATCTTAGAGAACTGTATGCACTATGCATGATAGTATAGTTATAATAATAAAACCGTTTGAAGTGTAAGTTTGTAGAATGGCTTAACATTGTTGAAAAGGCATACTATGCTCTGACGTTCATTGTATAGCACAGTAGTTGATATGTGTTAAAGTGCAGTAAGATACCATCTTTTGACAAGCAGTGACTTGATATCCACATTCTTCCAGTTCTGTTATTCACACTGTTACGCCCCCTCATTCTCTCTGCAGTGTTTTTTAATGTAATTTTTATGACCTGCTGTATCTCTTACTTGTTTTCTTTCTGCCTGTCAGTGGATGTGTTGAAGCCAGTTGTTGTCATGCCCTTTCACACATCTGAGGCACATACAGTAATGAATCAATGTGTACATGCCTTTAAAAGTTGCACTCAAAGCTGCAGATTTGAACTTTGTTGAGTGTACGTATAGAGGAGTGGGACTGATAAAATTGTCCACAGGAGTCAGCTAAATCTGACAAAACCTCCCTTTGGGGATATCTGGGGAATGTTTTATAAATAAAGTAATTAATGGCTGGAAAAAGAGTAACACAAAGCTTAATAGAATTCATAGCAGCACCTGCTGGTCTGTGTAATTCACTCTGTTGTCTTTATGCATCGAACCCACCATGTAAAAAACACCATATCATCTCATATAAACACCAGGCAAAACATGAATTCCTAAAAGCACGGACAGGAGAGAAGGGAAACTGAGAATACTGAGCTAGAATGTCTTAAAGGATAGAGCAGAGCAGGGATCTCATGTCTCTCACACCCATACACAGTTAACCTCTGTGCCTCTCTCACGCTCCATATCTTTTTGTTATATAAACACGCATTGACATCAAGTATTATCATTATAACAAACACATTTTATTACAGCTAAATCCAAGCCATAGATAGACAGTATAGTTATAGTTCTTTTTACTACTGCAGTCACACAAAAAAAGATCATATCACAATACTAAATGTCAAAAACACTTATGTGAATGACTATATATGTGACATGGACATTGAGAATATGGTATTATCAAATCTCTGTACATTTTCTTTATCCTCTACTTCTCCCCGTTTTGTGTGGGATTAGAGTTTGCTTTGATAAAATTCTCTCTTCCAGTGACACGCTGGCTGACTGTTGGCTTAGTGCTTCTGGCCATGGTATGACCTGTGACCTCTGCTCTTTGATGGTCACTGCTGGTGATACTGCTGCTAATCAGCACAATCTGCCACTGTACTGGTCTTCATTACTCCACTTCCTCTTGTAAAATCTGTACACACAAAAAAATGTGTGTGTATTAGCAGTTCTGTGTGTGAGTGGTAGAATTTCAAAAAGAACAAACTTATTGATCACGCACTTATAAAATAGGTAGTGTCTTCTGAACCATTAGTAGGCATTACATCATGAGGAGAGTTTTCTGTCACTGTCAGCATTGCCAGTTCATGGGTGTGAGGTGGTGCACACACTTGCACAGGAAGAAAGACAGCGCTCGCTTGTTGAGTCTTTCTCAAGTACTTCCTTCCTGCTTTAACGTCTTATTTTATCTGTGCATGTGCTTCAGAAGTGAGAGAGACTTTTTGACGTGATTAATTGAAGGCAAAGGTCTTGCTACCCCTTAACTTAAAAATTACTGAAACTTCAGTTTTAAAAATCCAGGCTGGCATAAAATAAATGCAAACTTATTTTTTTTTTTCAATGGTTTCAGCTGATAATCTGATCACCTCCTGAGGTTGGTCCCAAAATCCCATTTCTCCTGTGAAACTATCCAACTCTTGACTACCTCTCGGCTCTCCACCCCCAGTCCACCTTCAGAAATGGTTCAGCCCACACCTCCCCTCTGTCCGTCTTTCTTGCTCGCTCAGCCTGGGATTTGCTCCTCCCACACACACCTTATGCAAATGCCAAAGCTCAGAAACCGAGAGAGAGAGTAGGAGGCTTTGTTTACTTAGGAAGCTGAGTGCAGCTAGTTCTGCTGGCTTACTCAAACAAGGTGTGTGTGCTAGAGAAAGCAAGAAGAGTTTCTGAGAGAAAAGTGCATTTGAAAAAGCGAAGAACAGAGGACGAGTTGAGAGAATAATACTTTGTTCTTACTACACCTTCTCCTTGCTTCAACGGATTGTGGGTTTCTTTTTTGCCAGAAAAAATCAATTAAAGGAAGAGTTTTTTTTTTTTTTCAAACGGATGAAGCAGTATGGCGCGGTTTAGCATGCACTGAAACGCTCGGATGCATGCGCGCACCTGGAGAGTTTCTGTTTCTAAACCCAACTTATTTTTGGACCTTTGAGGAAAGTTTAAACTTTGGACTTTTCATTTTTCAACTTTACATTTGATCTGCTATGCTCATGACGTACGGCTTTACTCTTGTGGGGTGATTGATTGTTTTGGATGAAAGTTGAGAGTGAGGGTTGGAGGAAGGATTCACTGTGAAAGCGAGTGAGCATTACAGTGAAAGAGAAGAGACATGGATTTTGATCCACGTGAACATGAGCCATGTCTCTCGCCAGCTGCCTTTGTTAACCAGGTGCAGTATTCCAACATCCTGGAAGGCCGTTTCAAACAGCTGCAAGGTAAGACTGTTTGTTCTCGGCTCATACTTCATATTCTCTCTCCTTTTTCTTTCTCAGATGCATCTGTGAAAAGAGTAGCTTAGCCTCCCAGCTAACCTTGTCAAAGAACTTGTCTAGTCAACTAGTCAACAACCTTGAATGTCACAATCAAAAAGTTAGTGTGACCTCAATCAGATCTAACTGGAAGACATGTTTTCCATCATCATGTAACTTTCAAAAGTTAGGTAGTGCCCATTTGTGGTGGTTGTGAAATCACAAAGTGGTAAAGGGTTAACCAATATTTATTAATCAGCTGTATTTGCTGTTAAAACAACATTACAAGAAAAGTACGTAAATCACTTCTATGGCACTTCGAATTGATATTTTTAGATTTTATTGTGGTTCTATATATGCTGATGAATTTAGTTGTACTAACGAACAACTTTCTTATCTCTCTCTCTCTGCACCAAAAATGGTGCAGATGAGGAAATAGGCCTACAATGATTTATTTTTATGCCTGTGCATGAGAGAGAGAGAGACACAGAGACCTGTGCTGGTCTCCTAGAGAGTGGCCTTATTTCAGGTACCGCAGGGCTTTTGCCCTAGATCCAAATTACTCCATGTTAAAATTGGAGCGAGAGGACGAGAAAGAAGTATAGAACGTAAAGGTGTAAGAGAAGGAGGATAAGAGAGGATAGGATAAGGGTTGGAAAGAAGTGGAGAGGAACAGACGGGAAGGAAAGAGGATAATAAGGGGAGTAATAGGGAGGGTAATAGGACTGAAAAGGAGAGGATAGAAACTCCTATTGTGTGTTTTAATATAGAGTTCATTCGGAAGAATGTTCCTAGAATTTGTTTTTTGTGTGTGTGAGTGGGTGTATCATTCATTCGATATTTTTTTTTCTCTTTGAAACCACACTTTTTTACAGGCGCCACATTGCATGTGTGAACTCTTTCAATCCCCCCCCGCAGGACACGAGATCTGATCTGCTTTATGTTTGTGTGTGCGCTTGAGGTCATGGGGAGTGTTTCTCAGTTAACAGGGAGATAATGACTCAAGCATTGTACTTTTCAGGCCTATTATCCGTTGTATAGGAAGAATGACATCTGCAAAACAGGCATTGAATATGAACACACACCTCAAGAGTCCCTGTTAGCAAATCCTAAAGTTAACCCTGAATAAGTTTCGTGTTGTCCAGTCATCTGTTTTGAATTACTATTTAAAATTAGGTTGAGTTTTTTTGTTTGATGATGTTTGGTCCGTGTTATAGTTTCACAGAAAGCTCTAGACCAGTGGTTCTAAAACTTTTTTGTTTTGACTTAGTCCACAACAATAATCAAAGGTCCTTTTACTTCTCAAGTAGTTTGTGAATTTATGCATAAAGATATTTAAACCATATTTTTTTATTCACAATTCCTACCCGATAAAATATTTCAGAAGGTATTCCTTTTGTATTTATAAATTGTATCAAATATCTTTGAAGTAATAAGATTGAATTAATTTACATCACATATCTAGGTCTATAAATCAACATTTTAAAATTAGGCTGGTGCATATATTCAGGCTTTTCAAGACCATGTGAATCCTGGTTCTTCTTCAAAAAAAGAAAAGAAAAAAAAATTGTTGAGGGAGTGATTTAAAATAGAATTTTTAATCATTATTTGTAGTTTTGGTGTATTTTTGTATGCTTTTTTTTTTTTTTTTTTTTAATGACTTAAAAATCATTTTAAGTCATCTTGAGGCCCCATAAATGTTTGCTATGGACCTCTAGTGGGTCCTGCCCCCCCCCCCTTGGTTAGAACCCCTCGTTTAGACCATGCAGGTTGATGGATGTCAAACATAAATGTTCTATGTAATATTGTTTTCACTTAGGAGATTTTAAGTACGAGAGATAGAGAGCTGCTATGTGTTAGTGATTACTGTGGTTGCGTCATTACACCTGTCTGAAATCTGGTGCATGCCTTTAGTAGCTTTTTGACACACATTCACAGACACATAAACGCATACAGTGTCTCGTATCTTTTCTGCTCAGGCAGCCTGTGATTCTCTTCTCACGTACACACACACACACACACACACACACACAGACTAGTAATTCCGGTCAGGTTGCCCTTAGGCTGATTACAAAATAAATAAATAAAATATTTTAAACAGGTGCATTTTATCAGGGGTCTCTAGCTCAGACATGGTCTGCATGCTCGTTTTGGACGGTTCTCCTCAGTGTGTGTGTTTGCAACACCATTTCCTCTGTTGTGATCCTAATTATCTTTATTTAAATAAATCCCTGCAACAATGTAATAGTACAAGTGTGCAGGTATTTGTGTGTGATGCAACAAGATTGTCACCTCTTCAGTTGAACTTAATGTGTCACTGTCATTGCAAAAGAGTGTGGATAAATCAGCAACCCAGTTCTCCATTACACACATTCTTCTTTTTATCCCCCCTTTTTGTAAACTCAGGGTGTAATGTGAAATGTTGTTTGCATGCACAATGTATTGCTTATAAATCAGCGTATGAAATTCCGACGATGCAAGAAAGCCCCATTTACAAGATTTCTCCAGTTTTGACATCAAAATGCAAACAGGCTGCATGTGGACATGAAATAAGCTGCCAGAATGCTAGTGAAGATTTTGACATGCAGAGTGAGTCAGAGTAATTAATATTTTTAAATAGATGTTCATATACTGTAAATAAATATTTTGCATATGAATAAAATAAATTATTTATTATATGCAAAACCTATTGTTTAATTATAGACAATAATGTTATGTACATTTTATAGTGATTTATTTAATGACTGTTAAAATAAAATGTGCACAATTTGTAAGGGGTTTTAAAAATTGCACTTTCTTTTCCCTGCATATTTTTGATTTATTAAGTATAATTACATGAAATTAGTATTTATTAAACGAGTGCAAGTGAGAAAGTCTGGGTTAGTTTCACACTTTTAAAAAATTTTAAATTAGCTGTGCGTGTGCATCCCAACAGAGCTCTAAGAAACAGAAACAGGCGGAAATGGTGACCCAGAACTTTAGGAGTATATGCTGGAGAATATCAGCATTGATAAAAATTTCATTCTTAATTTTCAGTGAAATTCTGGTGATAAGCAGTGTGTTTGTGAGGGTGCTTGGGTTTAAAAGGTTTTCTACCCCAGTGTCAGTCACCCTGAAGAGGTAAACACATACTCCTCTTCACCTCTCCCTCTCAGACATTACACAGAGATGCACAGAAATTCTTCACACACACAGACACAAACAAAGATTTACTAAAATCCCAGGCAGAGAATTTAAGGCCGTCTTGATACTACAAGTACTCAAACTCAATTTATAAGACTTTCACGATACTACAAGTACTCAAACACAAACTAGTAAACTAGTACACCTGGTTTTAAGATGGGTTTTGGGCGAGGGGGTCACAAGTGTATAACGCTAAATCCAGGTCTAAACGGGGTCTAAAGTATTTTGAGCTTGTCTACTTTCGACCGCTTCCAGAGGTAGTGGAATACGTATTCGAACGGGTTGTGGTCGAATATGTTCGATCAGCCACAAAGTAACTCCTACTCTCCACCTACTGACCTAACGCATACCTGTCAACCCTCCCTTTTTCCCCGGGAAGAAGAACAGCGGCATCCCGAGAATGGACGAACATGAGAGAGATGGCATTGAAGACTATGTATACATACATAATGTAGGCTATGTATTAACACAGAGATTATGTATTTTTTCAGGTTAATATCTGTGCAATTAAGGTTTATTTAGCCTACCTCTGCAGGATAGGGCACCCCTGTTTTAAGGTGTGAACATGAACCGAGCCAATTGCAAAAAGCACAGTGTCAGATTTTTACTATGTAATTTGTAATCTGTGATCCATCTGGACCAGCTGCCACACGGTTCGGCATGCATGTGATTCTCGGATTAACTACTAAATTTAACCATAGAGTGAAAGTTTATCTTTTGGA
This sequence comes from Pimephales promelas, assembly GCF_016745375.1. The sequence goes on along the minus strand of NW_024121577.1, from coordinate 4,082,780 downwards.
CAGGACGTGTTCAAACAATCTTAAACGCAGAAAAGGGGGAAAATTGGGATTCGACAGAAACTGAATACCACTGTTAGACTTTGTAACTTTGTTTAGTATTCATCTCTGCTTGTAATTTGTGTATTTGTTCTTATTTTATTACTGACTGTTCACTTGTTTTTAATATTGTTGGAAGTTTATCAGTTAAGAGCATGTTCTCTCTGCCGCAACCATCTTGATCCTAATTACAACATCGTACACATGACATTGAATCATATGTTGCTCATAAGTTGCGTTAGTAGCTGATAACACCAAATCAGTAAAAAAAAAAATTGCCTGTTTTTGTAGCCTGACTTCATTCTCATATTTTAGTCAGAATGTGAGCGTGATTCTGCTCTATAGGGCTTTGATTATGAGGTGTGTCTTTACCGAACCAGGGGGAAAAAAACAAACAAACTCTGCACTCAATTGGATAGACCTACAACCAATCAGAGACATGCCCACTGTAAGTAGTAAAATAATGAGTGTTGCTTCTTTCACTTGGTCCTCCCTGAGTGCGACCAAAGAAGAAACCACAACGACCACAGGCTTTTCATTGCGTCCCATCTTCTTAGTGACCATCGGAGCCAGATGATAAATTAAACTTTTGGCGAATCCCGCAGGAAGGATGGCAAACACATCTTTACGATCAACAAATGCCTTGATTCCAGTTCTCTGTTAGTCTTTTAAAATTAATGCGCTGTCGATTTCTTTTACAACAGACGCGATAGCGGAATCTGTACATCTCAATTCCACAGCTCTAGTCATCTTTGAGGGAAACCAGTTCAACCCATGTAACTGCAGATCATCTGTCCATTGTATAAAGTCCGCCCTGGCAATTTGATTGCCCAGTCAATTTTTTGAACCAATCATAATTACTCCTCAATGGATTAATGGATTTTTCGAGTCCAGACCGAACTTCCCGACCAAAAAATGTTGTGGGTGGGTTCGGGCTGGCATCGTGGCTACTGTTTTTGCACTTCCTGATTTTCCCTGCTTGAGAATTTCTCTCCAATGAATGGATGACCTTAGCGCAAGTGTGATTTGGTTTACAAATTTTGGTTCACTTGCAAAAAGGGCATTGTGAGAGTTAGCCACACCAAACAAAAATAATCAACATTGTATTTGGTCCGGACCAGAACAAGTGAACTAGTGGAGTTTCCTGGTGTGAATACACCATAAGACTAAACTCAGCACACGATCGACCATTGACTGGATTTAATTTTAGTCTTTGACAGTCAGAAAACTGCACAAACCTGCAGGTGTGGGACAAAATATTGATAGGGCTAAATTTCGTTGTCCTCCTTCGTGCGTTACAAGAACCATATACTGGCGCCAAATATCTATATTTTAATTAATAAAATAAGGAGCCCTAAATAGATTTCCCGGCTTCCAGCATCACTCCTTAATGGCTCCTAGAGGTGGCACTAACACATGAATGAGGGAAACGTGAACATTAGTTAACTAACCTTGAGGTTCTTACCAGGATGGCGGACAGCAGTGTGAGTAAAATAAAAGATGACCCAGCCATGTTTATGTCCAAAGTCTGGACCCACTTCGAGTTTTATTCCATTGAGACAAACGTTGTAAATACTAAATAGACATCTTTGGGAATCATTAGGAATCTGCTGATCGACGCCTGCTTTCAAACGCTCCCGTGTGTATCTGTGTAAGCGCTCGTTGAAGAGCGTGAAAGATGTCTATTTGCAACTTGTTTTGTAAGCGTTAATTATTGTAGCCAATCACAGATATATATTTTGAGCGCTTGTATATTGTATAACACAATGGCCAATCGGAAGTGTTTAAATCACCTTTCTTTCCCATTCTGACATTCAGTTTGGAGTTCAGGAGATTGTCTTGACTAGGACCACACCCCTAAATGAATTGAAGCAACTGCCATGTGATTTGTTGTTTAGATAATTGCATTAATGAGAAATTGAACAGGTGTTCCTAATAATCCTTTAGGTGAGTGTGAATATATAGACTTGGATAGGTTTTGTTTACATACTAAATATAAATGCTCTCCTCAGCCAATAGCAATACAGAGTACTTGATAAGTCAAATGAAGTCTTATTTTATTGTGTAAAGAAACTAACAACTTAAGTTAAGCACACTTTCACAAAGCCTAATAAAAACATGAGATATTGCATGGGTTTAGAGGATCCATTTTAATTAGCAGGAAGTGTTTGTAATTTGCCTTGCCAAACCACATGACGCATGATCTTAAATATGTGAAAAATGTCAATGCATTAATGTTCAAAGCAGAAAGATCCTACAGTTCAACACAACAACTAACAATATAAAGCAAAAAGCCTTTTTTTATTAGCATGTTTTTTGTTGAAAAAAAAAATAGGTTAGTTTTAACCAGAAAGTGTAAATTTAAGTCTATTTTTTATATATATAAAATTAAAATATTGTTCCGTGTAGTCTTCTACTGCTCTTCTTTTACACATGAGAATCTGTGCTGAGCAGATATTTTTAAAAAGTGCATGTCAAATAGGGTAATAATAGTTGAACTGTATATTAGCACACTCTGCCATAAGAAAGTTTGGCTAGGACCGGTACATCTGCACTTCACTGAAGTAAGTGTTTTGCCCGCAGCAGAACTTGTGGCTCTTCAACAACATGCTACTGAGATTTTTTGGGCTAGTTTATGCACGTTCCGTTTGACGCAGCAGATGCAACATAAATCTCATACTTCTCAGCTCTGGTACTCTAAGTCTAAAACACAGAGAATAAACAGTGTAGTATGACTCCAGAAGTGTGCATGCCTGTGCGGTTGTGTATCTTGAGTTCCTCTTTCTTAAGTTTGTGTTAAACTGTCATTATTACACAAACACAAAATTCAGACCCTGGGCCAGATGTACATACATTTGCCAACGCAGCGTTAATAGCGCCATGGCCAAGACGCAGAAAGCAATTGATGTGAAACCATGCGTGTTATGTATCAAATCTGCAGTTCATCACGTAATCAGAGCCTGTCCCCACCCATTTACCCAAAGGTAAATTCACCTTTGGCTACGCCATGCCCTAGAATGTACACTCACCGGCCACTTTATTAGGTACACCTGTCCAACTGCGCGTTCACAATCTCCTGACAATCTCCTGCAGTTCAAACCGAGCATCAGTATGGGGAAGAAAGGTGATTTGAGTGACTTTGAACGTGGCATGATTGTTGGTGCCAGAAGGGCTGGTCTGAGTATTTCAGAAACTGCTAATCTACTGGGATTTTCACGCACAACCATCTCTAGGGTTTACAGAGAATGGTCCGAAAAAGAAAAAACATCCAGTGAGCGGCAGTTCTGTGGGCGGAAATGCCTTGTTGATGCCAGAGGTCAGAGGAGAATGGCCAGACTGGTTCGAGCTGATAGAAGGGCAACAGTGACTCAAATAACCACCCGTTACAACCAAGGTGGGCAGAAGAGCATCTCTGAACGCACAGTACGTCGAACTTTGAGGCAGATGGGCTACAGCAGCAGAAGACCACACCGGGTGCCACTCCTTTCAGCTAAGAACAGGAAACTGAGGCTACAATTTGCACAAGCTCATCGAAATTGGACAATAGAAGATTGGAAAAACGTTGCCTGGTCTGATGAGTCTCGATTTCTGCTGCGACATTCGGATGGTAGGGTCAGAATTTGGCGTCTACAACATGAAAGCATGGATCCATCCTGCCTTGTATCAACGGTTCAGGCTAGTGGTGGTGGTGTCATGGTGTGGGGAATATTTTCTTGGCACTCTTTGGGCCCCTTGGTACCAATTGAGCATCGTTGCAACGCCACAGCCTACCTGAGTATTGTTGCTGACCATGTCCATCCCTTTATGACCACAATGTACCCAACTTCTGATGGCTACTTTCAGCAGGATAATGCGCCATGTCATAAAGCTGGAATCATCTCAGACTGGTTTCTTGAACATGACAATGAGTTCGCTGTACTCAAATGGCCTCCACAGTCACCAGATCTCAATCCAATAGAGCATCTTTGGGATGTGGTGGAACGGGAGATTCGCATCATGGATGTGCAGCCGACAAATCTGCGGCAACTGTGTGATGCCATCATGTCAATATGGACCAAACTCCCTGAGGAATGCTTCCAGCACCTTGTTGAATCTATGCCACGAAGAATTGAGGCAGTTCTGAAGGCAAAAGGGGGTCCAACCCGTTACTAGCATGGGGTACCTAATAAAGTGGCCGGTGAGTGTAGATTGACCAATCACAGCGCAGCCAAGAACAAGCTCCCACAGAGGTCAGACACTTTTTCACAGCGCTCCATTGATTTTCAACAGAGGCATCTCATATTTTTGGTCTCGGCAGGCTATTACCGTCGTAGTTTTATCCAAAATATCGTTAAACGTTGTGCCTCGGGCATTTGTAACTCAGATACGTGTTTCCCAGAGAGGTTGGAGGTGGGTGTCCGTTTTTTTCCCTTCCAAAAACCGAAGTTGGACAGTTTTATAATGTTTTAGGTGATGATTTCGGTTCTCATACCGGTTGTTTATACGCTAGCACATGCTGCTAATAAATACAACGTTATACTCATGTAGTCCGTTTGCTTTGTAATAACGATTATAGAAGTGAATAGAGACCTACCCAGCTTTGCATGAACAGTGTTGCTCCCTGATATTGTTAGTCCTAGCCTCCGTCTCAATTAGTAGGAAATGCGGTGGTTAATTTTTTGACTGTGACCGGTAACGTTATGATTTAGCCTCTATTTTGGATGCCTTGTTGTTCCTTGCGTTTCACCTGTATGTCTTGAATATAGCCTTCGAACGCATATTGCAGCCCCTTTTGCCTACTTCTATCGGACAGTTTATTTGCTGCTTTTAGTGCTTTATAAAAGTTTGATAACATTTCAGAAGGAAGAGCTGTTACAGCATAAGCCATGCAGACTGCAGAGCGCAGATGAAGTTTGACGGATGTAGCAACAGTAACTAAGGGGGGCGGGGCTTAGCCAACGGTGAATTGTGCTTATTTAAATGCACAATTGAATGGGCCTCCTCCTCTCACTTCTGATACTGTTTGAAATGACCCTGATGCCAATAATTGTAAAGTAGCGAGGAGTTTAACAGGAGAATTTTCAGCGCAAAATAGAGGCGTGCTTTCACTGAGACTGAATGGATATAATTCCTGAACATACATAAGAGAGTATGTCCTTATAACTGATATAAACAAACTAAATCAGTAAAAGCTCTCTTAAAGGTAGAGTTCACGCAAAAATAAAAATCTTGTCATTTGATGAGCACATGTAGTCATATTGGGTAAAACATATCATTTCGAGTGTCTTAACAGGATACAGACTCTGAACAAGCTGTCACTGTTCTGTTCCCCATCCTCCAGTGTCACTTAAAATCTCCAGATATCTCCAATACCTCTGAGCCCATCATTTTCACCTCTTCATGCATTTGTAAGAATGGGGTTGTGCAAGATATTTTCACCTCAGTGTACCTATATAAGCTGAATTCCTTTGAGAGCCTAGAATTACACATTTATGAAACATCTTATTAACATTGCTGAATAAAAGCATTGCAGCAAGACTGATGTCAAGGAGGAAACATGGAGATGTCAGGTTTCTTTTTATTATGCCTTCACAGGTGGAAAATCCCTTTTAGTTATAGCCATTAGAGGTGTGTCTTTATTCTTTCTCAGTCATTTAGTAACTATTGTGTGTGTGTGTGTGTGTGTGTGTGCCGTAATAAGTACTTGGTTCTCTTAGTTCGCTGTAACAACAGGCTGCTGTAAACTGGTCTGTTCTTTGGTTGATGTATACACACACAAGCGTTTTGTGTCAGTTTTAGTAGAAACTTTTTTTAAATGCATTGAATGTTGTAGTTCAGTTATGAAAAAATAGTGTTTGTCATATAAAAAGGTAATTTATCAATGTTTTATAAGTTAAAGCAATAAATTGAAACAAAATAACCATGACACACGAAACGTATTGTTTCAAAGAAGTAGCCAGTCACTGCAAGAAAATGTTTTTGTCTCATAATGCACATACCCATCAGGTGATTACAGGACACGCCTCTGTGAAATTTAAAGATAAATGAATAGTTCACCCCCCCCCTCCCCCCCAAAAAAAAACAAAAAAAAAAATAGTTGTCATCATTTACTTAACGCATATGTATGACTTTCTTCCGTGTAACACAGAAGATGATGTTTTGAAGGACTTCTGAGCTGCTCTATTACAGTGACAGCATATAAGGGTGAATAAATTGTGACTGAACTTTCATTTTGAGTGAACACTGAATGAAACTGGTTTGACTCACACATTGTCAAACGGTCACAGGGCTCAGTTACCTCCAGTGTTGAAGGGTAGGGCAACTAGTGTCTGCTGGGTAATCCGTAACCATGAGAACAGCAATAGTTGCTATTGTAGTGATTATTAGTGACCAGAGATGGAAATGTGGGCAGGAACACAAGCATTAGAAAAAAGGCCCGGATGATGTAGGGGTTAAAAATAATGACAGGAGAGAGAGAGATGAAAGGATAGAATGTACGGCTCCTTGCAGCACGCCCAAACAGCAGCTAGACAGCAGCAATTACACAACTGCTTACCAGATGTGTGTGTGTGTGTGTGTGTGTGTGTGTGTGTGTGTGTGTGTGTGTGGTTTGTTACACCCAGCAAAAGTCTGTTATTGTAGAATCTAATGTTCTATTACATGAATTTCTATAATTCATTCATGGTTGTTTATCGTGATTTCTAAAGTGACAGTAAAGACTTAAAAAAAAAATAATTACAAACATATTCCTGTGAATTTTTTTTTCCTCAATTATATAAGGATTAGTTTACCCCAAAATGAAAATTTTGTCAGCAATTACTTACCCTCATGTTGTTCCAACCCTGTAAGACTTTCATTTCATTCATCTTCGGAACTCAAATTAAGATATTTTTAATTCAATCTGAGAGCTGGATCACTTCTCCATAGAAACTGGCCAGCCCAAAAGTTATTAAAGACATTGTTAAGTGGTGACTACAGTGGCTCAATCTTAAGTTTATCAAGTGACGAGAATACTTTTTGTGCGCAAAGAAACAAACAAGAATAACGACTTTATTCAACTATTAATTTCCTTCTCTGTTGGCCTCGAGTGAGTTCACATAGTGTAAGTGCGCAGCGCTTCTGGTTGTATGTTTATATTTAGCTTTTATTTTCGGCCTTTTTTTCTCTTTCGGCCAAAAACAAAAATGCCATTTTCGGCTGCAGATACAGATACATCCCTAATGTATGTTTGATTAAATAAATGCAGCCTTTGTGGGCATAAGAGACTTTAAAAATATATAAAATCTTGCTGAACGCACTCTTTTAAATTGTAGTGAAAGTTGAATTAGAAATTGCATGAAAATTCAGCAGGATTTGTGCTGAAAATCACTTAGGATTTTCTTATTTTATTGTTATTTCTTAGGCTAAATTAAGTTTAGCCCCTCAAGCTAGAAAATCAGGTGTAAAACAAACAGTTAGAAGTCAGCTACAACAATGCATCTGTATGAAGAACACTCTTAAGATGGTGTGTAGCTTTGACACTTCGTGTAGACGGCCGAAAGATGGTTGCTTCCAATGCAAATACAATGTAAGATGATATCTCAGCATTAAAACATGAGTTAAGGAGTTTATCTTCAGAACATCAGAGCCAATGCATTCCAGTTATTGTTTGTACAGTGATCTTGTTTTCTCGACTTCTGACCTGGAACAGAAGGGTAGAGATGTGCATTGTGTGTGTTTGCAGATAAATATGTTGTGTACACAGTTTAATACCAGTGTGTTTAATACCAGTTTGCTGTCAACATTGCACTAGTCATTGCAGGAAACTCAAACACATACATCAGCTTTCAGACATACCTGAACTGCTTATAGTAGTGTAGTACAGAACGGTTTGTGCTGATATTGTAGAACACAGACATTCTCAAAACAAGTGTAGGTTACCACGAGATTTGGATCACAAGACAGAAGCATCACAAGAGGAGGAACAGCCAGCAACTTAATATAAGGACATTTCCATGTGATGATGAAAGAGGAAGATTGCAAGAGGAGGATTAGGGAAGTTTCTTGTCCAGAATGTTTACATTTGACACTTTAACTCCCCATCAGAGTTTTGACTCCATGTCAGCAAGCATGTGGCTGTGCTCTCTCTCTCTCGCTCTCTCTCTCTCTCTCTTGCCCTGTCTCACTCAAAGCAGTGAGGGAAAGCAGCCCTGTCACAACACGACCAGCCGCCTGCAGTGGAATTTGCACACACATAGTTAGAGATTCACAGAAATACATGTAGAATTTAGAAGAATCTCCCAGGTGTCACCCAGGACAGAAACCGTCCCACACAGGAATCATGTCCAAAAGAGATAATCTGTGCACATTCCTTGTATTTCAGTGTATTTCAGTTTGTGCTTCAGGCCAGAGAGTTGATACATGTATTTATTTCTGCTGTTGTGGGAATACCTTTCACATTAATTCTTACACTCTCACAGAAATATCTGATTTAGATCAAACCAATGGCAAGACAACACGTCTTTCTAATAAGTTTTCCCGGTGGGCTACACACAAATAAAATTGACCAGTGTAGTGCGATTCACAATAAAAATTTCATAAATATGGAAGGCGAGGACCAACCGGCCACATCACAAATATCCTGAATGGGACAGCCAATTGACCAAGCCCATGACGAGGCCATGCCTCTGGTCAATGGGCCCTGGTACCTATAGGGCAAACCTGACCCACTGAGGTATAAGCCATCGTGAATAGTATCCACTATCCATTTCGAAAGTCTTTGCTTAGTGACTGAGTCCCTTTTGGATCGACCACCAAAGCAGACAAAAAGCTGTTCTGATTGTCCAAACGATGCAGAACGCTCAAGATAAATTCTCAGCGCCCTAACAGGGCAGAGAAGATTAACCTCCCCATCCTCTGTAGAAGGGGGAAGAGCCAATAACGTCACTATCTGTTCTCTTAACGGTGTTGAGAGCACTTTGTGCACACACCCATGCCTTGGCTTGAGGATGACCTTAGAGTTATCCTCAGCAAACTTCAGACATGCCAGGCTCACTCTGCAGATTCATACACTTTGAGCGTGGACAGGGGAACGGCCCGCGTTCAACAGCTCCAGTAGAAATTAGAGAACCACTGATATTTCACGTGACTCTCACTCTGTAGGATTTTTCCAGCAGCAGCTGGTAAAAAACGCCCATTTTGAAGCATAGAGGTGCTGAGTCAGATTTATTGTGACACACCAACCCCCCAGCAATATTTGAGTCGAGAATATGTTTGATAGTTAACATTTTGAAGTGCCGTCTCATGAGAGCCTTGATTAAATGCCTCAAATCTATTATGGGGCTGAGGCCGCTGTCTCTTTTCAGAATTAGAAAATAACAGCTGTGAAAACCCACCAGTTTTACCGCAGGGGGTACTAATTCTTTCACACCTTTTGCTAATAAATTCTGCACCGGTGCGAAGCACATGACCCAAGTCTCTTCTCACTGACGTCTCGATAACCACCTAAAATTTTGGGGGTCTGCGAGCGAATTGGAGCGAGTGGCCTCGCTTTATAGTGTTTATGACCCAACTCGACACAGGGATGGCTACTAGGCTAGAACTCATGTAGCTAGGGACTGGCACACTGATTGCGATGGGGTGCCTAACATAGGGGCACCTGATTTCCTTTATAATGTGAATTATGCTTACATTGAGTGTTTGACTGACTGTACAGGCATTTGTGTGTGGGTTAGTTAGTGTTACAACAGGGGAGGGGCGGCCACCTGGTGAAGATCCTTTTCTTCAAACAGGACCTAGGGCCCTATGATTTCCGCAAACATGGAATCGCATACGGAATTGGCAAATTAACGCGGAATCGAGTGTTTACATGGAAAATTGTGGAATTTTACATATTTGGTTTGAAATTTAGTTTTTGTGTGGGAGAAGAACATATATTTTGTTTAGTTGTCTAATGTTGTCTATTTTTTTTCTTCAGAAATGTGGAAGAATCGCAGTCTCTATTTTACACAAAAAAAATTCATGCCAGAATTGTGGAGCTCTACTAGCGAGGCATTAACCTTTAAAGGACACTGTTAATATCCACAGACTTTTCACATTGAAGTGACTTATGTTTCTATGGTAACACTTTCCATATACTGGGAATAATGCCATGCATGCAAGTTAATGAATATGAGCTCATTGTGTTAGTTAGCAATGAAATCGAAGTACAGGCTCATGTGACGTTCTTGTGCTAGCCTAGAAAGGTTTGTTATCAGCATCAGTGAGATTGACATCAGCATCAGTGACATCAATGCAATAATGAGAACGGAGCTCTGTTGTCTGTACACAAGTAATGTTATGTGTGTGTGTGTGTTCTGCTATCTGGTTAAAAGCTGTTTACTGTAGTTCAGACCAGTGTCTAGATGTAGTGGTAAGGAGCATGTGCCGACAACTCACAGATATCATTTACATTCACACACATGCTTCTACATCTTTCTTACATCAAAGTTATTTTTGGCTCTCATTAGATCTCTTTGTGGGTGTTATAACCGCCCTTTTCTTGACTCTATGTCTCTGTTCTGAAGGCTTGGTAGATATGCAAAGCTTGTGTGGAGTGGCTCTATTGGTCAATGGGCTTCCTGTCTGCCAATCAGCTCATTTGTGCTCCCCCCACCCTCCCACTTGTTCACTAGAAGCTCATGAAGATTCAGCTTTAGAGATCCTCGTTGTGTGCGTGCGTGCGTGTGTGTGTGTGTTTTCAGGTTAATCTGTAATTGATGGATTAGTCGGCAGTGAAGATCAGCTGTTGACATTTACACTGAAAACACCTCATTTATTTCCCCTGTTTTACACAAATATAATATGGAAAAATATGTACCTAGTATATCAAGTCAATAACCTTTTTTTGTGTGAACTATGAAGTGCCATTTTATATTTCATTATAACATCAGCTGTCCCTTAAAGTCTAAAAAAAAGATTAAAAGGTCTTAATCAGGACTTCAGGGAACATAAAGTGAAATGCTTCATGATCAATGGCTGTTAGCTCCTCTAGACGAGGGACAGAGATCATCAGTCACGCATGACCCTTACCTCTTACACAGTCCTGAAAGCCTCTTCAAAACCTTGTGGACTGAGAAACTTCTTTAAAAAAGTAGCAGTGAAACAGCTAAGTTTGCAATGTATCCATGACAGCCATCAAGTCTCATGACATTTTCCTTGCTCATTGTGTAATGTAGGTCATATGTGTATTATGTAAACATGTGAACTATCGATGTGGAAGGGGCAGCAGATAGATTGGTATCTGTAAATCGTTTTGAATAGCAGGCAGGTGGGTACTGATAATCTGTTCATATTGACTGTCCATCTCAATGGTCAAATGACTGCTGTACGCTCTTATTCCTATTTGCAATGTAAAGCAGGTCAGAGTCCTCAGACTCCCTTCTGCTTCCTGTGTGTGTGTGTGTTTCTGTGTCCTCCTCCTCGGTGTGGAATGCTCAAGGTCTCCTAATTTCTAAACAGATCAAGGCTGAAGTACCAGAACTCTACAACCCTGATAGCACACAAACACACACACCGACCCTTCACTGCAATTTTGGGCCTGTTTGGTCAACACACAAATTCTTTTTATTTGGTTAAAGCTAAATATTTATACTTTCAAAGCACTATGCCCTTGAACAGCTCATGTAGTATGTGGGTGTGTGAGCTACAACTAGCTGTTATATCAGCAAATTCTATTCAAATATTTGATCACACAATTTTTTTTTTATATTTGAATAGATTTTCATATGTAATTAAAACATCAATGTCAAAAACTGCACACTAGGCCTATATCCAGGTGTATAATGTGTTTTTCATCCACTTATGAGTGGCCAGCAATTCCTAACAAGGAAAAGCTCTAAATATTCTGCAACATGAGCCTCATGTTTTTGCATAGTAATAGAAGACATTGCAACAAACTGGCCAGAGGGTGAAATTATCTAAGCGTATAATCAAAGTCAGACCTTACTCGGGCTAGTTCAGGTCTCTGCACCTAAACCAGTAAAGCGTGTGGATATGAGCATAAGCATCGTCCTTCCTCTCAGCGCTGTTGACCAGCAGAACAGGTTTCCTCAGTTAGTGTGAAGTTTTTTGGTGAGAGTTTGATCGTATCAGTGGAAGCAAAAGGACCAAGCCCTGTTCTCAATTCTAAACTCTTTAAAAATCATCTGTCTGACTGTGGCGCGGAATGTCAGAATCACAATGTGTTATTCGTGCATTAAAAATCTCCGTCAAAACCAACACATTTTTTGAACTTCATTTAATTTGAGTAATTATAAAATGTGCTGGAGGTCTTCTAAATGCTTTTTGTGTAGTACATTTATGCTTATTTTACGGAATTATTTCAGTTTATTTTGCGGCATAAATAAAGGACGTTACTCTGAGACTGTCATGTTTGGCTTGTAAAAAGTTATGTTTTTTATCAGGAAAGGAGTGGTTTTGAGTTTTTTTTTTGTTATTGTCAAATCTTTTATTTAAACTCTTATTTAATCTTTTATTTAATCTCTTATATTGTAAATAATTGTGAAAATACAATTGTAAATACATTTTTTAAACTTTTTATTTATTAGCCAATTATATATATATATATATATATATATATGTGTGTGTGTGTGTGTGTGTGTGTGTGTGTGTGTGTGTGTGTATATAGGCATTTATCTAATTTGCTTTGTGACCAATAGAGTTTGATACAACAACAAAATTCACCCTGTATTCTAAGTTTGCTTTTGAATTTACTTTAATCATGCATAATCCCACCAGTTCAGAACCACTGGAACAGATTTTTTTTAATCTGGTCGAACACATCTATCTCAAAATATAATATTATTTATGATTGGAAATATTTTAATTTTAGTTTTGTAAAGAAATCCAAATGTAGATTCAATTAATACTTGTTTAAAGGCACACTATGCAGAAATTCCTTTTTTGTCTAACATCGACCCCTAGAGTTGCTGTGGAGTATTTTTATTTAACGTTACTGTCGTAGATACCACTGAAGCAGAGCATCTTTGCACTCACAGCCTGATACTCCTCTGAAGCTGTTATATCAAGGTACAAATCTTCCATACTGTGCCTTTAAATAAGAGATCTAAGGGGTATTTAAGGGTAGGCCTACTATGATATTAGACTACATAACCTATAATAAAAGATAATGAATTTCAAACCTGAACCAACATTTTTTTTTTCAAAGATCAACAGGTCTGTCATTAGTCTTTAGTTTGCCACTAAAAAACACTGTGTTGTGGTTCCGGTACACCAGCCATGTCAATGAAACGAATGAATGAAACTTTGCTTAACAATGCATATCTAAATTCGTGCCTATATCTTATAAAAAAGAAACCTAAATGATGCGGCAGCCAATGAGCCGTCGGCGGGGGCCAACTCAACCTCCACAGACAGTTTTTAATATTTTATCAGACAATAACTACTCAAGATTTTGCTTTAGAATAATTTTCGGGACAATTAGGGCCGGATTCAGGACAACAGCTTAGATTTCGGGATGTCTGGAAAAGATAATGCGCACGCAGCCTCCACTCGGACGCCCTCTTGAAATCTATCGCCGTTGCTGACTCTCTCTATTCATTCCAGTGAAATCACAAAATAAAATCCACACAAACTTAGAAATATTTACTTACTAGTCCATCAACAAGATCACTAGGTCAGCATCACTGTTGCATCCAGTGCTGCTTTTTAGCTCGGGCTAACGGGTGAAAAGCCTGTTAACCTCTTGTCTAGTTCCTCACGTGGTCAGTTTATCTTTTCCTTTTCCTAGTCTCTTCCGACCGCATTTTCTTTGCTTTCTCCATTGTTGAGTATCATGTCTAAAATGCGCGCAAGTGTCTTAATGCCTCATATGTTGTTGTTGATGTGTGTGACGTCATTGCCGTAAAGCATGTTGTGATTCTCACGAGATTTGTCTCGCTCCTCTCAAACTTGAAAAGCTAGTTTTTACAGGGGCACCTAAAGCTTTACTACCAGTAGGGCTGGGTACCGACCGAATTGCCTCGGTAATACCGAGTATCGAAACTTGTTTTTCGGTACCAAATTTCGGTACCTAAGTGGTTAATCTCGTCTATGCCATTGAAACAATAAGCATGCTGCATGATTGGCTGTGGCAGAAAACACTAGTTTACGCAGCTACTCAGAGACGTAGCTCGTTGCACGTGAGTGTGTGTGTGTGCGCATGTAAGCGTCCCAACAATTAAAATATATCCTTGCTGTTGTTTCCCGACACATCCATAATCATTAGGCTACTGTTGCCAGTGCTTTGCGGCAAGCTTCATGGGTGCTGAGCATGAGGCATAAATCCCGCCCCCCAGTAGTCTATATTTAATTTAATTCATATTTATTTGTATAGCATTTTTCACCATACATATTGTTTCAAATGAGCTTTACAGAAAATGCATGTTTCTAAATTACAATTTAGAGTGATGATCTGTTATCAGAGGTGACAGTGTAATGCATTTCAATCAATTTTCATTCAGTTTCATTGTTAAACAATGCATTAAGATGTAAGATGTGATTTGAAGTAGGGTTGCAACGGTATGAGATTTTCACGGTATGATAATCGTCTCAGAAAATATCACGGTTTCACGGTTTCACAGTATACGATATTAAACTATCATTATTATAATCATCATCAGCTACAATGGCCCTAAATGAATAAAAACAGATATTGTTTTTGGTTGAACATGGTTTATTGTAACAAAGTTTTTTTCAATAGAGTCTTTATGAAATGTATATTTATTTCCTCAGAAATTCTGGGTTGTCTGAAATAACTTCTGTGATTGAATCCAAAATGTATTTTTGAGAATGCAATCAGATAAAATGTAACAACTTTAGTTTGTCTACACAAGAGAAGTTTAATAAATTAAAACATGGACAAAAAACTATACACAATATAATATATTTTAGTCATAGGCTAAACCAAACTTTTTTTCCAGGTTGTACTGAACACCTATGAGTTTCAGTCAGTGTATTTGATGATTATTCTTTAAAAAAATAATTATAAAGTGCACATTAAGTGTTCTCTGTCTAGATATGTTCATGTGTTCACGTCTTCGTAGTGGCTGAGACAGCTTTAAAAACCACGAGCGTCATGCGTACTTGAGTGTGTACTAGATCTACTAACTAGACGAAACGGCGCTGCTCATTCATACAGAGACGCGCTGAATATAGAAGCGGCTTGCACACCAGTCTTTTTGCGTTGTATATTCACAGACACGCACATCGCGATTAGATTTAGGCTACTGCATAGCTATATTTTGCTTTATTCATCCATCTATCTTTTTAAATCGCACATTTTACGTGTCATCTGTTTTGTAACGCAAAAAGACGCATGTGTGCGTCTTTTTGACAGACCGGGATTCCCTCAGCATGACAGCAATAATATGGCCTTAAGTTATAAAAGTTATGAATAACCTTTATCTTCACGGAGGGATGGTGTTCCTGAATATGGGAGAACATGTTCGACGTGTTTAGTCCTTTTGCAGCCACTCTTCGTCCACATATCTTGCAAACTGGATATCCATCTTCAAGGACAACACCACGATCGTTTTTTCGGATATAAGTTACAAAATATTCCCATACTGCAGATTTTATTTATTTTTTCGGCGGGAGATAGAGATTCGCAGCCTCTGTCTCGGACATTTTCAGCGCTGTACGGATATGGAGTAAGCAGTCAAGCTGAAAGAAGTTGCATGCGGCAGTGCAGGTGAATTCTTTTTTTTCTTTCTTTTTTTTTTTTTTTACCGCGGATAAGCAAATGTGCACGATATGATAATCATACATGTCAATATCGCGATAAACCGCCATACCGGTATACCGTTACAACCCTAATTTGAAGTAAAGAATACATGTTGTTAAATGAAAAAAATAGAAAACTTTAGCATTGGTGCTTTTTTACATACTCAAAATATGAGTGTGAAAAAGTCAACAAACTGAAAAATAAAATAAAAATGTAGGTAATATTATATTGTTTAAACTAGTTACATAAAATTGGTATAGAAAAAGTTATCGTTCAGGAACCGGTATCGAAGTCAAGGTATCGGTATCGAACATTTTGTTACGATACCCAGCCCTAACTACCAGGATAATTTGCCCTACTATGAATTTGTCTACCACCTAAATGACCTTGAAGCTGTTATATTAAGGTAAAATTCTTGCATAGTGTGCCTTTAAAAAACTAATTTCTAAAATTAGTTTCTACAAAAAAAAAGTAGTTTGAATTCTGTGACCTGGACATGTTTTTGTGAGGTTGTGAGGTTGTGTGTGAGTGTGTCTGTCTGTCTGTCTGTGAAAGGAAGCTGAAGAAACTGTAGAAAAGAGTTTCATTGATGAAATTTCGACTGAGAAAGTGTGTTAAGATAAACACAATAAATGACATGAGAATTTAATCTGGAATGAGAGACAGCCTTCAATGTTTTACCATCTACGAAATGTGTCTTATTCTGTAATGGGTTTCGTTTCAAACCATGACCAGGCCAGACCAGGCTTTTCAGATCTGATGTCCTTTACCAATCAACTCCCTTTTTAGCAGTTCAGCAGTCAATCGCTGTGTAGTTTTCAGCCATACATGTACAGGTGTTTTTGTGTTACAGTGTGATCCAATTCCCAGTTAAATGAAAAGCTCAGCCCTAATGGAAGGATGTGTGTGTGTGTGTGTGTGCGAGAGAAGATCTGTGACCAGATGGCTCTGAAGCTGACCTTGTGTTGCCTCTCACTGCTTTTGTGCTCTTGCATTATTTTGTGTGCTTGTTTTGAGCATTTACAGTGAGCGTGTTTGTTCAATGACTGAGGCGTTTTGTGCTCATGACATTTTTCTTATCAGCAATTAAATTACCATGGTTCATTTAAACTTGTTACAGGAATTATCTTGTCATATTAGCGTATAGAACACAACAAGCAGCTCTCGCTCAGTCTTTCTGTGAATATAGGTGTTAGTGAGGGGGAGCTTGTAGTTGTAGTAGTGTTTGTGATAAACAGCTTGTTGTTCCTCTGTAAAGGTCAATCAGATGACAGCAGTGGGTTGAGCCTCTTACTGACCAGCCCCATATGCTTTCACTCAAGTTCCTGTGACACTAATACTGGACTCTTAGTGGACACTTATCTGTCTGCAGTCATATCAAGCATTATCGTTTCTGGTCTCTTTCCATCTGTCTGGCGGTGTCATTTTTTAAAATTCAGATTAGGGCCAGAGAAACTCTGATTATAAAAATTAGGATGCTTTATCTCGTCACAGTACTGTGTCCGGTTGAGTCCCACCCCTTCCGTCACATAATTGGCTGGCTGTGAGTGAGGTCTGCTCTGACTAATGTGGGCAGCCATCAGTCAAGCTGTCAGCATGCTGCAGTAATTGAGTTGCTTTAATAGAGTTTAGAGTTACAGTCAGTCCTCGGCCTCTGCACGTCATTCTTGAATGTTCATTTTATGCACAGTTGTAAAATCCAGGTCCTGACATGGGTTGTTGCAGTAAAATTTATGGAGTCTTGTTTTTCTGCCTTTAAATTTGTGACCTAATGTTTTTTTCTTTTTAGAAATATGTGTATTTTTAAGATAATTTTTTGAAATGCATTCGCAGTCTATGTGGTTTATTATTGTTTCAAATTCTTGTGTGCAGAGGCTTTAGTGTACCAGAGTGAATGTTTTTTGAACAAGATGCCAGAGTCCTCCAAACCTCTTTTTTTCCTTATCTCTTCCAGATGAGAGAGAGGCAGTGCAAAAGAAAACTTTCACTAAATGGGTGAACTCTCACCTGGGCCGTGTGACCTGCAGAATCGGTGACCTCTACACTGACCTCCGCGATGGACGCATGCTTATCCGACTGCTGGAGGTTCTCTCCAGTGAACAACTGGTCAGCATCCATCCCTCCCTCCCTCACTAATAAACCTGTTTTTCTTGTCATATTCATCTGTCAGTTTCAAACACTTCAATTCATTAATTTAAATTCTCGTTCTCTCTCTCAGCCAAAGCCAACCAAGGGCCGAATGCGCATCCACTGTCTGGAGAACGTTGACAAGGCTCTGCAGTTCCTAAAAGAACAAAAGGTTCATCTGGAGAATATGGGTTCTCACGACATAGTCGACGGAAACCACCGCCTCACACTTGGACTCATCTGGACTATAATCCTCCGCTTCCAGGTAGGATGATGTGGCTTCGACTAGACTTAGGTGTGTGTCCAAGCCTGTGAGTCAGTTGATACAGCATCTCTCATTCGTCATTGATAAAAATGGGAACACCTGGTTTTAACTAAATTGGTTTAATGTCAATTGTTTTGGTGCACTAATTGTAGTTGTGTAGGGAATCTTGCATAATTAAATCTAGTTCTGGCTTTGGAATTTGACTCAGACACACATTGAGCTAAAGAAAAATAAATTAATGTGTGATTATCTGTCATTATTGTGATCTTTTGTCGTCTTTTAACCCAGTTCGGTTCTTTTTGTTTGCCTTTCAAATGGCTTAATAGTTTTATGGCTTTGCCCTTTTTTATTTGCCTGAACTTCTTAATATTCTTTCTATTGAAATAAGCTAATCATCAAAGATCCAGACTGCATTGAATTGATCAAAAGTGACCGTAATGACTTTGATATTTTTACAAAAAAAAAATGTAAAAAATAAATCCTTTTCTTTTAAACAGCCATTTCAGGAGTTTTCAGATGAGAAAGCCTTTGATTTTAGACAGTAGACGAAGTTGGTACAAACTGTAACTGATTACAGATGAAATGTGTTTGTCAAATTTTAAAGGCTGGTCAACAAGAACATCTAAGTTCTGCACCCTTGGGGATTTAAAAGCAGAATGACTTCCTAAATCAGGGTTTATACCCTGCGAATTTTCATTTGGCCCAAAAACATTGACCTTAGTCTTATCTTCATTTAGAAAGGATAGCAGAAGTGAATTTAACGCCACAGGGGTGTTTCTCTTGATTGAAATATATAATAATATATTTGAGTGTCATCTGCGTAGGAACCAGTAGGAAGCGATCATAGTTTGTGGCAATATTGCCGATAAGCTCAGTAAATTGCTGTATAAAATCCTAGACAGACAGGATCATTCCAGTCTAGGTGGAGATGTTAAGCTTCAAAGCTGGGGAAGGCCGTAACAGGGACAAACCTGCAGCGTGAGGAGAGAGAGTTATTTAAAATTGTTATAATCCCACCCCCGCGTCCATTCGGAGAGGAGAGCTAAAAAATGTACAGTTTGTTGGAGCCAGTACTGAGAAGGGAGTTAAATCACCAACCTTTATCCAGGACGCTGTGATGAACGTAAAGTCCTAGTTATTTGAGGAGTAGAAGTCATCTAATAAAAGGTTTTATTCACCACAGAGCAGGCGTTTATTAATGCCATCTTAGGTGGAGGAATAGTAACGTGAGGCCAACACTGGCATAGACTAGTCGCACAGCAGGTTACAGACACTGCAAACAAGCAGAGAAGAAACCACGAGAGCAACAGACAGCAAGCCAAACACACAGGCGCCATCTTGAAAACCATCCATGTATCGCATCAATCAAAAACTTAAGGCCATGAACACACAACAGCTAAATACAAAGTCACTGCTCTTCTGAGTGTCCTGTACTAAATCATGTTTAGTGCACATAGTGTTTTTGGTTATTTATGACAACTGCATTCTTCAACTGAATTTACTTCCAATCATTCAGGTGGTGAATTCAGTATTTGTGTTAATTTCCCAGTAATGTATACAAAACTGAACTAAACAATAACTTACAGAACATAAACAAAGCAAAAAACAGCATCTATGTTGACAGGAGTCTACAAAAAAAAAGTTAAAAACTCACCCAAACCTAAAATCTAAACTAAGAGGTAAAGATAAGAAGTTTACACAGTTAAATGTTTTACGTCTCATTTGTTTGAACAGATCCAAGACATTAGCGTTGAGACGGAGGACAACAAGGAGAAGAAATCTGCCAAAGATGCTCTGCTGCTGTGGTGTCAGATGAAGACTGCTGGGTAAGAGAGGAAGAGAAAGATGACTGAATGATGCTTCTGTTCTCTTGAACACACTAGTTCTGGTTCTGTACAGAGCATTTGAGCAAAGTGGGGCGGTGAGAATCTCAGTTACTCGCTCACAGAACTGTTCACCCCTCCGCTCCCCCACTCAAAGCCACATCAGGCCGCTCTGCTCATTAGCGCTCAATGCAGTTTGATTTGCGCTCCACTCAAATCGCCCCCTGCTTGCTCCAAAAAAAGAAAAAAATTAGTATGCAATTCATTTATTTCAATAACAACGTTTTCCAAATAGAAATGTTTTATTTCAAATTACAAATCAGGCCTGGCCTTGAAGGAGGAATATAGCCTACAAAAAAAGTCCTGTAAATTTAATTGAATAAATGGAACTAATAAAATAAATATTACATAAACAAGAATATACTTAAAAGTTTTAAAAGTACATTAACTATTAGGCCAGAAATTTGATAATTTAACTTTTGTGCAAAGCGCACGATTGAAATTTAAATTGGCTTATATCCATTGTACACACAAACTGCTGTAAAATTAAATGAATAAATGGGCCTAATAATATAACTAAAAATATACATAAACGTTTTAAAAGTTAACTAACTATTATACCAAAATTCTTATAACTGAACTTTTGCCCAGAGGATTACAAATTAAATTGGGTTTAAATTTAAAAAAAAAAGTAGAATTTTTTATCTGATCTGTAGTTCTTTTGAGGTCACCTTCAAGAACACAAGTTTGGACGATATCTGAGGCTTCAGACTCATGCAGTGGTTTCTTGACAGCAGGCCAGAAGCGGAGAAAACCCTCTCTGTGCTCGCAGACCCGCTTGGGACGCTGAACACAATGCGAGCTACTTCAGCCAAGCGGGGAAAGACATGGAGTTTCTTTCCAAAATTATCTTTTTTTTGAACTCCATAATTGAGCCGAGTTTTGACTGAAAATAGTCTACTGTTCACGGTGCGAGACAGGCTACGCATACTTCAGACTCGTGGTGTGAGCGAAGCGAAATTGGAGCAGGAACGCCGCTCTTAAAAATGCCGCTCTGCGCTCAGTCCAAGATCCGCTCGCTCCCGCTCCACTCCGCTCACATGCTCTGGTTGTGTACTAATGAAAGCTACTCTCCTTTCAGGTACCCGAATGTCAATGTCCACAACTTCACCACCAGCTGGAGAGACGGTCTAGCGTTCAATGCCATAGTACACAAACACAGGTATCGATCTTAGCTCAAACACACATACAAGTACACCGGTACAAGGCCTTTGGTCTCAAACACATGACAAGCTTTGGTATGACTGCAATTTCCACATAGTAGCATGTGCTCATGCTCTTCACGGCCCTTCATTCTTCAGCATGTTCCCGCATATACAGAGAGGTCTGCAGGTGCCTCCAATGGCATTCTGGAATTTTAGCTTTGTTTTGTAAAAGTGTGTATAGATGGAATACATCAATAAGTTGAAGGGATCATTTTACCATCAATTTGTGAATTCTGAGATGTGTAAAGATATGTTAGTTTTGTAAATCCAGCTTTTCACTTTTTTATTATGCTCATACATTTTTATGAAAATATATTTATTACATAAATAAAAACAATGCAAAATGGAAGCATATGCTCTCAAATGTTTGGTCCCAGCTGTATTTACTGTACATTGTATGATTTGTATATTTGAGGTGAGATTCTGCTTTTGTCTCCCTGTGAAATAATTTCATCATAAACTAACTGGGCCATGTAAGATCTCTTGCTGTATCAGTCCCACATCCCTTCATTTTAGCTCTCTTCCTCTCAACTGTCGCCTAGCAGCTTTCTTTTCCGCAATTTTTTCATGCAGCATAACGTAAAAAAGGAAACGTTGAATTAAGTTGACCTAAATAAGGAGAGAAAATCCCTTACAGTGATGGAGTGCTTCCCTCTTTTGTTAGAGAAGTGTACTGCAGTGATCTGCAGTGATCATCTCTTCAAAAAGAAATGTCCTCTTGGCAAATAGTTTTACCACCTCAAAAGAACATTCCTGTTGATTTTCTTCTTTCTTTCTTTCTTTCTTTCTTTCTCATTTTTAGGTCAGACTTGATTGACTTTGATAATCTTAAGCGTTCTAATGCCCACTATAACCTGCAGAATGCCTTTAATGTGGCTGAGAAGGAGCTGGGTCTTACCAAGCTACTGGATCCAGAGGGTGAGATTCAGATATGTGCATAAATAGCAAATACATGCATCCTTTTTAACCAGATAGTAAAGACAGATCTACCCACAGACAGTCGTCAAAAAACAATATACTCTGAGATACGCACAGAACCTTTGGGTGGAAGGTGTCCAGACAGACCAAATCAAGAGACAATCTGCTGAATAAAAAGAATGCTAGCTAATGTATTTCTGTCATATCTCTTGGTCTCTAGATGTGAATGTTGATCAGCCTGATGAGAAGTCCATCATCACATATGTGGCCACATACTACCACTACTTCAGCAAGATGAAGGCGCTCGCTGTAGAGGGAAAAAGGATTGGCAAGGTACATGGAGAGCGAGAGAGAATTATACTCTGCCCTTATGTTAGCTATCTCCTGAAATGTTTCTGTAAGTGTGGGTCATTAGTCTATAAAGTGAATAGAGGTGTATCCGACTGTTTCTGTAGGTGCTGGACTATGCTATCGAGGCAGATCAGCTGATAGAGAAATATGAGACTCTGGCATCAGAGCTGCTGCAGTGGATTGAACAAACCATCGTTACCCTTAATGACCGTCAACTCGCTAACTCACTCAGTGCGGTTCAGAACCAGCTACAGGCCTTCAATACCTACCGCACTGTGGAGAAACCACCTAAGTAAGTGATCAAGTGTAAAAGAGTGGTATCAAGGCAACATGAAATCAAGTTTGACCCTATTTGCTTTTCTAATGTATGTTCCTGTTCTTACTGATTAATTGGTTATTCAATAGCAGAAAATTATTTGTAATCTTCAGTTAAAATGAATTAACTTGCTCTTGCTCATTGGCAGATATTGTTTTTAAGCATGATTTCACTTTTTTTAAAATCAGAACACAAGACTGAATATCTTCCAAAAGTCATTTTGCTCTCAAAATATATTTATATTGTTTTCCAGTACAATTCTTAAAGGGATAGTTCATCCAAAATTGTGTTGTCATATACTCACCCTTAAGTTGTTCCAAACTTTTGCGAATTTCTTTGTATAAACACAAAAGAAGATATTTTGAAGAAAGGTTGGAAACCAAACAGTTGATGGGCCCCATTGACTTCCATAGTATTTTTTTCAATGGGCCTATCAATTGTTTGGTTACTGAACTTTCTTCAAAATATCTTTTTTGTATTTAGCAGAAGAATGTAAGTCATACAGGGTTGGATCAACTTGAGGGTGAGAAAATGACACCAGTTATTTTTTATTTTTTTTTAAGAATAAATTCTTATTTTCTGGAGAAGTGCAAGTTGAGATTGTTGATCAAAATTACATGGGATTGTTTAAAACAAGAAAAAATCCTCCTTTTAATTAAGTTTATTTTCCTTACTATACCCATTTGGCAGATATTCTTTCTTGTTTTAGGGATAAACTTGTTTGTTTGTTTTTTGTTTTGTTTTTTTGTTCAATCTGGCTGTATTGTGGTGTGTAAAACCAAGTTTTCACTATCCAATCAATTCCCAATAGATAAAATCAAGTTCTGTTCAACAATTTTTCTCACTGAATATCCTGTTTAACTCGTGTGTGTATATAAAGACAACAGTCACATTACAATAGAGTAAAAATAGCTCTATACTGGAGTTTTATGTTGACTTTAAATGCTTAATACCTAAAATACATTCTTTATTATTGTATGCGTTTTGACAGGTTCACTGAAAAGGGAAATTTGGAAGTTTTGCTCTTCACCATTCAGAGTAAAATGAGAGCAAACAATCAGAAAGTCTACATGCCAAGAGAGGGAAAACTCATCTCTGACATCAACAAGGTATATACACATCAAATGTTATTGTATATCTGAATTTACACATATCTCATGGCCTGTTGTGTTTGCTGTTTGTCTGAGAAGGCGTGGGAGAGGCTAGAGAAAGCGGAACACGAGAGAGAGTTGGCACTGAGAAACGAGCTGATTCGTCAGGAGAAGCTGGAGATGTTGGCCGCACGCTTTGACCGCAAAGCAGCCATGAGAGAAACCTGGCTCAGCGAAAACCAGCGGCTAGTGTCACAGGTGAAGTACATTGACACTTAGAAGAAAATATTTATAGTATGATGTGAGATGATGACTAATCGTGAGCTTAGAATTATAAGGTTCTATCTCCACTTTTGGTCGAAATTGAGTTTTTGACATAATCTGATCCATTAGGTGTTTATTAATGCCTGTGTGGTGTTATTTTTGTAAAAAAAATATTTTGTTAGTAGTTATTAATAAAATAAAAAGGTTCCATCTCACAAAACATAAACCGAGTTGGGATTATAAGGTTCTATCTCCAGTAGATTCAATATCCAATCAAAACCCTGAATGAACACGGACGGACAAATCAAAACCCACCTCTTAGCTCTGTAGCCTGACAAGATTGTGAGTAAGATTGTGTTTTGTATAAACACTGCTTTGTTTTGCGGTATTGGAAAAGTATCTGGGAAACCAATGGCACAGATAGAAAATGTGGCATAAAGACAACTACAGAGAAAATAATTTTATACGAAAACACCCTTCAATTTAGGAAGTACTGTACAGGTGCTAAGCAATGCAATTGTCAGGTATTAGGTGTTGATTAATGCCTGTGTGGTGTTATTTTTGTAAAAAAAAATATTTTGTTAGTAGTTATTAATAAAATACAAAGGTTCCATCTCACAAAACATTAACCAAGTTGGGATTATAAGGTTCTATCTCCACTAGATTCAATATCCAAGCAATGCAACTGTGACTGTTTATCCTGTTGAGTCCTGGACAGTGCCTCAGTGGGTCCCATTGTCTAATCTTTCTAATATTTATCCATGTTCAAGTACATGCCTGCAGTTGACAAAGCGTACTACAAGGCAGTATTTAGAAAGTAAAGATAGAAGGTTGGAAACTTGAGTCATGACAACATAAATTACATAACATGAAGTACATCATACATAACAAAACAGACATACAGAATAATAAGGGATGAAAACATAATTTTCATGATGTTACAATATTTTGTGTTAATCTACTAAATTAAACGTTTTTAATGTAAGATGCTTCCTAAATGTTTTTTTACAGTACAGAGGAGTGAGGTGTAGTATTGTGTAATTACTCCATGTCCATGTTCTTTGAAAATATTTTTTTTTCTTACAAACTTGCTTGCTTGGCTTTGATACTATACTATTATATTATATTATCAATGGTTATATACAATTATTCTTTGAAATGTGGGGTTTTATTTGTAAAAGTGGAGATAGAACCTTATAATTCCAAACAGAATCAGAGCTCTCAGACTTAAAAGGTTCTATCTCCATTGGGGTCATCTTAAAAAATCCCATTTCAAAATGTGCCAGGATTTTGATATTTTATTCACAAAGTACCTGTAGGGTGATGGTCTTGTTGAGCTATAATAGAAGATTATGCTACATAACAGTTTTGCCAGCTGGGATGTAAAAACTTTGATGCTCAATATCTCAGAACTACCCTAAACGGAGATAGAACCTTATAATTCTAAGCTCACGTAATATAAAACATTGTCTTCACCTTTAGGACAATTTTGGTGTTGAACTGGGCGCTGTGGAGGCAGCCACTCGCAAACATGAGGCCATCGAGACCGACATCCAGGCTTATGGTGAGCGCGTAGCAGCTGTAGAAGCTGTTGCTCGAGAACTGGAGGCGGAGGGATATCATGAAGTGCGGCGCGTACTGGCACGGAGGGATAACGTGCTCAGACTGTGGGAGTATCTGAAGGAACTACTTGCGGCACGGCGAGAGAGGCTGCTAGCACACAGAGACCTGCAACGCCTCCTACAGGAGATGAGCTACATCATGGACTGGATGGAAGACATGAAGGTATGGACTCATTCAGACTAAGGCTGCACAATTAATTGCTATGAAACCGCATGCGATATTGCGAAGGCTGCGATTTATTTAATGCGCAGTGGTCAGTGCAGTGCGGCTGATCGGTAGTAAATGCTGCTCCATCTGAACGCCAGAGGGCGCTCTCACACAGGCCAAATATGCCTCGCCGCAGAATTACGATCGCACATCATTCCAGGAAATCTCTATTGCTGTAGCTGAATAAACAGAAGATTGATTAATCATGACTAATGTCTTATTGATCAGTCCTTTTTATGTTTTTGTTTGTGTGTTTAGAGTCGCTTGCAATCCCAGGACAGTGGAAAACACCTTCATGATGTGGAGGACTTGTTGCAGAAACACACACTAGTGGAAGCTGATATATCAGCACAGGCAGAGAGAGTCAAAGCTGTGCAGGCTGCTGCAAAGAGATTTACTTCAAATGAACAGAGTGAGTATACGCCCCACACAAAAACAAACATGTGCTGGTCTTGAGCTCATAATTAAAACACAATTGATTCTCACCTCTCTCTTTAGGTTATAAGCCGTGTGACCCTGCGCTGGTTGAAGAGAAGGTGGACCTTCTGGGCCGAGCATATGGAGAATTGGGCCAGCTGGCAGCGGATCGACGAGTTCGACTAGATGACTCGCGCAGGCTGTGGCAGTTCCTGTGGGAGCTGGGAGAGGAGGCTGCCTGGATCCGGGAGCAGGAGCAGATCTTGTCTGGAGGAGATTATGGAAAGGACCTGAGCTCCGCTCTTCACTTCCTATCTAAACATGAGGCCTTCAGAGATGAGATGGCAGCCCGGTACGGTCCTCTGGGCAATAGCATTGCTGGTGGAGAAGCCCTGGTAAAGGAAGGTCACTCTGGAGCACCTGAGGTTACAGAGCGAATCAAGGACGTGAGAGCACAGTGGTCACACCTCGAGGAGGTACAGAAACAGAGAATGGCTCAAACTTTAATGTGGAATGTGTGTCTTTACACAGCACCGCATTTCACACACTGTCTTTCCACAGGCCTCAGAGTTGCGTGAGCAGAGGCTCAATGAGTCTGTGGCTTTCCATCAGTTCCAAACAGACGCCAATGACATGGAGGCCTGGATAATGGAAACACTAAGACAGGTAAAACAAACACAAATGTTTTACTGGACATTTTTTCCTGTTCTATTTCAAAGGAATTCATCATGGTGTAGCCTTGCTGCTGAGTTTAGTCATCAGACTGAATCTTTTGTTATTCTCCTTTTGTTCTCTTTGTAGGTGTCTAGTCAAGAATTGGGCCATGATGAGTTTTCTACACAGACCCTAGCCAGAACGCAGAGAGAGGTGGAAGAAGAGATTCAAAGTCACCGATCACTCATTGACTCACTACATGAACAGGCCTCAATGCTGCCTGCAGCGTACACACACTCCCCACAGGTACACACAACACACACATTGACATGTGCCAGTATTCGGTAATGTGATAAATCGCATATGCACAATATTGTTATCGCAGGCACTTTAAAATACCATGAAAAATAATAGATTCGAATTTAGACTTTTAGAAACTCACATTTTTCTTATTTTCCATCAACTGCATATATGCTGCGCAATACGCAAATCACGTTGAACCCAGCGACCCGCGCCGCGCATTCCGCGTCCTGTCTGATAGGCGCTGTATGCAATTGACACTTTTCACACGCTCTCACGCTGAGAAAAATCGTGTAGCAAAGAGGGCACTGACACCGACAGACTAGACAATGCAGGTTTCTTTTGATATGGAAAAAAAAATCAGCTCTTAGGTTCTGTCCATTGTGACAGATCGCTGCACCTCAGTTCAAGTAAACCGATCATCTGTTACTTTTTATTTAAAGAGACAGTACAACTTACCGAAAGGTATATGCCTCATCACATCACAGGTCAATAAAACTGCAGGACAACAGTTATGTCACAGATTGTTACATTTACCTCAGGAAAGCCATTTAATGACCAGCACATTAGTTGACTAGAAAAAATAGCGAGGAGTACTTTTTGCACTATATTACATATTTATTAGGGCTGGGTATTGACACAAATTTCACAATTCGATTCGATTTCGATTCACAAGCTTGCAATTCGATTCGATTCCGATTCGATTCAATATTGATTATTTTGGTATCAGTTGCAATAAATGTCAAATTTTCTCAAGGAAATCTCTTAGAAAATTTCTTAACTAATGCTGTAAACTATGGGAGTCTAGTTGTAGCCTACTAGGCTTCATTAGCCTAGTATGAAGGTAATAATTAACTGTTTTGTAGCTATACAAACACTTAAATTACACTTTTATTTATTTTTATAATAAGAAGATTATATGAAATATAAACATTTAAATGGTGGCTATCATACAAAACTTGCCAGATTTATTCAAATATGCATTAAATATTGAAGAACATTAAGATTATATGTAATATGGAGTATATATTTAGCAAAATGCTCCTCTCTAGAGTTATTTTTTCTAGCTGACTAATGAGTTTATGTGGGTTTTCTAAGGTTAATATATGACGATACATGACATTGATTACAAGCTGTTTAACTGAAGTCTTTCCATGGTTGAAACGCTGGTTGAGCGAATCAATGTGAAATAATACGGATTTCGATAAGTTGTACTCTATCTTTTAATACACTTTCAGATGCTCGTTCATGTTTATTTCGCGCTGTGACTGGTATTATTAAGCCGGAAGAGAGATCAGCGCTGCTGCTTCTCTTGAGCTGCGCCAGAGCGCTCTCATGCCACAGCGCCAAAACGTTATTTATGTTTTTGAATTTCTAAAGAAAATGGACATAATTTGAAAATTGAGACTTTGTTTCATATCAATAGTAACAAAGGACAAAGATTATTGCGATTTTTATTTTTTTTTGGATGCGCGCAGCCGCGATACAATGTTCCATTCATTCAAATGAAACAGGATGACTAATCGATTCTTGAGATTTAAGAAACGATATCGGTTCGTAAAAATGAGAATCGATTAATATCGAGAAATCGATATTTATTACCCAGCCCTAATATTTATTATATGTTTTACTTGTAATTACAATGAGAAATGCATTTCTTGAAAAAATTAACATGCAGACTGTAGCCTACCTATTACAGTATTTATCCAAATGAGTCAAAATTTAATTAAGATTGAAATCAAACCCAAGAATTGAATTGAATAATACAAACAAAAGCCTACCAGTCATTGTATCATGTAAACATTGTAAAATGTTGTCACTAAACTTAAGAAAATTCTGTTTAGTTCAATACCATATGTTTTGAAAATCACAATTACACATTGTGATTCAAGTTGTTGTTTTTTCAGATACCCACAATCCATCTGTTTCCCTTGAGCAATTAAAATACCGTGATAATACCGTACACCGTGATAAAAGCTCAATCAATTAACCGCAGCATGAAAATTTGATAATGGCACACACACACTGGAAAGAAACGATGCATTAACTACAGATTGATGATAAATATTTACTACGATTTATATATTTGAATCGATTGACACCCTATTAATACATTCAAAAAGGTAAAAAGTTTGGGGTCAGTGAAAGTTTTTTTTTTAAGGTCCCATGACATGGTTATTTTATAATTTTTCCTGGGTTGCCCTTATAATGTTAGTATGCTTTTTAGATTAAAAAAAAATAGTCGTCATATGACGTCATATGGAGGAGATTCAAGATCAGCTCGTCTGAGCTTTCATTTTCTCAAAGGCAGTCAAAGATAGCAATGGGACCTTTAAATAAATGATTTCTATTCAGCAAGAATGCATTCAATTGATCAAATGACATTACATTAAAGACATTTACAATGTTACAAATTAATTGTACTACAAATAGATTCTGTTCTTTTGAACTTTCTATTCATCAAAGAGTCTTGAAAAAAAGTATCATGGTTGTCCATAAAATATTAAGCAGCACAACTGTTTTCAACATTAACATTAATAAGAAATGTTTCTTGAGCGCCAAATCAGCATATTATAATGATTTCTGACAATTCAGTGTTGCATCACAGGAATAAATTACAATTTAAAATATATTAAATATATTAATATATTAAATAAATATATTATATTAAAATTGAACTGTAATCCTATTTCACAGTTTTACTGTTTTTACTGTATTTTTATCAAATAAATGCAGCCTTGGTGAGTATGAGGCTTCTTTTAAAACATTTTTAAAAAATTGCTGAACCCAAACTTTTGAACAGTAGTGTTTGTTACTCATATTATTTATTTAAAAGTCTCTCTCGTTCTTGAACAGGTGGAGGGCCGTCTCCCAGCGATAGAACAGCGCTATGAAGAGTTAGAGAGTTTGTCTTCGTCATGGCGACAGGCCTTAGATGGGGCACTTGCGTTGTATCGCATGTTTAGTGAAGCTAGTGCCTGCCAGCTGTGGGTTGGAGAAAAAGAACAGTGGCTGCACAACATGGAGATTCCCACCAAACTAGAGGACCTGGAGGTGGTCCAGCAGAGGTTAGAACAAATACAATGATCCTTGTTTAAGTTTTAATTAATTAACTATGTTAATTATGTGTTATTAACTTAATTAATTATGTTTTGAATGAAGGTTTGAAACTCTGGAGCCAGAGATGAACACACTGGGCGCTCGCATTTCTGATGTCAATCAAGTGGCCCAACAGCTGCTTGGATCAGACAGCCGCAGCAAAGAGCAGATTGACCAAACGCAAAACCAACTCAATAACAGGTACAGTCACCAGCACAAAGAGCAGATTGACCACACCCAGAGTTATCTAATTATATAGTTGACAAAACTATAACAAAGGAAAGATAAACAGCACAGAGAACCAACTTAACACAGGCATACACACAGAAAATGTTCATAAAGGTCAGGGCTCGAATTTCAGCATGGGATTGCGGCTATTGCGCATAATTCTAATAATTCCTGCAGGTCTCCAATTTATAATGCGGGAAATTCCCGCAATCGTAATCCATACAGATTACAAAATCAAATCATTCTTTTAACAACTATCTGCCAGACGCAATTTCACAAACAGTGTGAGTGTCTTCTATCTCTTGTGTGTGTTGTGGCATGTGTTGGGCAAGGCAAGCATCAAGCACTGCAGCGATAATAAACACTTGCGTTTATGAGTCAGGACATGACGGAATATTCACTTGCACGATCGGGCCAGCAGCGCATCGTGACTAAAATTTACCATTTGCATGCCTTTTTAAGTCTTATCAGTTTAAACATTCAAGCGATTTTAAACTAATCAGTGCTTGCATGCTCTCTGAGATGATTTTTTATGCGTACATTCGTAAAAAATCCACCTCAAAAACAGCTGGCCAGTAAGTTATTTTTTGCGGATTATATTGCTTTAACTCGCAAAATTTTAAATATCATATAAACATAGTCGTTTTTTTGTATAATGTATACACATTTTGTATTTTGTACTGTATAATTGTATAATGAATACAGGATCCGTGCATTAGCT
The DNA here is from genome assembly GCF_016745375.1 of Pimephales promelas. The sequence continues at coordinate 4,051,354 of NW_024121577.1, read as the reverse complement.
CTTAAAGTGACTGCAGCCATGTGTGTCTGTCAAAACAACAAAAGATAGCTTTAAGTAAAAGGAATTGGGATTAATAGTCTATGTATTTAATTTATTCAGGACTAAAATACTACCCAGTGTTATTTTCCATTTGATTTACTTTTTTCAATAAACAATTTTAATCAAGATACCTTGTGTTGTGTAAATTCTTAACAAAAATATTACCCCATTGATAAGCAGAAATGGCCTCACACTTCTCCTTCTTCATCCTCCTCTGAAGGTGGTCTGATTTCCAGAGTCTGGCCAACCAGCGCAAACAAGCTCTGGAATCTGCTCTGAATATCCAGAACTATCATCTCGAGTGTAATGAGATCAAGAGCTGGATGAAGGAGAAGACCAAAGTCATTGAGTCCACACAGAGCCTTGGAAACGACCTGGCTGGGGTCATGGCCCTGCAGCGCAAGCTCACTGGTATGGAGAGAGACCTGGAGGCTATACAGGTAAAAATATATAAATAAAAAACACATCATTATATCTAAAACAACCAGACAGAAAATGTAGCTTTTATACTTTTTCTTTCTTGTTCTCTTCCCGTTGTCTTCCACAGGGTAAGTTGGATGATATGCGCTCTGAGGCCGAGAAGTTGGCATCTGAGCATCCTGAGCAGGAGGAGGAGATCAAGGGTCGACTGGCTGAAATCCAGGACGTGTGGGAGGAGCTTCGAGCCACCATGAAGCGGCGTGAGGAGTCTTTGGGCGAAGCCTCAAAGCTTCAGGGCTTCCTCAGAGATCTTGATGACTTCCAGGCCTGGCTGTCTCGTACACAGACCACCGTGGCATCAGAGGACACGCCCACCTCGCTGGCTGAAGCGGAGCGTCTGTTGGGACAACATGAGGCCATAAAGAATGAAGTAGATAATTACAGGGAAGATTATGAGAAGATGAGAGCTACTGGAGCTGAGGTCAGTTTGTAAAAAAAAATCTGTGTTAGAAAGAGGACTCTTATGCTGACAAGGCTGTATTATTTGATCAGAATATAGTAAAGAAGTAGTATTGTCTAATTTTAATATATTTTAAATTGTAATTTATTCCTCTGATGGCAAAGCTGATTTTTTTCAGCATTACTCCAGTCTTCAGTGTCACACGTCCTTCAGAAAAAAATTCTTTAATGAATTGTTAACATTTAAAAATAAATTTAATAACACTATGAGTGATCAATTTAATTTATTCTTTATTAATACAATTTATTTATTTTACTTTAAAAAGAAAACAAAAACCTTTTTACCAGAAGCATACATTTTACTGAAATTTGACAAATAACTGAAAATAGTTGTTGTACAGATAAAGCAAATTATCTTTCTATCCATTTGTGATTTGTGTGTGTTTAGGTAACTCAGGGACAGACTGATGCCCAGTACATGTTCTTAGCCCAGCGACTACAAGCATTGGACACCGGCTGGCACGAGTTGAGAAGAATGTGGGAGAGCCGGCACTGTGTCCTTGCCCAGGCCTTCGATTTCCAAACCTTGCTACGAGATACAAAACAGGCAGAGGGCTTCCTCAATAGCCAGGTGTGTGTATGCTATACTGCTTGTATTTTTGGTATTATACAACTAAATACTGTACACTTAAAACATTCCATATCTTTCTAGGGGAAGACACAATTTTTTAGTTGAATAATCTGCAAATAAGGACTCCTGATTGGTGGGTGAAAACTTAATGAAAGCTAATAACCCTGTCTCTTTTCTCTTTGCCCACAGGAATATGTTCTGTCACACACAGAGATGCCCTCCAGCCTGCAAGGGGCTGTGGAGGCCATCAAGAAACACGAGGATTTCCTTACTACCATGGAAGCCAGTGAAGAAAAGATCAATGGTGTGGTCGAGTCTGGACGGAGACTTGTATCTGACGGCAACACTTATGCAGACAAGATCCAAGAGAAAACAGACTCCATTCAGGAGAGGTGAGCAGAAACTGAATAATTGAAAAGACATAATTAGAACATCAGTGTGACCAAAATCATCATGTCATGAGTATTTTTTATTAAGTAATTGAATCACTGTAATCATTGTTCAACAATGCCACAATATAGCTATTTCCCCATAAATTCAGCTTACATTTGTTATATAAATGTACACAGGTTTTGTGCCAGTAATATATATTTTTTAAATAAATGAACACTTATTCAGTAAGGAAGCATTCAATTGATCAAAAGTGACAGTAAAGAAATGTATAATGATACAAAAGATTTCGAATAAATGCAATGCTTTTGAACTTTTTATTCAATAAAGAATACTTTGAGTATTTGAATGAAAAAATATAAATAATAATATTTTTCCACAAAAATATTAAGCAGCACAACGGTTTTTAACATTGAGAGTAAAAAAAGTTTTCTGAGCAGCAAACATATCAGAGTGATTTATGAATGATAATGTGACAGTGAAGACTGGAGTAATGATGCTGAAAATACAGCTTTGCCATCACAGGAATAAATTATATTTTAAAACATATTAAAATAGAAAAGAGTTATTTTAGATTGTAATAATATTTCACAATGTCTTTTGTTTTATCTGTAATTTTTTATCAAATAAACACATCCTTTGTTAGCATAAGATACTTCTTTCAAAACAAATTTAAATATAGAGTGAATACTGCAATAAATATTTAAGAGTACTTAAGAAGCTGCGCTATATTGGAAATATATTATAGCTGTGCCGTATTAATCTGTATGGATCCTGGCAGTGGTGTGCGTTAACTTAAATACATGCCCATCCCTCAACAAACCCAGATAACATCATGTTTTTCATCTCATGTTCCTTCTCGATTTCCTTCAGACACCAGAAGAACAAACAAGCTGCAAATGAGCTGCTAGCTAAACTGAAGGATAACAGAGAGCTGCAGCACTTCCTTCAGGATGGACAAGAGGTAATAATTAAAAATACAGAGCAATTATTATAAGACAAAGTCCATTGAGAAAGATAACATTCATTTAAAATACACTAGGGAACCACAGCACATCCTACAGGATTAATCCAATAGTGCCAGGTTTAGGCTGTCGTGGGATTAATAATGTCACATTTACATGGTTCAAGTTACCCAATTCCAATTTTTTCCTCCCATGTGGCACAGATCGGATTTGACTCACAAACGTGTACGCAGGAAAAAAGCATGGATTCTGATATTCACAGATTGGTTTCAGGCCTCATTCATTTGTGAAAATGAATCTGAAATGAATCGGATACGTGCATTTGCGTCTACCATGCATGCGGACAGATCGGATATTTTACTGTAAATGCAAGTCGTACATCATTGAAAAAAGTGACTTTTTAAAACTTTTCGTAGTAGCAGAGTACATGTCATTCGTTTGTGTTAAATAAGATGCGATCTGGTGCTGATATACTTCTGAAATCATCCTGAGTGCTTGCTGCCGCTGTTATCAGTCCCGTTGTGGAGACATTATTCGTTCCAGTGAAATCACAAAATAAAAAGCATACAAACTAGGGGTTTAACAATACCCTCATGTTACGATTCGATGCATACGCCCCTAATACAAACATGTCCCTGCTCTTGATATACAATCTCTGAAGAACACATTTGGTTTTAATGAAGACAAAAAAAACTATACAAGGTCAGAATCGAACCCAGAAATGTAAACATGCTTCACAAATGTTATAACACAAGACCATTAGTAAACACTAACCTTTATAGCGGATCTGTGTACATAATCACTGTCTTGAAGAATTTGTACTATATAATTTTTTTGATGCGCACTATAAGGAGGATAACTATTGCATTAAAAAAAAATCTATGAATTCCATGTCAATAAATGTTGTTGTTTTTGTTTGTTTCGCCAAGTGTAGTGTAAATGCATATATCAGATATGGGTCACTTTTAAAAGATGATTTAAGCAGATCTTTAAAAAAAATCGGATATAGTCAAAAAAAAAAATCGTAATTGGGCATCAAGGCCTGCAGTGTAAATGGTGCCTAAGTCTTCTTTTCCATCCCCGTCTCTGTAGCTGACTTTGTGGATAAATGAGAAGATGTTGACGGCTCAGGACATGTCCTATGATGAGGCCAGAAACCTCCACAGCAAGTGGCAAAAGCACCAGGCCTTCATGGCTGAACTGGGCTCCAATAAAGACTGGCTGGACAAGATTGATAAGGTATGTTCCCACCATCTCCTAGACCATTGAGATATCTTATGTACCTCCTGAACCAATAAAAAAATGTAGATTGTATTTTCCAAACCTGTAAACACAATGAAAATGTATAATAATTCTAAAAAGTCATAGAAATCTGTATCTGTAAAATGAATAATTTGCTAGTAATTGCTCTTTTATGTGGAATGTCTGGAAATATGGATATTACTTAGCCAAATAGCTTCATCAGGGCCATACTAAATAAAAAACAAACAAACAAGGAACGTAAAACTCATTAGCAGAGGTCAGAATAGCTACAATGACTACCTGTCTCTTTCTTGTTCTCTTGCAGGAAGGTCAGGTGTTGGTGAAGGAGAAGCCGGAGCTGGAGCAGACCGTATCAGAGACTCTGAGCAGCCTGCAGAAGCAGTGGGAGGAGTTGGAGAGCACTACTCAGGCCAAAGCTCAGTGTCTGTTCGACGCTAACCGAGCTGAGCTTTTCACGCAGAGCTGCTCAGCGCTGGACTCCTGGCTCCAGAACATCTCCTCTCAACTGCAGAGCGATGAATTTGGAAAAGATCTTACAAGTGTCAATATCCTGCTCAAGAAACACCAGGTAAATCCAAGGTCAAGAAAGTCCTGATACTCACAGATCACCGTTGTATGAAATTAAAGGGTCCTGTAGTCCGTGGGACAGAACAATAAAGGAAAAAAAAATAAAGTGTGCTCTGTGTAAGTGTAAGTTTTTAACCTAATGACCCCTTTTGTGACCCTGTACTTGGGTTGTGTGTGTGTCAGATGCTGGAGCATCAGATGGAGGTGCGTGAGAAAGAGGTCCAGTCTCTGCAGTCACAGGCTCTGGCCTTGGCCCAAGAGGACTCTGGGACAGTGGAGGTGGATGGTCAGCAGAGAAGGGTGACAGACAGCTTTGCTCAGCTGCAGGACCCTTTAAAACAGCGGAGGCTGCATCTTCTTGCTTCTAAAGAGGCTCATCAGTTCAATAGAGACCTTGAGGATGAGATTGTGAGTCACAAGCAAGAACCGCTACACTGTATTAAAAAAAACCTGTACATTCAACAAGAAAACACTTTCAATTTTTCTACTTGAAAAAATCACCCGTTAATCAGTGTTGCTTCATTTATTAGAAATTAGTTTCAAAGTATCCTACCGTTCAAAAGTTTCAGCTTGGAAATTTGGACTAAATAAATGAATGCGTCTATTCAGCAAAGGAGGGTTAAATTGATCTAAAGTGACTAAAGACATGTATAAGTTCTACAAGATTTTTGTTTCAAATAAATGCTGTTCTTTTGAACTTTCTATTCATCACCAGTCAAGAAATCTGTTTTCAACATTCATAATAATGAGAAATGTTTCTTTATCAGCAAATCAACATTTTAGAATGATTTCTGAAGATTAATGTGACAGTGAAGACAGGAGTAATGATGCTGAAAATTCAGCTTTGATCATAAAAATACATTACATTTTAAAAATATAATAAAAAGTTATTTTAAATTGTAATAATATTTCATAATATTGCTGTTTTTACTGTATTTTTGATCAATTAGTTGCAGCCTGGGTGAGCATAAGAGACTTCTTTCTAAAACATTAACAAATCTTACCAATCTTACCCTCATGTCGTTCCAAACCTGTCAGACTTTCATTAATCTTTGGAACACAAATTGAAGAGCGATTAAATGGTAACAGAATTTGCATTTTTGCATAAACTGTCCCTATTACACTTTTGAACAGTAATGTAAATCCCACACACACGCAATATTCATTTGGAAAAGTTTTGAGTAATTTCTTTATGTTTTTGTCTAAAGTTATGGGTGAAGGAAAGGATGCCCCTTGCCACTTCAACAGACCACGGTAAAGATCTGCCCAGTGTTCAGTTGCTCATCAAAAAGAATCAGGTAATCGATTGCTCAATCAATGTTTTTGAATTTATAGAAGTGTTTTACTTTTTTTTTTTCACACTGTCTGACTGAATTTCCATTATCCTCTAGACTCTGCAGAAGGAGATTCAGGGTCATCAGCCCCGTATCGATGATATACAGGCTCACGGTCGAAGCATGTCTCCTGGGAAAGAGTCAGAGGTGGACAGGGAGAGGAGAGCTGCTCTTGATGAACGTCTGGCGGAGCTGAGGGAATTGTGGGCCCTTATGATTTCTGAGACAGAGAAGAGAAACATGAGGCTGGCAGAGGCTAACCGAGCACAGCAGTTTTACGCAGATGCAGCGGAAGCTGAGGCCTGGATGGGGGAACAAGAGCTTCATATGATGTCAGAGGAGAAGGCAAAGGTCAGTGAGACTGAACTATGCAGGTGTTATTAACAGCTATGAGTATAAGTACGAGACATACACTGCCATTCAAAAGCCCCGCATACAATAGACCTCCTTCAGTACTGTTTAAATACATCCCAGTTTGCGACTGTTTGATCATGAGTCCTTTCTTTGAAGAAGCTAGAATGTGAGACAGTTTAATAATAAGGTTCAAATTTTTAGTCCCAAATAAATTCTCATTTAGAAGTACAGTCATTCTATAACTCTGAGTTTAAATAATTTGCCTTATTGGAGTGTTTATGTGTGCTGTGTTTAAAGATTTTATGTGTGTTGTTGTAGGATGAGCAGAGTGCTCTGGTGATGGTGAAGAAACACCAGATTCTGGAGCAGGCTCTAGAGGACTACGCTCAGACCATCCACCAGCTGGCCAATAGCAGCAGACTAATGGTGAACAGCGAACACCCAGAGAGGTGGGGGAGTATAAAAGGGTTGGTGGACTGTCAGATAAAGCGTTTGAAGTGCAGTATTGGTATAATCTATTTTCTTTCTCCTTGTAGTGAAAGAATCACTCTGAGGCAGGCGCAGGTGGATAAACTGTATGCAGGGTTGAAGGATCTGGCTGAAGAGAGGAGGGGTAAACTGCAGGAGAGACTCAGACTGACCCAGCTGAAGAGAGAGGTGGATGATTTAGAGCAGTGGATCGCTGAGAGGGAGGTCGTCGCTGGGTCTCATGAACTTGGGCAAGACTACGAACATGTGACGGTATGAAATCTATTTTTCCCTCCTCGCTCCTGGAATTGCAAAAATGTCATTCAGTTTGTCATATTTATTATGTGAACTACTTCTTCAGGTTATATCTACACTAATTTGGATACATGTAAAAACGCACTTTTTTCTCTAAGTTTTGACCTTATGTCCACACTGAGACACCAACTCTCAGTTGTCTTGAGAAAGCATCTTCAAAAAGCTCAGTTTTCACAAGTAGATACATTTTAAAAGCAGTTTTTGCTTTGTTGTTTGCGACCAAATCGAATCAGTAAGTGGTGATTGTGCGAGAAAAATATTGTGAGAACTTAGTTATGTCTTATGTCTCTGTATCACCTCGGTGAGCTTTTATTACATTTTACGCATAGGCAGTATTATGATTTTAGTGTTTTCTTAAAAAAAATTGAGTTTGGTGAAAATCACTTGGAAATGCTAGTGTTGATGGAGCTTTTTCCACTACTTTTTTTCAAATGCATCCGGAGTAATGTAGATGTAACCTTAAACTTTCTTAGAAGATTATACAGTGGAATTGGCGTCTATAATTCTGGATGTTCTCTCTTGATCCTTCAGATGTTGCGTGATAAGTTCCGGGAATTTGCACGGGACACCAGCACAATTGGCCAGGAGCGTGTGGATGCAGTGAACGCTCAGGCTGATGAACTTATCGAGTCGGGTCATCCGGAAAACGCCAGTGTAGCTGAGTGGAAGGACGGGCTCAATGAGGCCTGGGCCGACCTGCTGGAGCTCATCGACACACGCACACAGATGCTGGCCGCCTCGTACGAGCTGCACCGCTTCCATCAGGATGCCCGGGAAGCTCTTGGGCTCATAAGGGAGAAGAAGGAGACACTGACCGGAGCCGAACTTGGACGGGACCTGAACACTGTCCAGCACTTGCTTAGACAGCACACAGCCTATGAGCATGATGTGCAGGCACTCAGCGGACAGGTGAGAGCCTTCCTTTAACCTTTTCCCATGCTCTACATCCCAATCCTGCTTCTGCCGATCAACTGTCCTGAACAGTTCATCTCCAACCCTAATCAAACACACCTGAAGCAACCAATTAAGGTCTTCAGGATCACTTAAAAATTAAAAGAAGATGTGTTTGATTAGGGTTGGAGATGAACTGTGCAGGAGAGTCGATTGGCAGGAGCAGGATTGGGCACCCCGGCTCTACATTTTCTGATGGCTTGATTTTGACGGTTTGAATATGTGTCTTAAGGTTAAACATCATTCTTTGACCATTCATTGCAGGTCACACAGGTGCAGGATGATGCTGCACGTCTGCAGAAAGCGTACGCCGGAGAGAAAGCTGATGAGATCCATCGCCATGAGTGTGCGGTCACGGAGGCCTGGGAGGGGCTTCAGTCTGCCACCCAAGATAGACGGCTGCTCCTGCTGGACACGGTGGAGAAGTTCAGATTCTTAAACATGGTCAGAGACCTCATGTTGTGGATGGAGGGAATCAACTTACAGATCCAGTCACATGACAGTCCGAGGTACATGCAACGCATACACATTGTGAAGTCTAAAACAAACATAAACTACCGTTCAAAAGTTTGGGGTCAGTACGATTTCTTACTGTTTTTGAACAAAGTCTCTAATGGTCACCAAGGCTGCATTTATTTGATCAAACAGTTCAGTAATAATGTGAAATATTGTACGAATATAAAATAACTGTTTTAAATTTCAATATATTTTAAAACAGAGAATGGCAAAGCTGAATTTTTAGCATCATTACTCCAGTCATCAGTGTCACATGTTCCTTCAGAAATCATTCTAATATGATGATTTGGTGCTCAAAAAACATTTATTATTATTATCAATGTTGAAAACAGTTGTGTTGTGGATGCTTGTGCTTTTTTCTGGATTCTTTGATGAATGAAGTTCAGAATAACAGCATTTATTTGAAATATAAGACTTTATAACATTACGGTCACTTTTGATCATTTTGTATCATTCCTTAATAAAAGTATTGTTTTGAAAAATAACCTTTTGAACGGTAGGGAATGTACATGGATTTAGTATACAAGTCATACAACTCATTTAAGTACACAGAATAATATAAAACTGACTCACAATTGTACACAAACAGTTGTTAGGAATCTGTTCAAAGGGATTTATATACACAAGTAAGTGAAGGAATGATGAGAGTCATATATGCTCTGTGTTGTTGTAGGGACGTCTCCTCAGCTGGTCTGGTCATTGCCAACCATCAGGACATTAAGTCTGAGATAGACACTAGAGCAGACAGCTTCACTGCTAGCAGTGAAATGGGACGGACCCTCTTCAATAACAACCACTATGCTTCAGATGAGGTTTGTCCACACCACATACACACAAATGAACATATTCACATATTTATCACTGCATGTTAGCCAAGGAAACCCACATGCGCCCACTCACACGCTGAGGTAATTGGATGTCTGTGATTTCTAGATTCAAGAGAAATTGGATCAGCTTCAGGCCAAACGCACTGAAATTAATCAGAAGTGGCAAGAGAAAATGGACCACTTACAGCTTGGTGAGTATGTGGGAGGAAGCTTGTTTCTGTGACTCATAGCATGCTAAAGAGATTTGCATCTAAGGGGGCAGTTTTGATGTGTATGTTTTTTTCTAACTATGATATTATTTGACCATATGGAATCTTTGAATTCATGTGATAACTCATACTCTGTTATTCCTCTGCTTCTGTGTGTATGTCAGTTCTGGAAGTGTTACAGTTTAGTAGGGATGCATCTATGGCCGAATCCTGGCTGGCTGGACAGGAGCCGCTGGTCAGGGCTGCAGAATTGGGCTCTAACGTAGACGAGGTTGAGAGTCTTATCAAACGCCACGAAGCCTTTGAAAAACTGGCAGCAGGCTGGGAAGATCGTTTCACACAGCTAGAGAAGCTCACCACGGTTTGTTAACTACACGCAGGATTTGTAATGATAACGCCATTTATTGCATCCTTTTTCACATGTTCTCACTTTCTTATGTTATTCTTTGTCAGCTGGAGGAACAGGAAATTCAAAGAAAAAGAGAAGAGGAAGAGAGGGCCCGACGACCACCCACACCTCCCCCTGTGGAGGAAGTAGTACAGTCTGAGATTAACGACTCTGCTGCAAGGTAAGAAATAGACTGTCCCATTCTACTCAGCTAGAGGGGTGGCCATTTTTTCCATTTGCTTTTTCATTTTTATTTTTTTTGTTACTCGTTTTTTACCTTGTAACCAATGTCAAAAACAAAAATACTTACCAAGTGCAAAATGCAAGTAAAAATAGGGTTCGACAATGAAATAAAACCGTTATATTTATACTACCATTCAAAATTTTGGGGTCAGTATGTAAAGAAATACTTTTAATCAGCAAGGATGCATTAAAATTATCAAAAGGGACTGTCCTTTTTTTTTTTTTTTTTTTTTTTTTTTACATTTTTACAAGATTTATATTTAGATAAATGTGGTTCTTTTGAACTTTCTATTAGATAAAGAATCCTGAAAAAATTCATCATGGTTTGCAAAAAAAATGTTCTTGATCTGAAATAAATGTTTCACCAAATCAGCATATTGGAATAATTTCTGAAGGATAGTGGTGCTGAAGACTGGAGTAATGAATTTAAATTAAATTTAAATAGAAAATTGTACAAATATTTCACAATGTTATTGTTTTTACTGTATTTGTGATTTAAAAAATGTTGCCTTGCTGAGCATAAGACACTTCTTTTAAAAACATTAACTGATCTTGCCAACCCCAACATTTTTAACGGTAGTGTAAATATTAAAGGTATAGCGGAGGATTTTCTTTTTCCGGGTGGGTAGTCTATACTATTGGTCCACCTAAGTGTCAATCATTCTGGTGATATGTTTACGTAAGGCCGTCGTAGGCTACGTGCTCATCCCTATGTAGTTTTCACTTTCATGTGTATTATGTCGGAGTTACGGTTTCAGCCATTCCTTTGAAAATGGCTGGGGGTCGAAAGAGAAAAAATGTTTACTAAGTGTATGATAAGAAGAGAAAGGCCGCAGAATATAGAAACAAGACCAGAGAGATTTTGGGTGAATATCACACACTGGCGTGCGCTAAAAGCACAGGTTGGGCTTCTCACTGATGCCGCAGTCGCGAAGATTCTACCAGACAGGTAAAGTTTGTCATGCTATTTGGAGAAATCCATTTAAAATCACTAGTAAAAGTTAATGCAAGCTACAATGCTAGCCCTGGCACGAGTCATGCACCGCATAGACACGGTAAACATCTCAATTTGTCTAAAGTAGCCTTTTGTCCAAAATGGTAAATGGTATCACGCTGAAATATTCTAAAATCTTGTGTGTTTATTATTACACAAATGCAACAAGCTACTTCTCCATATGCAACTATGTATAAAAACAACGTATTAACAATGAGAGATATTAGGTTAAGGACCAACGTAATAGCACTGCTTATATGTTGCTATGTAACGTAATTGCGATTTGCAAAATAGTTTCCTCAGAACGTATTTCGTGTGATACAGGGTTGCACATATCATGTCTTGAGTCCTCGGTCACTCAATCGATCAGTATAATAAGTAAATAAAACACGGAAGGGCATTTGACATGTTGTCTTTTTTATGAATGTTTTTTAGTTCGTTTAGAATTTGCAACATAATTGTGCAAGGCGTATAGACGTTCCCTAGCTCTCGGGAGCAAGAGTGTTGTGTTTGTGCATGTGCATTTTTTTTAAAAAATTGGAGAGGGCGGGTCTTCTCTAAAATTCGGAAAGATCCTCCGCTATACCTTTAATCAGTTTTTTTATGTTTTTTTTTTTTTTTCTTCAGGAAAACATTAAATCAAATGATATAAGTTGATTTAAGATAAAACAGCCAAATAAGACATTGATAATATCTTTTTGACTATCAATAGCAATTTGCTATTGACAGTTGTGTCAAAAAGATACTTCTGGTCCAAAACTTTCTGTTTTTAATGAGGAATTTACACTTGTATGTTTGCTTCTCTTTAAGGACGAGTCTGGACCAGACTACATTGAACCAGTCAGTATCTGTCAATGGTGTCTACAGTGACCAGGAAACATCACAGGTCAGATATGGTCCACACTGTGCTTGCATTAAATTCTCTATTCATATTGATCCAGTTATGCATTCACTTTCATACATGATTACATCACGTTAGTATACAGATACAGTTTTACAATTCATTTCAAGACACTCGTCACAGTCCCTGTCTCAATTGTGCTGTCTTTTTGTGTGTTCAGTGTCCTTGTTCTTCTCAATTATTCATGTTGATATCAATGTTCTGCTGTAAACTCTTGAGTCTCTTTGAGTGTGGGAGAATGTTGCAACAAAATCGTCTCAGAAAACTTTCAGTACGTTTTCATGGTCACACAGTGTGGATGTCCTTTTAATTGTGCTAACAAGTGCTAATTCGAACACGCTCACATGTTAACACATTCTTGTGACGTCTCTTATCTGCAGTCAATATCGGTATCTGAACTCAAGAAAGCCGAACGTAAACCAGAGAGTAAACCTCAGTCTAACCCAGTTTCTAAGCCTGTGCCTAAACCCCACAAGGCACAGGTGCGTGTGAGTACTAACCCCATAGCGCCAGCCTCGCCTGTAGCCGTAGTGTAGCATCGCTGCTTGCGCTTAACAACCCAGCAGCCTTGCAGCATGATGGCAGCTAGAAGGCAAAGTCACAGCTTTGCTGCTTTTTGTTGCTTTCAGTGAATCAGTCTTGTGCTTTTTATGTATGTAATTGGCTACTGTGTAATTTTGAACTTCTGATATGTTTGTCTTGCTTAGGCCTGAGCTTCAACATCAGTGTTTGCGATGCACTTTATCACATACAAATGTCTATTTTATGATGTTAAAAGGCAGCTTTGTTGTTCTGTGGAGTGCTGTTGTTGTTTTAATGTTTGTTGTCAGGGAATCTTAACTTACAGTAGGTCTAGGCCTGGTTTCACAAACAGATTTTTAGGATTAGGCCATAGTTTAATTAGGACATTTAAGTATCTTTTATAAACATGCCTTGAAAAAAAAACTTGAGACAAAAGTATGGCACTGACAAGATGTAAGATATCTCAGTGCAAGTTGCTTTCAGTGAAAACAGCTCAAACTTACTTTTTAGGCTGGGACTAGGTTTAAAGCCTTGTCTGTGAAAGCAGGGGCTAGTGTTCGGGTATATCACAACAACTATCAACTAATTCCCTACTAATCCAACTGAGACATTGTTTCTTTATTTCCTTCAGTTTCATCGGATTTTACATTATTCCAAGGCAACTATTTTCCTAACATTTGTATTTATTTATTTGACTTAGAATGTAAAGTTAGTTTGAGTTAGGCAGATGTGTCCCATTGTGTCCCTGTGGCAGTGTTATTTCATTATTACGCCCATATACCCCCAGCTTTCCCATACTGCCCCGCGTTTGTCTTTGGTGGAACATGCCGGTGTTGGTGCGTGTGTATGTGTTTTTTTGTTGTTGTTTTTTTAGTCTCCTTATGTCTTTGAGTGCGCCTTTCCTTTCCTTTTGTGTGCATGTACATATTGTGCTTATTGAGTTTGAATATTATGATTAATCTGTTCATTTGGATGATAAAGTATCATCCAGAAATATTTGTTTGTCTAAAATAAATAACTGTGGGTTTATGTTAATTTATGAGATGTTATGTTATGAATGGTCAGTAAGATTTTTTTAAGACATTTTTACTCCGCAAAGACTCAAAAATATTTAAGAGTGAAAGTAAAGACTTTTAAGTTGTTACAAAAGATTAATATTTCAAATAAATGCTGTCAACATTGATAATATGTATACAAATATTTTTTCTTGCACCAAATCAGTCATAATAGAATGATTTCTGAAGGATCCTATGGCACTGAAAACTGAAGTAATGAAAATTCAGCTTTCTATCACAGCAATAAATTACATTAAAAGAATTACATTTCTACGAAAAGTTATTTTAAATAGTAATAATATTTCACAATATTAAAATGTGGAGGTTTGTGATTAAATAAGATACAGTTCTGGTGAGCATAAGGGAATTCTTTAAAAAAAAAAAGAATTGTATAACTCCAAACGGTAGTGTGAGAGCTGTAATATGTTTAATTAACAGTTTTAAGTATGTTAGTTGCCTATTAATATAGCATGTAACTGTGAACAAGTTACATAAAGCCTTTAACGAATAAAAATAGTATTGACCAGAACAATAGTGACCTAATCACTATATGTGGTAATAGAAACAATGCATTATTGTAACAACTGTGGCTTGTTCCTGTCAACCAGGGATCGGAATCGGAATCAGTTAACGGTCCGGTCCGTGACAGCGGTCTGGACTCGGCGTCACGGCAAGACCCTTCAGCAACACTGCCAGGGCGAGGAGGAGCAGAGGCGGCCACAGAAGCCATGGAGGGCATCCTTTGCAGGAAACATGAAATGGAATCGCTCAACAAAAAAGCAGCCACCAGGTGACACAGGAGGCAGATAAATTATGAAAGAATGATCAGGGAAATCTAATCAGGTTTAATCATGTAAATGGTGTGATTTTTCTCTCTGTGCATTTGTAGATCGTGGCAGAATGTATATTGCGTTTTACGTAAGGGAAGTATGGGCTTCTATAAGGACAACAAGAGTGCCTCTAATGGAATCCCCTACCATGGAGAAGTTCCTATCAGCCTCAACGAGGCTGTCTGTGAGGTAGCCCATGACTACAAGAAGAGGAAAAATGTGTTTAAACTTAGGTGAGAAAGAGATGAGGGAACTATGAAACGCAAGAAAATGAATAAAGTTCTTTGAATGTGACATTATGGTGTTTAATTTTTTTGAAGGCTTGGGGATGGAAAAGAGTTCTTGTTCCAAGCGAAGGATGAGGTAATTTTTGCAAAGGATGAAAAGAGAATGTTTTTAGGCCGTACTCGTATATTAAGTTTTTTATTTTGCTTTTTCCCTCAGGCTGAGATGAGTTCATGGATTCGATCAATCCAGTCATCCCTGTTGCCCGGCGAGCGCTCGCCGGGTGGTTCACGAGGTCTAAGTCGGGCGATGACCATGCCACCAATGTCTCCCAGCTCGGGCGAGGCTGGAGGCGTGACTATGCGCAACAAAGACGGCAAAGATAGAGGCGGCGAGAAGCGCTTCAGTTTTTTTGGCAAGAAGAAATAAGCACCAAAATATCCCACAGATCTCCACAGTGAGCCAAACAAGAGATGGAAGTTTGTCAACACTCAAAAGAAACTGTTAAGTTAGAAAAGGCAAAGAAAACTCGCATGTCACTTTGTGATAGGTTTTTTGTTTTTGCCCTTTATTTTTCTTCCACTCATTTTATTTTATTTTATTTTTTTCATCTCATTTCGCGCTACTTTGGATTTTGTTCAAGCTCGCCTCTTATACGGAATGCGAGCTCAAAGCCAAAGGAGTGGCTTCCCTGATCGAGAGCCATCCTGAAAGTTTAGCCCATACTTTTCAATTTGAATCATTTCCTTTTAACTTCTTCCCTAAAAATGATTTTATCTTTGGGTTAGACAGCATTTCCATTCTGTAATAACCAAGAGTGCTATTTTGTCTTTTTTCCCCTGATGATTTTTATTTCCTGTCTTAATTTTGACCTCTCACTTTTTTTGTAAAGGACTACAGTCCTTTTTCCGGTATTATTATACTTATAGCTAAAGATTTTATTGTTATTGCTATTATTAATATTGTTTATTTGCTGTTTTGTTTTTGAGTCGATTTAAAGTAAAATATTTAAAGAAAATGTAAGTATAGTTGGTACGATCTCATGTTCAGAGAGGAACCCAGAAGTCAGAGGTGGGAGTTCATGCTGGTCTTTTTTCCTTTCCTTTTTATTTTTTTCTTGATATGACTGTTGAATGCTTTTTTTTTTTTTTTTTTTTTTTTTAATAATAGTGTTTTTCGGCTTGGGGGGGGGGGGGGGGACAACACTATTTATGATGGCTTTATTATATATATTTTTTAATCTTTCTGTTCTCTCAATCTAATTTCCGTTAAGAAACTTTAAGTATGTGTTCTTATTCCGTGGCTTGTTTGTTTAGCTCATCAAGTTCCTTAAACCTCTTTATCTTGTTCTTTTCTTAGACCAGAAAGGTGTTTGTTGTGAAGATTGAAATTGAGGTGTGATGCTGTGGTTTGGACTTTGGTTTTACAATTGCTCAAAAGCAAACAGACACAACACAAGAATCACTTGCACAAGCCAACATTAAACTCACGTTAAACAAAGAATTTGAGGACATATATTTTTTTTTTTCATTTTCTTGTAACTTTGATTTGAATATGTAGTTGACCAAGTTTCCTATTGGAATGTATTCTCAGGCGACACTTTTACCATTCACACACCGACGGATACGCACATGCTTCTCTCTCTCCTAGCCCTACACTTTAAATACTTTACAGGGACGAACCTCTATTATTGGGATTTGTGTCAGTGATGCTCTTGAGGTTGATGCTGTATTTTTTGGTGTGTGTGTGTGTGCGTGCTCTGAAGAGGTTGCTTTCAGGTATATTGGTTGTGAATGTGCTTCAACTCTGAATGAGGAACAAAATTTCTGAGGTATTCTTAATGTGGACCAAATCAACAGTTTTCCCCCCCGTGCACGGTAATTGAGATGATCTCTTCCCTTTATTTGTACATCACAAGTTGCTATAAATTATCTTCCTTGGAGGAATGTGAAATTTTTACCGCATACTTATGTAATTGTAGGTTTTATACTTGCGGTCAAAAAGAGATAACTCTCTTCTGTCCCGTAAGTAGCGTACACAGAGGCAGAATCAATGGCAACCTAGCTGACATGATTTCAGATATACTTTTGCAGTTAAATGCATGATGTCCTGGTGTAACAAGTGTACCCACTGTGGCATGAAAGCAGTATTTTTGTAGGATAAAGACTTTTCAGCCTCATGATTGTGTGAAAGCTTGCCTTTGTGTGTTAATATTAGCTCAAGGTGTGTTTTTTTGACGTCATACATTGAAGCCCCTTCCTGTGAGGTGTGTGGAGTATTGAGCCATGTCCACTCTTATGTCGATTATCTCTACATTACCTTTGGAGATGCATTTAAGAGGTCCGCACGAGGACGCAGTAAACTGAAAGCGAACTTTTTTTCTTTTTTTTTTCGTTGTTTTTTTGCTGTGACATTTGATGTGAAGGAAAATGATGCAGACTCTCTACTGAACCCTCAAAAACAGCCTTCAGTGATTGGACAATGTTACCGAAACTCATTTTCCTCTCTGTTCAGTGACGTGAATTGTGACTTGTTCCGAATGAGAAATTTGGAGCTGGGAGTCACCTTTGTGAAACATTCTCTGGATCAGTCGGATGTTCTCTATTCTAAAGGTTAAAACGCTGCAGTAGAATGATCTAGTTGTAGACCAGTGCTTTTGTTCACACAGAATACCGTCATAGAGCTGTAAGAGGATCCAATTAGTCTGAGCCTTTATACACATACGGTTTTGGGACTGTGTGATAAGTTTCTTCCTGAGATAAGTCAATGTGTTGCATTGGATTACACTTTCAAATTTGTGCTGTTGATTTTTTTTCTATTCTTTTTATCATAGATGCTTAATCTGAAAACGTTTCTCTAACATTTTACACTTTCCAGTGTGGTTGATTTTAACCCAGTTTGCTTAGATGGTCTGTTACATTGTGGCACATAAGCGAATCTTGATAATTCAGTCTGTTTGTGTAAATTTCAATGGACTGGTGAGGAAAATTGTACGGAAAATGAAATGAATTATATTGTAATACATGAATACAGTGAATTCAATGGGGAGAAACTTCTCACTCCTTTAAGTAAAAGCAAGTGGACTGAGCATTAGATTTGATGAAATCTGGGGTTTTTTAAGCATATTTTCCCCCTCATTCAATTGTAGTATATTTTGCAACATTTTGATGCGTCTTCAAAATTTTTTTCACCAAATACCCAATAAAAATGCCATTTATTAAAGAATGTTAATTCCATTTTTTATTTCAAACCTGAGTTGTTAATATCACTACTATTATCTGTTGTTAGTATTGTTATTATTATAATAAAAGTCATTATTAATATTACTATTATCAATACTACTGTTGCAACTGCACCTCGTGTAAAACTGCAGCTTATTCCTGCTGAGTTTCTCGTCTGTAATACCAAACCCCGCCACTTGGGGGCAAGTGTGCTGTGGAGCATTTTTCATTACTGATCTAAACAAGAAAAAAGACTTGTTTGTTGACTTGTGTATCTACATCTAATATTAGGAATAAAAACATGATTTGAAAAGAAAAAAAGTGTGGCGTTCTTTTTATAACTTCTATAGATGTTTAAATATAAGATTAATATAGGGTAGACCGGGTGTTGTAACACTGTCAGTAAAGAGCTATGATGTCACCTTTTGAGCTCACAGGAGAAGTGTCATGTGACTGAGCAATATTTTATGACCAAAAAAATAGATTTTCAGGAAAATGTTTTTTATGCGCATGTCTTACCTGATAAAAACGTTACCCGTTTCAATTAATCACATACATTTTTAGAATGTATGCGCATTTATAGTTACCATCTAGTTTTCTGTGTGTGATAGTCCCAGAATTTACATAAAAATAGGACTAGGTGAATGGCAACAAAACACAGCCATTGTTTTTGTGCTAAATTTAAAATCCAACAAGACTTGAATGAATGTACTAAGCTATGCTTTTTTTGTTACTTTAAATTGTTCACTTTATTAAACAACCAATAAGTTTTGAATAAATTTCTTGCAAATTACCTCTCATTGTTACAACAATCCAACACTAGCGTTACAAGGTTAAACCCACAGAACTCTTTGTTTTTGACATTAACATAATCTGTGAAGTAAGTTTTATTTGTAGAAGACAAATGTGGCTGCCGTGTATCAATGCTTGATAGATCTAGCACAAACAACAACTGAGTTACTGATGTTTAAACAAAAAGTGTTGCATTCCATCCCGTCTCCCCCATGTCAATCAAAAACTTCAGACTTTAAAAAGCTTGACAGTCAAAGACATTATTTGGTTATATCTGTTCTCTTCCCTTTTTAAATATTTTCGGTTCCCATACATGTCGAAGCACAAAGCAGTCCTCTTTCTCTGTCTGCTCTCCCAGCTAAGACATTGAGAGGTCATGAACTTTGACCTTAACCCATCCATATGAAGTTTATCATCTTAACAAGAATCAGCTTGCCTCAAATGCAAATCTCTCCTCCTCCCTCCTGTTCCTCCAGACACACTGCTTTTAGAGCTGACTTAGCCTAGATGTTATTTTCTGCAATAAAGAAATAATTATGAAAATGCATAGGCATATCTTGACCACTTGCCATGCATAGAACAAGTTGTTCTGAAACTGACCTTGTAACTCAACCAGAAAAAGATTTCAACTGCCATATAGACCTCCAACTAATTAGAAAGCCTGCAGGAAACCCCCATGTAGACGGTCCCTTTATCCCACTGTTCTATAACCTATACTTGCCACGTTCAGATGCTTACTAAGCAAATACCCCATTTAGTTTGTAATATAGACTAACGGTGCTTCCACCTCCTGTGCTTATTATGTTTTGAAAATTCTGGCCTGGTGAGTGCCATCTATCAAGTGTTCAGAATTGCTTGGCAACGCAGCAGCAGCAATATGTTAAGACCGATTTAAAAGTGCGACGGCGGCCTCACGTCCAGCCCTCCCGGGCCCCCGCTTTGTGTTCATTCACAATGGCGCGTTCCCCAGCGACCGTTAAAACCGCCACAGGGCGAGGGGCTGATGGACCCTCATTTCAAACTGTTGCCAAAATTTGTCTTTGAGCCGTCAACCGACGGATACAAGTTGTACAGAACAAAGTTACTGATTTTTTTTTTTTGTTGTTGTTGTACAGAATCATTGGATATCAACAGATTTGTTGTAAGTAAACTCAGCTTTCATAAAATACGTGTTTGTATAGAGCTATACATTGTAGCTCTACATAGGCTACAATGTAACGTCACGGCTACTTTGAATTTGAATAGGCGATAGCCTACACCCAATTATGCTTATATATATATATATATATATATATATATATATATGTGTGTGTGTGTGTGTGTGTGTGTACTAGTAGTTATTATAGGCTAGTATACAAACACACACACACACACACATAGGCTACTACACATACGTGTAAGTTCGTGACTGTTATGTGGTGTTATTGTCATGTGGAGTGTTCTAGAATTTCAGGCAAACTAAACTGCATTTTGCCTTTGTAGTAGATCTCGATTAATTTAAAGTTAACCATATTGGCTATAAAGTGTTTGCGCAATAGTTTCGAGAACAGGCGTGAATGTTCAGTAGTGTTGTGAGAAACTGGCGTGTCTCTTTCTTGTCATTTAGGACTGCATAAAACGCGATTTCCGTGCAGATTAACAAATCCGCATATTTCATTTTATAGCTGTTGCGTGAATTGCTGTGCATGTTCACGGCAAGGGTCTGACAGCATACCGCAGTGCGCGTGACCGAGCGCACTCAGCTCCACTGGGAAAAGCTTGCATGAGTTTGATCATTAGCGTAATCGAGTTGCAAAGGCTACTGAATGAGTTTTCAAGGAGAGAAAGAGACTATGAAGGAATGACCTGAAAAAAACATACATGGGCGAGTGGCTCTTAATGCATTCTACTATTAGCCAGAGAAACAGTTACAGAAAGCATCTTGCATCTTGTGCAAAATATGCCTTGTGTTTCTGCTGTGTATGTGTTTCTAAGTATGTGTTCAAGAATTAGGTCTGCTCTATAAAATGCACATCACATCTGGAGTGGATTTAGAGAACAAAAAAGATGGATAATATTTGGCCCCGCTTTCCAATCAAAGCTACACACACACACACAACATTGACCCCAGAATGTCTACAGGCAAATATGTGATGCTGAGGGCTTGTGGTTCATAAGAGCCGATAAGGTCATGAGGGTTGATAAACAGATCAACAATGCAATAAAAATGTGACGAGAAGAGTTCGGAGCAGTGAATCTATCAGACTGGGAGGAATGCCAAATGAAAGATAATTTAGCTTCACTCTGGTCTCCATATGTTGAACAGAGCCATAAAATAATGCTGTAATTTCTATAGAATGAAAAAAGAAGAAAAACGTGAGAGAGACAACATTCTAAAACTAAGTCAAGCCATTTAATGTGTTAATGTAATAAGCATCTAAATGTGAGAATTGGCAGAATCCAAACATTAACATTTCATGGGCTGATTTTGACTGTTTTGTTGTAAGAATAAGGATATTAATTTTAATTTTAATGGATATTAAAGTGCTTAGAACATAAGATTATGGTGAAGATTTGCATTTAGTTGGTGGTCTGTAGTCTGTGGATTAGAGAAATTCCCCTATGTAAAGCAACAATGGAGCACAGAGAGCTCTGAAAGAAAAATGGGAGGATAAGGAAAGGAAAATGAGAAGTGATTGCAAGTGGGTATGGTGTGTTTCATAAAGTTTGTCTGTTCAAGCTCCTGAGAGTGACATAACCTCGGAAATTGAACAGTTTTTGTCCAGTATATTGTTAATTACGTATAGGGCAATCCGTAGATCTAGAATGCTTTAGTTACATTTACACTTATTTAGATTTATTCATTTAGCAGAAAATTTTATCCAAAGGGACATACAAATGACAACAATAGAAGCAGTGAAACTAACAAGGACAACAAAATGCAAGACCTTTCCCAGTTTAATCAATACATGTACTTTTTGTAACGATAATAGATATAGAATATAAGATAAAGTTTAATGGATCAGGTGTTGCCGAAAAAGTTAAAAAATTCTTTAAAATGGCCACGGACTCTGCAGCTCAATCCACCTGCAGGGAACAGACCGGGAAAAGCTCAGAGAAAGAGATTCTGTGCCTCTTTGAGATGGCACCACAAGATGGCGTTCACTTGCAGTGCGCAAGTTTCTGGATGGCACTTAAGTCTGAAGTAATGAGTTCAGGTAGTAGGTAGCTGTAAAAGGGAGCAGTGACTTGAATTTGATAAGAGTGGCAATTGGCAACCAGTGCAGTTTTGTAAGGAGAGGAGTGATGTGTGCTCTCTTCGGCTCATTGAAGACCACTCTGGCTGCAGCATTCTGGATCAGTTGCAGACTGATCAGGGTCAGACCTGCCAGGAGAGCATTACAATAGTCCACTCTGGACTAGTTGTCTTTTGTTGCTACAATCTGCATGAACTTCCTTTGGACATCCTGTCATTGTCACTGCATGGTGAATTTTGGAGCACATCAAGAGCAGTAGGAACATCACAAGTTCTTACAGACAAGACTATTATTAGCTATTGAAAGAATTCAATATGCACAGTATTAACAGCGTGCCAGTGTCATTTCAGAATATCTCTCTATTAACAATGAAGCTGTGAGTTTAATTAAAATAGCAATGTAACCCCTTCAATGCTGAATCTACGGGAGCCTTTATGTACCAAAAAGCTATATGATTGGATGTCTTATAATAGCACTTTGTCAAGTGTTCCTTCGGGTGAATAGGTTTGTTATTTCAAACAAACTGCAATTTGACACAATGAACAATGAATGTTACAGTATGAATTACTGACTGTGAAACTTGCCGGGCAGTGATAAGCGCCTCTCCCTGCTGCTCCTCCTGCTTTCAGTTATGTTAAGCTAGCCTGGCAAGCCAGACCTACATCAAGATGTTAGGTCTGGGAACTCACAATTGGCATACTTCAATCCGAGGGGCGGGATAAAAAGTTGTCTTTCAATATCCCTCTGCACGCAATAGGATATAGCGCTAACCAACCAGGGCAACGAACAGCTGTGGCTGAGTGAGTCCCATGCGTTTTCCCACCAGCGGAGCAAGTTGATATATAAACTTTTGCCGTATACGGTCGTCAAAACTCCGAACACATCTTGCTTTGTCTTAAGTGACGTTCTCTGAACTACAAGTCATCCAGAGTCGCGGCCAAAGCCGAATCGAAAGACTGCTGTTCACGGGCAGCATCTTGTTTGTTTTCAAGCACAATAGCAGCGAAATCACTTATGGAAATCACGGCGCAAAACCATCACAACTCTGCCGTCATTGTGTTAAGCCCACCCACCAACTCTATACACGATGTGATTGGCCTGACCAGAGTTTGGTTTTTCCACTTCGAAAGCCAACAAAGAGTTGCTAGACCAAACTGGCTGCAAAATAATTTTTGCTAACGCTAGGGTGCGTCTAGATTTCTAGGCTAACTGGCTCTGAACGAAAACGTGTTGTGGAAACGCGTTGGCTACTACTTTTTGTTTCTCTCTGCTATTATAGTTTTTGTAGTTTTTCAAGATGGCGGAACTACAGGGAAACCTCCATGGATCTACCCGTCGCATGTACATAAAAATAACAAATTCTTTGTTTACGAGGATAAGTCGGATAATTGGCAGAGTATACCATTGAGGACATATTTATGAATAAAAATATTGATTTTCGATAATAAAATACCTAAAAAAGTACACATTGTCCCTTTAAAGGCCCTATAGGCTATTTCCTCACAAAAGCTGTTTATTCAGCATAGTGAAGCATCTCCTCCATTGATATCTATTTAAAAACAACAACAAAAACGGCCTCTTGTCTCCTCTGTGTTAGGGTTTTTTTTTTTTTTTTTATTTATTTTTTTTATTTTTTGGCAAAAGGTAGCATGCTTTCCTGCAGTGGCTTTGACCTTCTCATGACTTTAAATTCGAATAAATTTCCTGAACTTGAACTGATTGGAATTATTATTATTAGCCTATATATATATATATTTTTTTTTTTTTCAAGAAATTTATATAGTCTAAGTGTGATGAGAATTAGGAGAGGTGAGTAGCCATAGGAGATTAGAGGTTTAGAGAGGGATACAATGATTTACATTTGTTTTGATTTGGTTTAAAGGAGTGTGTGGAGAGTGTGAGAACTTCAAATTGAGTCACCGCAACGTGTAGGCTACTGACAGCGGCGTGCGTGCGCGTGCGTGCGTGATGCACTACAGACTCCCTCTGCTGTCCTGCTGGAATCTTCAGCAAACACGGAAGAAGCGGGACAACGCAGTGGTAAATGCCAAATAATGGTCTGGATAACACAATTGTAGATATCAACAGCGAGGCAGATCCACAGAATCCAGTCCTGTGCGCTGAGCTTCGGCAGGGATGTGAGGCTTACAGCGCTCTATAGCGCGGCTCTATTTCTACTGGATCAGCACATACTCTCTATAGGTATGCGGTATCAAGTGTGAGGGTTATTTTTGTACTTCTGTCAATTCTGCTGGTTTTCGCGCTGGAAGAACTTTGTGACCGAGCAGAGTTGGTATTGATTAATTTTGACCTGAAAGACCTGCGCATAGATGCGTTTTGGAAAGGACTTGATCACACGGGAATCTCAATGGGAGGTAAAATATAGCCTAGTATTTGCATGTGGAGTTAAAATCGCAAGCAAATGTTAAGTAATCGTAATCGTATGGGAGCGTGTTCTCGCCGAAGTTACAGGCAACTCTGCCTTTTTCTTGTATTTGTTGGGCTACAAGCTATAGTTTTAGAACATAAATCATATTTATTCTCTCGAGCATGTACAGGAAAATGCTTAATTTTTCCGCCAGTGATGAATTTAATGTGGAGGGTCTCTCCGATGGCCAGAGGAGCACGGGGTGCCCTGCCATGATGACATTGGGCTGCTGCCATGTGAAATAGGGAGTTTTTCTGTTACCCGACTCTTCTTCAATAACTAAAATATAGTGTATTTTTTACACTTTATTTTTTTTTACACATAATTAAATGTGATCTGTAAAGGGGTGTAATGACTTTAAAACGTGCCTGTAGTAAATTGTAGGCTACTTTGCACATAACAGCTTTGAACAGAGGTTATGGCAGGCAGACCATGCCTCCACAACAGAGCTGCCTTTTTAAAATTCTAATTCAATTTCTGTTCTTTTAAAGGTACTGTAAAATAAGTGTAACTGTGATCACATGTGCCTCGTAAGCTAGCGACGTTGCTGAATCCCTTTCAAAGTTTTATTGTGTTTGAACTATTAAATCGAACTGTAGTATAGAGCTCTGTTCACTTTGTCAGATAGTCTTCTGGTTTATTCTTGATTTAGGGTTGATATGTTCCAATTCATTCTGATGTTTTTCCAATATTTTTTGGACAGAATGTTGAGTAGGCTATGTTATTGTCCTGAGAATGTTTTACCAAGTAATTTCTGTTGTAAATGCAAATTTTATAGGTATACCTCACCACCATTAACTGCAATTGGTTTGATGAATGCTTTGAATAACTGGAGCCAGATTCTTGCCAAAGAAATACAGCCCATTGTAGACCAAGGTTGATTAAGTAACTTAATGTGTTTCTGTTTGATAACAAACATTTGTGAGATCTGGGCAGTTTTTCAAAGATCATGACATTGATGTTTTTATAGTTAATAATAGTCACTGACAATAACTCTCTGTTAAAAAAAAATCCAAAAGCTGTTTTTGTGTCTGTGTGTTCTCTCCATTGTCTAACAAACAGAGCGTCTGTTGAAGGGCTTGCTAAGCAGAGCGCCTCATTTATGCTTTCTAGCAACATTGTTCACTTCTGCTCTAAAACTAATAAATAACCTCAGGCCTTCAGAAGAGAGGCATAGTTCATTTTCACATTGTAAAATTTCTTATTTTTTAACATGACTGGGTAAAATTATGGGATACATTATATTCTCTGGAATCCGGACTCTCTGGAAATTTTTAATATCTATGATTGGACTGTTGTAAACACAGAGATATCGGAATACTATATAAGCCATTCACACTTCCTGACACTTCTCTGCGAGTCTGAACAGGTCTCGCCTGATTCCTTCTCTGGAAATTTCAGTTATTTAGTAGTGGTTTGATTAGAGCCTTTCTGAGATCCAACGTTGTTATGTAAAGAGCAGTTGTGCTTATGTTGACCGGACCCCCTTTTGCCACTTTTGCTTAAAGGGATAGTTCAGTTTGAAATTAATTTTTGATATGTTTTAGCTTACCTCAAGGGCATCTTTGTTTCCACAGTATTTTCAATTTTGATATTTTTAGGTCAAACCCAAGTGGCAACATTCTAATCTGTAAAATGAAGCCTTCCCGGAAGTGCAAAAAACTGCAATACATCTAAAATCCGCTAGAGGGAGGTCCCAGAAGGGAGCTAATCTTCATAGACCCCATGTTAAAATGTCCGTTTTCACAACATAAATTCATGCTTTTACAGGTTGGTCCCATGGACTTTTATTGTATTTTCGGATAGGTTCCGAGTGCCTGACAACTGTGAGGGCGGTGATTTTTTTTCTAACTCGTTAGTTTAGATAGATATAAAATGTATGACAAATAAGGGCAGTTAACTTTAATTGACAGGTGATAACAGGCTGCGCCGAGTGGAGTTTGACGTCTCGGCCATGATCTAACACAACACATCATACCACCTCTGTATCCTTTCTGAACATTTGTATTTCTCAAGATTTTCTAATACGGCGCCATCCATACCCCCCATAAACAGCCTCAAAACTGCTCTTCAGAAAGTCAATGAGTGACGTCACAGACGCTTTGTCCATATTTTTTACAGTCTATGGTCAAACCGTTCTTGTCTGTCAGGCATGCAGGTTCACCTCAAAGAGAATGCACAGAGAAGTCCAAATTAAACATGATTAAACATGATCTAATGACTCGTAAATGTAAGTACACACTGATGGACATGAAACGAGCGGTTTGTGTGAGAAAACAAACAGTATTTATATCGTTTTTACCTCTTGTAATCACAGTCACGTCCAAGTACTCTGAGGGCGAAGTGACCTCTTGCGCGTGTTTGTTTACACAGAGATTTCAGAAGTGTTACCCTTCACTGTGAAGATCTAAATTTAGATATACAGGAAATTGCAATGGAAGACGATTTCAATATATCAACAGACAACGTTGATTTTTTTTCCAGCGCTTACGCAGAGAGAAGCGCCCTCGCTTGTGTATGTAGTTCTTTTGAAATTGTTTTCATCCAAACAACTTTATATAAACATACTTTATTTTTACCACGAATATAGCCTTATGTTGTGTAAAAGAAATCGTTGCCGCGCATTACAATAATTTAATTATTAAAAGTTGATTGTTACGTGACTGCACATTAAATTATCACTGCCTCACGAGTCAGGTCAATGTATAGGTTTGTCGATGAATTATCGACAAACGATACTCTTCCGCTTCTCCGTGGGAGCTCAACAAGACCACGCCCCCTTTTTTGTGTATTCCTGTGGGCGGAGATTAGTCAAAAACTGTTCTAATTACATCATTAAAAAAGAAGGTAGAGGTATGTAGTCCAAACCGGGCGTTCGCTGTAGGCCGTGAAAGGGGACTTCTGTTAAATAAAATATCTCGCTAGGCATTGAACTTTGAGCTTTATAATTTTACAGGTATTGTTTATGCTTTAACAGCAACATTACACACTATCTAAAGTTTGAAAAAAGGAATTGCAAAGAACAGTATCTTTAATGGATCACTCTATTGTTTGGTTTGTTCAGGGCTAGAACTGATGTTCTAATTGCTCTCTGACTCCCATGGTTCATTATCTTGCTTAGTTTAGTGAGTGCACACACATGTACACATTTACCATTCACACGATCAAACTGGAATAGCCACATGTTTGAATGAAGCACATACAGCACTATGTTGATTAAATCTGTTAGGCAAGGCACACAACACTCAATTCAAATGACACATCTATATAGGATCAGTATTTGGGAAATGATCTGTTAACAAACTGTAGTTTATTCCCTAGAACATTTCAGAGCCTCTCTGACTTTAGCTGTGTCACTTATGCAACAGTGTGGTGGAGGTTCCCACACTTGAGATGGAAACACTGGCCTTTGTTTTTTGATCGGAGTGTGTGCCAGTTGAGCTAACCTTGATAAAAGTCAAGGTTGAAGGAAATACACTCACACACACCAGGATATAGTTAACTGATTCAACTGCAGAAGTATGATGTAATGCCAAAGGCATGCGTTACGAGTCGTGCTCTAGACTAGAGTCCCTGACGTATTGTCACACACATACAGGTCTTAGGGTCTGTTAAACCTTTCAGCATACAAAGAAACACAATCATGCACTCAAAAATTCCCATTATACCGCTGATAAAAAGCAAATGCCAAGCAAGCAAGCAAAATGATCAAATTTATGGGGCAAATTTTAAAATGTCTTCGAAAAAAGTATATTATGTTTACTAAAGCTGCATTTATTTGATCTAAAATGCGGTTAAATCATAAATATTTTAAAATATGATAACAATTTAAAATAACTGTTTTCTGTTTTAGTCCCCATGTAGTCAATAATTCGCCATCTCAGAGTCAGACAGCAGCCTTCGTAAAATCAGAATTCTTGGAAACTCTTTGAACAACTTAGAACGTCAATGGAGAAAGGCATATAGTTCATCATAAAATTGTAAATATGCATCATAATCGTAAAAATAATTCACCAGCTATATTGCTATATTTTATTGAGGGATAACTGGAGACTCCTCTGCTTCGATTAGTAATGATGAAATGCTAAAGCCCACCAATTTTTGAGATTATCTTTGGTTCACTGCAGTTTTAAAGGGATACTCCACTTTTTTTTTGGAAATAGGCTCATTTTATAACTCCCCCAGCCCAGAGTTAAACAGTTGAGTTTTACCGTTTTCGAATCCACTCAGCCGATTTTCTGATATTTAGAAGAATATCAGTAAAAAGACAGTTTCTGGTCTCATTGACTTCTATAGTAGGAAAAAAATATACTGTTTAACTCTGGGGGAGTTGTAAAATGAGCCTATTTCCAAAAAAAGTGGAGTATCCCTTTAAGGAGAAAATACTAAGCAAGGAGAAAATACTCAGCAGCAATGGTGTTGACTGATGAATTTGCACATAATTTGTCTTAAAGGATATTAAAAACCACACAGACATATAAACAACACAAAAAACTTGTGTGTAAAACAAGGAGACTTTAATAGATTCCAAAATGTATTCTTGCAAAGGGAAAGTCTATTATTAAATCAATGCTTTGTGTTGAGTTATTATGTGATACAGCAGTGGTTCTTGATCTTGGTATGTGGGAGCCCCTGCTTAGCACATTTTATATCTCCTTTATCTGACACACCCACTTCAGTTAATAAAGCTCTTTCCTAACAACCTGTGATCTGAATCAGGTGTGTTAAATGAGGGCAGACATACAAACTGTGCAGAGCTGTGGCTCCCCAGGACCAGGATTGAGAACCATTGCACTACAGTATGTGCTAAACACTCTTTCTCTTTCTCTCCAAACTGCAGGCAGACTGGACTGGCAGTGCCTATAAGGATATCAGAATTGACAGACTGTCTTTCTCCATGTGGCCTGCCGAAGCGCATTCTGGGCATTATATATGAAGAGACACTCTGAACCAATTAAGAATTTTTCATGAGAAAGAAATAAAAAAACTCAACTCTGTCCAGTTGGATTAAATTTGAATGCTAAGTGCATTGTGATTTTTTTTCAGTCCATTTATTCTCTTCCCCTTACCTCTTGCCCATTCACCCTGCTGCAAGTTCTGTCTCTCTGTTGTGCTGGAGGACGCAGTGGCTCAGACATGTCGGCCAAGGCTCCCATATACCTTAAGCGACGAAGCCGTAAAGGAAAGAAGGAAAAGCTGCGTGACCTTCTTTCATCCGACATGATCAGTCCTCCGCTGGGAGACTTCAGACACACCATCCACATTGGAAGTGGAGGAGGTGCCGACGATCTTTTCGGTGACCTGTCTTTCCTACAAGGTAAATTTCACCTGTTACCGGGTCAGCAAAGTCATCAAGAGTCCTTCCAACTAAGTCGCACGGCAAGTGTAAGCAGTCACCCGCCAGCCAGCGAGAGCTCGCCTCTGCTGAAAAATGCCCTGTCGCTGCCTATCATTGGAGGGGTGCAGGCGCTCACACTTCCGCCTGTGACCTCAGCAGGAACGGTGAATGCTGAGATCCCAACAGCCCCGATAACAACCCAATCGCCCCCAACATCTCCGTCTCTCGCTCCACCTCCCAAACCTCCCAGACTGCACCTGGAAGAGAGGAACTTGTCACCACATACATCGCTTCGGCATACATCTCCAGACCGCTATCCACTTAATTTGCACACATTTGGGCAGAGTCCAGAGGAAGATGAGAAATTTGTGAAGGATGGGGGAGAAATGCCGTATTTGTCCAACGCCGGCTCTATGCTTTCCCTCCATCTTGACTTGGGGCCATCCATCCTAGAGGATGTGCTTCAGATCATGGACAATGAGAGAACAGGGACGTTCAGTGGCCAACTTACACCCAGTGGACGACAAGAGATATATACCTGAAAGTGAACAGAGAAGCGGGTCAAAGCTTGATGATACATAATTGAGCTAATCACATTTTTCTCCATGCATCAAAACATTTGTCCATCTGAGAGAACTCATTTAGCTGCTGTACAATGGCATTTCCTGGAGACTTTGTCCTTTTTTTTTTTTTTTTGCTTATTATGCATTTAATCTTTGGAAAAGACCTTTGGAAACTACATGATTTGAACCAATCAAAATTGAATCGGTTTCATCATTGGATTTCTCTGTTGTTTAAATGGATGGTTTTAATTCATTTTTGTTATTTTTGGACTACAATGTAACAATTCTGTCTTTAGATTTACTCTTAGATACATTTAATCTGAAAGCATTTTAGTAAGCACATCTCAAACTTACCTGCATTGAGTGTAGAGTATGTACTATTACAGGGCAACATCCTACATGCCTCCTGGATACACTACAGGAAAAGAAAAACTGACATTTTCCTCTTTCAGAGCAGCGATGACATCATCTCCCCCCTCTGTGTTGTTGCAATTTGTGTAATCGGGTAAAAATGCGCAGCTCCTCCCTAATGATCTGGACACGCACACGCGCCAGGAGGCCTGTGTGTCTACACCCTGGGATTTTAACGTTCTCTTTTTTTATGGGGAGTAGTTCTTCATTGTTCAGAAACAGAAACCCAATGGCTAGCTTTTCACTGAGCAGGAATATGGAATGTTTTTTTTTTTTTTGTCATAAAATACTCATTTTTTCTGTGTTTGGTTGTTGTTGAGGTGTCTGCGATCCCTCAGGCATTGACAGATGATCACTTTTCATGCAGCAGTGGTGTTTCCTTTCTCCGATTGAGCGTGAGCGATGGGGCCAAAAGAGGGGCTTGTGTTACCTTGGTATCCCCCATGTAACCCACCCCACAGGGGTTGTGAATGCTCTATGCTTTCCACTCACAGATTTTGACTGCAGTATTATTTTCTTGTTGAATTAAAATGAATAACTCTTTACTTTTTTCTAACTTACCTTGCAAAAAGTGCATCAAACTGTCAACAAGGTGGGCTTAAAAGAACAAATACTAACAGAAACAGTCATATAGCAATCAGCGTTTTGTGATGCTACCTTTGCACTGTAACATCACTAAGAAAACCTATTATATTCATTTAAACTCATCAGTTCTCATATTTAAAGGTACACTATGTAACTTTTGATGCTATAGCGTTTAATAAACAAAAATGCATTTATCTTGAGGCATCCAGAGCTACTTGTATATGTTTGCAGCAGTTGCCCCCCCCAGTCTGAAATAGTCCAAAAATAAACACTTATTCTAGGCTTACTGTACCATACTCGCTCATTATATACATTTTGAATAAAAAAGTTACATAGTGTACCTTTAAATAATTCTATTTGAGATGTGAAACAATGTAATTTTTTTTGTTTTGTTCTAAGTAGCTATTGTTTCTGACACTGTGTCTATACCGTTGTTGTCACTCCGCTAGAAGCTCTCCGCAGTGGACAATTACAAATCCATTTGTCCTTTGTAGCAGAAGTAGTGCGAGCACTTGGAGTACATCAGAAATATAAAAAGGCAGCAATTTTTTGTTGGAAATTTGTTGTATCTCGTCACACTGTATAATAATACACTGATTATAATGGGTCCTACTTACACTCAAAAAAATATGTTACACCACTCTACAGTCATTTGAAAGTGATTGCAGTACCAGTTTTGGCCACAATCTTACACACATCTCCTTTAAGGAGATTGAACGCAATCAAATTAAGTTCGGGCGAAATGGCAGTTGGCTCGGACTATACTGCCACCCTCTGGATGTAAGAATTTTTACTTAACATAAATGGTTTGTGTTCAGACAACTGTTAAGTTGAGACATAATAGAGTGCCGAAGTGATGACGTCACTTTGTAGGACAACTTGGAAGCTAGCAGCGCATGGGTTCCCTCGATCGAAAAGCTATGCATTTTCCCCATAGACTTTTCGAAAATTGCTAAAAAATAAGATCTGTGTTCAACAAAGAGTTATGACCTTTACACGTTTTGTCAAGATAATCTTGACAAGTTAATGCAAAATTTATACATTTTGAAGCCTATATAAAGATTTTAAAAAATTCAAGCAGACACAATAAAGTTTAAAAAACACAAGCAGGTTATGTGTTCTATCTATGACATAGATCAAAACGTGAAAATATTTAGAGGCTTCACCACAGACCTTATTTCAGGCGTTTCACTTCCGCGTTTTGGCCTACAAAGTGACGTCGTAACTTTGGCACACTGTTACATAGACCTTAATATAAAAAAAAACACAATTATTATAAGTAAGCTAAATATAAATATATTATGTAAAGTGCACAACCTTCATGTTCATTTTTTAGTGTACTTTTATCGCATTATACCACTTCTGTCTGATGTAAAAATGGTGTCAGAGTATTTAGTGGTTCTTCTTGGTTCCTTTTTTTGTTACTAGTGAATTGTCTTATAATTGTATCCTTACATTGTGAATTCCATTTCCAAAGCTGAATCTGTTTACAAAGTCATAGTTCTGTGCACTTAACTTTGCTGACATACATCTGATCTAAAGACCAATTAAATCCACTAACAGATTAAATCCTATGGTGTACCTTTCTAATTTCAGTATTTATTTTTGTAAGCTTAAAGACTAATTTCATTGCATTATTATTCACATTCTGAACAGGGACCTGACTGTTAGACCAAGAATTATTGATCAAAACTCTTTAGTATTTATTCTGGATTTACTAAAACTTGCCAGTATATTAACTAGACACATCAATTAGCAGTTCTCACAGCCACTTTACTCAAAGGATTTGAAAGAGACAATATGAAAATATCTTACATCAATGTATGTTAGTGGTTTGTGCCACATGTATAACTCATATATGCTCTTTTATTTAATTAAAGGGATAGTTCACTTTGAAATTAATTTTTGATATGTTTTAGCTTACCTCAAGGGCATCCAAGATGTAGGTGTCTTTGTTTCCACAGTATTTTCAATTTTGACATTTTTCAGTCAAACCGTTGTTGTCTATCAGTCATACACTGAAGCCTAAGGGCGTCCACCAAAAAGCATGCACAGAGAAGTCAAAATTAAACATGATTTAATGACTCGTAAATGTAAGTACACACTGATGGCCTAAGACACAAAACAAGCGGTTTTTGTGAAAAAACGAACAGTATTTATATCATTTTTACCTCATGTAATCACAGTGACGTCCAAGTGATCTAAATCAGTTGTGCAACGTCCAACTGAACCGAACTGAATCAGTTTAATGTTACGCCGGAAGTGATCGCTTGCGTGTGACGTCACTCAATATTTTCACGGAGATTTCGGAAGTTTTAGCTTTTACTAAACATATTTAGATATACCGAAATCGTCTTCCATTGCGGTTTCCCATATATCTAAATATGTTTAGTGAAAGGTAAAACTTCCGAAATCTCTGTATAAACAAAGAGTGACGTAGGCACGCCAGCGATCACTTCCGGCACATGCGCAGACCGAAGCGACCGTGCCGTCAGCTCATTTGGTCATGGCTATGATTACAAGAGGTAAAAACGATATAAATACTATTCGTTTTCTCACACAAACCGCTCGTTTCGTGTCTTAGGCCATCAGTGTGTACTTACATTTACGAGTCATTAAATCATGTTTAATTTTGACTTCTCTGTGCATGCTTTTTGGTGGACCCCCTTAGGCTCCAGTGTATGACTGATAGACAACAACGGTTTGACTGAAAAATGTCAAAATTGAAAATACTGTGGAAACAAAGACAATAACATCTTGGATGCCCTTGAGGTAAGCTAAAACATATCAAAAATTAATTTCAAAGTGAACTATCCCTTTAAGACTGACGATCTTATGATTTTGCTTCACTGAAGCACAATTACAACAAGAAAAAAAAAACAATAAGTAAAAGTACAATAGAATTTTAAAGGTTAGACCGTTTAACAAGCAATTGGGTAAATATAGTAGATGTAAATTTAAATGATGCATTGCTAAAAAACACACATGACTTAATAAATATCTCTAAAATAGCATACGGTACTTTTCTACTCCACAGCAAAATACTGTGATCATTCATGTTTACTAATATTAATGCTATTTTTAGTTCATGAAAAATATAAACTTGAATTATTACTCGGAATTTGACGATTAAACTCAAAATTGCATACTGTAAATATATGACATTCCTGACAGATATTTTAATGTAATAATGCATCATGTTTTTCGTCTGAATGGGAAACAGCTGTATATGTTATCTCTATATTGTTGTGTAACGTTGCTGCCTTTCTGTGAAAGTGAATCATTAATAACTTTTTCTACACATCTGAACAGTGTATCTAATGCCTCTAACACCTGTTCAAATTTGCACCAGAGGACATTTTTCTTATTGGGCTTTGTCAGATATACTGTGGATGTTAAGTGGATCTTTGCTGCTGCTGCTGTACACATTACAATAGACTTACAGGATAAAATATAGAGACAGAAACATAATGGTGAATAAATGCTGATTCATGTCTGGCTGTGTTTTTTCTTCTTCTCCATAGGTAAGCCCAAAGGCAGTCAAACAATTGATGCTTTATATGGATTATATGTGAAACTATATAGATGTGTACTGCCTTACCCTGCCCTATTTTGTTGCAACAACTCTTTAGCTAAGACTAGAATTTATTATGTGTGAGAGAATGAGCAGAATTGCAGGTCAGTGCATGTACGAATCTGGTATTACTGCACTTACCTGTGAGACACTTTTTTTCATCGCAAGTCTCAGCATGCATGCCTCTATTACTTGAATCTGTTTTGAATACAAGCAAAGTCTTGAATTTGCAATTTTGAGCCTTCTTTGTGGCTAGGAGCCAGCCTTGTGGTTTTGTGTGTTCAAGGCACTTTTAAGAGTTTGAGAGTGTGTGTCTGTGTACTCTTGTTTATTTGCAGTAGCTCCTCTATTTTTTGCACAGGCCCTGGGAATCCTTCCAACTGGCTTTATTAACACAGAGTAGCCCGAGTCCCTGACCTTACGATCACAATACCATGGGAACACCAGCTAGAAAGAGGGGAGTTGGAAGAGTAGGAGGAAGGGAGTATAAGGAAAAGAGTTGAGGGAAGGTGAACACGGGCCAGGATGAAGGAAAAGAGGAAGTGAAGAATTGCAGATGAGCAGATATATCAGAAAGGAGACCATAGATCACAGTCTATGATTCATTCATTTGACAAAACGCATTGTTGCACTTTCGTACACATTACGTTAAAGAAAAAGAGGGTGAGGCTCCAACAAACAACTCTCATAAACAGTGGATCTGAATTCTGAGTGTTGTAAATCTTTAGGAACTAATGTTTCACAGAATAGCTATTGGGCCATGCATGCTAATTTAGGCTTATGAACACTACAATCGAGCTCGGATCCGCAGATCGCCTGGATGAAGTGGTCTTGGCCCTGATGAAAATGAACTCAGATCATTTCAGGTGAGAAAGCAATTTGACCCAATGGACTAAGAAACCAAGCAGTATCAAATTCATAACAGTAAATGTGTTGTATAAAAAACAGCAAAAATCAGGCTTGACTTATATATGTATGATATTTAGTGAAATATTAAATTATTAGAGTTCAGTTATCTCAGCAAGATTGTGCAGGTAATGTAGGGGACAGATAGGCTTGTGTCTTCCAATATTCCTCAAATACAAAAGTGCATATTCATGGACAATCTTAGGGCAAAAGACTCGTGATTTGTTGTGCATGAAGTTACATTACAGATAAAGCATTTGTGGATTGTGAGCAAAGACACTAATGACAATAATGTAATCGTTTGTAGATTGGTGTGCACGAGTGTGGCTCTCTTGCATGCAATTTTGGGAGGTTTTGATTCTGTTTTTCACCCTATAGTTTTCAATGTACAGGGCGTGTATGTGCGTCTTTGTGTGATCTCTCTAGGAGGGAATTACAGCCCTAATATCATAACCCCTGCTCTAATGTGTTCCTTTCCTCACTCCCATACTAACAGAATGTAACAAATAATAACCACCCAGGCAGCTTCTGCGAAATGCACACGCGTATAAAAACATTTCCATGGAATATTCTGAAAGTGCTCTGAGGAAGGGAGGGAGGATACTGAAAAGTATTCACAATGTGCTCTGTTACTTCAGTGCAGCCTTTGTGAACGTGTCAAAAGCTTTGCTATGTGTGTGGCTACTATTCACAACCTGTCAGTTGTTATTGAGCAAGACGAATCAGACTTTTTTTTACCCAGACTGCTGGGTTATGCCTGTTTCTTGGGTTATTTTCAAAGTGTTGGGTAGTTTTGTTGGGTTATATGTTTCACTGATGGTAGAAATTATGCACCTCTTCACAAACTCCCCAGCTTGTCGGATCATAGTATCTCACTGCTGGTTTGAAATTCAAAACTGGATCGGTTTGTCATCGTCATTTTGTCTCTTGTCCTGAGAGAAAATGTCCGGAGTTGATCTTTGTGAATAATTCAACCAAAAATGAGAATCCTGTTGTGCAAAAAAATAATTAAAGGTGTGTACTTTTTGTATGCTTGTGGGCCTACCTGTCACTTTTTCACTTGCAGGTGTACTGTTTTGAACATAACTGTCTCAAGTTCAACCCTGTTGTGAAACAACCATCTCTTTATAATTTGTTTGTATGGCATTGTGCAACGTTTTTGAATCTCTATATACTATATAAATAAAGTTTACTGAATCTCAGAATGACCTGAATATCTAAAATATAACAAAGCTATATTTCAAAGTAAAACAAATTTTCTAAATTGCATAAATGTCAACCTTAGAACAACAACTAGGCCTACGACATGACAATAAAGCCTATTTAAAAAAATCAACATCAGGATTTCCTACAATTGGTGAATTCAGAATTACAAACGTGATTTACGTATGCCTATGGTGGATTTAACTAATTCTGACATCCTTTCTGACCATATCCTTTGAGCAAAAAGCAGCTGAGAGATTGGCTCAGACGTCATTGGCTGCGTCCAAAATGCTGAATTCATCATGACGCGTCCTCACCTCCTGTCGAAATAGCCTAGGCCTTAAGGTATGACATTTGAGTAATGTTTACAATTATGTTAAGTTTATATATGAAGTCACCTGAAATATCCTCCTTCACTGCCGTTGTTCGGTATGGGAAAACCCAGACAACTTCCGGCAAATTTAGATTACAACTGAGAATGGTTTGGTTTAAGCAGGCTAGTTGTTAGGATGAAGTTTTTTGTGTAAATGTACTTTTTTTGGACAACTTTTTCTAATTCTGATGTCATTTCTAGCGATAAATGATTATTGTTGCAGTTTATTGTTTGTTTAGTTATCACCACAACTCCCTCTATTTTTGCTGTAGATCATTAAACCTTAGCGCTGTCTCAGAAGTCTGCGAGGCACCAAGTTCTGAAATGGTCACGTCACTGCACTGCAGTCAAATGACGTCCAGCTCCACCTCCTGGTCTCGTCAGATTGACCACTAGTGCCACATCGTGTCCATCCGTGAACACTACAACACTAAAAGAGTTGGAATAATATAATGGGTTTGGTT
Organism: Pimephales promelas; assembly: GCF_016745375.1. Next base: position 4,013,394 of record NW_024121577.1, on the reverse strand, counting down.
CTTTCTTATTGAAGTTAAAATTCCGCCTGTTACACGTGTAGAACACGTATATTCCTAATATATGATTTTTTTATAAGTTATTCATTTTTCAGTCGAAACACCCCTTGGTTAATTCATGAACGATGCGATCGATTTGGATCTTCTCAATATGATCTAGTTTACAAAGAGCTTGTCTGAGTTTATTATTAAATGTAAGACAAAAAAATGTTTTCGGACATGAATATGTTGATGTCATCTTTTCTTTAGTCATTTAGACATGTTATTGTACTGTAGCCTACTGTAAGAACCATAGAGGTAAGAACCCAAATCTCTGCCTTCACGCGCGCGCCTCCTAAACGCCCATGACCCGTGACCTTCCTCTAAGGTCCTTCATTCAGCGCAAGCGCAGATCACCCGCTGTAGCAGCTCAGTAGAGCCAAGATGGCGGCGGTGGTAGAGAATGTTGTCAAGCTGTGAGTATTTTCATATTTATTTAACTACATATGAGCTTTTCATGTTGAAAATTTGATGTGTAACTGAAGTAAAAATGCAACGCGATGGGCAGTTCTGTTATTTGCTGAAATAGAGCTTAGATACACGTGTTTGACAAGGTTATCCGAGCTCTGGTTAAGTTAGCTGTACTAGCAGCTGCTGTGTCCCGCTGAGGTGAATGCTTCATTTAGCTTCCGTCTTTCAGCATGACCAGGGAGCAACGCATGTAGGAGGCTTTCTCTGTTCCTCTAATGAGTGTGCTAATGACATTGTGTCATAAAGTTTTGCGGGAACCATGTTAAGCGATCAAATGTGTGTTTCAGTTGTTTGTCAGTGCTGTGGTTGGTTATTTTGGTCTTTTTAGTCTCTGTTGTGAAAGCACTAACGTTAGTTGTTTTAAGTTATTTGATTTCACCTGTCATATGTGGGTCTGAACATAAAATACTGATTTATACCACTTATTTTGAAGCAGGTTAACGTTACATTTATCAGATCCTTTCATATAATATTGTTTTAATAACCAAATATATTGTTCTGACTGAAATTATTTTTAATAAGTAGCTTTTTAAAGGAAGGGAAGGGAGTTATTCGCGATGGTTTCAGGCGATGCCGATAATTGCGAATAATTAAATATAATCAAATATTATCCTTAAATTGTATGCAAGTTGTAACTGCTGCGTAACACGTTCGTTGTGTCTGCTTAACTGAGTACGTACACAACTTGTGTTGTCTTTTAGCTGTATATTACTGCCATATGGACTTTACGTTGACAACTCATCTCTTACTGATAAAATAATTTTTACTAAATTATTGAATTGAATTAAACTTGATTTAGTAACCTCAAACCTGAGTTTGACATCCCTGGTAACTCCTGGAATCACATTTCATTATTCAATCCTAAATGTGTTTAGGACTCTGTAGCCAAATCCACAACATTCAGTGAAGAGATCAGAAAGGTGGATTCACACATCCAACCACAACATTTGGTAGGCTACTAATATCATTAAAGGTGTTCAGATCTGTCAAAATCTGTAAGGGTACGTACGAGTACTCAGACTTGACCGTGACGATCGATCATGTAACAATGATCGCCCTGACTTTAAAAAAGATATTAGTCTATTTTTCTGATTGGTTATTGTGGCATTTTTTGCGGTACCGGAGATTTGATTGGCTAGCGTTAGCCAGCACGCCTCCTAAACCAGTAAAGTGAAACTGGTTTTGAAAGGCAGTCAGTGATGCTTGGAATCTCTTTGATCATGAAATAGTTAAGTGCAAGACGTGCATCACTTTGGTCATCAATAAAATTAAAGCTGCAAGCAGTGATGAAAGGGCCCTCAAACTTGTGGCACCGCCACCCTCAGAAAAGCGATTCATTTGGGAAAAAATTATAATAATAAGCGTAACAGAAACAATAAGGTCCTCTCACCATCGGTGCCCAAGCCCTAATTAAGTGCAAGATGTGCAGCGCCACATACATGCCATATACATCGCATCAAAATGAGAACAGGATTGTAATAGAATGTTGTAAAATCCTTGTGTTTTAGTTGCTCGTGCAGTGCTGTGGTTAAGGGAAGAGCGAATCGACAATGGGGGATTACCCATTCAAACTAGCACTGTCAAGTTCACGTGCACATTCGCGTCCTTTTGTGGAGATGTAGCCTAAGTTGTAATGGGTATAGATCAGATTAATCTAATATAGGATACGTTTGGTTTATTGACCCTCTAATCTCTGAAGGGTTATGTTTATTCACAGTTTTAGCACAAATACAATGCCTGATATTATTGACTGGGAAAAAACATTGCATCATAATCTATCAGTTCTTTTTTTCTAGTCGTATGTTCATGTTTTCATAGACATGTTTTCCTGTCATATTTTTATTTGTCAACATTAATTTTCGTAACAGTCTTAAAATATTTTCATTATCTTCATGACGGACAACTGCTCTCTCTGGTAGGTAGCGCAAATGCAGATTTGAATGTGAATGTTCTTTGTGAATGTGATCATAAACCTTGTAAAAGGTTTAATAGACTTGGTGATTGTGAATAATTGTAATTTAGGAGTAAGATTGCATTTGAATCGAGATCTTGGATCTGTTAAAGATTAATCGTGCAGCCCTAGCAGATGCATACTTCATGGCTGGTTCTTAGGTTTCTATGAAATTAGATTTTTAATATTTTAACTGGTTAATGGGTGAATAGGCAGTCATTTGATGTTATTTAGGATGAAGCATTAATGTTTACACTACCAATTCAGTGTGGTCACATTTCTGATTCATTGGTTCACAAAACACTGGACCCCATTTACGCCTGTATTTAGTGCTGCTGACAAGGTGATCTTAATAGCAGGTATTAACGTTGTCCGAGTTGCTGGTTTGTGGAATATAAGTGCCTTTTGAAGCTGTAGCTCTGTGATTTGGTGTCTTGGAGGCAGGCAATCATCCCAGGGCTGTTTTGTTGTCTGGGCTCTAAACCCCTCAGAGCTCTTGGTTCTAACAAGGCAAAGCTTTAAGCTTTTGTTTCATCCTCTGTGACATCAACGCCCGTCTGTGCTCTAATCTCACAGGCTTTAGCTGGCCTGTGCTCTCTCTCCGGGGCTCTTAGCGGTTGCCGGGGTGACGGGCGGGATCGGCACCTGCTAAGTGGCTGGAGTGAGAGAGTTACAATGACTGGGCTGCATGCCTGCAAGACATCCCGCTGCATACAAACAAACACTCACGGGCGGATAAGCTGAACTGGGTTGAGCTGGTTTCAGGGTGGCAGTGGTAGGGTTTGTGTTGTTGAGAGACTATCGCTTTTGCCCAACAGAAGATGACTTTTCTAGACTCTGTGTGAGTTTCGAAAAGGCCCTTCTGGTTGAACTTAGTTTTGGTTCAAGCTGTTGCATTTATTGTCTCTCTTGCTCTGTCTGAAGGCTGGGTGAGCAGTATTACAGGGACGCTATGGAGCAGTGTCACAACTATAATGCCCGTCTGTGCGCAGAGAGGAGCGTGAGGATGCCTTTCCTCGACTCTCAGACAGGTGTCGCCCAGAGCAACTGCTACTTCTGGATGGAGAAACGACACAGGGGACCAGGTGGGACATACTCAGTCACAGAGATCAGTTTACAGAACAGGTTTTCGTTTCTTTTCTCTGCTTTTTCAAGAGTTGTCAAAATACCAAAATTAATTGACCGAAAAAACTGACAAACATCCGGTTTCTTTCTCAACTGTTCACTTATGACATAACTGAGAGAATACTTGCCAGGTATTTGGAAGGTTATTTTGACACAATTTTGTGTGCGTGTGTCCATTCAAGGGCAAGGAAACGCAAGAGAGGAATCAATTCAGTGTTCGAGTGCTATCTGAAACGTACGCCTCTCTCTCTCTTTCTGTACGTGCGCGCGAATCCTGATTTTCTCCTCCTCTTCCCCATTTAAAATGTGTAAATCGGCAAGACGAAACAGAAAACACGCCCAAGTTATAAACTTTCAGTATATGATGGTTAAATTATATTTTAAACAGTAATCTGCGAATCACATGCGTGCTGAACCATGGGGCCTGGTCCATACGGATCAACTGCGATCTTTTGCACCCCTCATTTTGTAACAAATCCTTCCCTCACAGGTCGAAATGACCCAAAGTCTTAAAGTTATACTTCTTATTTTTTACGTTTGCATTTTATTTCATTTTGATATTTTTACTTTTTTATGCAATTTTCTTTTTGAGATTTTCTTTTTGTTTTTTATTTTATTTACCTTTAAAGGTCCCATGACTTGGTGTTATTTTATAATGTTTCTTGGGTTGCCCTTATAATGTTAGTATGTTTTTTAGATAAAAAATAGTCATAATTTAGAAATAAAAGGCATTTTTCTTTGCTTGATTTTTAGCGTCTGATTTGAACGCTCTGTTTGAAGGGATTCAGTGGGACCGGCCACTGCTGTGACTGGCTGACATGCTTGCATATGAATTAGCTACTTATTACATGTGAAACTCTCAAATACTTTTAATACAGCTATTATACGTTTTTACTCTTACAGCTATCGAGATAACGAATAAATATAATATAACGAATCTAGAGAAGTTTTTAAAGTATTTAGATCTATTCCCATCTAGGGATAAGTTGCAATCTTCGAATAGTCGAACTGTGTTCAAAATTCGGTCATAAAATTGCTTTTTCAAATATCATTATATTTTCGGCCAATTCCGATCTAGGACAAACAACAGAAGAAGTGCATTGTCGTGACCGACAGAGGTGGGTAGTAACCTTTACTGTCTATGGTAGTAACTAGGGGTGGAACGGTATATGTATTCGTATTGAACCGAAACGGTACGGGCGTCACGGTTCGGTGCACGAATTTACACGGAGAATACACGGTATAAAAATAAATAAAACTTGCGTGCATATTAATTAATGTAATGCGGAACTACTGTTTAGATACGCTCTTTAGGGACACATAATCTGTACCATCGGCTACCTCTGAACGCTCGTTCACTCGGAGCGTCGAACTAGACACGATAGACGCGATGTTGGAGCTCTATTTGTGTTTGGTGGGACTGCATAATGAACAGGCTGCTATGTCAAGATTGCAATGCTGGAGAGTGTGAGAGAGAGAGAGAGAGAGAGAGAGAGGCACCAGGCGCGATAGAACAGTGGAAACATAAAAACTGTTCTTATATTTGTGTACAGTCGCAATAAAACACCACATTGTGCTTTTGTCACACTGTAAACTCTTTTTGTCATTGTGAGTGTGCTTTTTTTTTCTCCGAACGATAATCCACTTTCGCTCCTCGATTTTCGAATGCCGTTTTTGGCGGAAATTCACATCCCTATTTAGGGCTGTGCCATATCATACCGTCCACGATAATACCGGTATAAAATTTTACATGATAAAAAATTGTCATATCGTGATATTGATGATATGATGACGTATGGCGTATTTACGTTACTTAGCGCGTGCACAACAACACAGCAGCATGTCAGCCTCCGGATCAGATCAAGATTTAGTTCCTAAAAAGGGCGCTACTTCAATAGTATGGAAGTTGTTTGAGTACATGAGGTCAGATCTCCAACAACACAATTATTATTATTTTTTTGTCAAATATGCATTAAACTCGTTTCACCACTTCCCTACTAGCGTACATTTTGCATTCGCCTAATCTTCCTTCAGAGTTTCCGCAGTTCGGGTACAACAGTAAACACGATTAAACTCTTTCTAAGATGATTCAATGTTACTATTATTATATTTGTAAATAAAAGGTCTATGGTTTCGCATAACACAACTTTATCTTGCTGGACTTTATTGCTGTAACGTTAACTAAATCATCATGTTACTTTCTACCGGCCGGGTGTCTGTTAGAGCAAAACACTAGAGTCAGAGCACTATTGTTCATCACGCGCACAGTAACTGAAATGTAAAACTGTTAAAAGAAAGGACTCAATAAACGATTGCATAGCTAGATGCTGTATATTATACACGACGCTACGCATCAATATTTATTTCCTTTGTGCTTTGAATTGTTCAGTGCGCACGCAGTATTCGACGCGCTGCGACTCCGTGTTGCTTCAAGCGCATCATTCAGCGCTCGGGATGCGCATAAGCGCTGTGCGATATATTGGAGCCTTTCATATCATAATACTTTTGCGCAATGAAAGATTATTAATAGCCTTTGTTCTGTCCTATCGATCATATGTTGCTGCCTCATTAAACAGCTGTGCTATACATTTTAAACATGCCTCAATTTTATAGTAGACTACTAGGCTATATAATAATTAATCCTTTTGATTTGTTACCTTGTTTTTTTTTTCATGAATGTACAATACAAAGAGCAATGTGTAAAGTTTTACCAGATTTAGTGTTACAATTGTCTCTTATTTATTCCCCACTAAATGTTTTTTCCCTAAATGTTCCGATTTTATACAATTATTGTATAAATTAGGTATTGTATACCTCATTTGATGCTAATCCAAAAACTATGCAAGGCAACTGTTACATTTTGAAGGTTTGTTTGGATTGCCGCTGTTTGTTTAAATTTTTTGTACTTCAAAGTTTAGGTATATTTTATTAGGTGACAATATTGTGCAGGCTTCCGAAGTTATTGTTAATATTGTTAATGTATTACTGAAGTTATTGTTAAAATAAAATGATAAGTTATGTTATACTTTATTTTTTTGCACTAATGCTACTGCCAGCCAGCTGCAATCACCAATAAAACATTGTTTCATATATATTTTCTATATCGTGATAAATATCATTATCGCAAATATTCTTGAAATATCGTGATATAATTTTTAGGCTATATCGCCCACCCCTATCCCTATTTCCATCACATAAAATGTTGCTGTGATGAGCATTGAGTAAGCAGATGACAGTCTGTTGATCGCGGGAATGAAGATCTTATGATTGTAACGCAGTTTCTGCACTCTCTCTAATGCTTTCACGAATGCAAACACGATGATGTACACAGTAAGAGCTTCGTTGTGCAGTGTAATGTGCGTCATTGATTTCATAATGAGTTGTCCAGATAAACTTGCGCTGTGTGGAAAGATTGTTCTTTGATCGCTTTCTGTATATAATTTGTTCACAATTTAAAAACGATTATTTTCATCTTACTAAAAGAAACGATGTGAAGTTTATATTTTAGTCATTGGCTTGACGTACTGATGCATAAACAGTATTGAATGTTTTTTTGGGAAAGATTACCTGTCTGAACTTTAACAATTAGGCGACACATCAGAAATTGTTGCTTGGGAGTTCGATCGATTTATTTTCCGACATTCATCGAGGCCAGCTCTGTATTGGCCCAAGTTGGGGAAACGGTTGTCGATGAAAAGTTTGGACCAAACAAAACTTTGGGAAGTTGTCGGCGCATTTCCAGAGAAAATAAAATTAACCCATTGTTTCTTCAGTGGTTCGGATAAAGGAACTAAAAAATACTTTTGTGTTCATTTGTACATCCGAACACTGATCAACTGCCATGCTTTGCTCGTGTGCAAGCCATGATATCTACTCAAAATCTCAAATCGTGTTCATGCGGTTGTACTTCCTAGCTCATTTTCTCATGGGCAAGCCAAATTCTCTGGGCGGGCAAAGCAAAGAAAGGGGAGGTTACTTTTCCTTCGTATGGCGTCATATGGAGGAGATTCTAGAATGGCCCGTCTGAGCTTTCATTTTCTCAAAGACAGAGAAAAATAGCCAAAGCTCGGTTTACACCGATTAAAATTTCTAGCCACTGGGGGACCATATTCACAATAGGGGAACTCATTTTTAATGTTAAAAATGGACTTTTAAATTATTAGATTTGATAAATAAATGGTTATTTAGTAATTTAAGCATTATTTCAACTTTTAAATTCAAAATGGCTCACACTTTCATGCATAAACCTTCAGCTCAAAATATCTTACATAGGGTATCTTTGCTGACCTCTTGTGGGAAAAAAAAAAATATAACTAGATGGCCTTATAGCTCTGTTTGGAACAAATGAGCTGTTCCTCTGGGTCCTAAAGTCAGTTTCTTCACTATGCATTTCAGAGACACGTGTATAAAATAATTTTTAGGGCATTTTAGGGTTTTCTATGTGTACTGAAACATCCCTCACATTCCATTCATTCCTATGGGGGTCAAAATGACCCACGAGGGAAGGATTTGTTACTTTTTGAAATTAACCACAAAATGAATCCAGATATATTGAAAAAAGATGATCATAATATATTGATAGCAATTAAAGTACATATTTAAAGTGGATTTAAAAATTACAAAGTTTGGGCAGATCTGATGTAAGCCAGTAGGCTAATCCATAACTTATGGCCAATGACCGTAAAAGGTATGATCACCCGTATTTTTAAGTCTAGTTCTAGGAATCGATAGTAGATCAGAGTCCCCCGATCTGAGTGATCTTGACTGTGTGGGCGGATGTTGTGGTTCAGATAGTTATTGTGGAGCCTGGTTCTGCAAAGACTTGAAAACAAAAAAAACTTTAAAATCAATACTGTATTTAACCGGTAGCCAATGAAACTACGTCAAAACGACCAAAGATCGGTGCAATGTGTTCACTGTTACGTTTGTGATACATCTCAGGGGCACCAATTTTACAAAACAAAATAAAACATAAGAAATCACTGACTTGCATGTGTCTTTCATCTCACTCTCACCTAAGGTGTTGCCCCAGGTCAGCTATACACTTATCCAGCACGTCGCTGGAGAAAGAAGAGGAGAGCTCTCCCTCCAGAGGACCTTCGTCTAGCCTTCCCATCTCTAAAGCCCGGTATGCAGCCACTCTTTTCCTCTGTGAGAGATCGTGTTAATAACAGTGAAGAGATGTTGTTTGTAATCCCCTGTGTGTAGCACGTTCATAGATTTGTGTCTAGGTATTTGTTCATGTAATTTAGATTTCTGTATGTTTTGGTGATATTTCTATCCATCTCTGTGCAGTTGCCTATGGATGTGAATGTGTATGTTTCAGAGCTGGATCTGGGGCTTAAGAAGGACATTTTCTCCAGTGATGGAAGCAGCTTAGAGGCTCTTCTGAAAGGAGAGCCACTGGATAAAAGGTCAGGGTTGGAGCTCCGCACAGGAGAGGAGGAGCCCAGCTCTACAGAGCTCTCCACCGGGGCACTAAACTCCAGCAGCAGGGTCCGAAAGGTACCGAGAACAAGTGATGAATTGGATTTAGGGTGTTTATGTTGAAATCTCACCTTGCATGGTTATTCTCTCTGATTTATTTATGGGTGTGTGTAGAGAATTTTGGAGCCAGATGATTTTCTAGATGATCTTGACGACGAAGATTATGAGGAAGATACTCCGAAGAGAAGGGGAAAAGGCAAGGGAAAGGTGAGATCTTGATCTTCTAAACTTGTGCTTGTAAATATCATGTACACATACATCGTCTATGTCAGGGATGGAGAACGTCTGTCCTGGAGGGCTGCTGTCCTGCAGAGTCAAGCTCCAACCATAAAAAAAAAAAACTCACCTGCTTTATGCCGAATTCACACTGCACGATTTTCAAAGTAGTCGGGTCACTGTTCTATTGGCACTGCAACGACAGGAGTGTTTACAAAAGAAAGAATCGCCAACAACTTCTGTCTGGTCCGAAAACTACATTTCGCAGCCAAATACAGGCGAGAAGTGATAAGGAAATAAAGCAAGGTCACGTGTGACACCGAAATCGTTAATAAAAATTATAGCCTGCTAGAAGATTTGCGATCCTAATTTTCTGTGCGCTGATTTGCAGCGAAAAGGAGAAAACAGATCATGCAGGAGGAAATGGTTGGGGAGACGAGGGGAGCAAGGATTGTGTGTTTTGTAAAGAGAGTTGGGAGTTAATAAATAGTTTTGCAATGTGCTGGTGTTGCTGCTGGTCAAGCAAATATTTCTGTTTGATATAATGGGCTATATTGACAATATATTAAAATAATGATATTCTGGTCTCTAACTCCTCCCTGAACATCCCACTGTCCTGTTGCTTGCTCTCTCATTGGTTGTAGGTCATCGCCGATGTAGTGTTCATTCAGATCGCATTCACACAGCAGGATTTTGAATCACCGACACGTCCACATATTTAACATGCCAAATATCTCACAAAACCTGTCGGCGAGCGAAAATCGGGCCTAAAATCGTTCAGTGTGAACTCTGCATTAGTGATCCTGAAGACATTGATTGCCTTGTTCAGGTGTGGTCGATTAGGGTTGTAACTAAACTCCGCAGGACAGCGGCACTTCAAGGCCGTCGTTCCCCATCTCCTGGCCTATGTTAGGCAAAAGACCTGTAAAAGGTTATAGTTACGATGATCATGGTTACACAGGGTCGTGGTGGTGTCAGCAGCGCTCGGAAGAAGTTGGAAGCAGCAGCAGCTTTGGAAGATCGGGACAGACCGTACGCCTGTGACAGTGAGTCATATACGGCATTCAGGGGAACCACATGACTCAACCCGCTGACCTCTGGGTGATCTCATCTGGAGATCGACTTCTCTTTGCTATAAAAAGGCTGAGCTCTACTGTATCTGACACAGTAAACTTGAGAATCATTTTGCAATCAGCTCGCTCTTGTCTATTCATGAAAGCCAGAAGTACAAAAAAATTGCAAATTATTGAAAACATCTCAAAAAGCCTACTATTCTGTATGTTTTGGTTTACCAATCGCTCATCTAGTTATCTTAATCTTGTAAACCAGGACAATTTATACTTGATGTCCAATTCATTTCTAGTTTCATGTTGTATTTTAATCTCTGCATTTGTGTCTCTTAAATGTGTCATGATACTGTGATGCAAATGTTCTTTGAGTTTATTTCTCCTGATTTTCTGATTCTCGTTTTCAGTCTGAGTCTTTCTGTCTCTTCTTTCTCTTTTTTCTTTCTTCTCTCTTTCAGACACTTTCAAACAAAAGCATATTTCAAAATCTTCCGAAAGAGGTATATTGCTCTCTTTCTCTCTCTTTTTCTGTCTAGTTCTCCTTCCCTGTTTCTCTGTCTATTTCTTCTCCTTCCCCATCCGCTCATGTCTTGGTTTTCCGCTTTCTCTTTATTTTGTGTGCATTGCAAACACGATTTGTGCCTGACAAGAATGTACCGAACTTTTTATTTGAAATTAGGTTGTTGTTTTTTTTGGATTGTCTGCCTGAACAGCGTTAAGTGTGACAGCAGGTTCAGATGAAGACTTTTTCCGCAGTTAATTTATTTCCCCCCTTAACAAGCTGTACTGCCTCCGGGCCAGGTGAAATGTTCAGACACGTCCAAGTGGGTTTTTCTCGGCAGCATGACTCAATATAACTTTCAAGTCTGAGGAGTTACTGAGGAATGATCAGGGACCTACTGATACAATATTACATCACTGTTCATAAGTTGTTGTTTTTTTTAAGTCTCTAGTAAGTCATAAGTCTCTAATGCTAACCAAAGCTGCATTTATTTGATCAAAAATACAGTAAAGTTTTAAAATATCAACAATTTAAAATAACTGTTTGTTTTCTAAATTAATTTATTTTATAATGTATTTTATACTTGCATCATGTCTTCAGTGTCACATGATCCTTTAGAAATCATTGTAATATGCTGATTTAATGCTTAAGACACAGGTCTTGTTATTTTAGATGTTGATATCAATGTAGCCTTTATTTCAAAAAGAAATATTTTGTAATGTAAAAGTCTCACTTTGATCAGTTCAATGCATCCTTGCTGAATAAGTATTCTTTTTTTTTTTAAAAAAGTAACTCGCTTTTGAACTGCAGTGTATGTCTAGGTCACAGTAGAACGTTATTGCAATTTGTTTGTTAGTTAATCAACTGTGATACATTACGATCTTTTACTCATGCGTTTCTCTTTTTTTCTGCATTAGGCTTCTGTTTTTTGCACAATTATTTTCTTAGCTCATTCTGATTTTTGGCCTGAAAAACAAAAAACTGCATAAAATTGATTACTGAACATTTCTCCTGCTACACTTTCTCTTATCTCCTTTCCCCCCTAAAATAGTTCTGGGAACCGGGGGAAACCACAAACCTACCTAAATTGGCTCTTCTTATCACAAAAAAAATCACAATACTTTGAAATATCCCTTCCCTAGTTAATACTTATGTAAATTTCTGCTTTTTATATAACCTGTTCAGCTCTTTACTCTTCATTACTTGTTCTGTGTCGTCTCTGTTTTTATGTTCTCTTCATTGCTGCTTGTAATACTCTTTCTTCTATTCACCTCGAGGTCGCTCCCTGTTTTACTCATTCCTTTTCTGATTAGATTCAAATAGTGCCTCTATTTTTAAGTTGCTTAAGGATTGCTCATTCCTATTTCCCCAAATGTGATGCTTATGGTTTTTAAGGGATAGTTCACTGAAAAGTGACACTCACCATGTCATTCAGACCAAATAACTTTCTAGTGTGCAACAGTAAGGATGTTGTCTAAAGCTGCGGTGCACACTCTACAATTTATAGTAATCCTTTACGATTAGTGCTTGTCCCAGTATCATTTACTATAAGTCATTCCAGACTATGGGATATCAGATGTCATTAAAGCCAGACTATACGGTAATATAAGTTACGAGAGGCTGTGCTGTGTCGTGAATAAGTATTGCAAATAATAAGATTTGCAAAATTTATCTCCAATGGTAAAATCATGGCCAAAATCGTACAGTGTGAACCTGGCTTAACAGAATGACCAAGCTGCTCTACTTCATACAATGAAATTGAGTTTGGGGACTAATCGTATTGAAAAAGGCTACTTGGTTGTATGCAAGCAAATTATCCATTTCATAATTACGTGGCTAAATAAATAACAGAATGATTATTTTGGTGAACTATCGCTGTTGTTTACAGGGTTCCTACGCAGTAAAATTATGGATTTGGAGTCATTTCTAGGTCTGGAAAAGTATGGAAAAAAGAAAACAGAATATGTACAAAAAATTGTGTTCCCAGATTATTGGCCCGATTCAGTTTTCTGAAATATAAAATTAAGAATTAAAAAAAAAATGTATCATACATGCATTGTTTTCATGGCAAAGGTTTAGTGATTTTTGAACACAATTGAATAAATTCAAGGCATACATTTTCATTTTTAAAAGCTCTGCCTTTTAACATTAGCGAGTCTCTTTTGAACTTCACTGATCGAATGTGCATGTACCACTCAAACCAGCAACCGATAAAGGAACAAATGATCTGTCCTTGCTGTTCTTTGTTTGGTGTTCATTCAACATCATACCACGATTATAGTATCAAACTGATGTGTCAGGTGAATATATGCAGGGTATATGCAAGTTTTTTCAGCTTCTTCTCATTTAAAGGTTGTTTCAGTGATTGTGGGTGACGTCACTTCTGTTTGTGTTTGAAGCGAGATCCCAAACAAACCAAGTTAGCTCGCCCGTGCATCACGAAAAACTCACACTAAATCCCTACAATCTGATATTCGCTAGAGCTATCCAAGTTTAGTCGAGCTTCACTCATATTTTTTAAAGAATTTAATATTTTCACACACAGTTCACATATAAAAAAGTCAACACTAGAAAATACTCACCTGTCCAGAAGAAACGGTGCAACCTCGCTGTCCGATTTAAAATTATTCATTTATTTGAGTTCTCTCCACCGTTCAAAAGCCTTCCCGATTATTGCAGATCTCGAAGCCTAGGCTGCCTACAGAGACGTTTTTTTTTTTTTTTTGACAGCCTGCTTATGGGACGGGCAGCTAGCGCATCGTTAGGAAAGATTAGATGAATGTGATCATTTTTGGTCGGGCCTGAAATTGCTGATACACCCTTTAGGCACATCACTTTGAGAAAAAGAGGGAAATTAAGAATGTTTACAGAGGACTGTACTATACCAAATGAAATGCTGAACATAATGCTGCATGATCCATTTTATTTTTAAATCTGGTCTGAAAAATCTACAGAAAGGTTTTTGGAATGAAAATGCATAGGAACCCTGTGTTAAGTGATCTTTTGAGTAAACATTAACATTTGCCGTGATGTTGAAGAATGAGAATTAGTGAAGATCAGGAGAGCCAGGAGCGGTGGAATGATCTCTCAACTGTACATAGGAAGGAAGCATGTGGGCATGATAATGGTGCATGCATGAGAGAGAGCTTTTGGTGTGAAGCAGTCATGCTCCAGTCATGTGCTGAAGAACAGATGATGTTTTGGTGTATATGACCACTGAGGGTGCTTATAACTGTCATTTTGATGTCTGTGTGTGTGTGTGTGTAGTCTGTGGGAAGCGCTATAAGAACAGGCCTGGTCTCAGTTATCATTACGCCCACTCTCACTTGGCCGAGGAGGAGGGGGAGGAGAAAGATGAGATGGATATTCGCGAACCAACTCCACCCCAACAGGATGAACCAAAGAGTAAGCAATTGACCATGCTTTGTTGTTGTACAGACTCTGGTAGCCAAAGAGGCAGAGGCCATTTAACTTTGTCACTTGGGAGTGTCATGAGCTATTTAGTCAATATACAGCCAATAAAACCTATTATAGCTTAAACACTTAACTGGTTGGCAGTGTGGTACACGAGTATTGACAGAATGGCTTTATTTTAAAACCTAGTGTGGTCCATTGCCTGCCATCTTAAGTGGAATGTTGTACATAGCCAGTATCTCATAGTCCCTTCTACAAGGCAGCTAACTAGGTTTTGAGTAGATGTTTTAGCTTCTAGGGACAGTGTTGGGTTATGTAATTTTCAATTAACACTGATCGGTGCGTTTTGAGGTAATGTTGGATATTCTCTGTTCTCTTTCTCTTGGGCAGCTCCAAAAAAGGGCCCAGACGGTTTGGCTCTGCCGAACAACTACTGTGATTTCTGTTTGGGAGATTCCAACCTGAACCAGAAAACTGGCCAATCAGAAGAGCTTGTGTCCTGCTCAGACTGTGGTCGTTCTGGTAAAATAAACACTCACACTTTCTCCTGCTTTTTTAATTTTCTTGACCAAATCGTTAATCAGTTCTTCATTCTCAGGTCACCCTTCATGTCTGCAGTTCACTCCTGTGATGATGGCTGCTGTGAAAACCTATCGCTGGCAGTGCATTGAATGCAAATGCTGTAACATATGTGGAACATCAGAAAATGATGTGAGTTTGTTTATCACTGTGTAGTAGGGGTGTAACGGATCATAGTTTACTTCTGTACCTGAATTGTTAGACCTACCTGAAAAACTTAAAAGCACTTTTTAATTTTATTCATATCTTTGTTATGTTGTATTTATCTTTGCGTATAATTTTTTTTATTTAAAGTTAGGCTTGTAACTTTTGCTGTGGTATTCAAGTAGTCAGTGTTCTGTAAATAATAAATAGAAAGCAAAATTAAACGTAATACACACACTTTTTAATTGTTTTTCAGCTGAGAAACTATCCAATCCATGACTCAAAAACCAAATTTGAACCATGAGTTTTGTGACCATTTTTGAGTTACAAATAAATTTACTTAACCTCCTTAAAACTGCACTATGTAACTTTTGGCACTCTAGTGGTTACTAAACAAAGCTCCTTCTCTGTTTGTCTATGACGAGGCACGCAGCTCCTGGGCTACTCGACAGTGGTCTAAAATAGTCTGAATAAAAACACTTAAAGGTATACCGCATTGATTCAGGATAAGACAAAACATGGTTTGTTAATGCATTCATGATGTACTCGCTAAAAAAGTTACATAGTGCAGCTTTAAGGAAAACTAGTCTTGTGTCAAAATTGTTCGCTCCCTCGGTTTATGATGCCTATTTGGATTCTCAATAATGTCGTATGTTTTTTTTCACAGGACCAGCTATTGTTCTGTGATGATTGTGACCGAGGTTATCATATGTACTGCCTCTCGCCCCCCATGTCTGAACCTCCTGAAGGTAAAGCAACATGCACCAATGGCTCACACACTCATACACTGCTGTTTAAGTTTGGGGTGTGTGAGATTTCAAAAATAACAGTAAAAGATTTATAATATTTCAAATGATTTCTATTTCCAATAAACAATAATAATAATAAGAAGAAGAAATGTTTGTCAAGCATCAAATCAGTGTGATTTGATTTCTTGTGACACATGATTTCTACAGCAGTTATGGCTGCTGTAAATACAGATTTATTATCACAGGAATACATTAGATGTTAAAATATACTTAAAATTGTATTTAGTATTTTACAATAATACAGTTTTTGCTGTGTAAATGCACCGTAAAGGACTTTTTAAAAAACCTTACTTGCCATTCATTTTTGAATAAAAGTGTATACTCAAAGCACATAGAATTGACTTGCATACTGTTAAATCACAGATTTGTGCTTTGCTTTACAGGAAGCTGGAGTTGTCATCTGTGTTTGGCCCTCTTGAAAGAAAAGGCCTCCATATACCAGAATCAGAATGCTCCGCCCTTGTGATGGTCCTTTGGGAAAAACAGATCCTCGATCACATAGTTCCTGCCAAGATTTGTTTGTTTGATTTAAGCAAACAAAATAGGTGGAACAGAAGTTGTAGTGGAACAGAAAAGGGACGACCACCTCGGCCAGGACCTCAGACACAAATAGCGGGAGAGAAAGAGAGGGAGTGAGGAAAAATTGGCCTCCTTTTCTTATTCCTCATTTACATCTCAGCAGGTTTGATCTCAGTATGACTGTTACACAGTTCCAAGTTTCAAACTACCCCTGCTCTTTGTTTTCAACTATTGGCCCCCCACAACGAACACAATATCGCCATACCAAACACAAACTCTCCTGACCCTTTCAGCAGTACATACTTGGAAGAAGTCACTATGAGAAAATTATGACTCTGTTTTGGAGTTTCTGCTCATATTAGACCTGATATGTCCACCTGTTTCCGCAGACATTGTTTAACAGAAAACAAATGATAAAACGCAGCTTATATCAGCCAAAATAAATATCGCATACTCGGCCATATTTAAAATACTCTGACAAGATGTGCTTATCATGGGGAGGAATAGTTGAAACCAATCAGCATGCCAATGCTTGTTCATAATAAGCGAAAAAAAGAACAGAAACTATGTGTTTTTGTATATTTATATATTTGTATAGCATATAAAGGTGTGTTGTATTTAAGATCTTTAACAATAGAAATGGTTCATTATTATGGTGGGAGTTGCTTGGGGATTTTTGCCCCCTGTAATGATAGTGTCTACATAAGCACAGAGTCTAGCAGTCGGTGTGTGAGCTCTTTACTAACTAATGGGTTAATGGTGCAGGTAAAGTTAATGATTTTAAATTATATTTTTATATTGTTATTATTTTTGTTGCTTTTTTTTAGGGTGCTCTTAAGGTGTTCAGAAAGCTGTTAAAATTTAGTGAAAGATGGTTATTTAAGATGTCGGGTAAAGCAATGAGAAAGAGAAAGTCCAGTTTAAAAGAACGTCCAGAAAATCTAATAATTGTTTGCAGTTAATTGAGGCGTAGTTAGAGTAATGTATTACATACCACGCTGAAATCAGTTTGTCAATGTTTAATGTTTGATAGATTCTACCGAACATTGTTAAATCCCTTTCCATGTAATTCCGGAAGATTTGCTGTCGAGTAAGAACATGAAACATTTATCTAGTTTAAGGAAATACGAGGACAAAGAAACTTTAATGCCATAATTATCATGTTTACTGTGATGACATTTCATTGATTACAGCCATACATATATCACATAGGCATTTTACTCATATGTATTCATTTATCAGATGAATATTAAATTGCCAATTGGTTGGACTGAGCAAAGGTTCTTCTGGCACTCAAAAACAAAAAGCTCTGCCTCTGGATGTCTACTGTTGACACATTTACACAAGTAATTTTTCTAGGGAAAAAACAACAACAAACATTTATACCCACAAACCACCACTGATGAAAAGAGATGCCAGAGGACTTTGTGAGTGTCACAGACTTGGTTATCTGTTAAATATATTTCACAGTTTTTTTACTGAAAGTTTACTTTCAGTTATTTAATCTGCAGTCTTTATTGGTGCTTCATGGCATCAGATGTGTGCCATTTCATCTAAATCCCTTTTAAGAAAATTGGATAAATTAGTCGTCCTTTAAAGGGATGGCAAAAATGAAATTATTGTCATTTACTCTTAAAACTGCATGACTTTTTTTGTAGAACATAAAAGAATTAATTTGAGGAATGTTTTGAGGACGATTGACTTCATTTTGTAGACCAAAAAAACAACAAAAAAAACCTACTTCTCAACATTCTTCAAAATATCTTTTGTTATTCACAGAAGAAATTAAGTCATAAGCCAGGTTTGGAACAGCATGAGGGTGAGTAAATGTCCCTTTAACTTATAGGATTGACCTCTAGTAGTGAAGGAAGGTTGTTCCTTCCTAAATTCAATACAACACAGATGTGCAAGTATTGCTAAATTTGCCAGAGCTTAGTTTGACTTCCTAGAGCAAGCTGAGGCAGATATACAGCCTGCTTCAAATGTTCCCCTATTTTCCTGTCTTCTATTGCCATTTCGCAATCCAGCCAAAACTTCCTTTGTTTAAAGAATAAATCTTGAGCAGTCTATGCAGCTGGCTCTTTCAACCCTGTTCTTCGTGAATGTATACTGAATGAAGAAATGAATTGACCTGAGATGAGTTCTGTATACTCTGTAAGTCTTCAGTTTCAGTATAACGGCAGACCTCCATAAAGGTTTAGGCTTATATCAGGTGCTGATACATTAATAAGTGCTCATTCATAACATGTACAGGATCTTATCGTTGTTTTATTTTTCATTCGCAATTTAGTTACTGCATGTTTACCTTACATGGTTGTTTATACATACGCACAACATTTAGCTTAAACTCACTCTGTTGTACTCTCACAGTGCAGGCATAGTAAAGGATTATGGGATATTTGATCATTTAGCTTTATGGCATCAGCCAACTAACTATTATTAAAATATAACAAATATAACGGTTTACCTGAATCTTTCTAAAAACTACACAGTTTATCTAGAGAGAAAGTGGCCATTTATTGTTTTGTTTTTAGCCCTTTTTTATTTGTGTTGTTTGTTAGGTTGCTTTTGGGGGATTCATTTTGTTTTTTGTTTTTTCTAGAAAAATAAAGCCTTCACAAACCATACATGTTTTGTTTAGAGTATACTGTTCATCACTTATGTTTGCTTGTTCAGTGTCTATTTAAATAGGTACACCACCTTTTTGATTTACAGAAATTAGGATTGTGCATAGATAAAAAAATACAAAGCTAAAATAAATGTAATTAAATTTTACAATTCCAGAAGTTTGGGTATGAGTTCAAGTGTTTAATAAAAAAGAGACTACATCTTTACAATAAACTACAATTCTAAGACCTCCTGAGGCCCTGTGAATGAGAACAATTGCTCTAAACATATTTCTGTGTATTTATGAAAATATGAATTATTGACAAAATATATATTTCATGCAAATTTTTCAAAAGTACCATTTAATAAGCACAATGAAAATGGCCAAAAATTATTTTGACGTAGCCAAAGAATTATGACCACCAGGTTAAGGAATGACTTCTCATTAGTGTCTGACAAGATTCAAATTGTGTAAAAGCAGAGACGCACAGAAATGTAATTATAAAAGTTGATTCAGGCCTATTCAGAGTTAAAACAAACCCTATGTTGTTCCTTAGTAAACTATTCTCTGCCAATTGAGGCACTGTATCCTGATCTTTGATCAATTAAAGGCACCCATACCACGGAATGACGAACAGTAAAAAAGGGAAAAATTACACTGCATAAGACTTATTGTGCCTCACAGAGGCATGGCGATTCCAGCTGTTTGTGTCCCACTTTCGTTTATCTCCACGCCGACAAAGTAGCAGAGCCTTGAAGGTGACCCGGAAGGACTCATTGCAGAGGGCGTAGCACATGGGGTTGACAGTGCTGTTTACGTAGCACAGCCAGTATCCCAACTGCCAGAGTTTTTCAGGAACGCAGTAGGAAATGGAAGCTAAAACCATGATGTTGTATGGCGTCCACGTGAGGATGAAAGCCAACAAGATGGCGCTTAGCGTCCGGGCTGCTTTTTTTTCTTTAATGATCGCACTGATGCGATGTTTTGCTCTGAGCTGGTGGCAAATGCTTTGTTCTGACTTTCTTGTTGTTTTTAAGTGGAACTGTCTGGTGGGATGCTCAGCGGATGAGTTGAATTGGTCTTGCACGCGCTTGGTATCCCCTGATCTACTTTGCAGGTCCTTCAACCTAATTGCTGCTGGATTGGAGGAAGGTGCTTTTGTCTTGTTGTTCTGCTCATGTTCCTCGTCTGTGGAAGAAGACAAGGTGCTATCATCCTGATCTTCAATGTTCCAGCTGCTGTTGCAACTCTCATGAGCTGACTTCTGCAAAATTGCTGCCGTTTTTTTTCTCGTGGTTTTGAAACACCCAACTGACATTCCTTTGGCAAAGCCTTGTCCCTTTATGGAATTGTCTTCCTTTGAGCGACTCAAGTTACTCTTGGTACTGGTTTGGAGCATTGATTGTTTGTCCAACCCATCCAGAACACCTTTAGTGCTTTTCACAGACCCAACCAAACTAGCAAGTCCTTTCGCTCTGTTCTCAATTTCCCAGTAAATTTGCCAGTACAGAATGATCATGATGCTGACGGGTAGGTAGAACGCAGCGATGGCCGTACCGTATGTTAGTGGAGGTACCTTCAAGAACGGGATGGAACAGGTCTGAGCTTCAGCTCCCGACGGTCGTCCCATTACATGAGGCCAAAACAAGATAACTGGCCCCCATAGCACAAACGATACCACCCATGCTACAGCGATCAATACCACTGCTGTCCTCGGAGTTCGCTTTGTCCGATAAGTCAGTGGTCGCGTGACTGAGAAATATCTGTCAAAGCTTATCACCAGCAGGTTCATTACCGAGGCGTTGCTCACTACGTAGTCAAGTGTCAACCACAGATCACAAGCTAAATGTCCTAATGTCCAGCGGCCCATGATTATGTATACAGCATATAGGTTCATTGACACCGTACCCAAGATCAAGTCTGCCACTGCTAGACTTAAAAGAAAGTAGTTACTGATAGTCTGTAGCTGACTGTTGACTCGGATGGAGATGACCACCAGGGAGTTGCCCAGGATGGTAATTAAGGAAAGAGGTCCAGTCACAAGGACAATCAGAACCACCTCCCACACCTGATGACCCCCGAGAGGGTCCGTGGTAAGGTTTGTTGCCGGAGAGCTGCAAGTGTGGTTCATGTTCCCAGGGGAGACACAACATCAGATCCTTGGAGGGCCAAATACATTCTTCAGGGGAAAAACCAGAAAGTGTCTCCTTCATTACTGACTGTGAACACCAACACTCTGTGACTCTGTTTTCAGGTAAGAAAGACAGAAAGGTATGTTTAATTTAAAGCACCTTTAGTAAGTTCCCAGACCTGTTGAGGTTGACATTTTAATTGGTTATAACTTAATCCTCCTCTTAAATATAACTAGTTTTACTGTTTACCAGTGAGCCTCGTTCACCATTGAAGGTTTTATACATAAATCTTTACATTTTACATTCCCTCCATTTGCATTTAGTAATAAATATGTTAAATAATTAGGGCCAAAGGTCTTTTACTCTCAAACCACATTATTTGAAAAAATAAAAACATGTAAAGGATTTCGTTTACTTTATTTTCACAGTGTATTAAATATCTAATATGTGTTGTTTATGCATTATCAACTATATGACTTATGAGTTATATAAGATACCTGTTAATAACTTTTATGCCCATCTATTTCAGAACATAATTTCCTTTAACAAAATTTTGCAAAGCACAATGTGTTATAATTAAAAATAATTCAACACTCATTAATGTTGCTTCCTCCTGTTGTTTACTTTAGTAATAATTAAAGGATACAGAGTATAACACTTTATTCGAATTTAAATAAAATGGATAATGGTTCTTGTTTAGGTAATTCTATTGGATAAAGTATTAAATTCCTGTATTTTCATTGTGTTTTCAGATAATTATAAAGAGTTTTTAAACTTCTTTTATGTTCATTAACACTGCAGAAATTGATTGTTTGCTTTCTCCTTGAAGTCAAAAGAGCACAAATGAATTGGCTGTTTATTAGGTTTATGTTTATTTGGCCTTCAAAAGATTCCAGCTGTTTTATGGTGGTAAATTTGTGTTGCCATTTACAACTTGGCTTAAATTTGAACTTTCTCAATGGTGAATGAGTATACAAGAACAGTTCCTCAGTTTCTTTTTGGATTCTCTCATCGTCGTCATATTCTATTAATGAGCTGGATACAGTCTTCTACATGGCTTTCCATGAATGTAAATACAGTAATAATTCCCTGTGTTTGACTTGAAACTCTCCAGAAAGTAAGTTTTTATGCAAATTATAATTAATTTAAATGACCATGAAATGGTTGACAATATAGTGACCATACCAAGTGCATGATAAATGGGCACTTACCTTTTTGGAAACAGCTTTTAAAACTTCTTTTAAAGTAAGATTTTTCTGTTTTCTCCAGGTATCCACTGCATGATGATGACCATTAACACCTGATGCCATTTGGAATCTACTTTACACTATTGGGTTGGATGATCACCAATGCTCAAGCGACAGCTACATCCAGGAGTGTTTGACTTGTAAGATGTCCTAGTGGAGAATAATTTTGTAGCTCACCACTGGCTCATCCACCTCTTCTAGCTAGAGGTGGCAATGTGTCGTCCTCTTGCTGCAGCGCCGGAAATAGGCGACTGTCATAATAGGTGTAAATACTGAATGAGAGTCTGCCAACTGTTCATACTCAAAGCCGGTGACGATGTGCAGGCACACTTCTCTCCATGTTTACCTCAGATGAGCTCTGAACTGATGAGCTAGATGGGATGGTGACCGTTCACGCTCATTTATAAACAAAAAATTGTGGATATAACAATTGTGAGCCACACTGTTTTCTCTCTATTTATGTATGATACTCGATGTGCAAATGACCTGGGTTAAGTCTCAGTGATGGTTTAATATGTGTCCACTATGAGGTTTACAGTTTACAGTTGGTAGCTGTACAATCCACAACAATAATTAAAAAGAAAGAAAATAATAATAATATATATATATATATATGTATAAACAATACACATTTCTTTTAATGTTTGGATTTATTTTACTTCTCAGGGTTCTACAATTTAGTGTGGTTTAATTTAGGGATAGCCTATAAGCCATTCATCAAAAACATGTTTTGTTTCTTTTGTATATTTAGTCTGTGGGTTTTATAAATGTGTACTCATTTGGATAGAATTATGGCATAAATTGATAATACAGGTTAGAGGAAATTACTTTATCATTGTTCATTGGAACTTAATATTCATTGTACGCTTAGCAAACATTCATCTGCTTGTTTTATGTAAAACAAATTTGCAATTCACAGTTTTTGTTTTCACAATTTTTAATTTCCTCTGTTAAGTTAATATGATGCTCTGTGAGTGATTCATGTATAAGTGTGTGTGTGTGTGTTTGCCTTTATAGACTTATTACAGACCATCTCTTTCACACCCCAGTCACTTCTGCAGATAAGAAGAGGTAGGATTTACTGCATTTAATTAAGGTGCAGGTGAGGAGACATGAGACAGTGGTAAAGATGATGCATTTATAACACTGGGCCACCTGTTGTCGATTAAATAAAAAACAGACATTTCAGATAAAATATGAAGTATATGTTTTTATACATTTTATATCAATTAACCATTAAGAAACATGTTTAGTATTGATAGTGTTGCGATGTTTTACATTTTGATTAAGTGAATAGGCTATCACACAGATTTTTGGACAATGAATAGTTTTAGGAATAAAAAAACAAACATCTTTTACTTTTGTAATGGGTATACTATCTGTGTAGTTCACTAATCCAACCATGAAGGAAAGTATGTGTTGTTTCATCCTTGCAGTTCCCTGGCTTTGAAGTGTGTCTTTTACTAACAACTGACGAACTAAAAATAATAAAGAATTTCCCTTGAAAAAAGTGGCTGATTTCACCAGGCAAGTATAGTTTGCTCACTATAGTCATTAACTTATTTTTTTTTTTTTTATCTTTCTTCATTGTAAGGTAAATAATTTTAAAAGCTGAACCACATGCACTGATTTTGGGGAGAGTGCCTTTTTAAATAATTCTAGGTAATTATTTATTTGGTTAATTATTTTATTGTTTATGCATTTCACCTTCAATTTTACTTTGACATGCATGCACAGAAAATGTTTACCAAATCCCAAATCTGCAATCTGGTTATTTAAAAATTGTGCACTGGTCCACAAGTTAACCACCGTCTCATCTCACTCTCCCCCTTAATAGAATTTTTTTCTTAGTATTTTTATTTGTGTAGGCTATTTAATGCAGGCTATTTCCAATGAAGACTAAAAGATGCATACTTGTATACTGGTTAAATAGCAATAAAGGTCTGCTGCTGGAAGTGTGTAAGACCATATGAACATTGCAAGAGATGAGAGCAAAAGGGAAAGGTAAAAAAAAAAAAACCTATGTAAAAAAAAATGTAAATAAAATGTAATGCTTAGGATGTCTGTGTTTTGTCTCGTAAAACAGGCTCGACAGTTGTGTGGCTGGTCATGCAAACTCTTAAGGTAATTTTTTTTACAGTGTTTCCATTCGTTTTTAATAGGTTGTCACGTTCGAAATGAACATGACTGGATGTTTTGGAGGGGAGATGGATGTCTATATCTGTTTTTTCACCTTTGTGGTTGGTGCTTCTTGTAAGCAACAAGGTACGAGAGGCCAACACAGTCTCATGAAAGTGCGTATCTATAGCCTACCACGATTGTCATTTCTCGTGGCATTTATACGACAAATTGTTTTTGCGTGCACTGAAAACCATAGACAGTAAAAGAAACCCCCCTAGGTAGGTTTAGGGGGAAGGGGGGTGGGTACTTCGTACTTATTATACGCCAAAAAGTGCGTATCATATACGAGAAAAACACGTACCCTAGTTTTGGCGTATAAAAGGCACGAGAAATGACATTCGTGCTATAGATACGAACTTATCGTGAATCAGTAGGCCATATCGTGAATAACTCCGCTTCGCGTCGTGCCTAACAACGCCCTTCAGCCTATATTCACGATACAGCACTTGCCTCGAGTACCTTATTGCTTTTATAAAACGGTGACCACACAATAAAATATTAAGGTAAAAACAATTAGTGCAACTTTCATGAAGTAAAATCACTTAAAGCCTTTCCGCTAGGAAAAAATAAATAAAAAAATTGTCCCTGACCTAAGCGTGAACAACAACATTGCAATATGTAATATGCATGAAAGCTAAAATAAAAACAACATAGGAACTACAGTGTTGCGCAATAGAACCGTTGGATGAAGCGGTCATTGCTGTTTTTTATCATTGCTGTTTTTTATCATGAATAAAGCTGCCTATTGACCAATCAGAATCAAGAAACTAACCGTTTTATAAGCTTAATTGTATATTCCACCAAAAACTGCTATTTGAATGAATAATGTTCAAATTAGTTTACATAGTGTGTATATGATACCTGTTCTGATTAATCACATGCACAACTTACAAGTCAAGCAGCAAGCCACTAATCTTTGTGTTTCCGCAAATGTTCAGGCCATCGGATTATTCATTGCAGGGCTTTTGGGAGGCGCCATGAACCATTATGATTAAACACTGGGCCCGTCAGACCTGAATTTTTTTTCACTGAGCAAAACTCATTGCCAATCCCCTTTTTTATTAGTTGTTTTTAGATGTACACTGGACACCACGACTGAAGCAACATACAAATCCTTACATTTTAGCAGGGATGAATTATGACTTGTAAAGGCCCTGGGGCCCGTTGTCTTCAAAGGCTTTGGCTCCTGTCAACTTTTTTTTTAACAATCTTTTCTAATGATCTGCCTGCTGAAAAATGGGTTTGAGCTCTTATATTTCTGAACTCTCAAAGTTCAAATAATGCATTTAATTTTAAAATGTAGAAACTTTTCTTGTCCCTGGATCTAGAAGAACTGAGGTCCACCCCTCATAGGCTCACAAAATCCGGTGGATCGTTTTGACCTCCCTAGTCTAGTGGTAATAGGTATTACAATCTGATTGGACCAGTTGTTTCGAGTGGTCTACTAAAATTTGGTTTTACCAGTAAAAAAAAAAAAACTTTAATTTTCAATATAACTTTTTCATTTGAAGGTGCATCTTTTACAGTCATTCAAACAACCGTAGAGTAAACGGTGTACATTTTTATTTTTTACAGTTCAAATTTTAAATGTATTTAAAGTATGCTTAAACATACTCTATTGCACTCTCTAGGTCTAGGCCGATTTTGTTGGATCATTTGTAATTAGGCAAAAAAAAAAATGCAAATGAGGCAAATTGGGCCATGTTTAAAAATTTAGTCTCACTTCAACTTAAGGAAAATGGGCAGTTTTAATGTAATAATAAATAGTTATTTTTCCAATACATTTCACACAAAAAAAATATGCACAAAGAGTGGCTCTAATAACTATTATTTTAAACTGGATGGGACAATAGTTCTATAAGTGGATTTGGGGCCTTCATGTTCGCATAGAGTCCAACAGTACGCTCCAGGGAGCCTTGTTTAAGAGGCATTGTGTATGGGACACATATATTGCAGCATTAATAAACATTTGTTTTCATTTTTAATGAGTTTTCTGGCGCAAACTGGATCGCGTGAGGGCCTCCCGGGCTTCACGGGCCCCTGGGAACTGGCCCCATAGACCCGGTCAGTAATTCATGATTTATACTACAGTTTAATCATTTGTGAACTCGTTGACGATTTTGAAATAGGCCTATACTGTAATAATAAGCAATGCAATAAGAATGTATAAAAAGTAATACAAGTAATTAAATGATAAAATGAAGTCTCAAACTTGTTTAATTTATGCTCAATAATTTTGTTTGTTGCAGTGTGGGTGTGTGTGTCTATCTCTGGGTGTGTGTTTTGATAAATATGATTGTGTGCATAGCATCAAGGCGTCTGTGTGTGTGTGTGTGTGTGTGTTGCTGTGTTCACTCATTTCACATTCACTGTTGGTGTTTTTCACTAAAACTACTGAAAAACTGTCATATTAACATGTTTCCTGTTTTTGACTGGCATGTCTCTTTTGTG
Source organism: Pimephales promelas (assembly GCF_016745375.1). Next base: position 3,986,455 of record NW_024121577.1, on the reverse strand, counting down.
GACAAGTGCATCTTTGAGCCTACATTCAGTGTGAGTAGGCTACTGTTAATCAGATAGCCTACTCTAATAACTAAGGTCAGACAAGACAGACAGATAATAATCATATTAAGACATAAAATCATAATAATAAAAATTAATTTTACAACATAGGACACAACTATGTTATGAGTTTCCTGATTGCATTCAACACCTGATATCCACTGCGACTGACTTTTAAACTTTCAAAAAATCCTGTTTTACAGCTCTAAAAGATCTTCAAATTAACTTTGAATATTATCACTTGATTCTATTAATAATAGGTGCAAGTTGACGACACACACACACACACGTCTCACACACACACTGATCTGAAAGGATTAAAACACTGGGCTGCATAATCTAGCCACAGACAGCAGGGGGCGCTAGACTCTTTATCCACACGATAAGACATCCCAAATCAATTTTTGATTGTTTTGCTGTCCTCTTTAGTGATCGATATTGGCCTATTATTTAGTCTACTGTAGTAATCAGTGCACTGTGCAGTACTCACTTTTTCATTCTCATCTACATTTTTTTTTTATTAACCATTGCTCTCTGGACATTAACGGAACGTTTGAGTCTTTAGGATATTCTGCAGCGCCAGAGGGGCAGGGCCGAAAATGGAAAACCATCTGAGAAAACTATTTTGTGGGGTGTGTGCTTGACCATCGGCATTTTCCCATTGTTTTAACCGCTCATATCTGCGGGACAGGATATTTCACAGCGACTCCCGCCCACTGTGTCAGTAGGCCTATTAGCCATTGAAATGGCTCATTAACAAGGTAATTTGTTTCTGCTTGTCTTCTATCCCCTTTCACCCATTTAGTCAGGTATGTGCTCGAGCCACAGGTGGGCTCAGGGCTGTGCTTTCTTCTACACCTGTCTGGAATGACATGTGATGCCCGTGAAGCATCACTGAAGCGAAGCGACCGTGCGCGCGCCCTCTCTGCACTGCGCGAACGTGACCTTTGGGAGACTTGACTTGAGGCTGCCTGCGGGCTATTGAATCCAGTTCGGAAATATTACAGGTAAGACAAATGCCTACTAAATTAAAATTTTTCTTTTGAGTGCTCCCTGAATTTAATTAATTCTACCATTTTAACAAAACTTAGTAGATTGTAGTTTGGCGGCTGTCAGTTTAACGTCTCTCACTGTGCGTCTGCGGTTCCTTAGTTTATTTCTAAGAGTCTTGAGGCTAGAGTAATTAGGCTACACCTCGATTGAATTAAGCTAGATTATGTTTCACCAACACTTTGCCTGCTCAAATGCCTCTTGTTTATTTCAAGAAATGTCACTAATCCCAAAAAAATAATCCCAATTTTTTAAACTGTAAACTGAGTTTCTTCACCTTCAGGCGTTTGTATGTCCTGATTGGTTTGATAGAAAAAAAAAGTTTTATGTGAATGTTACATTTAAACTGTCTTGCAAACTTTGTATCATTTATTTTGCTTTAACCCTTTAGTGAAATAATCATGAACTATTTCGATATTTATAATTGTATTGATATTGTTTTATACACACACACACACACACACACACACACACACACAGACAGACATATATATATATATATATATATTGTCTAATGTCTAATTGTCTAATGAATTGTCTAATGTCTATCAAAAGAATATGACTATTCATACCAAACAAACAAATATTTCGATAAGTGATCTGTAAAGTACGATCATTTACATGTTAATTTACACACAATTTACATTGCTTCAAGCTATAATGTACTCCATCATCTTTAGTGAACTGTTACAAAACTGTCTTGATCTCAGTGTTTCAAAGTGTGACCTCTGTTGCATTATTATGTGTTTGCAGCCTAAACTAAGCTTCAGTGATTACATTACACATATGTGTCCTTGTCTCAGTTTCAATCTCCTTCTCTCGTATTTCCTTTCCCCATCATAGCTGGTCTAATGATTTTTAAATGAACATTCTTATAGCACTGACCATCGTGACAATGGAAACGGTAGGTATGGCAATTGTGTGTGAAACTTTTTCAGTCATTTTATAATTTGTATTCTTGCAACTGCCTAAAGCATCTCTGAATGGGAATTTTCATGAAAACTTACCCTAGAACTAATTCCAACTGTTTAAATATTCTAAGTGTGATGCAAGGGGTTGCAGTTTGTTGAGAAAGTGCACAGTATTTGCCTAATAACAAAAGCAGAAGCCTATCAACTGGGTCAAATATATTAACAAAATATATATGTCAAACTACAGTAATGTGTACACTTTGAAATGTAATATTAATATTGCATTCGAACATGGCAAGTGTTATTTACAATGTCCTTCTTTATTGTCGGAGAAAGCAGGTTTCTCCATCAACATGTGCTGTTTAAAGGAATGTAGCACTTTTGCAACTCTTGCAACAGAGTATTTCTGCATTGCTCTGTTCATAGCATATTACCAGGGGTCATGTCTTCATCCCAAAATAATAGAAGTATCATGTTGGGACAGAGTGGAATGCAATGTAATTGGCTCCATGAAACAGTCAAAGCAGTAAGCATTTGTAAAAAAAAAAAAAAAAAAAAAAAAAAAGCATTAATACTTATCCATGCATGATGGGTTAAGTACAAGAAGAAATTAAATATTGTTCTCTTGCTTTAGAGAAATTCTTGCAATCATGATCAGCCGTAGTGATTTGATAAACTACATTAGAGCATTTAGAGCCAGGAATTTTTTAAGGTGTTTCTGGGATTGAAGCTGTTCGAAACAAACTGTACACTTGATCAAGAAGCCAACAGCTCAACAGTGTAGTTCACCCAAATGAAAATTGTCATCATTTACTCACCATCATGTTGTTCCAAACCTATATGACTTTCTTGTGGATCTCAGAGATGTTTCAGTGGATTTTTTTTTTGTCCATACAGAACAACAACTCTTTTGGACCCCATTGACTTTCATTATTTGGACATAAACAGTTGAAGCATTCTTTGAAATATCTTCTTTTGTATCATGCAGGTTTGGAACGACATGAGGTGAACTATTCCTAGAGCATGTAGTAATCTTTAAACGGCAAGGGGATAAAAATATTTTACTGGCAATTATTACATAAAGTCTTGTGGCTCTAAGAACACCCAAAAAATAAATAAATAAATAAATAAACAAATAAATATATGAAGAGTTCAGATGCAAAAGCCTCTAAATGCCATTTGAAATTTTCTTCTAAAATGACCATTTTTATCAAGCTTGTATATTTAAGTTCAGTAATTTCACTTAAATGACAATTAATCTTCATTGCCATTTAAGTGAAATTACTGAACTTAAATAAGCTTGATAAAAAATGATCATTTTAGAAGAAATTTTAAAATGGCTACTTAGAGGCTTTTGCATCTGAACTCTTCATATATATATATATATATATATATATATATATATATATATATATATATATATATTCAAGTTGACTATTTCCATTTACAGCATTTCTTCTGTGTGATCTTGTGGTCAATTCAAATAAAGACAGACAGATCCCATCCTTTGCCTTTATTTTGTTTAGCCTGTATTTCTGTCATCCGTACAGTGAATCTAAAATTAATTCCGTTAACATACGAAGATGCCAAGTCTGCTCAGAGATGCTTTCAGTTAAAAGTGTGATGAACACTCAAGTTCTAGAAGATTTGTTGTGTGTTTGATGTGTGTTGAGGTCTGTTTTTCAAGTTATCAGGGATGTGATGATTCAGGTGGTCAGTACAGGATGTTTGTGCATGTGTTCTCATATGTGTACATGTTTGCTTTTAAGTGAAAGACACAATTATGTAGAGAGGGGAAATGCCAAACAATGCTTAAGCAAAAACAAGACAGCGGTTCTGAAGTGAACCTACAGTGCGCACACAAACTGTTTGTTTATGTGTGAGTTTGAAAGGGCATTGCATGAGCCTGAAGGGGTTGGCATGAGTTTGTCTTTATCATGTGTTCATCACCAGATTAATTATGTACTAGATGTGTGTGGGCGTGTTTATGTGTGTTTGTTGTCTGCTTCCCTGGTTACCATGTCCATCACTGCTCCATGTTTTCTATGTCTGATGCAATGAATAATTCATTTAGCTCTTCAGATGGCAATATGCATTATCAGCTCATTGATATCCATGAGTAATTTTGTATTTAAATTTGAATAGGAGATTATGAAAGTCCATACCCTCTGTATACTTATTATAAGTGGCACGCTGGATTGATTAAAATCTGATCTTCCTGTTTCCCTCCTGCTTGTAGGCTACATCAGGCCTCTTCTATACACAAGCCAAGTGTTTCCAAATGTATGATGGTTTGGCTAAACGTAGGCAGTCAGCAAGCCTGGAATCATTTTCAAAATAGAGAGAAGGAGATCAGAGGAAGAATTTTTGAAACTTGATTTTGTTTTATTCCCCATGTTTTTAAGCAATGTCACTCTTGCAGTTTCACTCTAGTACTGAATATCAGCATGGCTTTAATTTGGCCACTGGTAATCACAACTGTACCTATAGTATAATACCTCCTGCATATAGTAAAACAACTGTGTGATATCAATTAAATATCAAGGAAAATAAGTTAACATTGTGTAATTTACAGCCAAAAATTGCTAGGTCATGTTTTTCTTTGCTAATGGGTTGCATGATTGCTTCCGCTATATATATATATATATATATATATATATATACAGTATATATATATATATATATATATATATATATATATATACTGTATATATACTGTATATATACTGTATGTATATATATATATATTCTAAAATGTTATGTTTACTATATACTATATTGTAATGAAATTAGTTGTTAATAACAGAGAGTTTGCTAATTTAACAGAGTTTGCTAATACCACAGTTTGCAATGGAGGAATACTATACAGGATGCTCGCGTATAGCACTACGATTCTACCATTACTATGTAGGCATTAGGTATGCATGGAGTGCATTAAAATAGCTCCAAACGAATTATCAATCTTTGCATGTTGTTTAGAATAGAACACAGTTGAGAATGGAGTACAGCAATTTCCCTTCCCTGCTAAAAATGTTCGATTACTCTTTAATTTCCCCCTTCTTTTCCCCTTCCTTTTCTCTGCCCGCTCTGAACCTGGTGTGAGAAATCCCAGAGAAAACTCTGTAGATACTTGCCCTAAAGACATTGAAATGTCCCAGTGCTGTCGTAATCTATATCAGCACTCTGTAAGCACTGCTTGTCCAATGTAACTGTTAAAAAAATACTTTTAAAAGGCTTTTTGCAGTGTTTCTGTGCTTCATCTGTTTGTCATTTTAAGAGAGAGAAAAAACAGGCAAAAAATAGAGACAAATACCGGTAGTCTTTTGCTGACGAATGGTATTTGTGCATCTGACAGCTATTCAGTGATCATTTGTTACGAATGTGTCTGAGCGTGTGAGGAAAAAGAGGGAGGGACTGAAGAGGGAAAGAGCGAAAGGGAGGGTAGAGAAAAAAATGTTTTGAAGGCTGAATATGTGACGTTTCTTTTGTTCATTTTAATATAGTTCGTTTTGCGTGTCTTGTCAGCAATCAGATGTTAGACTATTTTTCCTGACCCTCTCTCTCACCGTTTATTTGCTTTATACTAGCACAAGTTAGTTTGTGCAAAAGTTAAATGGGAAACCCCTTTCTCTTCCCTTCCTTAGTAAGGGATGACTCAGCCCTGCTTTTTTTCTGAGTGCAAAGGGAAAGAAGGATGGCAGATGGTGGAAATAGAAACTAAGAGATCCTACTAAAAAAATAGGAAAACGTGAGGGAGAGTCTGACATGGATTGACTTACAAAGTAATGCAAGAAAGTCTGATAACAGGAGAGAGAGAGAGAGAGAGAGAGAGAGAGAGAGAGAGAGAGAGAGAGAGAGAGAGAGAGAGAGAGAGAGAGGGAGGGGGGGGTTTGTTTGTGAAGTTTTTAAAGTGGTCTTTTGACTAATCATCTGTGGGTGGGGCTTTGGGTGTGGGAGATTGTCATCAAAGTTTTTTCTTCATCGACTTCTAGAGCAACAGAGAAGAAGAGAACGAATACATTTGTTTTAGTTAGAAAGAGAGAGGAGAGCTCTATTAATGTGCAAGCGTAGCGGATGGACCGTGAGCATGTATGAAAATGGATATGCATGTGCTTCAGTGTGACAGTGTAGATTTTGGAGCGTCACATGATGAACCAAGAGGAACTACCTGCATATGTGATAAGATGCACACACAGACTTGTCAGACGCACCCTGAAGATTATTAGTGCATAAACACCAGGAGTGAGGGATTCCCTTAAAGAGCAAGAGAGAGAGAGAAAGAGGAAGAAGGATGAAGTACCGCCGCAGGGTAAGACTTCTTGTTTTAATTACATCTGCCTATGTGGGTGTGTCGTGTCTCTATTCATTTGTTCAAACAGTGATTTTTTTTTTAGTTCATAAAGATGAAAACCAATGTCGCACTTGGTATTTTCTGTGTATAAGTGGTGGATTACAAACATATTTTTCTGATTGTTTGAGTGAGTGCAGAGGATTTGTTGTTGATTTGCCACTCCTTTATGCACAGCATGTCATGCATAGCTATGGTGACACATACCTTTCCTACAAGGCCAGTCTGCCTATCTTATTGTGCTAGACAGAGATCACTCATATGGGCTGCAGAGCATAAAACGGCCCTTATATGGAAGAGCTGGAGACATATAAACTCAAAAGCCCAGTGAAACGGCTCAGTGCCAGATTATACAGCAAAGCTGTACACTTCCCTCAGGGAGTACAGTACCCACATTCTCAGCTGTAGGAATGGTGTCCACTGGCTGCTGCTTTTGAAATACAATATGAGTACTCAAACTTATTCAGAGTCAAGTGACCTTTATTTATATAGCGCTTTTTACAGTACAGATTGTATCAAAACAGCTTCACAGTGATAACATGAAAATAATACAACACAGATCAATAATATTGTTGAATATTATTAAATGTCCCCAACTAAGCAAGCCAAAAGCCAAGGCAACAGTGGCAAGGAACCAAAACTCCATCAGGTGACAAAATAGAGAAAAAAAAACCTTGGGAGAAACCAGAAGCCAGTTCTCCTCTGGCCAACGAAGGAACAGTGTATGATTCGGGCAGCATTACAAGTCAAATTGGATCGGAACATTTTAGAGTATTTATCCATTTCCATCTGTTTGGAAGTGAAAGTAATCATGCCGGTATGGGGACGAGTTGTTGAGGATCAGTGCCGATGGCTGTCGTGTCGATGAGGCTGGTACTTCATGATGAGTTGGGATGGGTCCAGTTGCAGGTCTACCATAGAGGGTCCCTCGGGATAAACAGAGAGACTAATATTAGCGTAGACGCCATCCTTCTTATGATGTACCAAGTACATCAGGATTTACGGGACGTGTTCCCGGTTGCAGCCTAGGCGTATGCAGCCTGATATTGAATTAAGGAAGTCTATAGTGTGTTGTGTATGCTAGGCCAAAGAGATGTGTTTTTAGTCTAGATTTGAACTTGAGTCTGTCTGCTTCCCGGACAATAGCCGCTTTCCGACCGGACGGACTTTTGCAGTTCCTAGAACCTAACGTTCCTATAGCCCTTTTTTTCTCGTGTTCCGACCGGACTAAATTGGGGATTTTTTAGTTCCTCCGATCGTAGTTCCTATAACTCTTTCAGTACCTAGTCTAAGGTCTACGCTGATTGGTTCAACTTATCATGCCCACTGTCAACACGGAACTTGTAGCGCGCTGTCTGCCATACGCTGTGTGTTTTTGCAAAACATTACAACGAGGATTAAGACAAACATAACGCATTCAACCAGCTGATTGCTAATAATAGCTCAGCTATGCATTCCGTTAATTTTGTAAATTGGTAAGTATCATTTGGTTTTGAAGAAATATACAGCTGAGTTGCATCGGTATAACAGTGAAAGCTAATTCCATGTTTCCTAATGATATCTCCTAATGGTAACATGTACAGAGTGAACAGCAGCGGTCCTAGTACTGAGCCTTGTGGTACGCCATACTGAACTTGAGATCGATAAGATAAGATCTCTTTGTTAACTGCTACAAACTGATAACGGTCAGATAAGTATGATTTAAAACATGCAATTCCACTAATGCCAACATAGTTTTCTTCTATTTAAAAGAATGTTGTGGTCAATTGTGTCAAATGGAGCACTAAGATCAAGTATCAGTAAAAGATAGATTCAACCACGATCGGATGATAAGAGCAAATCATTTGTGACTCTGATGAGAGCTCAATGGTACAATGGTACGGTCTAAATCCGGACTGAAAATCCTCGCAGAGATCATTTCTTTCAAGAAAGGAACACAGTTGTGAGGATACCTCTTTTTTCAGTATCTTCGACAGAAATGGCAGATTCGAGATTGGTCTGTAATTGACTAATTCTGTTGGATCAAGTTGCGTTTTTTTAACAAGTGGTTTTATCAAAGCCAGCTTAAAGGTTTTTGGTATGTATCCTAGAGACAGACGAATTAATGATATTAAGAAGAGGATCTATGACATCGGGAAGCATCTCTTTCAGTAGCTTAGTCGGAATAGGGTCTAACATACATTCATTCATACAGTCATCATTACTGCTGTGTTGCTTGGACACTTCTGGGCTTGAAGCTTTCTTTTTCGTTAGTTTAGCCACTGATTCAAATAGATACTTAGGATTATGTTTACTTTCTTCTAATAGGGTTGAAAAATAAGCAGATCTAGCAGCTTTTAAAGCCTCTCTGTATGCAATCGAGCTCTCCTTCCATGAAATCCAATATACCTCTAGTTTAGTTTTCTTACAGCTACGCTCCATTTTTCTCGCTGTTCTCTTAAAGCTCCGAGTGTGCTTGTTGTACCATGGCATTTGACTATTTTCTTTACGGAGTCAGCTTTGCTGCTTTGGCTAAGTGAAGTTTACGTGAGACTAGATAATGATCTGAGGTGTCATCGCTCTGCTGCGAATTTCAACGGCATCAACATCCATTCCATGCGATAGTATTAGATCTAGAGTATAAGATTATGACAATGAGTAGGTCCTGTCTAGCTCCAATTGAGTTTACAGTGTCTTTAAATGCCAACCCCAATGCATCTTTTTCATTATCTACATGTATATTGAAGTCACCAGCAATTAGTACTATATCTGCAGCCAGGACTAACTCTGATAGAAAGTCTGCAAATTCTATATTCTATTGTATTTACTATAAATTATAGCAACACCTCCCTCTTTGCCTTTCAGACGAGGTTCATGTTTATGACTGTGATCTTGTGGGGTGGATTCATTTGAAGTAATGTAATCGTTTGGTTTTAGCCAGGTTTCTGTCAAACACAGCACATCTAGATCATAATCTGAGATCATATCATTAACTATGAGTGATTTTGAAGTATGGATCGAATATCCTGCAACCCAAGCTTTATCATTTGCTCATCTGTATTAATTATATCTATTTTTTATTTGTTAAACATCAATTACATTTTTAATCTGATGGGGGTTTTTTTTATATCCAAATTCGGGGAACAGACACGGTTCCTATATGATATCTAGGTGAAAGAGCCTCTATATGATGGGATTTATCTGACCTTGGTGACGTGCGGCCACTAGAAATGCTTCCTGACCTGGTGCCAAATTTGTCATGTTTTAGCTCTTAGACAATGAGCCAAATTACTAGTGAGAAGAGTAGCACCAGCCCAGGAGGAAGGAATACCATTTCTTTTCAACAGGTCAGGCTTGCCCAAAAAACGTTTCCAATTGAAGAGTTCAGATGCAAAAGCCTCTAAATGCCATTTGAAATTTTCTTCTAAAATGACCATTTTATCAAGCTTGTATATTTAAGTTCAGTAATTTCACTTAAATAACAATTAATAGGTAATCTTCATTGCCATTTAAGTGAAATTACTGAACTTAAATATACAAGCTTGATAAAAATGATCATTTTAGAAGAAAATTTCAAATGGCACTTAGAGGCTTTTGCATCTGAACTCTTCAATTGTCTCTGAATTTTACATTATTTTGCGGACACCACTCAGACAACCAGCGATTTAGTGAGCACAATCTACTAACTATCTCATAACTCCTGAGAACAAGATGGGGGCCAGAGCAAATTACAGTGCGAGTGACATCGTACTTGCGAGTTCAAACACCTCTTTAATATTCATTTTGGTGATCTCCGACTGGCAGAGTCGAACATCATTAGTGGCGACATGAATAATGATCTTAGAGAATTTACGATTAGCATTAGCCAGCACTTGTTTTTCAACAGCCTATTGTACACGTAAATTAATCTGCATTCTAAACTAATGCGGGCAAGCTGCATTCTGTGGTGGACATACAACTCTGTCCACATCCAAGTGTGATGTCAGAAACCTGATTTGTTGTATGTAAGTTCCCAATTTAAAGTATTTTTAGGTGTAAGGTAGGTTTTGAGGTTTTTTGTCATGTGAAGGAGGCTTAAGTCTTCTTGATGCTTCTTCCTGTTTTAAAGTTAATGAGGAATCACAAGTTTTTTTTGCCCCCAAACCACTTCTCCAAAAATTGACATGACCAATAAAAATCGGCTGCAGGGCGTAGTTTCCGCTGAACTGGTTTTGGGGGGAAAATCACACTAATGACAATGTGACGTATTTGGACATGGCCATTGCTTATGACGTTACACTTGGATGTGGGCTGGGTTGGACGTCCGCCGCAGGCTGCAGTGAGATGCTTATCAACTAATGCGCTGCTGCAGTATAATCCTCACACACAGTACTGAACCTCGCAAATCATGTGCAGCTATCACGCACAGAGAAACATTTAGTTGGCCAGAAATGTTGTCAACACTGTTCTTTGATTTATCAATAAAATAGCTTTTAGTTCAAGCATATTTTCAAGCAAAAGCAGAATAATGTATAAGTTTTTATAAGCTGTCGACCCAAATAAACAACTTAAGGATACAAAAGTGAATGCAATTGAGACAGAGCACAACATATTATAATATACTCTGAGAACTACGTCCACTGGAGGGGAATGTAATCAGCGACATGATATGGCAATCAAAAATAAATAAATAAATAAATAAAACATTCATTATTTTTTACCATGTCAAAAGATTATTTCACTACCATATGTGAACCTGAAAGGAGAATTGAGGAACTAAATTTTATTGGTCTATGTCAGTGGCCCTTTTACTTACCTTCCTTTTGTTGGAGAAATGATCCAACTGCTACAATTGCTCACAAACTTTAAACGAACAGTTGTTTTTGAGTTGTTAAGGTTTTTATTTATTTATTTAGCAGTCATAGACTTGTTTGGTATTAATATATGCTTGGCCAAACTAAACGCCACTAATGGAACTTAAAAATCATGAGGGACACAATGAGGAGAGGAATTCATTTTAGGGACCGATATCATTTATCAGCTGGAGCTTGTTTTTGAGTGTGTACAGTATGTTTGCCATCCTGCAAAGTGCACATAAGAACACACAAAGACTATGAGAACAATAGTTTAAGAATGGCAAAACGAAAGATTTAAAAAGTGCAGGTGTCTTAAGAGGGGGTATCTGGTGAGTCGTTAAAATCTTGTTAGGCATTTTAGGTGACCCTTATCATCAATTCATTGGGAAAGAATCTGTGGAACAACAGTGGAGCAGAGCCAAGGAAAGTGAACATCCACTCACACTCCCAGCAGGTTATTGTTCTTGCATGAGCTTCCACAGGTGACCTTCCTGCCTCTCTCTCTCTCTCTCTCTCTCTCTCTCTCTCACACACACACACACACAAAAACACACTCTATTTTTCCTCACTCCAAAGACACACTTCCTCAAACACTTAAAGTCTTGTCAGATTTTCCAATGGATTCACATGCAGAGGTAGTAGCACTAACTCTGAAAAACAGACAACTGTGTTTGTGTGTCAGAAACCAATGCCAAATCATTTCATGGCACCCTTAGGGAATTTGTACTCGCATGAATTTGTGCTGTTTGTATTTTGTTGAGTTGTGCTTATTCTGCCATTTGCTGTGTATACCTGTGGTATTTACTTATAAACAGGTCCATAGGGAATCTCCACTCTTTTTTGTGTGCATTTTTGCACTGATTTTGTAGGAATATCTTCAGAATTTGAAATTCTGAAATTGGTTAAAATATTAAAATAAAATGTGCAGTACTAGATTCTTAGTTTAAATGGTTAACTAATTACCCAAAGCATTTAATAAACAAAAACACAAGGGGCATGGATGTGTACAATTTTGTGATTGATGTGCATTCCAATTTCCTGCGGAAATCTGTGGAACTTTCTTCTGAATTTCTGTGGCCGCAGATTCCAAGTGTGCCCGTTTAAAAGTCTACATATTCACACTCTCAGTTCCTGTACTGTGACTCTGCTGTGTGTAAGTGTTTGTATCAGTGTTCTTTTTGTGTTTTTTTTTTTCACTTTCTTTCTTTCTCTCTCTCTAGGCAGTTAATGTAGAGGGGGGTGTACGGTTAGTGATGGAGAGCACTCTCTCTGCAAGAGATCGGGTCGGTGTCCAGGACTTCCTGCTCTTGGAGAACTACAACAGCGAAGCTGCTTTCATTGAAAACCTGCGCCGACGGTATAGAGAGGGCCTCATTTATGTAAGACATACACAAGCACCAGCTTAACTACAATTACACATAATATACTAAATATGACAATGTACATGGTTTAGTATAGATATACAGTATAATGCTGTTTAAAAGTTTTTTTAAATGTAATTTTTTAAAAAATATATGTATTTATTTATTCAGCAATGACACATCTATTTCAAATAAATGATTTTCTCATGAACTATCAAAAAATGTGATGGTTTTCAAAATAAAATTAAGCAGCAAAGCTGTTTTCACCATTGATAATAATAAGAAATGTTTTTTTGAACAGCAAATCAACGTATTAGGATGATTTATGAAAGCTCATGTGACACTGAAGACTGGAGTAATGATGCTGAAAATTCAAATATGCCATTACTGGAATAAATTACATTTTAAAATATACAATTCAAATAGAAAACAGTTATTTTGTAACAGTATTTCTCAATATTATGTATTTTTGATCACAAAAGTGCTGACTTGGTGAGCAAAAGAGACTTCTTTTTTAAAACCTAAATCTTTGAACAGTAGTTTACATTATGTGGTTTTCTGCTTTCGTCCACCTTTGTGAATCTTTGTCTCTCTCTCTTTATAAGACGTACATTGGGTCAGTGCTGGTGTCAGTGAATCCTTACAGAGAGTTGGAGATTTACTCTAAACAGAATATGGAGCGCCACAGAGGAGTCAATTTTATGAGATCTCACCTCACATGTGAGTGTTGAGTGTGTGTGTGTGTGTGTGTCATGGCCATGAGAATCCCTGAGAACATTCCGCCAATTCTCTTAGTATGACTCACTTTCCTGGAGATTCCGGAGACTGGAACATACATACAACTTTCCACTTCCACACACATTCACATTCACACGCACACACACCCACAGTCTCATTGTAAAATGCATAAACTACTTCCCCACACCCATGCTATTCCAAGCTGTTTGATATATTTAGTGGTTGCCTGTTATCGAAATTTAAGAAAATCACTTTTTTGTGTCCATATATGTTAGCTTTGAGGCTAATGCTAACATACTCCTAAAAATTCACTTTTTTCACTCAGTTTCAAGCAAATCATGGTTCATGGTTGTAACTAAAGCTTACTGGCTACTTAAAGAAATGCAGTTCAGTTTCAACTAAAAAAATGTCAATAAAATAAAGAAAACACACTTTGCTCGTCAAACTAATTTTTACACACATGAATAATAGTTTATGGCTTTGAAAAATGTAATTCTTAACTGGTTTTATTAGGCTATCTGCGATTAAACTGTCTTTATCTGTCTGTGTGACTTCAGTTTTGCCCTGGCGGATAATGCATACCGTGCCCTACGAACTGAGAGAAGAGATCAGTGCATTCTCATTTCGGGAGAGAGTGGCGCTGGAAAGACTGAGGCGTCCAAAAAAATACTTCAGTACTACACACACATCTGTCCCACTCGCAACAACACACACACTATCCGAGAGAGACTGTTGCAGTCCAACCCGGTACTGGAGGTAAGCACACCCAAACACTGTAAGGATCCTCTGTAATCTACACAGCATGCTAAATGTCAGTCTCACTCTGTCACAACAGGCTTTTGGGAATGCTAAAACTCTCCGGAATGACAACTCGAGTCGTTTTGGGAAATACATGGATATTCAGTTTGACTATAAGGTAAATTAAACCCATTTCTACCTTAAAGACCACAAGTGTTAGCTGAAATCCAGCCGAATCCACTGGACTCATTTTGGATGCACGTGTTTTGAAACTACTTTGATTGCGCTTTGGTTACGTTCACACTAGTGAAAGACCGATATATTTAATATTGCAGCATATATTTGGGCATTTTCAGATTATTGTGATCGGCTTAATACACAAAACAAAGTTATTCCGCTTTTGCATCATTATAAAAAAAAAAATTTTTCAGGGAGCTCCAATCGGAGGTCACATTCTGAACTACCTGTTAGAGAAATCCCGTGTGGCCCACCAGACCCATGGTGAGAGAAACTTCCACATCTTCTATCAGCTGCTGGAGGGTGGAGAGGACCCACTTTTGAAGAGACTTGGTTTGGAGAAAACCAACCCACAACATTATCATTATCTAGTTAAGGTGCGTTTATGATAAAAGTTCGTATATGTCCTTGAAAGAAAGCAGATTTCTTTACCGTTATCAGGCCCATGGCCATTGTTTGCATGTTTGTGGTGTGTTTGTTTTTTGATTCACCCTCTGTCTCTCTTTCTGTCAGGGTAACTGTCCACGGGTGAGCTCTATCAGTGATAAGAATGGTTGGAAAGTTGTGAGAAATGCTCTCACCATCATTGGCTTTCATGAGGAGGAGATACAGGTGAACAGAAAACGCACGTACACAGATAGACACACACACCCTTTGGACATTAAAGATCTATCACAGTCAGGTCACACACTCACAATGTCCTTTTCCTCTGAAGGAGCTGATGGAGATTGTGGCCTGTGTTTTACATCTGGGTAACATACAGTTTGGTGAGGATGAGGAGGGAGAAACACACGTTACCACTGAACCACAACTGCAATATCTGTCCCAGGTGAGCTCTGTGTATTCATGCTTGAAGTGAGTTAATGTCTTGTCTCAAGTGATATCTCGATATCTGTCTGAACATTATACCTGTTTCTAGGGAATTAGATACCAGTCTCATTAGAGTCACTTGTCTCAGGTTGGTTGTGGACTATTGTGTGAAGAACAGTGCCCTGGGGTTGTTGGGATGCATACTTTTCAAAGGTTAAATGTGATTTAGGTCACAGATTACTGCAAATGTTCTGTACCTGCCACAATTTCTTGTAAAAGTAATGTTTACATGTGGCAAAACTACTGTACCAGTTATAGAATTAACATAAAGTAATGCTGAATGTGAGAAAGACCAGATTATGACACATGGTTGTTGGAGGTAATTGGAAAAAAAATGTTTTAATGCACAATATAATAATTAAAATAATACATTATTGGGGAGTCAGAAACTGATTCATTTTCATAATACATTTTAAAGATACGATTTTTGTAGTATTACAATTCCTCTTGACCTCACAGACAATAACATTTTGAATGGCAGTTACCAGCTTGAGTGACAGCATCTGACTGAAACCTTGAGATAATAGGCATTAGTTTAACTTTGAATTCAAAGGCAATATGACATGACATTCCCCCCTGTCTCTCCTATTTAGGTTTGCTCAAGCTTGTTATGTGCTTGATGTCCTACAAACATACACAGGGAATGTGTCTTATTTTTTTTCTATCAACAGCTGCTGGGTGTGGACGGGTCAGTCCTGAAAGAAGCTCTTACTCACAAGAAAATTGTTGCCAAAGGGGAGGAGGTAATATCACAATATCTCTGTCTGTTCTGTCTCTGTTCAGCTTTCAAAATACTTGATCTTTTATAATCTCCACATGTGGTCCTTTAGTAGATGCCTTGTGTACACAGTTGTTTTTGTGTGTTTGATTTCAGATGATTAGTCCCTTGAGTTTAGAACAGGCACTTTCTGCTCGGGACTCGATGGCTAAAGCCATATATGGTCGTGCCTTTACCTGGCTTGTCCAGATGTTAAACCAGTCTCTGGCCTTTAAGGTGTGTTCTTCCTTTCTGTTGATGAGGACTGTCCTTGGTTTACTTTAGTAGGCTAGTCTGAATGTCGTCTGGATATGAACTGGAGCTTAGTGTGCTTTTTTTTTTCTTTTTTTTTTTTTTTGATGTGCCCTCTAGTGGAGTGAATTTTAAGATAATTATTATTTTTTTTTTATTTTTTTTACAGGATGAAGTCTACTACTCCAGTAAATGTTCTTCTATTATTGGTTTGCTGGACATATATGGATTTGAGGTCTTTCAACGCAACAGGTGTCCTTCTCGTTTTTTTTTTTTTTTTACTTTTAGGACTTGCTGAAGAATTTATAAATTAGAAAAAGATCATTTTTTAATAGTTAAATGCATCCAAAACATATCACATAAGAAAATGTGAAATAATAAGGACATTCATCTCTTTTTCTCTCTGTAGTTTTGAACAGTTCTGCATCAATTACTGTAATGAAAAACTGCAGCAGCTGTTTATTGAGCTCACTCTGAAAGGTGAACAGGAGGAGTACGAGGCAGAGGGGGTCGTGGTGAGTGTGTTGGAGGAAAATAATACAAAAATTGCGAGAAAATATTTTTAACATACTTTTATTAAGCAAGCACATGAGGTGTCTTCTGTTATGGGCAGCAAAATCCTTTGTTTAGATTTATGTTCTATATTCATTTGTATATTATTATTATTATTATAAATCCTGCAAATGTCTAAGTAACTTCCCTAAATGAAAAGAATGTTATATTTCTGTAAATGTGAAACGGAGCCACACACACTACAGTTCAAAATTTTGGTGTCAGTAAGAATTTTTGAAAGAAATTAATACTTTTCTTCAGCAAGGATAAATAAAATTGTTCAAAAGTGACAGCAAAGGCATTTATAATGTTACAAAAGATTTTTACTTCAAATACATGATGTACTTTTAAGCTTTGTATTAATCAAAGATTCATGACAAAGGACTCTCTAAAAATATTAAGCAGAACCAGAGTTTTTCAAAATGGATTAATATTAAGAAAGGTTTGCTGTGCATATTAAAATGATTTCTGAACGATCACTCAATGATGTGAGGAGCATATAGGCTCCTATCAGACTCCTTGTGCATACAAAAATCTGACTGGATTATTACAATTAATGGCAAAATAAATGTTTAGAGATGTAAACTGATTTTTCCTACTGACACATTACAGCAAAATATATAAAAACTGGCTTAAAACCAATTTGAGTGCCTAAGACTTTTGCACAGTACTGTATATCCAAATAGAAAATAGTTATTTTAAATTGTAAAAATATTTCACATTATAGTTGCTTTTAGTGTGTTTTGATCAAATAAATGATGTTTTTTCAGCATAACAGACGGCTTTCACATTTCACTTTCATTATACTTGGTAAATGTCATTCCTTGTGTTCTGGCCAGTGGGAGCGAGTGGAATATTTCAACAACAAAATCATCTGTGACCTGGTGGAGGAGAAACATAAAGGCATCATCGCCATTCTGGTCCGTCTATGCTTTTATCTTTCGAATATTTTTTTTTTTCTTTCTGTTTCTCCAAATTGGGCTGTAATGAACTAATTTGAATCTAATGTATTGTAATCAGGATGAGGAGTGCCTGAGACGTGGAGATGCCAGTGACATCACCTTCCTGGAGAAGCTGGAGGACACACTGGGAGGCCATGCTCATTTTGTCACGTAGGACCACTAGCATGCTCTGTGTTTCCATTGTTGGAGCAGCATGAGTGATGTTTAAGATGTCTCTTGGTAGTTGTCTGGAATCTGATTGGTCTGTTTCATGTTCTAGTCATAAAATGGCCAATGGGAAGGTCCGCAAGGCAATTGGGCGGGACGAATTTAGACTGGTTCATTATGCTGGCGAAGTCAACTACAACGTCAACGGTGAGGAGAAAACATCCATTCATCCATCTATCCATCTACAGTTCATTTTTATTGATTGAATCCCCCCCCCCCTTCTTTTTTCAGGATTTATGGACAAAAATAATGACCTGCTATACAGACACCTGAAGGAGGTAAAGTGCGTTTACAGTAGGTTGATGTTATGACTGAAAACATATATTTAAACCCACTGTATCTCATTACAGGTGCTCTGTCAATCGGGAAACCATATTGTGAGTCAGTGTTTCCATGCAGATGAGTTGATGGATCAGAGAAGACCAGAGTCTGTAAGATGAACACAACCGCAAAAACGTAGAGACACATACTGTGGAAAACTTGATAAGAAATTACGCCTTGTCTCTGCTCAGGCTGCCACACAGTTCAAGCTCAGTTTGGCTAAACTGATGGAGATTCTGATGTCTAAGGAACCATCGTATGTCCGCTGTATTAAACCCAATGATGCCAAACAGCCTGGTAAGACCATATACAGTATCTCACAAAAGGGAGTACACCCCTCACATTTCAGCAAACATTTTAGAATATATTCTCAAGGGACACTACTATAGAAATGAAACTTGGATATATTTTACAGTAGGGATGGTGATGGCACAGTGGATAAGACACATGCCTTTGGTGTGAGAGACCCTGGTTCGAATTGACTGTGAGACACCAATGTGTCCCTGAGCAAGACACTTAACCCCTAGTTGCTCCAGAGGCGTGCGACCTCTGACATATATAGCTATTGTAAGTCGCTTTGGATAAAAGCGTCAGCTAAATGAATAAATGTAAATGTGGTCAATGTTATGCTTGTATAGCAGTTTATATTTACGGTCCTCTGAAAATAACTCAACATACTGCCATTATTGTCAAAATAGCTGGCAACAAAAGCGAGTACACCCTAAATGAACATGTCAAAACTGTGTCCAAAGTGTCAATATTTTGTGTGATCAGTGAACACCATTGTTATCTAGCACTGCCTCGATCCTCCTGGGCATGGAGTTCACCAGTGCAGCACAGATTGTTTCTGGGATCCTCTTCCACTTCTCCATAATGATATGCAGCCCCAGACCATGATGCTACCACCACCATGCTTGACTGTAGACACAGTTTTCTTGCTACTCCTCACCAGGGCGTCGCCACACATGCTGGACACCATCTGACCCAAACAAGTTTGTCTTAGTCTCATCAGACCACAGGACAAGGTTCCAGTAATTCATGCTCTTTGACTGGTTGCTTTCGGAAAACTGTGGACTTTCTTGTGAGTTCAGCTTCAGAAGAGGCTTCCTTGTGGGACTACGGTCATGCAAACCGACTTATTGCAGTGTGCGGTGTATGGTCTGAGCACTGACAATCTGACCTTCCGCTTCTGCAAACTCTAAAGCAAAACTGGCTGCACTCATGCGTCTGTTTTTTAAAGCCAGCTTCTGCACCTGACGCACAGCACGAGGACTCAACTTCTTTGATTGACCCTAGCGAGGCCTGTTCCGAGTGGAACCAAAACCTCTGTATGACCCTGGCCACTGTACTGCAACTCAGTTTCAGGGTGTTACCCAGCTTCTTATAGCCTAGGCCATCTTTGTGGAGAGCAACATTTCTAATTCTGAAGTTCTTTGCCATGAGGTTCCATGTTGAACATCCAGTGGTTGGTATGAGAGAATTGTACACAAATTGCTCTAATACAAGATACACAAATTTGCTTGGTCCTGTCAAGCAGACAAAAACATGAACATGATGAATAGGATATGTGGTTTTGCATGGTTAAACAACAAACTACCATTATCATTTAGGGTGTACTTTTTTGCCAGCTAAAAAGTTTTTTGACAATAATGGCTGTATTTTTTTGACAATAATGGCTGTATGTTGAGTTATTTTCAGAGGATAGTAAATGTAAACTGCTATACAAGCAGAATTGACTTTTCTAAAACATTTCCAAGTTTCATTTCTATAGACCATTTCACAAGATGTAAACAACACTGGTCCAGAAACACTTCCTGTTTCAGTTTGTAACTGTTTTCTTTATTTCAAATGTAAAGAAAACATCTTAAAGATGTTTGTTTAAATTTTTGATTCAGTTTTAAATGTTCTGTTGGTTGTATTTTATCCCAGCTTTTATGTAGTGTTAAAAAACTGAAACAGGAAGTGCTTCTGGACCAGTGTTGTTTACATCTTGTGAAATGGTCTAAAGTATTTTCCCTTGAGAAGATATACTATAATGTTTGCTGAAATGTGAGGGGTGTACTCCCTTTTGTGAGATACTGTATATGTAAACCAACACAAATGATTTAAGTTTCAATAATTTATTGCCATGTCAGCAAAGTTGATAGGAATTTGTCTTGGTACAACTCTCAGACATAAATAACCAAAAGACAGACATCATAAATACACCAACAATGACCCCAACAATTATGCTTATATTTCCCTGTTTTGATATTATTGTCATTGTGTGGACTGTTTTCTATCCTTCGTCTGCTATCCTCTGTTTCTTCAGGTAGATTTGATGAGGTTTTGGTCAGGCATCAGGTGAAGTATTTGGGGTTGATGGAGAATCTGAGAGTAAGGAGAGCTGGATTTGCCTACAGACGAAACTATGAGGCATTCTTAGAGAGGTCAGTCTCTCAGAAACACTGATTTTCTTACAAGCAAATGGCCAGGGTTCCTTTACTTTGTTTTATACTGTTTCTTGCACAGGTATAAGTCTCTGTGTCCAGACACCTGGCCAAACTGGCACGGGAAACTCCCAGAGGGGGTCGACATTCTGGTCAAACACCTCAACTACAAACCTGAAGAATACAAACTGGGCAGGTGAGAGGCGAGAAAAGAACAGACATACAAGTTACCGTTTGGGGTCAGTGAGATTTTTGTTGTGTTTTTGACCGAAGGCCGAATTTGTTCAAAAATAAAGTAAAACTGCAATATTGGTAAATATTATTACAATTACAATTGTAAAACTTATTCCTGGGATGACAAATCTGAATTTTCAGCACCATTATTCCAGTCTTCAGTGTCACATGATCCTTCAGAAATCATTCTAATTTTCTGATTTGGTGCTCAAGAAACTTTCTTACCATCAATGTTGATTGTATGTACAGTATGTATACATTTCTGTGGATAGCATGATGGATTTTTTTCAGGATTTAATTAATAGAATTTAGAACTTTTATTTGAAATAAAAATCTTTTGGTTTTTTTTGTCCAGAATGCCTGAAAATATTGACCAAAAAAAGTTGCTGGAGGTTTTCCCCTTTACTGACTCTGGGACAGCAGTGGAAGAGCTGGGGTGATACTAATTGATAATTGATTTTAGTTTGCTTTCTATTTAGGTCCAAAATCTTTATCCGCTTCCCAAGAACCCTGTTTGTGACTGAGGATGCACTTCAGGCTCAGAAACAAACCATTGGTAAGACTGTGATGATAATGATGTTCCTTTACTGTAAGCGCCTATTTGTACTGTAGTTGTAGTCATTTGCTCTTTTTTAACCTCTTTTTTGATAAGTGTTATTATTTATGTATTTTTTAAAAGTACAATAAAAAACGGCATTGTTTTTTTTAGCCGTCACTCTGCAGACATCTTGGCGGGGCTACAGGGAGCGAGCCAAGTACCACCGGATCCGACATGCGGGTAACCTTGACAAATAGACTGGGCTAAGACAGACAGGGATATCAAGGGAAAGCAACAGCCAATCTGTTTGTCTGTTTCATCTTGCAGTAATTGTTATCCAGTCATGGTGGAGAGGGGTCAAAGGTCGCAGGAAAGCCAGGCATCGTAGACAAGCAGCTGACACTATACGCAAGTATGAGTATATTTGTATCATGTGAATGAATGACGTTGATCATTGCATTGATTTTTTTTTGTCATTGTTTTTTTTCCCCTCGTTAATCCATCACAATGTTTTCTTCTTTATGTCTTTCTGCGCTCCACAGGTTTGTCAAAGGCTTCATCCTGCGCAATGAGCCCCGTTGCCCTGAAAATGAGTACTTCCTGGATCATGTGCGATTCTCCTTCTTGATGAAAGTGAAACGGAATCTGCCAAAAGGTGTTCTTGACAAGAGCTGGCCAAGACCACCGCCCTCACTAACTGAGGTATGATAAAACTATGATGGGTATTTTAATAATTTGAGCCATTGAGGTTTGTTTGATCAGACCAACTGGAGAATGAAGAAATCTGTGTTTTGAGGATGTACAGTCATGACTGCACTACTGTTCAGGATTACGTTTTATTTTATTTAGGAAGGGCGTTTAAATTGATAAAAAGTGACAATAAAGACATTTATAATGTTCTAAAAGTTTCCATTTCAAATTAATCCTGTTCTTTTCATCAACTTTCTAATTATCAATGAATGTTGAAAAAATGATGGTAGCACAGCTGTACATCTTTTACCAACATTGTTGTTTAAGCAGCAAATCAGAATATTCGAATGATTTCTGAAGGATTATGTGATTTTGTGACTGCTGAAAATTCAGCTTTACCATCACAGAAATAAATTACATTTTAAAATATATGTAAAACAGAAAAGTTATTTTAAATTGTAGTAATATTTCAGAACTGTATTTTTTATTGAATAAGTGCCGCCTTGGTGAGCGTTAGGGATTTCTCTCAAAAACATAAAAAAATCTTTCAGACCCCAAACTTTTGAATGGTAGTGTACTGTATGTAAAACTGTTTTCTCCTGCAGACATCTGAGCACCTTCACAGAATATGCCTACGAAACCTGGTCAATGACTATTGCAGGAGAATCCAGCCAGAGTGGAAGAAGCAGGTACAGCATTCATGCAAGAGCAAATCTGCACACAAACACACACATAAATGGATGAACATAACTCTCTTTTCTCACTGTCTGCAGTTGGAACAGAAGGTGGTAGCCAGTGCGATCTTTAGTGGTCAGAAGGACTGCTACCCTCGAAGTGTTCCCAAACTCTTTGTAGCCACCAGGCTAGGTAATATTTACACATATGAAAACACATCTATCCAAAAAACACACATACAAACACAAACAAAATACAGATAGTCCATGACGCATTTTTCTTACCACAGAGACTGAAGAAATCAATCTCAAAGTGCTGCAAACTCTTGGAAATGACAACAAGGTGAAGGTAAATGTGTTTGTATCCTTTTTTTTTTGGGGGGGGAATGCTGAATCTTTGAGTGTATTTCATATAAATGTATATGCAGTGACTATTAAAACATAGCGTAGTGCTTAGCGAAGTTCACCAACTGGGGAATTTTTGGATGCTTATTTGTTTGGTAATTGGGTTCCATGTAGTATAGGTTGAGTTGAAGTTTGTATATCCATTTCAAATGTTTCAATATTTAAAATAAACTGATTAAAAATACAATATAAACAGCAAAGCAGTTTTAAACTGTAATGAAAAGAGGCCAACTTAAAAAATATCAAATAAGATAAAGAAGACTTTGTGCTCCTATTGAACACGTGACTTTGTCCTGTTGTTTCCCCTGTAGAGGGAACACACAGACTCCAGAAAACAAACATTAGACAATGGCTAAATGGCCTTAATCGCATACTGAGCAGGTGCTTAATATCAACAAGTTCTTACTTGGCGAGTGCTAAAAAAGAACATACTACTGTAAATAGCCTGAATGTGTGTAGTATGAACGTGATCCGGACATTCATCTGCCATGTTGACTTTATCATCTGACCTACAACATAATAACAAGCGCAACAGCGACATGCGCACTAACACCTGATTGCATCAGTAACTCGACAACCCTACCTAGTACGGTTTTCCTCAGCGTTTGCAATGTCTGCACAAAGAAGGAATGCATGAAGCTCAGTAGAGCAAGCCTTTGGCATGCTGAAAACACACTGGCGATCTATTTTATTCAAGGCACTTAGAGGTCAGCACTGCCTTTGTGCCTGAGGTTGTTGCATGCTGCACTGTGCTTCACAGTCTCGCTCTTCTCAATGGGGACATTGATGCGCTAGAGGATGAGGAAGACCATGATGATGGCCTCCTGAACCCCACAACCTTTAAGCAAGAGTAGGGGGTCAATCTGCCGCTATGTTTACAACAAACATTCGTGTGCCTGCTCTCCATGACTACCTGTAAAACATTTAAACAGGTTAAAACGTTGTCTGCATTACATTTCATGTTTACAATTACATGCAAATTTTTGCTATAGCTTTATTACTTGTGTGGTGTTGTGGGCTAAACCACTGAATTTGGAAGCAAAGGTAGCTGGTTTGATCTCCGCCACCGCCAGGTTGCTCCAGGGGGATTGTATTCAATTCAACGTGCAATGCATATTCGGACTTTTTTCCTGCTATATAGTAGGGAAGTATGTGGTTGTGAGCCAATGTGAACAAAAATGTATAAATGGCTCCTATTGAACAGACTTAAAACAAAAAATGATCAGTATTAAAAGTTTTTTTTTTACTATTGTGTTTCAGAGATTGTGGGTATTATTTATGTTCTGCTGTATTGCTGTGTGTTTTGTCATTGTGTTTATCCTCTGGCTGTACAAATAATTGCCCCTTGGGGACAATAAAGTTACCTTGACCTTGAAATGAGCCAGTCAAAGTTATTAAATTAATATTGAAAATAAAATGAATCTCATACTTGTGGTTTTTTTTTTTTTTTGATTTTGGAGGGGTTGATAATCATATCGTATATTCTCCTCTTCTTTTTCAGTATGGTATAGCGGTCACTAAGTACGATAGGCATGGTTTCCGTGCACGTGTGCGGCAGCTGCTGTTGACTGCTTCATCTGCTGTGCTGGTCCAGGAAGCAAAAATCAAACAACGTATCGAATACGGCACATTGCTGGGTAATGTTACTGTAATACAGCTCTCTCTATTGTTGCCTAACAATACTGTATGACAACTAGACTTATTAAAGTTGCATACTCCTGTTTTTCACCGTATCTAATTCTTGGGTAATCATACTCTTCCGTAGTACTCAACCCATAAATTCTCATCAGTGTCAAACTACCAGCACACCATTAACCTCACACTGGGTAACACTTTGCAGTACTATACAATATTACTTTGTATTATTTTGTAGGTATCTCTGTCAGTTCCCTCAGTGACGGATTCTTTGTTTTGCATATTCCCACCACTGACAGTAAGCAGAAGGTGAGAGAAGTCCTATCATGCTCTGTGATTGTCTTGGCTGTGCAGTTGGAGCTCTGTTGTGTCATTTTGACTTTTGGCCTTCTGTCCTCCAGGGTGACTTGGTGCTGCAATGCGGTCATGTGATTGAGACAGTCACCAAGCTGGCCATCATGGCAGACAAGATACACAATGTCAACATCAGCCAGGACAGGTGTGTTTGTGTGTGTGTGTGTGTGTGTGTGTGTGTGTGTCCCCGTCTGTACATTGGGGTGTCTGAATGCTCTAGAGGGACAAGGGCACAATCCCACAGGGGCACACAGCTTACTTCACTGTCAATGTGGAATGTACTTGATTTGTTAAAAGCTGCATTAATCTGTGGGCAAGAATCTGATTCAAAAAGCCTTGAGCTGATGATTTTTTTGAACTATCGTTCAAATTTTTTTTTCTATAAAATTTTACTTTTTTGAAAGAAATTAATGCATTTTTCAGCAAAGTGACAGTTAAGTATTTATAATGTTACAAAACATTTTTAATAAATGCTGTTATTTTGGATTTCTATTTGTCAAAGAATTCTGAAAAAAAAATTATTTCATGGTTTCTACAAAAAATATTAAGCAGATTTCAATATTGGTAATAATTATAATAACAATAAATGTTTCTTGAGCAGCAAATCAGCATATTAGAATTATTTCTGAAGGATAATGTGACACTGAAGAATAGAGTTAGTTAATGATGCTGAAAATTCAGATTTACCATCACAGGATTAAAGATAAAGTAAGTCAGGGCCCTCGAGGTCAACTTTCCTGTGGAGTTTAGCTCCAATCTTGATCAAACTCACCTACCTATAACTTTCTAGTAACTCTGAAGACCTTGATTAGCTTGTTCAGTTGTGTTTGATCAGGGTTGGAGCAACTCCAGGGTTGGAGTTGAGAAGCTCTTCACTGCACTACTATGTCTTTGATAAAATAAATGCAACTTTGGTGAGCTTAAAAGACTTCTTACGAAAACATTTACAGAACTAAATCTTTTGAATAGTAGTTTTTTAAACATCTTTGTTTTCGTCATTGTTGTTGTACTTGCTTTAAACTAAACTTAAATGCAACATGTATATGCATATTTACACTTTTCCAACTGTGTATGCTTTACTCTCCAGTATCAGGTTTGCCATTGCAAAGGGAAAGGAGGGAGTTGTAGACTTCACTAGTGGATCAGACCTGCTAGTGGTCAAGACCAAGAATGGACACCTGTCTGTGGTGAGACACACACACACACACACACACACACACACACACACACACACACACACACACATACATATACACACACACACACACACACACACACACACACACACACACACACACACACACACACACACACACAGAGAGAGAGAGAGAGACTTATGATTAGGAAATACAAGGCTAAATAATAAAATTGTTTTAGTTTGAAGGGTATAGAGACAACAAAGTTTATTAGAGTTTGTTTTAAAAAGAATAAAGGAAAAAAGAAAGGTAATCGTATTTCAGTTCGAGAATTCAGAGAGGTGAACATGTCTTATTTAACAAAGTTTTAGTTGTTTGTTTTCAATAACTGCTTTTTCTTTTTTTAGACCACCCCACGAATCTCATGAACAGCCAATGACAGGTGACCAGCAGTGAGCAGATCATTCACAGCAGTGCTTTAGCCAATCACTACACAGAGCCAGACTACAGTTTTTTTTTAATTAATTTTAGTCTCACTCCAAAAGCACATATTAGCAAGTGTATATTAAATCGCATTTTTAATCACTTTTTTGACTACTGATTTTAGATTACATTTAATTACGATTTCTGTGGGTTAATTGATGACTTAATTGTATAATTTCTCTCATCTAATCAATCACATGAATCTATTTCAATTTTGTCAGTAATTCAAGCTTAACTAAAAAGATATACTACAGATACGTATATACGTAGATATGTATATAAGACATATACTAGACCTTTTGAGAATTTCTCATTATCTACATAATCTTTTCAAATGTAATAAAAGTAATTTACAAATAACACTACTACCTATCAGCGGAGACATTATATAACTCAATTATTGTTAAATCATTTAAAAAAATAATCAATGCTCTATAATCTTTTCTTACACTTCAGACAGATGCCAAAAAAAAAACAATGGCTTTTTCAGCCAGTGTCAGAACAAGCCTTACTTTAGGTTGCACCAAGTGTTCAGTATGACTTTACATACCATCCGTTGTATGGAAAAAAAAAGTTGCATAAATACACATTCAGTAGAAATGCTTCACAGTCATTTTATTCAGTAATTCAGTACACATGTTTCACTTCTGCACTTATTTATGAATAATAAATATTGATTGAAAAAGGTTTTACACACATTTCACATAAATAAAATAAATAACTTAATAAATAAGACAAGGTGGAAAGTACAGGGGAATGAAAAAGAAAAGCGGATGTAAAGTTAATATCGTTCTGACCTTTGTATTGCCGATTATCAGTGAAGGAGGGAAGTGGGGTGTTTGGGGAATTTTGAATTTCTACAATTGCTGACTATGCTGTTTTGTTTCAGTTTAATATAAACCAAACATGTACTGTTTTTTTTCTTGTTTAAATGATGCTGGCATTGTGTTAATACAAATAACACAACCATTGTATAATCTAAAAATACTTGCTTGTCAAATAATACTGCTTAGGTAATCTCATGATGACCTATACTAGCTGCCTGTTCATGTATTTACTCCCCTGACCTATCCCATACAATACTCATTAAATATAAAATACTGAAATTTAGATTCAAAAAAATAAATTTTCACACATTAAGACAAGTATCTGTCTAGTCTTTTGTAAAAAAAACGGTAAATAATAAAATATTCTCATAAAAAAAGTTAATGAGCAAGGTAAACAGCAACTATGACATGAAGTTCTTTAGTGATATGAATGTTAGTGTATTCAATTATGCAATTCCTTGGTTCTGTTTTATAATTTAATTCCGTGTTGCTCCAATACTTGGTATTTGTTTTCAAAGGTTTTCTTTGATGTGTTTTTCAATATTTGGCTTGGAGCACAGTGTAATCTCGTGCCAATCTGCTCAAGTACCGTTCTAGATCTCTCAGTATCATGTACCCTCTCATATGTTGAATCCAAAGTGACTCCCGTGCTGTTGTGGTCTGCTGGGTCGACGCAAGTGTCGATGCCCGGGTGGTGGTTTGCAGGAGGCTAACAGTGGTCTTCTTCATTGCTGAAGTCAATCTCCTGTCGGCAGAGTTAAAGGTCTCAGATGATTGTACGGTGAAGTGTGCGGAGCTCCTAGGGTTAACAGTGGGTCTTGGGCTCTGGGGCTTTCTGGTGTTGTCTGTGGAATGATGCATGCTGGGAAATGGACTGGACAATGAAGTGGAGTGTAGGGGATGGAGAAGTGGAGATTCTGTGGATGCAGACAACTGTGTGATGCTCTTCAACTGCAGATAGAGAGAGAGAGAGAGAGAGAGAGAGAAAACAAGAGTCTTAAAATATCAGCCTGTTGTTTTGTCCCAAAAGGTCAGATTTCTTTGGTAACACTATAATAACTCAGTTTTGGCAAACAGTATAACCTTATAAATATTTAACAGATCATTAATGTTAGTAATATTTTTTTTTCATATCTGACCCTGGATTTAGAATATTGCAATATTATGTAATATTCTAATGTAATATATTATTATTTAGAAGTCTCAAAGTAACCTTGAATCGAGATTTGGACTGTAGAAGGTCAACCAGTTAGAAAATGATTACACGGAGATCACGAGGCAGACCAGACAAATATGACTAAAACAGACGTTGTTGTTACTATTCTTAGATTCAAATATATCACAGATATTTTCTATATACCCTATAGAAATCCCCTTGGGATTTTCATAAATATTCTGGTAAGAGCCCCTATGTTTGGCAACTTTAACGGGGGCATGACGAGTTAATCATCAGAGTTGTGAAATGATGTGTCTGGCTGGGACGTTGTTGCGTTATATCTAACTAGTCTGCACTTGTACCTGTGAGTTGACTTGTCTCATTAGATCCCTCAGATCTATTTGCAGACCGACAAAACTTTGGCACAAGGTGGGCTGTGGCCTTCCTCGTTTGTCTCTTCGCTGCTCTCTTTTTTCTCTCGTCGCATCTCTTTCTCTCTCAAGCTGCTGCCGTTGACTTTCCAGGTGAGTCCAGAAAATTTGGAGGTAGTGAGAGGCCAAACGCAAACGCTCAGTGTCCTGAAACAAACAGAACTTTTAAAACATATACTCATGCAGTAAACCAATTTAAATACTACATGATAAAGATATGCGTGCACACCTGCATGTGTAGCCAGGTCTGATAACTGAGAGTCGCAGTGGGTAGTGTACTCAGCTTCATTAGGCCTAGGTCTCCGTACACAAAAAGCTCGCCTCTAAACACCTGTTGTTTCTGTCAAGAAACGTGTGGAACTTTAGATACAAACTGAATAATAATAGCAATAAAATTAAATAATAAAACAGTACACATCGGAATGTCGGCGTTAATTTGATTTGGTCAGGCTACTATATACAAGATATGCATTAGTTCTCTTACGTATCGGGACAGCAGCTGTTGGACTCTGGCGCGGATTGTGCGCGTGAGGCGCAGTGAATTGGAGAAGGACAGCGCTCCTCTGTGGCCGAGAGGGGAAGCGGTATTTGTAGACACCATACAAATGATGATGCAAAAAAGAGTCTGACATCGCCGAAACATCTGGGAGAATTGAGAGTGAAATTGTCAGATCATTCAAAGTAGCCTAGTGATACATTGTATATTAGATACAAGGTGGTATCAGATATTAGATATTAGGCTATCACAGTTTGGGCTATTTTGCCAGCTTTTTTTCGAGATCTAGGCTTTCTGAGGCTAGTGATCATATTTCACATAAGAAAACCTCAGTACTACCCTTCTGTCCTGCATAAATAAATGTATACAATACCTAAAGTTAAGGTAGCCTATACCTTGAATTACATGGGCTAATTAGACCATACACTTAAGCCTATTACATATCAATAAACACACAAAAATATTTTCAGTCTATATGTCA
Source organism: Pimephales promelas (assembly GCF_016745375.1). The sequence continues at coordinate 3,956,329 of NW_024121577.1, read as the reverse complement.
TGTTGGTGTCAAACGTATTTACTACCATTTGCCTATCCAATACGGTCTATTGATGATTAACCAGGATCGTGATCAATATCAACTGCATTAAAACATCTCATTTAAATGAAAAACAATTTACTTTAATTGCTTTAAAAGTTAAAATAAATCGCCTGATGTTTAGTTTCTGTTAATTAGTTTTTTTGGTAGCCTAGTAAGGGAGTTAAAATGATATTGGCTCTTACCTCCGTTTAAATATTTGAATATCAGACCTTGATTGTTCAGTCGTCGTCAGTGATTTGAGATGATGATGCACCAGAGATTGCATCTTATATTCTCTGTAAATATCGTTTCGGTTTCATTCGTTCGGTCTTTTTTTTTTTTGTTCTTTTTTTGGGAATGCCAGTGTTTGTTCCTCTTTTTAAGCTACGTATTAGAACATTTCCTGAAAGTACAGTACAGTCTTGAAGATGGTACAATATTTGAATGTGTATTGCCTTGAAAGCTCATAGGCAGTGTGTCTGTCTATATATATATATATACACATAAAATGCAAAAGTGTTCTGTTGGTGTGTGGGTATGGGTTAGTCTTTAAGAGTTTGCAGTTAGCTGTATTAAAACAATAGAAGTCTATGTTATATAATTTTTAGGTTAAGCAGTGTGTGTGGGGGTGGGGTGTGAGTGTGATATCTTAGTCAAAGTTTGTGTGAAAGACAATCTGTTAGTTCAGATGATATCACTTTTGGCATTTAGTAACATTAACATAATCCAATCAAATCATAATCAAGGTGTGAAATTGTACTGGGGCGGTACCTTTCCAAAAGGTACACTTTTGTACCTAAAGGGTGCATATTGGTACCTTCATGGTACATATTTGTACAGTTATGGTACCAATATGCACCCTTTAGGGACAAAAGTGTACTTTTTTGAAAAGGTACCGCCCCAGTGACAGCTTTCGTACCTTTTTTTCTGACAGTGCTGTAACTCATTTCTTATTGGTTAAACGGATGGTGTTGCATTGACAGTTAAATTGACTAAACAAATATTAAACTAATATAGAGACATTGTAAAAAAATGGATCTTTATGAATTATTTGTTTTCACATTGAATTCATATTTAAAAAATGCTTGCATCTGTAATTACATCTATAATTGCACTGTTGACTCTTGTACACCTTAACCACCTATAAACCCAACCACACCACTATGACCCTGACTCGAATCCCACCTCAGTAGCAACAGTGATTTTTCAAAACACACCATAAGTGGCCTACAGTTTTTTTATTTTATTTATGCAAGTACATAGTAAAGACACCAATAAAGTGTGACTCTAAATTATGTTGTAAAATGCAATTGATAGAATATAAGTTAATAATATATACAAAAAATTTTTTTCAAAGCATTTAAAAAAGATGTTTAAAGATGTTGAATATTAATTTACTATATATTCAAAACAAATTACACTGATACGCTCTCAAAACAGACTTGTATCTCACATCAGGGAACATGTAGCAGAGAATGGATGGAGCATAAATGTGTGAGGTGTTGTTACATAAAATTATATTTTACAATTCATGGAAAGTCACACGGCAATCCCTGTGGGGAAGACCCTCCCATGCTAGTCTCTGTCTCTTTCTGAGGTTGCTCAACTGCTGTTTTCTACACGAGATGACATTTCTGTTTTGCCCCATGACCAGCTGGGCCGTATACATTCACGAAAAGTACCTTCTTAAGGAGACCACAATATCTGTAAATTTGAAACATCTTCACTAAAAAACCCACCCAAAGATCATGGTTTCACATGCATTATATCACCTTTACATATCTGCAGTATGAGTATAGCACATCTTTTTTCTCCCATTTTTTTCTCTTCTTTTTTGTCTTTTATAATTATAGCACTTTAGAACTGATTTATCTGATTTTGTAATTTGTCTGTAATTAACATATTCTGCACAAGTAAAATCCCTATGTTCCCTATATATGCTATAAAAATGAATGAAATCATTAGATTGTGGAAGAAACTTACTTTTCAGAGTGTTTTTTTTTTTTTTTTTTTTTTTTTGAACATTCTTCAAAACATTTTTTGACCTGCATGCAAAACGGAAAACCGTAAATAAACAGGTCAGTCTTAGCATGCATCACATTTGGTTTTGAGGAACAACTGAATTTAACTTTTTAATATAAAAAACAGCAGTTTTAAAAGAAAATCTTCTGGGCTGTCCTTGTACATCCCCTTTGTTTATTAAATTTACTTTCTTTCAGTCTTTCTAAGCTGGGATATCCTAATACTACAAAATATTTTTTTTCATTCTCTCTCTTTTTTGAGGGAATATCCATTCTAACGACACACAGCCATTTCATTTTTTTCATTTGCTGTGAAGACATGGAGTGTAAGACATGCATCATGGTGTCACTGGATGTTTAGGTAATCACATGACCACATGGTCGTTTAACAGAAGATGCCACATATTCTGACCACTGCTGTTATGTAAGGTGACATATATAGATTACATTGGGTGTGTGAGTAGAAATGCTGAGGTTTATTTGGTGATGTGAATCCGCAGTTGCACCACATGAGCGTATCACTTCATGTTTTTCTTCATTAGCATTAGTTTTGGGTTGAGCAACACTTCCTTTCTCCAGTGCTCTCTCTCTCTCTCTTTCTCCATCACTCTTCTCTCTCTCATTCTTCACTCTACTCTCTCAAGTGATGTTAATTGCCCGAGACAAAGACTGGAAGGTACATACAGTACAGTACATACAGATAATTATTACGTTAACTACTTGATTTAAAATACATTTTCATATTTTGTTTTTTATTATATAGTCAGCAAAAAAATAAATACTTTACAATAAGGTTTCATTAGTTAACTAAATTTCCTAACATGAACAACAATGAAAAAAAAAATTAACAATACTTCTACAGTATGTATTATTCTTGATAATGTTAATCTAAACGTTTACTACAACCGTAAGGCCCGATTACACAAACAGGGCTTAGATTAAGCCAGGATTAGGCCTTAGTTCAATTAGGGCATTTCAGTAGCGTTTAAAATAGCTTTTATAAATCTGCCTTATAGAACAAAACATTACTGTTGTGCTTCTTGAGACAAAACAATGGCACTGACATTATTTAAGATATGTCAGTGCAAGTTGCTTTCAGTTAAAACAGCTCAAACATGCAAAGCTTAAGCCTTGTCTGAGAAACTGGGGGTATTAAAATCAAAACTTGTATCTGTTAACATTGGTTGATGCATTGTAAACTATAACATGATTAGAAATGTTTTAAACTCACAACAAAGGTCACTAACAAAGAACATGAAAAAATATTGCTTCTTGCTTGTTTATGTTTTAATAGTTTCAGACTTTTGAAAGCCAATGTGTAGTTGTGCCACTGGTACTTTTCTCAGTTTGGCCTTATGCCTCCTCTAGTCTAATAATAATAATAATAATAATAATTCATTACTTTATATATAGCGCTTTTCTCGGCACTTAAAGCACTTTACATAGAAGGGGGAATCTCCTCAACCACCAGCATCCACCTGGATGTTGTGACGCGCGACGGCAGCCATGCGCCAGAACGCCCACCACACACCGGCTTACTGGTGGAGAGAAGACGATTGATGAAGCCAATTGCTATATATACATACAGAACTGTGCAGAAGTCTTAGGCACACTAGTATTTTCGCCTCAAAGAAATGGTTTTAACCCAGTTATTTATATATTTTGCTGTAGTGTCTCAGTAGGAAATATCAGTTTACATTTCTAGGCATTAATTGTAATAATCCAGTGAAATTTTTGAATGCACAAGGATTCTGACAACAGCCAATGCTCCACACGGAGGTCGGATCTCACCATCATCGAGTGGAAAAAACAGATACTAAAGACCAGAAGAACTGTGGCAACGTTTCCAAAGACGCTTGAAAAAACCTGCAAAACTAAAAACTATGTGCAATAGTAAAGCTGGTTTAAATGTAAAGGGTACTAAACACCTATTGATTTGATTTAGTTAACTGTTAAAAGTTAATAACAGTTTATAATAGTTAACTAATAAAATGAATTGATAAATAAAATCTATTTATGATAATGACATTATTTTTGAAAACATTCTCATTTACAGCATTTTTACACAAGTGCTTTTTTACAGTACTGTAGCTTTGCAGGCAGGCAGGCACTACCTTCGAGACGTTGCCGCAGTTTTAGTGTGCCTAAGACTTCTGCACAGTACTGTATATATATATATATACCGCCTCCACCCTATATATATATATATATATATATATATATATTTATATATATATATATATATATATGGGGATGATTAGGAGGCCATTCTGTACAGAGGCCAAAGGGCAAATTTTGGCCAGGGAAATTTTGGGATTTTTGTGACCACAGAGAGTCAGGACCTCGGTCTAACGTCTCATCCGAAGGACGGAAAACACTATGTTTCTTCCTGGTAATCCCTTGAATGATCTTCTGTGGAGGGGCCAAGAACAGAGAAGTAGCCTATAGGGGCAGAAACCACAAGGGTGGAGGCGGTGCAAAGCGGTGATGTTCATTTTGTCATTTCTTGTGATGACTCGTGGGAAGGGGTAGTTCTCAACTTACAGACACCCACGCAGATTTCAATGGGGGTCACGATGTTTACGAGCACTTATGACTCAAATGACTGTTCATGCATGAATGTCATTCAGAACATATACATGTTATACTCTCACATGTACTATTTTAAGTGGATTTCATGCAGGTGAAGCTATACTTTTGCATTGCATGTTACAATATAAACAACATGAGACATAAACACGCTTTTGATTTCAACTTCCCTCCTGATATGTTTCCGGTAGTTCTTCCTCATTTTTTTTTCCAGTAGTGTCTCTGTCTTGCTGTCATTTTCAGTCCTGACTCATTCAATACTGTATATTAGTTTTCCTTATGACACATCAGTTTTATTACATTTCTCAACTAAAACTTGTGGTCTCACTTTTCTCTCTTTCTCTTTCTCTCTCAATTTTCACCCCCTTTTTTCTGACTCAAATTCTCTTTCCCCTATCTTCATTTCTCTGGATGTTTTAAAATGCATTTTTGCCAAATTGGGTTGTCAGGACATTCGATCCAGTGCTGCAATAACCAAATCCTTAACCAAGTGACAGTATGACATTATGATTTTTTTTTTTTTTTTTCAAGGCACAAATGAGTTTAATGGCCATCAAATGAGATCAGTCAGTATATATTCTGGTTCCTGGTATCTTCCTTTGTCTGGAATCACAATGTCTGGTATTCTCCTTGTCTCTGAAAGTAAACTTTAAAAAGACACTCAAAATTCAGGGATTGTATTAAATACAGTCAGACAAACTCTCTGATCATGTGTAGTTATTAATAATACTAAATACTACTACTAATAATACTGTTAATAAGATTAATAAACATTTTATTGCTTAAGTGACAGTGTTGTGAAGAAAAAAATACATATCTTCACAAAAATGTAACTTTAACAGGTAAAGTTAACAGGTTGCTTTTCATTTTTGAGTTCAGGAGATTGGGTTAATAAATATAAACTCAATATAAATTATGTTATCTTAACCACATTAATTATCTAAGTTGATTTGACAAAAGAAAAAAAACTGCGATAAAACAGAGAGAGAGAGAGTAAATAACAATACTTGATCCTATGTAATTCTTGATTTGATACTGGATTTCTAAAGGTCATCCTAGATCCCAAAACTGCTAAACGTGCCTTATAGCTGAACTATGATATTTTGTTGATAAGCACCTTCAGTCGCAGAGAAAAGTGCCCTGCTCAGTGCCTGGTAGTCTGATAAAGGAGGCCGAAACCCCTTGAGTCTCTCTCCAGTCTGCACACATTTAGAAGTCGATCAGTGGAAAAGGGGCTGTTGCTTTCAAATGATCCACAAGATGGCAATGAGAACCTAAAGCTATTGCTGATATTAGAATATTAGTAGCCCTCCTCTTATGTGTTTCTGGGCTGATTCTCCATGGGCCAGCAGACCTCTTGCTATGCCTTTACATTCATTCACTTTAATATCAAGATGCATATCGAGTATATTTCTACAATTAGTGTTGCAAAAAATAGACACACTTATTCTTAACTTATTCTTTCAGGGTGGCAGTGGCTCAGTGGTTCATGAAGATTGTCTACAAACCAGAAGGTTGGTGGTTCAATCCCTGGTTCCATCTGACCAAGAGTCAAGGTGTCCATGAGCAAGACACCTAACCTGCTCCTGACGAGCTGGATGGCGCCTTGTATGGCTGACACTGCCGTCGGTGTATGAGTGAGTGAATGGGTGAATGTGAGGCAAAATGTAAAGTCCTTTGATGGCCATTGGGTCTGTGAAAGCGCTATATAAATGCAGTCCATTTGCCAAAGTTACATTCCTGAAATTTTTTTCTCTCCAATTGTCGGATTAAGTACCTCAGATGCATTCAAGGACAAATTGTGCAGTTATTAAAAATAGAATAATTTTAAAACATTTAGTTTAACATTTTTTTCTTTTGTCAAATCAACTTAGAATGTGGTTCAGATAACATACTATTTTGAATTTCTATTGATTAAACCAGTCTCATTCGTTGTATTAACTCAATGAACTCAAAATTGTAAGGCAACAAGGTAACTTCAGTTTTTTTTAAGTTAAACCAACGATATTTTTTTACAGTGAATATTGATGTGTGGGAAATGTTCTGAGCATGGTGGTACATCTCTCATTAAGCTTTGCCTTAAAAATGTGATTTTGATTTTTCTTTTAGTTTGATGTTCCCTTTGCCTAGAAAACAAAACTGCATCAAGCAGGGAAAGCAAATAAACAAAATTTCACCAAGTATCCCGCATTGACATTGAGCAGAACAGAGCTCACAAAGGTGAACATCTGGCCTCACCACAGATAGATGGTCAACTCCTCATTTGGTATTCATTACATATATTATGCTTTCATCTTAAATTCACAATGAAAAGCTTCACTTGCTTTTTAGCATTTATACAAGCCAGTTTAAATAACAACATGTTTTTTTGTATAATTTACAGTTACCCAGGCAATGTTTGTACCAAACAGGAATTGGAACTGTAGTCTGACTTGCAATCTGAGCAAGAAAATATGTTTTTTTAAAGATCCAGATTAACATGCATCAGCTATACGCGAATCAGTTCTTTAAAACTGATTTCAGAACACTTTTCCACACCCGAATATTTACCATCTAAAAGCAAATTTCAGAAACATTTCCTGACAATCCCTGTCATAAAACAGCAGTAGTGAAAGTGGCCTGCAAACATTTATATGGGGATTTCTGGTGTCCTCTTTACAAGAAAACAGAATCAATTATATTAAAAACTCTTTTAAGTTTCAATGCAGTTGAGTTTGTGCATATCTCAGGTGTAAAGATTCAACAACAGCTGAATTTAACATTTGAGTCTTGTGCTTTCGTACCTTGTGTGACCACCAATTTCACACCATTCTTTGTAAACCCTAGAAATGGTTGTGTGTGAAAATCCCAGTAACTGAGCAGATTGTGAAATACACAGACCAGCCCGTCTGGCACCAACAACCATGTCGCAAAATTGCTTAAATCACCTTTCTTTCCATTCTGACATTCAGTTTGCTGTTCAGGAGATTGTCTTGACCAGGACCACACCCCTAAATGCTTTAAAGCAACTGCCATGTGATTGGTTGATTAGATAATTGCATTAATGAGAAATTGAACAGGTGTTCCTAATAATCCTTTAGGTGAGTGTATATTAAAGAGATAGTACTCCCAAAAATTAAAATTCTGTCAGTAAGTACTCACCCTCATGTTGTTCCAACCCCGTAACACAATTTAAGATATTTTTTATTAAATCTGAGAGCTGGGTCACTCTTCCATAGGCTTTTGAAACAAGGGATTGAAACTTGCCGGCCCAGAAAAGTTATTGAAGACATCGTTAAAATAGTCTGAGTGACTACAGTGGCTCAATCTTAAGTTTATCAAGCAATGAGAATACATTTTGTGTGCAAAAAACAACAAAAATAACGACTTTTTTCAACTATTCATTTTCTTCTCTGCGAGCCTCAAGATCACTCGAGGCTTGATTGATCCAGCTCTCAGATTGAATCAAAAATATCTTAATTTGAGTTCCCAATATTAACGAAAGTCTTACGGGGTTGGAACAACACGAGGGTGAGTAATTACTGACAGAATCAGTTAAGCATTATATAATGTGATTCCTTTAATCATTGTAAACCAACTGTAAAAATAATTTGTAGATTTTTAAAAAGTGCTTGATGATATGAGTCTAATGAAAGTTTAATGAAATTTCTAAGCATTGCATTTTATACATTAAATAATGATCTGTTAATCATTATGTAATGTTTAATAAGTTCATTAGTTAACATTAACAAGCACATGATTATCTGAATTTAACTCTCTGTAAGCATTGCATAATGTTTGTTATGATTTATTAATTAAAGTTATTATAAAGTGTTACTAATGTTTCCTTCACATTTATTTAGAAATTACAGCTAGACAAAAAACAAAAACAAAACTATTTTTAATGAAGAACCAACATGTTAGTAAGGAGTATGGAGTCATTAAATTCATTGTTTTCCTTCAGTAAATATTTTCATTTCTTTATTTCTAGAGTTGTTCACGTTCTTACACATTTTTACTTATTTTACATATTTGCATATTTACAATGTGTGAATGTGCAGATCGTACATATTTTACAAGTTGCCCAAGTCGTATGAAATACGAATGACCTACCCCTGACCCCGCCCCTAAACCTAACCATCACTTGTGTTTTAATTATTTGTACGAATTCGTACGAATTGGTTGTGAGATAGCGTTTAAAAATCAGACGCAAATGTAGACCTTTGATAGTAGAACTTAAAAACCCAGATGGGCTTTTGTTTTCACACCTGTATTACCCATTTTTGTTTTTGTTTTGTTTTTCCTTGATTGAGACTGCACAATCATCACCTTACATGAACCAAAATCATGTGATGTGATGTCTCTGGACTTGTGCTCCACCAGTATGGAGCCAGACCCCCTGATGCCGATCAGAGGCGGACGAGGGGGATTGTTTGCTTGAATTAAGCTTTTCTTTTTGACCCTATTTGTCTTGTAAATGGTTACTTGTGCCAATTTTGTCCAGCTCTCTTATTTGCACTTACAACAGAAGGTGATTTCGACATCTTTTGTTTATTGCATTGCTGGATCTCCAAAAGGGAGGGGGCATTTATATGGGGTGCAGGGGTTATATATAAAAAGCACAGTCTGAATGAGGGTGGAAGTGTCTGGACCTGAAGAAAGTTAGACAGCAATGATGCATACAGTCAAGCTGCTCTGTGTGGTGTTCTCGTGCCTCTGTGTTGTCGCATGGGCTTCTTCTCAACGCCAGCCATGTCGTAAGATTTTTATATACATTTCTTGTCTTTGTGGTTAAAGAGTAATCTGCTTTTATATATATATATATATATATATATACGTATATATATATATATATTTTGTCTTGAGAACGTTTTAAATTTGAACATTCTCAGAAGCTGCAGATGATGTGGAAGAAATGTTTCTTTTTCATTTCTTTTTCAGATCCCCCACCTTTGACCAGTGGAACAATGAAAGTGGTGAGTGTACAAAATTTTATAGGATGATTAATAATTATAACTGACTGTTAGGCCGTACAATTTGGCTCAGTACTGAGAGAACCTTTAAAAATAATGCTGTGTCATCTGAATATAAGAACAAGCCCTAATTTTTTCACTATTTATAAAACATTCTAATTCAGTGATGGGCACACAGCTTTTTAAGCTATACAAAAACAAAGTGTTTAAGTGATGGTATTCCCTATAAAAGCATTCTAGCCTTTGTTATAAAACATTTTGGTAACCCTTTACAATAATGTTTCATTGGTTAACAAACTAATGTACTGCACTTCTACAGTATTTATTAATCGTCTTCGTTAATGTTAATTTAATCATTTACTAATACATTATTAAAATCAAATGTTGTATTTGTTAACATTAGTTAACACAGTGTGAGCTACAGTAACAATGAACAACTGTATTTTTTCATGAACTAATTTAACAAAGAACAACAAATAACAAATCTATTGCCCTTGGTTACTTCATGTTAGTAAAATACATTACTGTAACTAATTCTAACAAATGAGACCTTATTGTAAAGTGTTACCAACATTTTCAATGTGGTGGAGCGCATATATTTTGCTTTTGCAAAAAGGATTTGACGTTTGTATTTGAATGTTAAAACCTTGTATTTAGTTTCATTACCCGAGACCTTGAGAGTTGTTTGAAAAATCTGAATTATTAAAATGACTAACTTTAATATGTTTACGGTTCTCTTTTGTTTGAAACGCAAAAACACACATTCAGGTTTCAACGGGGGGTCATGACCTTGCATCTGGAGAGTTCAGTTATGACGCCAAAGCGAATAAATTTCGTTTTGTGGAAGACACTACTCATGCGAACAAAACTTCGTATTTGGATGTGCTCGTACATTTTGAAGAGGTAGGCCTAGTCAGCGTCTCTCTCTCTCTCTCTCTCTCTATTCCTCTTCCTCTTTTAGCTTGTGATTGAATTTTTGCTGAACCTTATAATAAATATAAAGTACTTTTTTTCTCTCGCAGGGTACACTTTATGAGATAGACAGTAAAAACGAGAGTTGCAAGAAGGAGACTCTGCAGTTCCGTAAGCACCTGATGGAGATTCCACCCGATGCCACTCACGAGTCTGAGATTTACATGGGCAGCCCCTCAATCACAGAACAGGGACTCCGAGTCCGGGTCTGGCATGGAAAGTTGCCCGAACTTCATGGTCCTTACCTTTTTTCTTCTTCTTCTATTTTTACTTACTTAGTTATTCTATTGCTTTTCAAAATAAAAACAATCATGTTTGTATTTTCTTTTCAGCTGAATACTCTCTGTCAACCACTTCCTGTGGCTGTTTGCCGGTCTCTGGATCCTACTATGGTGAGAAGAAGGACCTTCTCTTCAGGTAAAGCAGAGACTGAATGCACTATAGGAACACTAAGATTACTGCAGAGTATTCTATATGTGGCTATGTGATTCTGAAAGTTTCTCAGAAACATATTTGTTTCAAATGTTTTGAGGATGACTACAATGTATCCTGCAGTTTTGCATACGCCAATTAACTGAGCTATTTTCTGCTTCAGTTTCTTTGGTGTTGATTCAGAAGTTGATGACCCACAAGCCTTTGTGCCCCCGGCCTATTGTGAGGGCGTGGCATTCGAGGAGGCCCCAGACGACCACAGCTTCTTCGACCTGTTCCACGACTGAAGAAAAAAACATGACATGATATACAAACTGCCAAAGATGGCTACACGCAATAATAAAAAGAGCATTTAAATCAAAATATATCCTGTATCCATCTCTCTTTCTTCAGAAAATGCAGTTTCACTAACCTTTTTTGTCTTTTGGAACTTGTTTCTTCACTCTAATCAAGTCAATAAAGCTGAGCTTTCACTGAAATCCATTTTCATGTCTGTTTGAAAAATGATAAAGCTGTGTGGACATAATGGTGTGCGATAATTGGAGATTCTGTAAAGAATTAATGATTCTTGCACAGAAAAATGCAGTGACAAAAAATTACAAAAAATACATCCATTTCATGCATAAAAACATAAGCTGCTGAACAAACTTAATTTAATTTAAGAAAACTTTTCCACAAAATTAAATTACATTTTTTCAAAAACAAAATCAGATTAGTTTCAAATGATGGGGAAGTCGAGTGATCTGCAGCGAAAGCCTCTTTTTATAATGTCCAGCACTACTGTAGAGGTGTGACGAGACATTTATCTCATGAGACGAGATGAGACATAAGACTGGGTTCACGAGAACGAGACAAGATTTTTTGATGCAGGTGTGTAAATGTGTTTTGCACCATATTCACTGCAGCAACTGTAGCAAAAATGTGAGCGTACAAGTTTCTTAATTTTTGTTTTGTAAAATAGGACTTGTGCGCCTGCAATGGAGAATTTGAGAAGGTGTAACTGTTGTGTTGTGTTTGTGGAAGATAAAAAAAGTCCACAAGTTTGCAACTTCTTTTACAAGGTCACTTCAGTAGTTTTGCACCAAAAATATCTTCATAAGAGTTAACCAATTGACAATGAATATACAATGATTTCCTAAGCATATGAAATATTTTCAATTTTTGTCTGTGTACAGGCCACTGATTCTACATAGATCAGTGGAGCAGCACCGGAAGCTGTCACAGGTTTGATTTGGAGGTAAGTTGCAATGGCAGCCATGCATATACTGTCTGATAACATTTTACATATTGTATTCCTTTCCCAATGTAAAAGAAAAGTGTTCTAAACAAAAATAGCTGCAGCATTGAATTTATTTTTTTATTATTATCAATTTTTATATGAAAAAATATTGTACAGAATATGATGTAATATTGCTCTCTTTGGTCTGACATTCAGAGTTCCAAAAGCAACTCCGCTTCAACAGCTTAACAGACAGCTAACCAGCCAGACATTTCTGAACATTTCACAAAAACATTTCTGCACATTTGCATATATGCATGTCTTAAAATGTATTTAATTTTCTTAAATGAGTTCACCAACATCTGTGGACTGAAGATGAAAAACGCACTGAATCTGAGTATAACAAGACACAGATTTGTTTTTAGGGGGGCGAGGCAGAAGTTTAGGGGAATTTATCACTATTTCAGATAGCCCGTCGGGGCCGGTTGTGCATTTTGGTAGCCCAACTGGAAAACACAATAGCCCTGGGACTTTAGGCGATTTTGTGAGGCCTGACATTATTTCACATTTCTTGCTTTACAGCAAGTATAACTTTGTTTATTCCCATTTTTATTGACCAAGTGCTCACAAATAGCCTCATGTCTATAATGAACATGGATGGAACTGGTAACACAAGCTGCCATTCAGAAGAATGGAACTTTATAAGGTCATGAAAGGTAATTATTTTTTTTTCTATTTGTGGACCCACATCACCTAAAGCTCTATTCTCTAGATGATTTTTAGTTTTCAGTTTGTGCAAGATAAATGGCAATTGCTGTTACATTTTTCAAGTGACATCCAGAGGTCACAACCCGGCATCACAGAAGCTTCCATTAGTAGCCTGATGGCCAACCATTTGCACGCTGCAGCGGACAGAAGACTGGGCGCCACTGGGTGCCAGAAGGAGCTGCTTCAAACCATGTAGATTTAGGCCCAATCCCTTTTTTTTTTTTTTTCCTTCATTTTACCCCCTTACCGTGTCCTTCGAAACAGAGTGGCAAGACATAGGGGTAAAAATATTCCCCATGGAAATAAGACACCAATAGCCTACATAGGGAAGAGCCCGGACGAATGTGATGTTTTGAAATCGCTGCTCTCTGGCTTTAGATTAGATTAGATTAGATAATATCTTTATTTGTCTCACAAGTGAGAAATTTCAAGAGGAAAATACAGCATGACACGAGGAGAGGTGAGGAGAAAAAAAGGCAACCCCCAGACTATGCTTTTGTAAGGAGTACAGTGTGGGAACAGGAAAAAAAAAACACCTCAGCAACATTAGCACACAATCAGTACACTCTAGTTAATGGACAGGGCCCATTATAATGTTTGCTTTCTCGTTCTCTTGTTCCCTTTTACAGGCACTTGAGAGCCCTGGAAATGTAAATCCATAGCACCCCCACTGTATTACACTTCTCAAAAAAATAAAATAAAAACATATCAGATCTCAAAGTATGTGTATGTTGTCAGTTATTGTACATTTAGGTTGAAATTGAGTGATGCTTGGCATTGAAATTATATCAAAATATGTTAAAAAATTGATGTAATTTTGACATCAATGTTTGATGTCACATTTATGTTGAACTTGAAATCGAAGCTTGATAGTGAATGATATCAAAATAGCATTAAAATGACATCAACATCATGACAACTTGGCGTCAAATAAATGTGGAATTGACATCAAATGCCAACCAAGCATGCCAACAAAATGACATATGCAGAGGTCAAAATCTTGACATCAAATTGACATCACTTTTACGTCAATTTGACTTTCATTTTTGACCTATTTCGCGATATAATTTTGATATCAATGTTTGATGTCATGTTAAGTTGACATCAAATGCCCTCTGAATTTTTATTTTTTAAAACCTGTGATGGATTCAGCTGCCTTCATAAAGTGTTATGTTTTGTACTTCTTAAATCTTGCCTCTGAAAGAAAAAAAAAAAAAACTAATTCTGCCCCAGGCCTCAGTGTTTCTGTTTGTACTGCAAGTTTAGTGGGATGCTTTGTTGTTTAAACCAATACACACACATACACAAAATGTTTGTTTCTTGTGCTTTTTTCTAACTTCAAGAACTGTGGCCAGGCTGAGCAAAAATTATCCTTAGGATCTGTGTGGTCCATCCAGAAGGTGCACAACAACCACCAAAAAAGTTAATTGTAATTGAAGGAGTAGATGTACAGTTATGCATTTTGAGGTAGCCATCCGACCCAACCCAATTTTTATCAAGCTTGTATATTTAAGTTCAGTAATTTCACTTAAATGGCAATGAAGATGACCTATTAATTGTAATTTAAGTGAAATTTCTGAACTTAAATATACAAGCTTGATACAAATGATCATTTCAAGTGGCAATTAGAGGCTTTTGTAGGCTTTATATATATATATATATATATATATATATATATATATAGCCTATAGAAAGCCTACAAAAGCCTCTAATTGCCACTTGAAATTTTCTTCTTAAATGATCATTTGTATCAAGCTATATATATATATATATATATATATATATATATATATATATATATATATATATATATATATATATATATATATATTCTATATATATATATATATATATATATATATATATATATTGCACACTTTGACATAGGCCTATTATAATAGAGGTAATATGTCAAAGTGTGCAATGCGCTTTTTTTGATTGGTCGGTGAACCATGCGCGTAACCCTGCACACCGGAACTAGCGGTGCATTTGACAAAGCCTTCATTTCATCTTAACAATGGCTATAGCGCGCGTTGCGACTGAATATGTGTTTTCTGATTTTTTATTGAAAGAACAGAGTGAATCTAAATATAAAGGCGTGCGGCTGGAATTGGCTACAGACAAACTGGTCAGTTTTATCGCGGTTGGGCTTCCTTTGTTACTCATCTCACTCGCCTTTGCTCAAGAAGTCTCTGTGGGTCAGTAAAAACATTTTATCACACTACCCGCATGCGTAAAACGTCAACAAGGTTTACGTTGAAACGTCCGATAAGTGGTTTGAACTTAACTTATGGAGATAAAGAGGTTCAAACTCAAAACATGAAGCCTTTAAAACGTTACCATTTTACGGATTTGTACCAATTATTAAAAGGCTGTCAATTGTTGAGCTGGATGACTGTCGTGAACAACTGTAACAGAATGTTATTAAACATTCTCCAAAAACAACGAAGGACGTTTTTACACAACTTGTTGTCGATTACGTTACTTGAAGCATTATTATTTTGTGTCCAGAATGGGCGCGTCACTGCTGGGTATGCGCGTTAACAAAACATATGAATAGCGGTTTATAAGCATGCTGCGAACTGTTAACATCGTATTTTGGAGTGTAAATACACTTAATTCGTTTTAAATAATTATTGGAGCCGGCCAGTCGTTTTTTTTGTTTGTGACCGTTGTTTATTTTCTTTCGGCCAGTGCTATCGAGGGCGTGTCTCAGTAAAAGAGTGGCGGGGGCAGAAGTAGGCTAGCATCAATCACAACCAAATCAAAATATTCTGCTAAGACAAACTCTAGCAATCAAACCAATATCTGTTTGATCCATTTTATCTCTTGGTTGTTGCAACACTTATAGAAATAAGATTTCATTGTTGTCATTGTCTATCCTTACATTACTGAAAATGAAAAATAAATAAATAAATTCTAAATTAAAACCAATCATTATTCCATTGGTAGTTCCAGACTTTACTCCTTGATATGCAGTGGATTAATATAATTTATATTCCATGTGGTATAATTGCCACAATGAGTATATGATTGTAATCCTTTGACTTGTTAAAGGGATAGTTTACAAAAAATGAAAATTGTCAAATATGCTCTCATTCTCATGAGATTCCAAAGAACTATCTCTTTAAGAATCATTCCAATATGTTGATGGTACAGTTGCTTTTGGACATACTTCACAGACATTAAGAAACATTATGTACATTAGTAATCTGCATGAAGTTCTGTCCCTGGTCTCCTATACTGCTGATGAACATATTGGTTGTTTTGAAAGAGATTTATACATAGATAAATTATCACAAAGCAGGCCAACATAATGCACTTACTTAAATACGTTTAATCAGAAATATTGTTTGCTCACAACAAAGATGCAAAAACACTGTTCTATGTAAGTAGCATATTTGAGGATTTCTTTTAGATAAGATTAATCAAATACTTATTTCAGTCTCTTCAGGTAAGAAAATGACATGGTCTTGTGTAATTCCTCTAGGTACTCAGATCACATGTTTTCCACCCACTAATTTCACAATGAGACAGGCTGCGTATGTGGACTCCTTTTGCTGGGCCGCAGTAGAGCATCACCCTACAGACATTGGTGCTGATAGCGCCCCCCTTCATCTACACAAGGTATTGTAGGTCTACTGTACATTCAATGTACTTGGTCATGACGTGACCAAACATGTCATATCAAAAGAGGTGCTTGTATTTGTCTTATTCTCTGTCTCTTTACCTTCAGTTCTTTCCTTATATCCTTCTGCTGGTCGCCGTCCTCCTGTATATTCCTGCTCTCTTCTGGCGTTTCACGGCTACCCCTTCCCTTTCCTCTGACCTCAGTTTTATCATGGAGGAACTTGACCGTTGCTACAACCGTGCCATCCGCCTGGCCAAAAGCCTCACAATCAAACAAGACAAAGACATTGCAGAAGACCCACACAGGTGTAGTGCTGTGAACATTTTCAAAACTCCAGCTAAATGTCCAGTTAAAATGTAATTTATTCATGTAATGGCAAAGAAGAGTTTTCAGCAGCCATTTCTGAATTCAATTCCATTCTTATTTGTTTGTATAGCGCTTTTCACAATACATATCGTATCAAAGCAGCTTTCCAGAAAATGCGTCTGTCTACATTTCAATTTAGAGGGATCTGTTATCAGAGGTAACCGTGTCCAAGTATTGTGTTTCAGAAATCATGCAGTTAGTTAATATGTATTAATTTTAGGCAGAAACAGTGAGTTACAAGTTTTTAATTATTACAAGTTGTGAACATAATGATTTTAATATATAGAGATTTGCCATTGGTGCATATTGATTCAGAGTTGGCGTCATCTGTTCACAGGTGTTGGGGCATCTGAAATCTTAAGAGGCTGGATCCTAACTAGATCTGATGTACTCTCTAGTTACCTTGAGATTTGCGTCCTGAGATAAAACAAAAGCAAATGGACAATAATTAGCGCAGCTGCTGTTCATTACATGAAGTAAAGATAATCATGTTCATTTGATCTGATATAACTGTAGTCCAAGGTTATAAGGGGCATTATGTGAATGTTTGGCAACAGAGATGTGTCTTTAGTCTAGATTTAAACTGGGAGAGTGTGTCTGAGCCCTGAACATCATCATGAAGTCTACATCAGAGTCTAGGAGCCAAATACAAAAAACCCCCCTCTGCCCTCTCCTTTAGTGGACTTAGGTGTTCTAGGTACTACCAAAAGTCCAGAGTTTTGTGACCTTAAAAAATGTTATAGAAGTTTTGTTAAATATACAGGATCTAAACCATTTAGGGCTTTATAGGTCAGTAGCAATACTTTGTAATTGATAGAGAACTTTAAAGATAACCAGTGTAGAGATGATAAAATTGGGGTTATATGATCAAATTTGAACTCTAGCAGCTGCATTTTGGACTAACTGTATCTTGTTTATTGAGGATGTAGTAGGACAACCAGCTAATAAAGCATTACAGTAATCCAGTCTAGAGGTCATGAATGCATGAACTAACTTTTCTGCATCAGAAACAGATAGCATGTTACTTTTTTCTGGGGTGGAAGAAGGCTGTTTTTGTAACATATGAAATATATTTTGTGAGAGACAAGTTCCTGACTAATATTACACCCAAGTCTTTTACCTTAGAGGATGAGGTAACAGTACATCTTTCTAAATGCAACTTGTAGTCTGTGAGATTCTTCTGTGTACAGGTTTTTGTTCCAGTAAGTAATACCTTAGTCTTATCTGAATTTAATTGAAGAAAATTACAGGTCAACCAATATTTTATATATTTAACACATTCTGTCAACTTGGATAATTTGGGCCATATCATCTGTGTTCAGTGTTCAGTGTCACATGATCCTTCAGAAATCATTCTAAGATGCTGATTTGGTGCTCCCAAAACATCTCAAACAAAAAATCTTTTGAGGCATCAATTAAATTCACTAATCATTTAAGCTTTTATTATTTTATTTAATTTCTAAATGCTTGTGAACTGACATCTTTGCTATTTAAACTTCCTGTCTTTCCTCAATCAATCATATCCCAAAACTATAAATCAATAATAGCCTATTCTGATCCTACTGATAACCTTAATCTTAAAATCTCTTTCTCTCCTTCTCTCTGTCTCTTTCTCACTCACTCTCAGTGGTCTGGAACTGACTGAATCTTGTTTTAAGTACCCTCTGGTAGAGCAGTACTTAAAGACAAAACGCTTATCATGGGCTTTGGCTGCAAAATATCTCCTTTGTCGGGTTTTAACATTCTTCACTTTACTGCTGGCCTGCTCTTATCTGACCTACTACATCTTTTGGGTTTCACCCAGTGATCAATTCTCCTGTAACCTGCGCAGAGGTGTGTGCTAGATAGTGTACTTGTGTAAATTTCCACACACGTGATACACTTCAAGAATGAATATAAAAATATGAGGGTGATTGGTCGGTGTGTGTCTAATCATTTGATGATGTCTGTTCTCTGAATTGTGTTTGTGTGTGTCTCCAGGTATATTAGTAAACGAGAGTGTGGTGCCAGATGCAGTTCAGTGTAAGCTGGTGGCAGTGGGGGTTTTTCGTCTCCTAAGTTGCATGAATCTGGTGGTGTATTTAGTGTTAGTGCCGGCTGTGGTTTACGCTGCCTTCCAACCTGCTCGCCAGCACCAGCGCGCTCAGTTCCTCCGTCCATACCACCTACTGCCTGCTTTCGGACACGTGCTGGATTTGCAGCCTACTAATCAGCGCTATGATGACCTCAGCATCTACCTGCTGTTCTTGGAGGAAAACTTGAGTGAGCTTAAGAGCTACAAATGTTTGCAGGTTTGTACATTTGTACATTTAAATTGTATTTCTTTGTCTGTTTTTTTTTATAAAGTGGTGAAAATATCTCATTCTCAGATCTGGATGCTGGTGTCAGTGAGGGAAGACCAATACATTTGTTTTGTTATGTGTGTGCACAGGTTTTAGAGCTGCTGTCGGAAGGTGGGGAAGCCCCATTTGACACCATGTGTCTCCTCAGGTCTTTAGGACAAGTGAGGACTGACATGGTGGACAGAAAACAAGCCCAAACTGTCAATGGAAATGCAGAGAAAGAAATCTCTGAAATAAAGGGTGAGTGTGACACCAGGATGACACACGGTATAACTTACAGTAAGTCACAGTTACCTGCTGTAACATCCTGGTTTTTATAAATGGTCAACTCCTCCACTGATGATTCATTCACAGTTTGTTTTTTAACTCACAATTCTGTAGATTCATCACAAAGCAACACACCATAAACCATTTTAGGAGCTAGAAAATAATGTGTTGTGGCACATTAACTAATATGGCATTTTGTATGATTTATTGATGATATGATGTTGGTTTATTAAAAGAAATAAATGTGAATCCACTGAATACGGCTTTGAACAAAAGCTTGATTATGAGATTGAATGTGACGGTTCTGATGTGAGGATGTTATGTTCTCTTTGTCGGAAATTAGAAAAAGACAAAGCACTCAAGTAAAACACCAACTCTTATGAATGTGTTTTTTGTCTCTAGACGTCTCTTCTCTTCTGCTGGATGATGGAGTAAGCAGCAGCTGTGTGAAAGATGTAAGACACAGGGTGGTCTAACAACATATTACACTAATAGTGTACATGTATGCACGCATCTATAATCAACAGGTAAATCCGTTTTCAAAAGCTGTACTGCTGACATAAACTGTTTAAGTCAGTCAAATCACATTGGAAATAATGAGTTTACATGTAAATTGAATGTGAAGGTAAGATTATATAATGCTTGAATATTAGACTGAGATAATTTACTAATTGCAAAACTGAGCTGAATGTTTTCTATGCTTGACATGAACAGAAATTGGATGAATGTTTTACTTCATCAAGTTATTATTTATTAAGCTGATGAAATGTTGTTTAACATTTGAATGCATTGCCCTTTGTAGGTATTGTTGCAACTAATTAATCAAAAATTAATAATTTAGATGTTACTGATGTCAAAATACTAACAACTAACTTCTGCCAATGTTGCTTCTTGGTATCAAACACATTTAAGCAATTCCTCGTTTCATACAAATCATCTACAGTATACTTTGAATGTTTTAAAGTGTAGTTTACTCAAACATGCAAATCTGTGCATCATACTTAAAAGAAGAATTTTGAAATGACTGCAACTGTATAATGTGACTAAAAATCCATCAAAGCCACCTCGTGATTAAAACCATTTTACTGCTAGCTATCTAACATGAATCATGTTCTTGCAAAGTGAAGAAAATGGGTTTGTTTCCCTGAGGCAACCTCATAAAAACAGGGTTAAGCTAGAAGTGATGTATTCAATTTTTTTAATGACAAACTACAAATAACAACAGATGACAGCATGAGGAAAAAGGAGACAATTACATCAAATTGGAATATAAGTACAGTGAAGAGGGGAAAAAAAACAGAGGAAGTAACTTAAATTACATATTGCTCAACATATTATTTGGCACTTTTTTTGTTATTAATTCTTTTTAGCGTGTTAACAAAATAATTAAATTCACAGAGAAAAACATTTAATTTGGGTACTCTTAAAGAATATTTGCATTTATGAATAAAATATTTTGCTAATAAAATTAAAATATTTCCTATATATTCTGTTCTATGATTACAATTCAAAAAATAACAAATTACATCTCCCAATTTTAGTTCAAATTCCAATTTTAGTTTTGAAGCTAACTTTTGAAATTCTTTAACAAGGGAACAACCAGAGAAAAGATGATCAATTGACTCGGTACAATTTTTTACAGAAATTACAATTCAAATGATCATTACTAAATTTATGTGTGATCTCATTGGTGGGGTATATATTGTGCAAAATTTTTAAGTGTATTTCTTTCACCTTGTTGGGGATACAATATTTATAAGGTAAGATCCATGCTTTTTTCCAGAAGTGATGTATTCATTTAATACATAAATGATGTCTTATGATGCGTGCTACCAAGGGGTTTGCTGTTTAATTTAGGTCAGATGGACTTAACACCTTTATTTCCAGAGGTAATAACTCGCCATGTAATAACCCACTGCCTACATAAAAGCAATAATCAAATAAACAAACAAACCATAATGTATGATATATGTAATATAAATTATATTTCACTATTTTAAATGTTTTGCTGTTTTATACATTTATTTGATATGGACTGTTTTATATATTGTGCAGATGTGTTTGTTATTTTGTAGCTCTTATTGTAATTGTTTTCATGCCTCCTTGCCTTAAATCCCTCAGATATGTTAAAATTGCATTTTTTGTATGTTTTCAGAGGTGAGCACTTCAAACATAGTAAAAAAGTTGTAAATAAATAAATCTCTTTAAATGAACATTGGTGTTTTGCTTATAGCATGACCTTAAGACGCGGATTTTTAGTGGACTGCAGAAACGTGTTGTAGAATACATACTTGTAATATAAAACAAAAACCACCCCCATAAACTGCATTTTCCTCTCTGTTAGCTTGAATCCATTTAGCTTTGGCACGTTCACTACATGATGACAATCACTATACCATAAAAACAGCTTTATTATAAGATAACCTTAAAAAGGGCCAAAAGTCATGAAGTACACTTCATGTGTTAATGAGAAAGTACATCACTTTCTCATTTAATGCTAAATATGTTAAAAATGTTTTTTTTGGGGGGAAAAGGCGGACACATCACATGTACTGTACACAGAGTCTCATAAAAAGCTGTTTTTGCTAAATAATAGTAGATTTTTCCATATACATTTTGTGGCTGAAAACGCTATTCACAATCTTTAACTTGTGTGGAATGTCTTTTAACATTATGAAAGTTTGTGGTGGCTTGCTAAAAAATCTTCACACATCTTCATTGCTAAAAAAAAACATCACAGTGAGGATGTCATAAACATTACTATGACTAACAACACATCTGATCACATTTTCTGGAGAATGAGATACCTGGGGCCAGTTGTTTAAAACATTTAATCTGGATCAAAATGATCCGGATTTGGAAATCCCATTTTTTCCTATCCAGGATCAGGTAATCCGTCTTACTTTTTCAAAGCAACATTGGACTGGATCACCCTGATCCAGGTACACAGTTTTCAAGATTACCAAACCAGATTACCAGTGCTCTAAATGGGACAACATATCACAATGTGGGCTACCAGCTATGTAAAGAACAGGTAGAAGAGCCAAAATGGGGTCACTGTATGTGTTTCTTATTTTGAGACAAAACACAAATGGGGACAAGATCATTTTTATTTCATTTTTACTTTACTGAATAGCTTAATTGTTAGCCTATGTCTACTTTATCACTGTTACAACGGTTACACAAGTCAAGTGCAAAATATAAATAAAAGTATATACACTAAATGATACAAACATATTATTTGACCAATTTTAACTTTAATTTTTTTTTTACTACATTTTCTTCCTGAAATCCACCTTGAAATCCTACCACCTGTTGGGATCAGGATAATCCTGTTTTTTTTTTTTTATCAAAGTTATCCAAATCCCACTGACAAGTTTTGAACAACACAAACTGAAGGTTCAACCCGGTCTCATCCCAAGACGTCATATAACTGACGTTTTGGGACGTCTTTTGACCATACGTCAATATTCCCCTTTTTAGGGCCCCCTTAAACGTCGGTAGATGAGGTTATGGGATCCTAACTCTACCCCATACCTAAACCTAACCCTAAACCTAACCCGTCACCTAACTGACGTTAAAGGTAAAGCGTCAGTTGTATGACGGCCCGGGATCGCCATCTACCGACGTTTAAGGGGGCCCTAAAAAGGCGGATATTGACGTATGGTCAAAATACGCCCCAAGACGTCAGTTATATGACTTTTGGGGATGAGACTGTGTTAGAAGGTTTGATCCAGATTAAAACTAGGATTGGATTCCCTGATCTAATCTGATTTCAGATTCCTGCTTTCCCTTTTGAACAACCCATTTTCAAGATTTGATCCAATCCGATAACCAAAATCCAGTCAGCTTTCCTTTGAACAACTGGCCCCTAGAGATATTCTGCTGTTTCACTCAAATGATCTTTACTCAGAAAAGCCACCATCTGTCTCCTTAGCAGATCCATGATCAGACCATTCTGTGTAAACTTCTGTCTGCAATACTTATTAACAATTAACCAATACCCACTTGAGATTGACAACACAGGCTACTAGACCTGCGTGAGCACCAGAATGTGTTTGTCTTCCATGAGCGAAATATCACTCAGGAGTGCATCTGAATTAGTTGGGCAAACACAGCTAATGTGGCATGTGTAATTGGACAGTCCCTTAAAAGTGTTAAAGTGTGTTTGCGCACAGGATTAGTTTTCTGCTGATTCGGTCAAAGACTGCATAACCTGTCTAAACGCATGTATAAAAGTGAGAACAACACGCTGTTTGCCCCAAGCAATCTCTTCTCTACCATCTCTACCATTTGTCCTCTGCTTCAAGAACAGGTAAGTGACCAGTAGGATGGTTAATCAACAGAAAATGCTATTGTAACTGGTGTATTGTTGATGCAACTTTGTGCATGACATGTAGATGTAGTTATGGAGCATATATCTGTTTTTCTGTCAGCGCGACCATGGCAGTGTGGCTCCAGGCTGGTGCTCTGTTGTTCCTGTTGGCTGTCTCCAGTGGGAATGCTAACGCAGGGGCGCCGCAACACCTTTGTGGATCTCATCTGGTCGATGCCCTCTACCTGGTCTGTGGTCCAACAGGCTTTTTCTACAACCCCAAGAGAGATGTTGACCCTCTTATGGGTAAGAAAGACTATGTTTCTAGTAAAAGAGCTTTGAAAAGTTCACTATTCTGGATAAGAATGATAAAATGATAAGAAAGTAATAATACTCTGGATACTGCAAAGATATTCTACCTATACTGTAATGTAAAATAACGTTTTTAATTTTATAAGTGTACCTCAGCCAACATTGCACGGTGGGGCCAATGTAGGCACGAAATGTATAAGCTCTACATGGGTTTGTCTGCAGGTTTCTTGTCAGCCCTATCCGAATTAGTGTTCAGCATGCCCATAGTCTTTGCACCTTTGAAATGCAAATACATAGCATGAATAAGACATAAATAATACTGATTAAAGCTGGTTTTTATAATAAAAATGTAAGCTATTTAATTAAATGACCTGCAGAAAGGTGACATAGAACGTGAAAATTAATTGTACCCCATATCATAGGGCGATGCCTAAAGTAATGATCTCTGTGTCAAAATGTTGGGGTTGGAAAGATTTACTTTAATGTATTTGAAAGAAGGCTGAATTCGTTTGATCAAAAAATACAGTAAAAATAATATTATTGTGAAATATTATCACATTAAAATAACTGTTTTCTATTTTATTATATATAAAATGTAATTTATTCCTGTGATGGCAAAGCTGAATTTTTCTTCAGTGTTACACGATCCTTCCGAAATCACTCTAATATGCTGATTTGCTGCAAAAATAAAAAATAAATAAATAAATTAAATAAAATATGAATTATTATCAGGATTCTTTGTAACATTATCGTTTTTACTGTCATTTTTTAATCAATTATATTTATACATACTGCTAAATAAAAGTATTCATTTCTTAAAAAAGTACTGACCCTAAATTTTTAAATGGTGAAGCATAAAATATGTAAAATATGTGTAAAACAACTTAAGTGTGTAAAATAGGCATCACAGGCTCGGCATATTTTATGACGGTAATTACGAATTATTTTAACCGCAGTGTCAATGAATAAAGGTTTGATCTGATTGTCTGAATTTTTCTTTATTCAAATGAATGGCGAACTACAAAGAATCAACTTCCAAATAAGAATTGGCTTAGGTGTACACTAATATTAGGCTAGACTAATGTCAAGTAATGTCAAGTTCAGCGTCAATGTCACGTTTTGCCTATTGTTGTATTTTCCCCCAGGTTTCCTTCCTCCTAAATCTGCCCAGGAAACTGAGGTGGCTGACTTTGCATTTAAAGATCATGCCGAGCTGATAAGAAAGAGAGGCATTGTGGAGCAGTGCTGCCACAAACCCTGCAGCATCTTTGAGCTGCAGAATTACTGTAATTAAAGAACCTACATGTCTTCTGTCTGTGGTTGTAGCTGTCAATGACTTCACCCCCTGTTTGCACACAGGTATCAGCCTTAATGCTCTTGATTGGTTTTTCATAGAAAATAAAATTTTATCAAATGAATGCACAAGTTTTTGTTTTGATTTAAAATTCCAGTTATTTAAAAGTGCTGCATGTACTCACGATAGGGCACGGTACAAGACAACCGTATAGTGTGAAAACACCCTAACATTCTAAGTGGAAAATTTAAATTATAAGTCGACACCAAATTGTAGGCTGATATGTTTCATATTTCCTGAATGCAAGGTTTATTTTATTAAGTTGTGGGAAAATACGTAGGCTACATTATGAAATTCTAAAGGTGTCAAAAGGTATCAACTACAGATAGATGCTTATACTATAGACTTGCCACTTCTTAAGACACACACTTAATTCTGACTATATGAAGCGTCATATGATTATTATAAATGGGTAGGCTATAGGACATGGGGAGATAATCAGAGACGCATGTTCATGACCTCTTGTTAAATATTATTACAGGTGTCAAAATTCAAAATATACAATCGTATTATTGGAAAGATAACTTTTTAAATACACTATTTTGGGGATTTCGCTTTGAATAAACATAATAGTTTTATTCAATAAGGATGCAACAACAAAAAATGGCCCAAAAGTGACACTAAAGACATCTATAATGTTACAAAATATTTCTATCTCCAGATTCAGCCTGGACAACACTCTCTACATCTCTCTCTTTCTCGTCCTCATCCTCTTCCTCCGCGTCTACCTCTTACACGTACTCCTCTCCTCAGCGTAATAGGCTAAATGCCATAAATGCCAATGGTTGTTGTGACGTACTTCCACTGAAATGTCAGCCACCACGACTACTTCCGGTTATGGACTCTGTAGAACCTGCAAACAACAACAACAGACTGTTTATGGAATGTCAACAGTAGGCCTATAAAAGGCAAAGAGAACAACTTTATTCTGTAATGTCAGGAGATGGATTACAAGCGGTGACACTGATATTTTGAGATATTTTGATTTTAGATATTCAGATATTTTGAATCCTCATGAGAACCGAGGATTCCAATCGAGGGAGGATAGTGGAATCAGTCATTGGTTTTATAGCCCTCTGAGAATGATGGTGCTGTAAAGCGATACCGAGACTGAACTGTGGGAGGCAGCAATATGCCGTAAGGCATCTAGTCTGCCGGAAAGCCAGAAGAAGAAGAAGTACTTCCGGTTAGCCTAAGTGACGCGTCGACTTGTTTTTGGTAGCTGCATTTAGTTAATATGAAGTCATCAAAATTTAAATACCAGAGAGTGTCTGGTACTACTGCCGAACACTGCTGTGTGCCACGGTGCCAGGCATCCGCAAAGTACAATTCTGTCCTTAGTTTTTTTACTTTTCCTGCTGATGAGGAGCTGAGGCGTAAGTGGATAGTCAATATACGCAGGGACAAATTCACCGTGACACCTCACACCCGGGTGTGTAGCCGGCACTTCAGAACGGAAGACATCCGTGAACCAGCATCAGAAACAGGTCGTCGGCGGTTAAAAAAGGGTGTTGTTCCGGTTTTATTTGAGTGGAACAACTTCTCCCTTCCACCTACAAGAGCGGGCGGTTGGGAGAGAAGGGAAAGACCACCGCAGCCAGAGGATGCCTGGGAGGATACACCGGNTATATCATATTCAGCTGTTATGCTGGACCAACCAAAGCTCATGAAACTCATTCCTTTAACTCCTTTAAAATTGCATGCCTGCTTAAAAGCCATTTTTAACTGCAGTGTACACCAAATAGGAGTGGGCGGCATGACTAAAATCTTATATAACAGTCCTGTACCACATAATATCATGATCAGTTAACTTTGTAGAGTTCTGTCACACTTCTCTCTCTTGCCGTTTATATTGGCTGTTGAGATGTATCTTTGTTGTATCTTTTTAATGTCAGGTAATTTATGGATTTATTTAATTTTTCCGTGGTAAAACACTGATTAAGCCATTACATGAGACATGATACCTTTCAGTAAGTTTCTTTGACTATACCTTCTAATGTTCATTCATGTTTATTACATGGTATAACTAGCAGTACAGTTGAAGATATGATTGGTTCACTTGAGTTCCACTTGTAATTACTGGATAGCAGGCTTGTTACAAATAAAGTTTAGTGCAGTTTTGTTCAAGCATCAACTAAAAAGAACATCGACTAAAAGACTAATCTTGGGATTTAAGAATCAATATTGGTTGATCAAAATGACGCTTGACTTAAATCAAGAAATCAATTGCCCAGTATTGCCCAGCCCTACTAATAATTTACATGTCTGTGATTGGTTACAATGCTCAACGACTGCACTATAATGCAATAGCAGTAGACGTATACGAACTTAAACACTTTTCATGATTCGCAGCACCTATAATCATAATCTCCAAGCCCTGTGTGCTATAAACTATAAACGATATAGCAAAATATTTATCTGGTGACACTTTTCACACCACGTACATAGAGTCACATCACCTAACCCTGGCGCCAAACATCTTTTTTCTCTTATCCACAAACCATAAGGATGCTACCCAGTCCCGAACAGGTGGCATAGCAAACCAGACAGTTTGGTGTCCTGAAACAAACGCCTCAACCTGCTACCTCCAGAATTAAGGTCACAGCTCTGGGTAAACCATACATCTGCTCGACCAGTATAATCACACAGTCCTGAAGATCTGATTGTCATGAAAGGGCAGGACTTACTGTGGCCGGTCGTGACTGTGCCTCTGACTGCTGATGGGAGGAAGGACGGACTTGCTGTTAATCTCCAGTCCTTTCCTCAGGGCTTCTCTAATCTGTTCAGTGTCTGTATGAACAATACACAAATACTTGACACAACGACAAAGTAATTTGAGCAAATACAACAATCTCTGAAGAATACTGGGTTCGGTGTCTTGTTTTTAAATTGGTCTGAGTCTGTCCTTAGAACTCCTCACCTTTGTCGGACAGCCTGCGTGGCTGTGACCCAATGCAAATGCTCCTGCTGTCGTCCTCGTCCTCGGGAGGTCGGCTCAAGTCATCCCAGGCACACTTGGCACTGACACCGCTCAGGTTCGAGCCGTCCGTCTCTATGCCCTTTTCCACTCGTTCCTGCTTGGAATGAGCAATCAACACACGCACAAATCAGCAGGGGCGCAGCATGGCTGGACATGTGTCCGTCTCGGAAAAGAGAGCGAAAGGGGCGAAGGACTAACAGCAGGTGGAGGTGTTGAGTTTAACAGCCAAAGACTTAATTACACTCCAGACTCCACCTTTCCCATGCTGCATCACTCCTGAAACATCACAGTGTGCGCTTTTTAAGATGACCTTAATCACCAGGAATGATAATCATTCATTACTTGAGAGAGGTAAAATTAATATATTGCACCTCTGCCCTTTTTTTTTTTTACACAATAGGAAATTACAATTTTAGTTTGGGTAAACTTCACAAAGTCAAGTATCTAAAAAGACTACATTGTTAACAAAACCCTTTGTTTTAAAGAATAATTCACAGAAAAAAAAACAGTTCCACCAATATTAAAGGTGCAGTCTGTAATTGTGCTTGCTTTTCCACTGCTGGTACGGCTCAATACGGTTCGGCACGGCACAGTTCGGCTCACTACGCTTTTCCACTGCGCGGTTCGCTTTAGCGCGGTTTGCTTTTCCACTGCAGTTAGTACCGCTTCAAAGGGGTGGGATTTTAATCCGTTTATAGATTATAGCCAAGACTGGAGTAATGGCTGCTGAAAACTCAGCTTTGGAATAAATTACATTTTGAAATATATATATATTTATTTATTATCATATAAATGCAGCTATTGTGACTCCAAAACAGTGTAAAATGAGCATAAACAAATATATATCCTGGAGCACTAAGCAGAATCGTGGGTGAACAAGCACACAACAGAAAACCTTACTTGCAAGTGTGGATCAATTTCAAATATGGTTTCCCCTCTTCTCATATCAGTGATTAACCATGGACCCCCAGCACTGCAAACAAAACAGCAAAAACGACAAAAATCATTTCAGAATTAATAAAAAACAAGAACAGCACAAAGCATCTCAGAACAAACGAAAGTTCCTCACTCACTTACTAGAGTTACAGCATTCAAAGTACAGTACTCTTATCTACAATGCCCAAAATGCCTCAGCAAGAGTAGAAAAAAACAGCATTAAAGGGTTAGTTCACCCAAAAATGAAAATTCTATCATCATTTACTCACCCTCAAGTTGTTCCAAACCTCTATGTGTTTATTTGTTCTGCTGAACACAAAGGAAGATATTTGGAAAAATGTTTTAATCAAACAGATCTCAATCCCCATTGACTTCCATAGTAGGAATACTATGGAAGTCAATGGGGATTGAGATCTGTCAAAAAAGAATTTTCATTTTTGGCTGAACTATCCCCACACAACAAACATATTTTCACATTTGCTTGTAAGAAAATATCCAGACACCCATCTATATTTTCAGCAAGAAAAAAGAGACAAAGTAATACATCAAAGGAAATTCATTTAGCTTCTCAGCTGGTTAAATCCATCATGCAGATTCTTTAACACAGTTTCCCCACCAATGAAGCAGGAGTGTGTCCTTGGGCTGTCTCGTGGCTGGCTGTGGGATTACTCACATGTGCACTCCTCTCAGCAGGTCCAGAATGCCTTGACCGTTCCACTGCTGTGCTGCCTGCAGTTCCTCTGTGCAAACACCCACAATCTGATGAGCACAGAAGGAAAAACTTAATTTACACCAATCACAAGGAGATATATGCAAAGGAGGACAAGGTTAATGAATGTGGCATACAAAACTGAATTTAGAAGACTTTATGAACATATCATGAACCAATCACAAGGGCTAAAGAAAAAAAAAAGAAAATAAATTACTGTAGAAATTATGTTAGCCTACAGTCAACAATCTTGTTGAAACTGCTAGCATGTTGTGCCTGACCTGAAGGAAGCTGACGAGACCAAAGGGGGTCTGAACTGGCAACATCTGCGGGTCCTCCGTCAGAAGCATATGCTGGATTCTAGACTCACTGTTGTCCAACGGACTGTGCCACGAAATGTGATCACCGCTGCAGAATGTGTTTTCTGTTACAGAGAAAACAACTTGTATGAAGACTATTTTAATTTCTGGTAAACTAAAACTTTTAAATCTGTTAAAGCTGGAAACGACATGAAAACTACAGCTTTTAAATTGTTTTGCTGTTATAAAGGAAAGGCTTCCATGAATTGCAAAACTTCATACTCCAACCCCTTCAGATGGGGTTCAGGTACAGTACCTGATTGAAACACATATCGAGCCAGGCCTTGCATGAGCTCAGCTGGCCAGGTAGGGGGTGCTGTCTCTCCTGCTTCTCGTCTCAGGCGAAAGGTGAGCTCAAAACCAAAACCACTTGGGCCCTCTAGACCTGTGAATCTATAAAGAAGCAGAATACAGCTGTAAACCTACGTCTACACAACTCTTCACGTATAACTAAACATCAGACTCTTCAGTTTCAAATCAACCGAATATCAGAAGCTTGCCAGACTCTAATTTTCTATTTTGTTCATATTTTTTTTTCTGAAGAAAGACAAATATAAATACAAATAGTGATGAAACCCCAAATATTAAATGCCATGTGGGAATATTTAGAGAGTAATCCACTATTTTGTGGAGCAGCAGGGTTACAAATGATTCTGTAATTTGGCTCTTGAGATTTGGAGCCAAATTACAGAGTGGTAAAAATGACTTTAGAAAGACGGCACCATCATTATTTTATTTTTACACAGAGATTGGTTGGTCTATTAGTAAAATCTATTGACTTTACCAATCTTTGTTGACTAATATGCCAACGGTGATGGTTCAAAAACGACAAAGCCACTTTTGCCCAAAGTTAGAATACTTGTAACTCAAAAAAGTTAACATAAAATCCTTTTAGATTCTGGGGCCATATTCAATAAATATTCTTAACCGCTATTTAAAAAAAAAACTTAACTAAAATGATATTAAGCAAGATATCTTTGATACTTCTTGAGTTACAGACATGCAAACTTTGGTAATGTTTTTTTTTTGGTACTCAGAGAGATGTGTTGTATGAAAATGTTTCGATAGAGATACATAACAAGATGCATTTCTAGTTTCAGTATTACTTGTTTTTCAGACATTCTTCTTCAAACACATTAAGTATCAGCTGTCAACCCACATTTGGTTTCCGACTATTGTAAATGGGTAAAAAAAAAAAATTTGGACATGGAGCAGCATTGAGACCCCCATGTCTGTGGGGTTAAACCATATAGGGCTTTAAATATTACAAAAGAAAAGTCTGAGAATTAAAATTTAGAATGATATTAATACATCTTTAATACTTTGAGTTACAGGCATGCAAACAAGCA
Source organism: Pimephales promelas (assembly GCF_016745375.1). The sequence goes on along the minus strand of NW_024121577.1, from coordinate 3,924,435 downwards.
AAACACAAGTGCTTTTTTTTTTTTTTGAATGGTCACATAGGCAAATAATACAACATAGATTGCTAAGTCAAAAGATTTTACTAATAAACCTACCAATTAAAAAAAATGTAAATGATTCTGTCATCTTTCTAAAGCCATTTTTACCTCCCTGAAATTTGGTTCCAAATCTCAGGTAAAAATTATAATTTTAACCCCTTCCTAAAAATTAGTGGATTACTCATAAATCATCCATGACATCTAATATTTTGGCTTTCTTCTTTATACATTTCCTTAACCACATTTTTTTAAATCAAAAATCACAATTTAGCCGAGGACCCCCTGCTTGAGTTGATGTGGAAAACCACGAAACTTTATGACCATAATAAGTTTCTGGTCTGCTGTAATATTATCATGTCATGAAACAGTTGTAAACATCTCATAATCTGTCATTCTTACTCATGAACTCTGTTGTCCCCATACAAGTCACTGAGACCCAGGCTGACATAGTGCCAATGCTCCGGTACATCTTGTCCAGGGCATCCCATGTTTCTGTACATACTAATGTAGTCCAGAGGATCTGGACCCCCTAACCTGAAAAGAGGATTATGAGAGGAAAGTGTGAAACACTAAGATGAAGAAGTCCACTTGAAAGTTTGTTATTTGCCTAATAGTCATGCTTCTGCTTACTAAAACTTAGTTATTACTGAAACTTGTGTATCCTAGTATCATTCAGTATAAAGTTAAAACTATTCGTCAAGCAAAATTCTGTTTTGTTTTATTGTTTTAATGTTTGCGTATCAAGCAACAACATAAAACTGTAATGCTTCAGACGTCTCACCAATACTTCACAATGGCTGTGACTTGCAGCGGGTTCGCCTGATCGGGATACAGGCGCCTGCATTCCCCATAAATGGCCTGCAATCCCGGGGGAAAGAGCGAGGCGAGGCCGAGGTGCGCTGCTGCTCCGCTGCTAGGCCGCATCTCATCCATCCCCACACGGCCGCACCAAACAGTGGGAAAAAGTTGTCGAAAGTCAAGAAAATTAGGTGTTCTTTTTAACTTCCGATTCAAAAAGGCGATTCGATCACTAATATTGGAAATATGATTTCTATCACTTTTCACCCTCTGTTTTGCCCCTGTTGCAGTTTTCCTCTGTGGTTTGATGTCCAGAAAGGGGACGTGGCCAACACCTTGACTGACCCTTGATCGAGCCAATCAGAACAGCTGTTAGAAAGACGAGATATGAGAGCCGTGATGCGTTTGGACGAATCTATTGTGATCCATTAAGAGGTGGGGCTCAGAGGCATCCATAAGAAACATGCCATTAGATCACAACTGTTTCTTTTATTCTTATTTCTGTATTAGCTTTGCGACATTTAAAGACAAATTTGTCTATTTTTATAATGTAGGCCTATTATGAACTGTATAAATATGAATAATTATAAATATATTATGTCTTCCAATTCAATACATTTTATCACAGTCTGTTAACTTTCCAATAAACATAAACAAATAATATAATGCATTTATAAATTATAAATTTATAATTTTGATTTCATTTATACTTGGATTTTGTTTCTCTGTCATTTAGTTTACTGTTTCAGTCATTTACTGCTAGTGGCTACTTATTTGTGTTTCGCGAATTAGTATTTTTTCACATGACAATGATTTAAGCATTTTACTTTCCATAATTATTTTTAATTTAGTTTATGTATGCTACTATTAATTTCTAATGCCTAAATATGTTTGTTAATCATATATGTTCCAAAGTGGGAACCGACCACTTGCTGGACAAACTATTGACATGATGCTGGAAGTTGGCTTATTATCTGAATCACCTAAGTCATTTTTTCAGACGAGATATGTATTGACTATTAAGACTTTTAGTAGGCTAGGCTATCGTTTGAAAATGCACATCACAATTAACAATGAGCTTATCAAAATCAAAGGATGAATTGTAACTCATTCTTTTATGAATGCTCTGTTTTTTTAGATTTAGATCTTGTCCTTTGTTTGATCTACGATAAGCTCAAGATGTCATAAGTTCTGGAAAGTGATGTAATGACATACTAAAACTTCCACAAATGCAACAACTACAGCCGCCTGACTGCCTCATGTCGTAAATGAGTAATTTCTGATGTTACACACATTTTATCCTTATAATATAATGCATATTGTTAAAAAATATGATCTCTCTGTTTGTTAGTGAACATATTATCATATTTTGTAACTAAATAAGTTATCATGGCAGTATCCGTCTGTGTGGATAAAGGGCCTATACTTCTCTATTATATGCTTATAAAGGGAATTTAGAATACATTTGAAGATTACCAATATATCCAGAAAATCACTTACACTCCAGCTTGTAAAAACTGATTATTTATGCTCATACCAGTCCTGTTTATGGCATGTCTGATAAGACGACGGCTACTGGCTACCAAAACTCTTTGTTATACCATTTGTGCAGGTAATGTATTGTAGTTGTCCACAGAAAAGCAATGGCTTTATTTTTCCATTTTCATGGCGAGTAATTAACATTGCATTGCTTAATCAGATGCAGTAGCTAGTACTTGGTTTTCAATGTGTCACTTTGACTTAAATTCTTGTATGGATATTAATTAATTTCATGCAGGTATTCTTTTTAATATGTACAATGTAAAAAACATGTCTGTACACAATGGGTGCATTATCAAATGATTTATTTAAACTTAAGTAGTAATTAATATGAAGTGGAACCCATTTTTCGGTAACACTTTACAATAAGGTTCATTAGTGATATGTTAATATGTTAATGTACATGAACTAAAAATCAGCAATACATTTGTTACAGTGTTTATTAATCTTTGTTAATGTTAATAAAATACAAATACGGCTGTTCATTGTTTGTTCATATTAGTTCGCAGTGGGTTAACTAATGTTACCAAATAAAACTTTTGATTTTAATAATGATTAGTAAATGTTAACTAATATTAACTAAGATTAATAAATGCTGTAGAAGAAATGGTAATGTATGTTAACTGAGGTAGATAACTGTAAACTAATTAACCTTATTGTAAAGTGTTACCAATTTAGCCGTTTTAATGAAATTTCCGTTTCAATGAGTCTTCCAAAATTATGTAATTAGAACTATAACACTGCTTTCTTACCAATTATGTGTGTTTTTCAATGTTTACTTTGTTTGTTTATTTTGTAAGATTGTATGTTCGACATATCCTGAATTTATTTATTTTTTTCATCCAAACAAGCTTCCATGTTGACGGTGGCTCCTCATTGGATGACCCATGGCCAGTGCCTCTTTACACACAAAGCATCAGGAGCTATAAGGATACAGCTGAACATAGAGTACCACCTTCTATATGAACCAAACCAAACAATTTCTTTTAGTCCTATTTGGTATTACCAGCAATCATGGGCTTTCTCTGCCAAATGTCCTTGGATTCAGTCAACATGATGTCCAGTGAAGCATGGTCAGGAGGGTTCACCAGCCTGAAGGGTAAGCTGCACTGGGGGAAACTCCAAGAGTGTTCGCTGTGAACTGAGAGCTACCAGACTTTGTGAAAAAGGATCTAAGGCAGGCGTAGGGCACTCACCCCAGCACAGCTGTGAGGATCAGCTCAGAACGGGAAGATTTTAGTGCGAGGGAACCCTCAGGAATAATGTATATATCATCTATAATCACTCAGAATGTTTTTAATTCTCACCCTTAAATATGTGGTTACATTTATAGATGATGTAAGTGTAGTATTTAAACAGGAACATTCACAGCTAAGTCCCAGACTAAAATGCATGTTTGAGCTGTTTTAACGGAAAGCAACTGAAAGCGTGTTATTGTTTTTCCCCCCGCATGTTTATAAAAGCTACTTGTCCTAATTGAACAAAGGCCTAATCCAGGTTAAACTAAGCCCTGAAACCAGGCCTTAAAGTTTGGGAAATGAAACTAGATGTATAGAATGTGATATTTGCAATTACTTGTACAAAATCCACTCTAAGAATAACAAAAATGTCATTATACAATATCAATATAATTTATATATATATATATTTGTATTGGATCTGTTCTGGATCTGATTCTTTATTTAACCACAATTTAATTTGACACTCTACAGTTTTTCTTATTTACACACCACTGTATAAAAAATGAAGTTTTTTTCAAAGATTATTGGAGTTTTACTTAAAAAAATACTAGTTATTGTACTTCAAAATTTCACATTTAATTCAATCCGAGTGAAAAAAAAAATCCCAGTGAAACATATACCGTACATACTGTATACTGTTATCATATTCCCATCTTCAAAGTGTCCATGATACTGTACTTTGTGATACAAATATAATGTATTTGTTTTCGATATGTAAAAAAACAAACTTCTTTACACTTTTACACATAAACTTTTTATAACAATGTTTGTTATTGCTAACAAGGAAAACATAACATAACTAAATAAATACATTTGCAAATAACCCTTCAATAACACAATTTTGAAACGACAATGAGCTATTATCATAAAGATTCTAGGAGAAGCCACTAATACCACTCCAAGACTGGGTCATTGATATTTGAACAGGTTTTAGTTGTTTTGGGAAAGTCTACATTACTCCAGATTTCCAAGGAATTGATCCTGAGTCATTTGCTAGGAATAAGAGATAAGGCATGCCTTTGGTTAAAGCGTGGGAGTCAGTGCATCGTTTGCATATGATACGTCAGCTCACTGGCTTTTTTTGAAAAAATCTGACCATGTATAACCAAACCTAGAGATATAAGATGAAAACATATAATGAACCATCTAAAAGGCACTGCTGAACATTTGACCTATATGTTATTGTTAACTAGTTCACCAGAACTTGAAAAAGGACATCCATGGATCCCGGAAGCAGTGGACAGACTTTGTTCATTTGATAAGCACACCCAGAGTGTCTGTATATACTAAAACTTAAAAATTATGAATAAACAAATATATAAAAAGCAAAGAACACAGGAAGGTGCTTTGAATGATTTGTAAACATTTATTGGAGCACAACATCTAAACAATTTATCTCACTAAATATATCAAAATCATTGTAACTTAGTGTACGGTAAGAAGTAACTTGTGACAAACAAGGTTTTATTTACCTTTTCTTGTTTATACACAAGAAATATATACGCAAAAAAGAAAAGAACAAGTAAAGAATTAAACTAATTTTTCACAAGTTACTTCTTACAGTAATAGAATGAAATGGAAATTTGGTAACACTTTACAATAAGGTTCATTAGTTAACATTAGTAACCACATTAGTTAACATGAACTAAGAATGAACAATACTTCTTCAGCATTTATTAATCTTAGTTAATATTAATTCCAACATTTACTAATACGTTATAAAATCAAAGGTTGTATTAGTTAACATTAGTAAATGCACTGTGAACTAACATGAACACACAATGAACAGCTGTATTTGTATTAACTAACATTAACAAAGATTAATAAACACTGTAACTAATGCATTGCTCATCGTTAGTTCATGTTAGTTAATGCATTTACTAATGTTAACTAATGAACCTTATTGTAAAGTGTTAGCTTAAATTTAAAGTTTACGTATTTAATGTTTTCTTGGTGTATTTTTAATACTTTTGTTGTTGTTGTTGCAGATATTAAACACAATGCCAGAAGAACTGAGCCCATAGATGAACTCTTTATGAACATCATCTATGGAATTCAGTTCTCAGGGCTAAGTGCTCAAAACATACTTTGTCAGCATTTACTAAACTTTTTTTTAAAAAAAAATAAGATAAATAAATGCTGTTGCCCGTCAAGTGTACTAAAATGGTTAAATTCCTCTCAGAAACCCAAACCGAAAGCTTCTAAAAACTTTTTTTTTAAAAACACACATACAAAAAAATATATATATGAATACACAAACAAGAAGCTCTGATCTTTTGACCATTTCAGAGCTCAAGACTTTTGGGTTGTTGCAGCTTCATCAATCTCTAGGGTTAGTGATGTAATCCAACTCAGGTTTTTGTCTCAATGTTATCTCCATCACATATTTGTTTAATGTTTGATCATTACTAAACTGCTGCGAAAAAGCACTGAACTTTATGTCCTTAACTGATTACCTGCCACACCTGAGGACTTTCAGGAAACTGTCTCTTCCCAATAAACGGCACTGAACCAGTCGAACTGCCCTGGTGGGTGCACAGTTGGAAACCCCCTCTGAAGAACCAAAAATATCTATTATTTTTTCCTGTTCTCTCATGAAAGATGCATTTAAAGTTGAAAAAAAAACCTACATGCGTGTAAGTGTACAACTCATTATGACAACATTATTAGAAATCACATAACACAATAATCTTTTTGTATTTTATATAGCCAGTAAAAAAAAGTGTAGCCTACACACCACACATCTCTCATATACATGTCAAACTAAACATCAAATACTTATCTGATAAAGAAAGACACGCTTATCCCAGTTTGTCAGGAGCAACATCATAGCTATCTCTCATTCTGGTTCTATCATGGATCAAACTGTTGCTTTAAAATCCACAATCCTTATTTGCCATTGGAGTCTCCAGTAACTCACATGTAAAGCCAGAGATGAGTGCTGGTCTTGTGACTTCTGAATATATGACTTCTGATGAGTTCTCTCAGCTTAAATATCTCTCCCTCTCACACTCACTCACTCACTCCCTCATGCTCTTTCAGTACCGTAAGCCTGCAATCACTTCCCAGTAAGAAGGAAGCAGTGGGAGGGAATCTCCCACCCCCTCATAATGAATCAACACAAAGCGCTTCTGAGGAAAAACATCTCACTGGTTCAGCCCTCGGTTCCCATAAAACAAAAAAAGGGAAAAGGGGAGACGGAGAGAGAGAGAGAGAAAAAAGGCTTGTCAGCGAAGGAACTAGGAATTCCCCTTATTGCAAAAGAGCAGTTTCATGACAAGAGCCGTGACTGGCAGAGACTGAGTGCGATGTGTTTCCATAAAGGAAATGGAAATGGCACATGTTGAACCTATTTGCAAAGTCATGTTTACATATACTGAAATCTCTGACAAAAATAGTTTAAAAATGGTCAAATGGAATTTTCTGCTGATTGATACATGTATATTGCATCATAATGAGGTGTGGTGTCAAAACCATGAATACAGTTGTTCCACTCCCCACACTACTTCCATCTATCGCTTACTGTAAAATGAAGTCATTGAGCATTTCACACCCTCCTTCCTGAAACAGATAGTTTCATTGATGGCTCGCTATTTAAACTACCTGCTTGTGCGGATATGATGGTTGTTTTTCATTAGCCCTCATTTTGTATCTGAAGGAAACATCAGCTCAGTTACTAATATTATGATGGAAATAGTTTATTTGTGATGGAATGAGAACAATTGGCACACAGCGGTAACCTGCAATTGTTACCTTAAATGGTTAGTTTAATTTGTCATTTGCTCACCCTCATGTTCTTCCAACGCTGACTTTCTTTTTTTCTGTGGAACATTAAAGAAGATATATATTTTTTTCTGCTTCATATATGTTGTTTTGGACATTCTTCTTTTGCGTTCCGCAGAGGAAAAAACAGTGTTTCATCACCTCAAATGATGAATAATGAAATTATTCAGTAAGCCTATTTTTAAAAAAATAAAATAAAAATAAAATGTATAAAAATGCGATACGTCGGGTCAGAGGTTACACTCTAAAAAATGCTGGGTTGTTTTAACCCAATTTTGGGTCAAATATGGACAAACCCGAAATGTTGGGTTAAAAATGTAATGTAAAAATTTAACCCAACGGCTGGGTTAGTCCATATTTGACCCAAAGTTGGGTTAAAACAACCCAGCATTTTTTAGAGTGTACTCTTCAGCTGGACCTCGACTTGTGTACGGGCGCTATACCGAAAGTCAACGATTGATAAAATTATAAATATGGATATTGGTATATGCCCTTTATTAACCCCTTGGAGCCACATATGGATTAGGCTACTTTTATTATGGATGGATGCGCTTTTTTGGGCTTCGAAATCTCAGGTGACTCTCTATATATTATTATTATAAAGATTAGAAGAGCCAGGATTATTTTTAATATCACTCCGATTGTGTTTGGCAGAAAGAAGGAAGCCACATAGGATGGCTTGAGGGGGCAGTATAGTGTAGTAGTAGTAGTAGTATTTTTGGGTGATCTAACCCTTTAATGATTTTTATGGCTGGCCTAATAATTGAAGACTCTGATGTATGCTATGGATGAAATCAGTTACGGCTCATTATGAAGGATATATCGACCAACAGATAAAGTTAGGATGGGGGATGTTGCAAAGTGTTTTTTATGTTTATTTTTAAATCATTTTAAAAACCTGTAAATCGTTTGTATGTCCTTTCTATAAGGAGTGAGGATAGGGTCAAACCATCCATGTGCAATGACTTGAAAGCTGACGAATAAGGGAATCTACTTTCAGAGCAAATTCTTTCTGCTGGTGGGATAAGTTGCAATTGACATTTTGCACCGACTTCAGAAACAGACCTGGCTTTCATGCTGCTGTTTGAACACAGGGGAAATTGGCTGCAAAGGTCACTGAGCCCATTTCCTCTCCCCCTTGCTCACAGAGACTCAGACCTTTACAGCACCCACTGCTTTTCACCTGCACTGTATTTTAATAGTTACCATTCTAAAACGCTCAATGTGTGTGTTCTCCTTATAGGACAAGGTTATCTGAGGTCAGTGTTCGATATCATAGTGGTGTGATGATGCCTTCCCAAAAACTGATGTCACAGTTGAGACGCATGACTAAGAAGAAAGCGAAGACAAAGAGTACTGAAATTAGCAGAAGTGGACCTTGGCTTTATTTCCCGTAAACTGCTTGTGCAAAATCAGCTAGGTTAATGCGGTAGCGTAAATTCTGGTTATTGCTCTCCTTTTTAATCTTATACATGGTCAGCCAATAAATTATATTAGCATCCTCTTTTAAAATTCTTTCATGAATTCTTACAATTTCTAATGTCATTTACAACCAGAATGATGGATGATGTTCAATAGTTCAGTTTACTTTATTGGCCCATTCAATATTTTATTCTAATTCTTAATTTTATATATGAAGAGTTCAGATGCAAAAGCCTCTAAATGCCATTTGAAATTTTCTTCTAAAATGAGCATTTTTATCAAGCTTGTATATTTAAGTTCAGTAATTTCACTTAAATGACATAATAGGTACTCTTCATTGCCATTTAAGTGAAATTACTGAACTTAAATATACAAACTTGATAAAAATGGTCATTTTAGAAGAAAATTTCAAATGGCATTTAGAGGCTTTTGCATCTGAACTCTTCATATATTTTCACTATACTTATTTTAGACAAATTTCCAATTACACAGCATGCTTTTAAAATGTCTTAATTAAAAAAAAAATACAACTGAGATTCAATGTTTAGGTGACAATAAGGACAACTTGAGCAAATTATTAGATATAAATTAAATGCTGTCTTCAGTTGTTACTTGAAAGAAGAATAAAAGTGATGTGTAAATAGGTGACTGAATGCTCTTTTAAGACTTTAAATATTTGCTTGGTTATGAATATAGCTCTCATGAATTTGTTCTAGAATCTAGACCATTACACATGGCGCTATAGTGCCTTGGAAGTCTGACTTAAACTTGTTCTATTTTCTTTCAGGCTATTAAAAAATGCAGGCCATGCCGTCAATGTTACAGCAGTCGTACACGCAGACTCCAGTTCTACCAGACAGTCAGAAACAAATGAGGATATGCTGTTGAAAATTCTTAAATAGGCCAAATTATATTTAAATATAGCCTGTATTACATCAAGGAAATGTAGAGGTGTGGATGTTTTTTGTGCTTTACATTTCATGTGAGTGGAGGGGAATGAGGAAGCAAACATTGTTGCAAAACAAGTATAGTTGACATTTCATATTTGATATTTAAATATCACATAGCAGATCAGATATTACATCAATAATGAAAAAAACAACATTAGAATCAGAGCATTATTGGAACAAAGAAAAAAAGGTATATTTATATTCAATAAACAATCAAAAGTTAATAAATAAAGGTTTTGTGATGGGAGCAGGTGAGATTAAATGAAATATTACGCTTAACATATTCGGATTCTTCTGCTTTTAACAGTTGCAGAACCCTTTTCACGCCAAATAGAACCCGTAGAAAGTTCTAAAGTGCTTTATAGAATAGTGTTATATTTATGTTCATTAATATTGTTATTTATGCACTGTCTTGTATAGGGCTTTTATTTGAACTGTAGCAAAATTCACAGTGTGAATAAATTATATAACATTGAACTTTAATAACTGCATAAAATAACACACACAAAACATGTAAAGTATTCACAATCCTGATGCATACTTTCATTGTTATGTGTGTATTTTGATGTAATTACTGTAAGTAGCAATTTCTCTCTGCGGATTAGGACCATTTTCAAACAGTAATTTAAAAGTAGCCTAATTAAGTGTATGAAGGCTAAAATGGATAGCAATTCACAATGCTAAAAAGAAAAAGTGAAAAAGTCACGGGACTTTAATGTTTTGTGGCTGGCTTAATAGGCTAATTAAAGACTGATATAATATGATTTGGATCATTGTGAAATCAGTTACAATTTGAAAGTTAAATTTATAGGCATTTTAAGAAGGATATTGTAGGCCTATTGTGAGTGTGACGGTCTGTGGAGTTAGATGGCCTCAGAAAATAGGCTAAATAGGATGAGGTGGCTTTGGATTTTTTGACAGTTAAAAAAAAAAGGATATGAGTATAAGAATATGACATATATGGAGAATGAAGCATATATAAATGTAGATTTTGTAGTTATTTAGCTAGCTCACTAGCCTGGGCTGTGACGGACTCAAAGTGGATGCTAGCGAAGCTGAAGACAGGGGCAGTCTCATGGTCGCCGGTCTTGTAAACAGTAGATGGCGGTAACGCACTAGTGTAGTTTTTCATCTACTGTTAAAAAAAATAAAGAAGAAGGGAAAGGAGTAAAGGAAGTCGTTTATTTGCAGAATATATTTGCAGTTGACGGTACAACCAGAGTGTGGTCGTGACAGGTGTGAAAACTGTTTATTTTTCGAGGATGAATTGTGTCGAAGCTCTTTTGTTTTGAGACGAAAGACCGCGAGCTGCCATGCTGCTACAACCCTACAACACACACACTGGAGGTGGGAGGCAACCGTCTTTAAAATACATTGAAATATTAAAAAAAGTGACAGTTTAAGTTATTTTTCCATCAGGTAACTTTAAAGCAGTATTGAATTACATCACGTATTAAGAAGTTTTGCTAGTTTAAGATGGTGTCCTGGCTGCTAGTGCTGTTCTAGTCTCCTTGTCTGGCTGTTAGCTGTAAAGTTCCCAATACCCATTTAAACCCGTCCAAGTAGGCCGGGAGAGCAGCTAAAGCTGGTTTAAGATGTGTTCATAGCAGCACTTTGCATGAAGTCTATGCTAAACGTCTGAAAATAACCCGGAAGGATTGTTTTGGCTTGCATTTAAAGACGCATGTTGATATCTTGAAAAACTAAGCTATGTCATCGTTTTCTTCCCACAGTTTTCACATTGGATCTTCTGATTAACCACACTGAGAAATGACTAACGAATTCAAGAGTTCAGCCAAACTGGAGCAGAACACAAGATCTGGACCTTATGAAAATGTCATAATGTGACAGTCTTCCTACATTGTGCAGGTAGTTATTTTGTCGGTGTCAAGATGCCACGACTAGAAGAGGTAGCTAACGTTGTCCTTAGGGTGCCCAGTATCTTGGTGTTGGACATGCTGTATAAATGTGACATTGACAGCTTCACGGATCATCTCAAAGCAAGGACTGAAGACATGCTCTTCAAGTACAAATATGTCATCTGGAACATATATTACTTGGGTAAATATTATATGATCATTATGAGTCGATGTTATATTGCAGTATTAGCTCAGTATGCAATGCAATACATTACATTGTTGTTGGGTCTGTCTTGCAGGTCACATAGTAAGTGCTGTGGTGCTGCTGTTGCCACTTGGACATATTATCCAGCTTTACCTGCATGTTCTCTGTGCCCTGCTGCTTTACATGGGTCATCAGATTGTCAGGTAAAAATATAAACAGGATTTTGGTCATTGCACATTTTTGAAGGGTGGAAATAAATATGGTAGATTTATTTGTTTGACGATTTTTAAAGGGTTTTTATTTTGTTGACAGAGATTATGTTAGAGGTGAAGCTCAGTATGGGTATGATGGGGCAATCTTTCTGGACTCTCCAGCATTGAACCGGTTCGTGACTGCACTCACCAGTAAGTTACGAGTATTACAACCCTTACGGTGATGCCTTAAAGCAATTGGACCTTTAAACTACTCTTAAATATGTATTAGTTCAATTGCATTAGATTACACAATGTAATACAATGGGCCCCAATAAAGTTTGAATTATTATGCTTGATACCCACTCGAAAAATTTTTTTCATGGCTGTGTAAAGTCAGTTAATAAACATATTCAACAAAGTTTGACAACCAGAAATCGTCTTTCTGTTTTAGTCTTCATTTTGAACAGTTTTTCTATTTCTTAATATGGAACCTTGAAACATGCCAAACATTATTTTTTGAAATATTTTGTTGCAAAAGTGTGTGCTGCCTATATATAATAAATGCCCTTGATTTTCTAACATTCTTAATTGTGGCTTAAGTGTCCAAAAACAATTTTGTGTATAGCCACTACATATAACCATTTTTCAAATGACTTGCTGTAGTAACCAACCAGACCACAAATCGACCATGACATCTAACATAAACGTTTGTGTGTGTGTATATATATATAAACAGTATATATATATATATATATATATATATATATATATATATATATATAGATTAATGTTAGATGCGATTAGATGCGTAATGTTAGATGCGATTAGATATGTTAGATGCGATTAATTAATCGTATCTAACATAAATGTTTTTATATATATATATATATATAAAAACATTTATGTTAGATGCGATTAATTGTGATTAATCAATTTGACTGCACTAATATGTATTTAATTGTATTTCAATATGGTTTGTGCAATGGCCCAGTTATCTTTGAAATTTTTGTGGATATCATATTTTTGTCTTTTACTGTATGCATCTTTGTGTGATCATCTGCAGGTCAGATAATTATCAGTACTCTGTGCGCGTTCCTTATGCGGACTCGACGTGTGTGGCTGTTCTCAGCACACTTGCTCCCTCTTCTGGCACGTGTGGTTTCTGTCCCTCTGTACTGGCTCCTCTCGCTCTCCTCTGTGTCCGTGATGATCACAGGGGCCGAGGTTGCCGTCTTTCTCCTCGCCAACATCTTCGTGCCATACAGACTGGCCAGAGCCACTTACAGAGAAATAATGGAAATAGAGGTAGAACACTAACACACCTGCATCTCTGCACATACATTGTCTCGGCTTTTCTTTTCTCAAACTCTGTTGTTTCTGTAGGTGACTGAGTTATACAGACTGATGGCAGTCGGAGTGTCTCTCTGGCATGGATTTGCTGTGCCAGTATTGTTTAGCGTCTTTTGGTTTGTGCTGTTCGGAGTGCAACTTATCACCAATTTTGGCACTCTCGCTACTGTCCAACAGGGGCCGCTCCTCTACCTCCTGACCAGGTAAACTGCAGGGTGCTCAATCTGCCATATGAAATATGAATTAAATCTGACGTGTATGTGTGTGTGTTTTACAGTGTATCTGAATGCTGTGCTAGCCCATACTCCCTGCTTGGCCTAACATTTGTGGTGTCTTATGCGGCTCTGGGACTCCTGAGTCTCTGTAAGTTCTACCTCGGAGGATTCAACGCTCTCCAGAACCATAATGTCATGCACAGGTAAGAGAAGATAGTGTATTTTTATTGTGTGTATGTGTTTGCTCAGTTCAAATGTTTATGTTTCTATATATTGTAGGGGTGTGACAGAGGGGGTGACTCTGCTGCTGCTGGCCTTGCAGACTGGGTTGTTGGACATGGCGGCTCTACAGCGCTGCTTTCTGCTCTTCATCATCCTCTTCATCGTTCTCACATCTACTCTACAAAGCATGAGTGAGATCACAGAGCCTGTTGTGTTGGGGCTTGGAGCCAGTAGAAACAGGTGTGTAATTAGGGTGGTAAAAAAAAAAATCTACCTTTCGGACACCCAAAAATAAAAATTCTGTCAGTAATTACTCGCCCTCATGTTGTTCCAACCCCGTAAGACTTTTGGATCTTCGGAACACAAATTAAGATATTTTTGATTAAATCTCAGAGCTGTCTCACTCCTCCATATGCTTCTATGTAATTTAACAGCGCATATGTAACAGCGCAGTGCTATGTCAGAACGTGAGCCTACGTTCAGATGTAGAGCTGCGCAGTTATCCTACGTGAACTCACTCTGAGGCCCACATAGAAGAAAACGAATAGTTGAAAAAAGTCGTTATTTTTGTTTTATTTGCGCACAAAAAGTATTCTCGTCACTTGATAAACATAAAGCAACACCTATTCACGATACAGCACAGCCTCTTGTACCTTATTGCTTATGCATATTATTTATGTATGGTTTCATTTAGTTATTTTAATACTATTCTGTGTTTATTTTGAGTGTATGTTTAATTTGAGAATTTAACGTTGTTTTTTGTGATTTCAATTTTTCAATGCTTGATCAAATCTAAATCATTTAATATGTTTTTTCTCTCTTCACAGGAGTGTGTGGAAGCACTTGCGTGGTTTATCTATGTGTGGGTTTCTGCTGCTGTTTCCAGGATTCATGGCCTATAAGATCTCCCAGTTTTTCAACATGGATTTCTGGCTGCTGATTTTGGTCTCTAGCTGTATGCTCACATCACTGCAGGTATGCTCTGTTTGAATTTGTGTTCAATTTGTATTTTAATTTTTAATTAATTTTATTTTAGTGAGATCCCAGCATACTTTTCTGGATAGTGATTTTTTTTTTGTATGTCTCATAGGTGACAGGCACTCTGCTAATCTACAGCCTGTTCATGGTGGAAGTGTGGCGCGGTTCAGCCCTGCCTGGTTTGGATGAGATTGTTTATTATGTGAACGGAGTGTGTCGAGTGCTGGAGTTTGTGGTGGCTGTGTGTGTGGTGGCTTATGGGGCGTGGGAGTCACTGTGGGGAGAATGGAGCTGGATGGGAGCGTCGGTCATTATCATCCACTCCTACTGCAATGTGTGGCTACGTGCCCAGGCTGGCTGGAAAAGCTTCTTGCTTAGACAGGAAGCTGCTCGCAAAATCAATGTATTGCCAAGGGCCAGCGCAGAGCAGCTACGGGACCACAATGATGTCTGTGCCATCTGCTTCCAGGTCAGAACAAGCATAAGGCAGGCTTTCTGCATGCATCCAGTTTTGTCCTCATGGTTGACTTGGAACATATTCAAATATACTTGTAGAAGTGCGAATGTTTTTGTTAGGGGTGTAACAATATATCGCAATACAAAAATCCAACATTGTGTATTGTGGATAGCGACAATATGTATCATTTAGACAATTTATTTAGCATCAGATGCAATACAATGCAAACCATATTCTGGTGTCACCATTGCCCTTTGCTTGGTGTTGAAGGACCAAATCTAAGCTTAAGTCCATTTCTGATGTGATGCCTTCCTGATGAAATACCAAATTTAGCGTTTTAATAAACAGTACTTTTTAAGTGCCCCTATTTTTCTATTTTAAAGTTCTTTATGTTGTTATGTAGGTCACCTATAATAGGTTTACATTCATCCAAGGTCAAGAAACACTTTAATTTTCTTCATAATATACATGACATCACCTTATTTCTCACAGTGTCTAAAACGAATCGATCAAGTATTCGGTCTCTCTAAACCCCTCCTTTCAAAAGATCTGTTTACACCTGGTATTAAGATGTATCTTAGTCGATCGGATCACAAGTGGACAAGGCTTCCCGAGGTAGTCAAAAACCAAATGCATTCGAACAACCACAAAAGATGCCTACTCACCACCTTCTGACCTAAAGCATAAACATTATTGGAAGCAATGAAGACCTAAGTTAGAAAATTACGTGAGCTTTTTTCGGCCATTGGATCGCTAGATCTGAAAAAGCATGTACATTTTCCTGCCCGTAGATCCTTCCCTTGAAGAAATCAGGACAGAAGTGGTTGAAAGTGGACAAAAGAGACCGATTAAAACACCAGGTGTAATTGGAATGCGTCTCCCTCGTCTACTTGTGATCCCATTGACCAAAACACATTTTAATACCAGGTTTAAACGACCTAAGAGCCTACTTTGCTCTAATTGGTCAGATGGCCCAGTTTGTTGTGATTGGTCTACCATTTACAGTGCATGTCTGAAACGAAACACCCATTTACCATATCTGAATTTCAGCTCTGGAGGCTTCCTCCACGCTTGTAAACACAGTGATATGAACAGTAAACATGGCATCGACCAGTGAAGACCATAGGCTGTCATTATTCAAATTTGTTACAAACTTAAGTAGGTTTGAGCAGGAAGTAACGCCGCCTTCACACTGGCAGTTGAAATCAGCTCCGTAATACGCAATACGTTCCCAACGGACGTCGTACTACACAGTGAAAAGCGTCGGACGCGGGTAGAACAAAAATGGCGGAGAGATTAAAGTTTGATTCTGTCAGTTCTGTATGATCTCTCTGATTAGGGTTATGCTGCGTGAGGAAAGTTGCCCAGGACGTTGACATGTCAGGTCGGCTAAAAAATGTGATATAGTGGTCAATAGTTCAATGTCTACCTTCAATTTAATTGTATTAACTGCCCTTATAAACGTTAGAAAGTCATGAAAATAAAAAATGACATCACAACTTATCGTTATAAAATCAATATTTATTTTATTAAAAGTTAATAATTCAGGTTTGTTTATCAGTACCATAGCAACGATCAACTTCCGCTGGAATTGTCGGATAGGAACCATCCGTAGCTTTTCGCAGGAGTTCAAATTTTTGAACGCATGCGGATGACCAACGGACACGATTTTCTTCGCACCGCACTCGGTCGGACCCGTTTCGGACCCATTCGCATGCGGTCTGCGAATCTCCATAGGAAATGAATGACTTCCGGTCGTTTCGCAGCCGCATCGGAGCTGATTTCAACTGCCAGTGTGAAGGCGGCGTAAGACTGGAATTACTGACTCGTTTCAGGCAGTTAAGAATCGCTTCTTTCTTTTGGGAGTCACTAACTCCATTTGTCTTACATTGATATTTAAACCTATCAGAACTTTAACACTGAAATAGCCAAATAACACTCTACATGAAAGGTAACATCTGAAAAAGCATAATAGGGGCTCTTTAATGGCTTACCATATGTGTTAGAAGTAATCATTTTAAAAACCAACCATTTTAACTTTATTTTGGGTCTGTTTAAAGTACTGTGAGAGTGTTGGACTGTGAGAACTGTAGCGTGTATGAAACTGAATCGTGACATGAGTGTATTGTTGCATACTTAGTTTCTATACTCTAAAGGTGGCATAACATAAATGATAACAAAATGGGATCCTAGGGAAGATCTGAGTAAATTTTGCATCACAATGATGATAAAATCCGTTTTAACCTTATTTTCCCTAACCTGCAGGACATGACATCAGCCGTGATAACATACTGTGGTCATTTCTTCCATGGCAACTGTTTGAGAAAATGGCTTTATGTGCAAGAGACATGCCCCATGTGCCATGCCTCCATCAAACCCTCCTCGGCCAAACCAACGGCTATGGCAGGTGAAGCTCAGCCGACACCCCAAAACCCACCTCCATCAGAGCAACACCCTCATCCTGAGTCCCATGAGGAGGAAGAGGAGGAGGAGGAGGAGCAGGGATCACAGGGAGATGCTGTTTGCTCTCCAGAGAGGAACTGTGACGAGTCTGACAGAAAAAACCCAAACTTTGAGAGGAATTATAGCACAGAGAGTCTCCAACATTTGCACTGTGGTGCTAATGGTGATTCCCAAAGTGTGGAAAATCCTGTACCAAGCTGCTCATTAGATGGGGATCCCAAAGTGGCTTCGCAGGAGCTTAGGGAAGGTGACTGAAACATAAGCTCAGCCGGAGAAGCATAACACAGAAAAACTGCCTTTGCAACAAGACAGACTGACTGACAGTGGCAGAAAACATCTTTGGATGGAAAGCTCAGAGAAAGTGGGACATAGCAAAAGGAAGCCATAACAGCAGAGGGTTACAAATAACTGACAGAAATGGAGGGAAACACTGCAGGTATATGATTTACTCAGAAGATGTCCTGCTGATTGTGTGCTTGGACTGATCTGATCACTGCACCTCAGCAGTGTTAGTTTCATAGATACCAAATGATATTCATTTTGAAAAATCTTTTCTTGACAGTTTTTAAGATGTGTAATGTTCGAATATTCAATGATGATTGTCCAATCAGGGGAAGACATGAAAGATGTTACACACACAAACAAATCCAAGTTGGCAGTTAACCAAGTCTATGGCTTGTATGTGTTGTTTGGGCATCTAAGGGACATTTCTGTTTGAGTTATTTCAGATACTGATTATGGTATGTGAGTGAATAGCATTAAGTAATGCAGAACTGTTCATATCTGTGCCTCTGACTTTTCTGAATCACTCAGTTGTATGCTTTTATTTGAACTGAAATTATGTGGTTGTGATGAAGGTGTCTAAGTCATGGTGACTATTCTCTCAATTACAATATGGTTTGTGGATGAGTTCTGCCAGAATGAAGGGAGACAGTAGTAGATGAAAATATAAGACTGTCAATAAAGTTGTGTTCAGTCCACAAAGCGAAGGTCAGGAGATTCCAGTTGAGACTACGTTTCAAAGAGAAGAGAATAAAGTTAAAACGCTTATACAATCACACTCATTAAAAAAATATTCTTGTCAGTGTGATTTGGAGACTGTTCGATGTCCAGTTTAGTGTTTCTTCAATTGCCTTAATGGTTATGATGATTAAACAGCTGAAGTTATTGCTACAGTAGATGTTTTCTTTGTGGATTTTATTGCAGACTCCTGAAAGCTCATATATTGCATTGCCTTCTTTTATGGAAGCTCGTTTCTGCTGCAGAATAAAAAATAAATAAAAAAATCCTCACAATTCAAGCTTTAAAACACAATTGCGTGTTTATATCTCACATTTTTGAGAAGTAATCTCAGAATTGCGAGTTGTGAGAATTAAAGTCAGAAGTGTAAGATTATTTTTAATTCTGTGGAGTAAACGAGCATCAGTATGCTTTACACTTCACAATATTGGGAATAATTG